>OZ020194.1:9878701-11125701 GCA_963971165.1 Philopedon plagiatum
AAAAATAAGAGATTTAAATTAGTGGTAGGTATTTTTAGATAATTAACAGATAAAATAATCCCAAAAAGAATCACTAAATAGGGAAAATAGTGTGGAATAATGTCGGTTAAAAATAGGATTTGTCGGAAAAAATTCTGTTTTTACCCCTTAAATACGCTCCTGGATGACCCATTCGGTATTCATTTCAAAGTGTGATTATCCCTTTATAAGAAAGTGTTGAAAAATTGGAAACAAATTGATAGGAAAAAATTAGATAGGAAAAAATATAGAGTGATTCAAATGTACCGATGTGGAGGGCAAAAAAAGTCAAAAAATAATAATAATAATAATAATAATAAAGATGTTTATTTATGCCAATAAAACAATTAAAAATATAAATATAAAAATGATAAAGTAAAAAAGAAAACCAAAAAATGACAGTAGTATACTAGTTGGCATAAATAGGTAGGGTTTTGATTTATAAAAAATCATTCTTCCAATCCTACCCTTACTAAATAATTTTTTATATTTTTTTTGAAAGTTATATAGCTTAAGCCCCTCAGACTAGAAGGAATATTATTATAAATTACAGAAGAGGTATATTTAAACGAAGACTTATATTTTTCAGTATGATGTTTAGGTATTTCTATTGCGTTCTGATTTCTAGTATTAACATTATGAATATTATTCCTGAATTCAATTTTTTCAAATAAATATCTTGGTTTCTGAGTTAAAATTATTTTATAAATAAAACAGGATATGTGGATTACGCGTCTTTTTTCTAATTTAATTAAATTATGTTGGTCAAAACTAGGTGATACGTGATCATACTTTTTTAGCCCTACTGAAAAACGAACACAGTTATTTTGAAGAATTTGTAATTTCTGTTTATCTTCGTTACTGATATTTTTGTGATAAATGATATCACAGTAATCTAATCCACTTAGAATAATTGAATCAACCAGTCTAAGTTTAGTATCGGTATTTAAGTAGTCCTTAAAGTTATATAAAATTCTTAGTTTGTAGTATGCTTTTTTAATTATATTTTTTATATGTTCATGAAAATTAAGATGCTGATCAAAAATTACGCCAAGATTTTTGCCAAATTCGATTGACGGTATCTTAAAACTATTGTTTAGAACAATTTTGAAATCAGAATTATTTTTTATTTTAGTGATTAGTGTTTTAGGACCAGTTAAAATTAAGTTAGTTTTATTTTTCATTTATTTTTAATCCGTGATCAGTTATAGTTTTCGAAATATTTAAAATATCCTTATTGATTAAGGAAATACTATTTTTTAAATCTGTGTACTTGATTGAGTGGTATATTTGAGTATCATCTGCAAAAGCTAAAAGATTACCGTGTTTAATAGATAAATGAAATCAAAAGTGTATATAATAAATTTAATCGGCTTCCTAATACTTCCTATAAAGACCAAAGAAACTAAAAAATATGGATATCATGTATATTCGATGACGTATATGGGATTTTAATTTGAACGATTCTGACCCCACAAAATATTAAAAACCGTGAAATATTTGGGTCAAAAATAGAAATTTCAGTTTTTCCCAAATATATCCATTTTCCAGTGATTTTAGGTTTAGGTAAATGTATTGCAAAGAGAAACTATTTCAGATTTTAAAGTTTCTCTTACGAATCCGTTTTTCTATCCGACGTTCTGTTTTCGAGTTATTAGGTACCAAAGAGGGGTCTGCAAATGCATTTTCCGACCTAAAAAAATTCAAAAGAATTACTTGCCATTTTCCGATCCTCACCAGTTTCAATAGAGTTCTGAAGCTCCGGATCCTCTACGACCTCCGAAAATTTACACCGATTTAATTAACTCTTGCGACCTGTACCCGATTTCAACGGAAATCGCGATTTCGGCTTTGACGTTTAATAGCTCCGAAACGAAACATTCTGTGTAATTGAATTTTTTACCCAAGGTAGTTGCACTATTCCTCTATCAACCCAAAAAATTCGATTGCTCCTCCTCTGACTGTTTCCGAGAAAATCAAACCTGTTCGACTTTAAGTTAGGGTTAACGTTAATATGTAGATTTACACTTATTTTTGCTGATCTCCGGACGTCATTATGCACTAAGGACAAATGGCTGCTTTTTAAATTGTAATAAATTATACCGAAAAGTAAACTTTTTTGTAGCATAAATTATCCTAGTAATTTTCTTCAAAATATTTTTTTTTGGATTTAGCAGTTTTTTCTGTGTATACTTCTAAAAGAACAGGGTAATGTAATTAAAATTTTAACATGTAAACCACTCTGGTCTGCTATAAAACAATACAATTAAAAAACAATTAGTCACAACTAAATCATTTTTCTGAATAGATTCAAAGTTCAAATTTTCTAGGTCAGTGATTCCCAACCTTTTTATACTTGAGTACCACCTGAGAATTTTGTAGGGTCGTGGCGTACCACTGGTTATGTTATAACTTTTTGAGGGGGTCAAATAAATTATATACACATGTGCATAACTTTACAAAATGTATTAAAGTATAAATAAACCGGGAAATTGTATATTTTAATCCAGTACTTTGTTTTGCATTATTATTGAATCCTTTTGCGTACCACCCCAAATGCTCTCGCGTACCACCAGTGGTACACATACCACCAGTTGGGAACACTGTTCTAGGTGATTATTATCACTTCACGATCACTTTCGGCTATAACAAGCGACTAAACAGTGTTGTTGACGAATATTTTTTTATCATGATCTTTCAAAAACAGTTTTAAAATTTTAAGCTTGAATTCTAAAAATAATAAAATGGAATTTATTTTATTTATGTACCTGGCAACCGATAGAAAATCACTGTATTTAAAAAAATGAATGGCGTCGTTTTAAAAAAATGTTCTCACCCGATGTTTTCAGTTAACTTGAGTACACGTGGACAAAAAAATTGTAAAGCTCGACCACAGTCCAAGCGGCAAAACTTAAGAAAGCCCATTACGGTGGATTTTTCCAATCGCATCCATGGTGACCAACTTAATTTCATTTTTACATGGTTTTACGGCTATAAAATTTTTAACAATAACATTATATTATCAGTACTTACTATATTAAAGATAGATTCATATTCAAGCAATTTTCGGTCAATTATTTAGTGTGCAGCCTTAAGATACTCTTAGTCTGTGAATTGCTTTACGATTTTTTTTTACCATTGTTGCACATCCAAACATTTCCCGCATTTACAGTGCGCGAATGTTGACTGCGCCCTCCCGCCTCCCCACTTCAGCATGGACGTTTTTAAAATCGACCAATCGCTAAGCGGAACGCTAGGCGGGGCTCCCTCTCCGGATAAAATAACACCGGAAGTGACTTTTGACGCAGGATCTGAGTTTAATTTGTGCTTTTTTGATACTCCAGAGGATAATAATACGCAGGTAGGTAATATACCCAAGAGTATTAACTTTGGGGGATTGATTTGTACGCTCCACCACTGACCTATAGACACCCACGGTACGTTAGTACTTAGGCTTGAAGTCTATGTGGGATGTCTTAGATAAAAAAAAACTATATATAGTAAAAAGTATGTTAAGTTTACGGATCCTCGAAAATATTGTCGAAAGCACATTTTTTTCGAAAATATAATCTTTTGAAAAAAATCATTTTATCTTAAACGTTTCTTGAGATAATTGTCTCAAAATTTGCACAGTGCTCACTTCTAGCATTATTTATAAAAAATATTAAAAACTTCCCAAACCACATACCCAGTGAGGACCCTTAAAGGTTTGAGTATTTTAAATTTACCAAATTTTAAAAAAATATATATCATTCAGATCCGGGTGGTCTGAACCGGCTCCGCGATAATGCTCTGTTTTGCCTAATGTTTCTCCAATAAATTAAAATTCTTCCTAAAAAAGAACGACAAAACAACAACAAACCACACATTGAATTTAGACTCAAAAACAATATACAGAAATAACGACATCTGAAATGGACATTACTATAAAGAACATTAGCAAAACATGACAAACACAAATCCTAACATTGTACAGAACTTACGTAACTTTAGACGAAATGAATATTAACAGAACGAACATCGACAGAAACTATAAAGGAACTGGCTTCATGTAGTTTTCAGTCAAAATTTGTCTGGGAATGCCAGTCTTTGATATGGATGCCAGAAAATCAAGGTGTAAGAAAGAATGCGGACAGGTGCCGTTCTAGGGACCCAAGCCCCTCCGGGGCTCTACTAGAGGTCTCTTTTTAGAAAACCTGATCGAAAGATACAGAAATGGTACCCAGGGCAAGCACGTGCAAAAAATTTTTTTTCTACCTTCCCGGCTTCACTACGAAGCTTCTGAGGCTTCAAAAGAATGAGATTGAATTGGTTACTTGCTTTACTGAGTGACAGAATTTTTGTATAACAGCATAAGGTGACTGCTAATTCCACCCTTATTTCTTCTGCCAATTTCGCTCTTCCAATCGCTACGTCTGTACCCCACAACATGCCCGACATTATACTAATAGGTTAAACAAGTTCAAAATATTCTTCTATCCTTTGACACCAAAAAGTCCTCTGGTGTGGATGGCATACCAGGAACTGTCCTCAAAAAATGCGCTCCAAAACCTGCACCCATCTTAACTCGTCTTTTTCAGATTTTCTATAACAAGGGTATCTTCCCAGACAGCTGGAAGACTGCTCGTGTGTAGGCTATCCCGAAGAAAGGTCCCAAGTTCCTTCCATCCAATTATAGACCTATCTCTCTCCTCTTTATTGTCAGCAAAGTTATGGAGAAAGTGATCAACTTGCCTATTCTAAAATATCTAGAAAAACAAAATCATCCATGACAGAGAGTACAGATTTCGTCACCAAAGACCCACTACTAATCTCCTCACCTTTGACGCACATAACTGTAAAAAGTCTCTGGAATTTCATGGCACATCCCAGATTGTTGCTATTGATATTTCCAACGCATTTGACCAAGTATAGCTTTCAGCGCATATCTTTTGTGGTGGACGGTCACTCATCTAACTTTAATCTTATTAATGCAGGTTCAGTCCTCACCAACCCAATTTCTTAACATTAGTGACCTGCTCTCTTCAACTACGAATCCCCCCAAATAGTTACGTTGACGATAGTACTCCTCATTCCAACATTAACTTTTACAGACAAGTCTCGAATCAAGAGTTGGATAATAGACGCAAATCTATGCACCTATCCCTTTCCCAAGATCTTCAATTAATCTCAGACTGGGTTATCCACATGAATGGCCAAGTCCTACAGAACAATAAAACGTTCGAACTTGTTGGCATCGCTTTCGACCACGATCTCAGCTGGCACAAACACATTACTTCAATAGCAACATCAGCAGCTAAAAAGCTTGGTTTTCTCTTTTAAGCCAGGAAATACTTCTCCCCTTCCTACTCACACACTCTTTGTATTCCAAATAAGACTTAAGCTAGAGTACTGTTCCCACACCTTTGGAGCGGCATCACCTTCAACACTTAACATCCTTTCTTCTATCCAAAAGACAGCCAATCGAATCATCAATAACCCAGTCCTTACAAGAAAACTTCCTTCTCTCGCTCATCGCCGCGCTGTTGGGGACTTAGCCCTTTTCTACCGATCCTTCCACGGATTCTGCCGGAGTTAGTCGCTATAATTTCCCCTTGACTGTTCCTAACAGAACAACAAGAGGCGGGTTACACCCCACTTCTCTCGCTCATCCATATATCTAGGGTCTCCAGATTATGGAACAGATTGCCTGCAGATGTTTCACCTTCCCCTCCCAACCTCAAATCCTTTAAATCCCATGTCAATCGATTACATTTCCCTTCTCTTCAGACGTTAGTACTTAGGCTTGAAGTCTACGTGGGCTGTCTCAGATATAAAAAAAGAAATGTTCAGTATGTACAACATAATCTGATCAAGGGTATTATCGATATGTCAGGGGTGGAGAACTTACAAGGGTGAATTGTCATATTATAATAATGCAATATATTTTAAAGCGGTCAATTTTCGTTTATCCTATTTAGCGTTAATTTATTTTTACTTTTGATTCTAGCCTATTAAATTAAATTTTAATTAAAAAAGAGCAAAGTATTACTGCACCATAAAATTTGGTTAATAAAAAAGGTTATAGGAGCTTAAAAATTTTGTAAAACCTAGCTTAACAAAACTCTTTAGAATTATTTTTAATTCAGCAGAAATGATTTGATTCTCATAAAAAAATTGACATCTAAAATATTATTACAATCTGACCTTCAAATAAAACCTTAAGATTTCCACTCATACAACTTTACGATTATCAGGGAGGTTTTAGCGACCCCGGCTCAGTAGAATCGGCATCGGCCGGGGATTCTCCCCCTCCTCCCTCTTCGCAGCCCCAACCGCAGCAGCTGACACCAATTCATATTCAACCGCCCCCTCTACAGGCAACCTCGTCCGATTTGGCTGGTGTAAGCACGCTGCTTCTGTCCCCCCAGGGAAGTACCGCGAACAGTACTGCGATCAAGCAAGGTGAGACCCTGTATATTTTTGATGGTGACGGTTTTTTGGTGATGGTCGCATTCGTTTTGGTGGTGGTGGGTTTATATTTGAGATAACTGTCTTTAGTATGCTATATGTACATATTTATAAATATTTATAGAATAACATTTTATATTGATGATTATTATTGATTGAAATCCATGATACTGCGATATCAGCGGGATTCCGCTGATGCGCTGTATTCGTATTCTGTAATTTTCAGCGCCAAATGACACGTGTATGCTGCAGCTCTGTAATTCCTTTAATCCCGGGGATCCCGCTCACGTACTCCCGTTCCAGCGGGGCTGGAATAACATGTGTGATCCCTGTACGCACGCCGGTATCGCAATCCCTACATAAAATCCTAGACCGATGGATTCGGGTTGATATAATTTCATTGTAGTCGTATGGGTATCTTTTCCTCAGGTTCGGCGAGTTTCTAAAAATATTGCAAAAATACATGTCGAAACAAAAAAAAACTTGACACACGAGGTCACACTCGCACTTAACTAACTTTTAATTTATTCCCGTTAGCAACTAAAAAGAAAACAATTTAGTACATTGTAATGCCAAAATGTTGTTCTCATACTTGACATTGATACGTCCGGCAAGTTTAAGGCATCGCCAATGGGCACTGGCTGCTGCCTAATTTCTTAAGCGAACGAACGTTCAGTGGCGGCTGGAGAAACTTTAAAGGTGTGTATATATATGTTGCTACCTGTAGGACCCATGCCAGGTTCAGAGGTTTTGATAGTGAGGCTACTTGGAATGTTTTGGTAAATAATTTTTTTTTTGAAATTTGCGAGAGTTGAATTTTTGTGCAGCAAAAACGAAGTAAACGAAGTCAAAAGTTCACGACAAAATGTTATAAAAAAAGCAGAAAAAGTTCTGACATGGAATATGTTATCTTTTAAACCTATAAATTACTGAAATAATGTTTATAAGAATTTTAAATTTTTTTTTTTTTTTTGAAAAAATTACTTACTGTTATTAATATTATTGTTGTGTGGCGGGACCGGAGCTACCCCCGAGGCAGTGCCCTAGTGCCCCTCAACGCTTTCCTGCTCTGAGGCTCCAGAGCCGCTATCTACGTCCATACTGTTTTGTAGTTCTTGCATTTGTAAAAGAAAAAATCTATTAGCGATCTGAAATTTAAAAAAAAATGTTACTATTAGTAAGGGTAAGGATTTTTTGACGTACCTACTTGGTAATACAATGTAATTTTAAAATTTTGAAACTTATTAAGTACATCAAATTTTATCTTTACACTTTTAAGATAATAGAACCTAACTAGAAAATATAACATGTGAAAGGCCCATAGGAAAAACGGTACCTATCAGTTTATTTATTATCAGAAATAAGCTTACGCTGGGATCATACGAATTGTGGAAATAATATCTTAAGTTTCATTGTTTTTGCTTTGCGAAACTTTCGAAAGTAAATTTTATCGAATTCCATTTTTCCCTAAAAAAAAATTAAAAATACATTTAAAAAAGAATAAATTTAAAACTGGAATAATTTAAACAATCCTAATGAAACAAAGAGGGAAAAGATATTCAACAAACCTGAAAAGATTCGCCTGTTTCAGGTTTGGTCAGATGTGCTTGAGTTCGAGGCATCCGCCAATGGGCATTGGCTGCTGCCGAATTTCTTAAGCGAACGAACGTATAAACATGCAAATAGTTCTGGGCTCTTCAGAATTAAAGTTATTTTAAGAGGTTAAAGGTTCGATTCACAAATTACCTACATATACAGTGTTTTTCTGTGAGAAATAATAATAAGTTTCCTGGTTTTTGCCTTGCGAAACTTGCGAAAGTATTTTTTTTTAATTACAATGGGCTTGTTCAGTTATTTCGCGTTTTCAATAAATATTATTGCACAATCAGTCAATCGAAATTCGCAAACAAAAAATTAGGTCGATTACTGAAAATGTTTTCAGCATTAGTGCGAAAAAGTGCAACTTTGCGCACGCTCGTAGAAAAAAGAAATATTTGATATGTTTTCCGTTGGATTAAAAATTTAAAAACCGGAACGGCATTGCAATGCCAGTTTTATTTTTTCAATTTATGCACGTATTATACCGAACCAACTTACATAAGACTATTAAGCTTAAGTTGAAAAAAGAAACAGGTTCTGATCATTTTCATGCCCTGAAGATTTCTTTTTGATTCCATTAAGGCCGTTGAACCTCGGTAATATCATCCAAAAACAAGAATCTTGCTGGGCTCTTGAATACGAAGTCAGTCGACGTAATTAATAGGTGTAAATTCTCGATACGATATTACGTGATGGTGATGATGAGACTGATATCGGTGGTGTTGTTGTTATGGGGGGCTTTTAGAAACCATGGGCGTTCGTTTGAGGCAAGAGAAAGGTACTACATACAGAAAAAAAGTTTCCCATGCCTCCTTTTCTCGGGTTTGTTGATTTGGTGCAAGTAACTACTATACAGGGTGATTCACTCTAGACGTATCTAGCTAACCAGTTAACGAATCGTTCTGAAAATTTGGTCGTTTACATAAACGAACATGCTGTATTTGTCTAAAATATTTCAGACAATGCAGTATTGCCGCTTCTACTAAAAAGTAGTAGCAACTTTGATATTTTAAATGGAACACCCCGTATATTATTTCATTTTCAAAACCCCTATTAATTTATTAACAACTTCCTTTAACACTGTTTTATACTTATCTCCTATCGTTTCTGAAATAATAATTAATATCCAATTTTTTTGGCGGAAAAAGTTACCTTAAAAAAATGCTGATATTTTTGAACTCTAAAATATTAAGATCCTGCAATTTTGCAGAGAGCTAAATAATATCGGGGGGCATTTTACCCTATGCCTAAATATTAGTTTCAGTACCTATACAGGGTGGTTACAGTTATTTTGGTTACTTGAAAAAGTGACTATAAATA
Source organism: Philopedon plagiatum (assembly GCA_963971165.1). NCBI lineage: Eukaryota > Metazoa > Arthropoda > Insecta > Coleoptera > Curculionidae > Philopedon > Philopedon plagiatum. The sequence continues at coordinate 9,888,089 of OZ020194.1, forward strand.
TATTTTTTTAAACGTAACACCCTGTATATTATTACTGATTTAAAATGCTACTTAAATTTGCTTTTAATTTTTGTTTATCGTACCTATACCTAACTAGTCAAGTTTCTGACTTATAGGCCATTATTTGTACAATTTTCTCGACAATTTAATTTCCATTCGGATTTTAGTAAGTATCTATGCCATGACAAACTATTGTTTGATATAAAAGTCATGTCATTTTCGTTACCGTTTTGATATTTGATTAAATATTACTAATACAAGTGGTAAATATCGTTAAAAATCATGGAAGAAACCTATTCAAATGCAGTTCTTATGAATTTATTTATTTTATTTGGATAATGTGATACAAATATATATATATATATATATATATATATATATATATATATATATATATATATATATATATATATATATATATATATATGCTTATCTTGAATGAAAAACAAGTTATTGCATATTTTGTGATCTCTTAAATAATGCACTTAATAAAATCGTTTAAAAAATTTAATTTTAAAAAAAGACTAACGGTTTTATTTAATTTTAAATTCTTGGCGTTGCTATTGCATTCCACGGAGTGTTTCAAATTTTCTGCAAAAAATAGTAGATTTTTTAACATATAGTATAGTATAGTAAACTAAATTTTGATTAAATCCTATTAGTATTTTCAGGAAATTATGTTTCTTTTTGCTAAGAATGCTCAAAAATCCTAATAACATTTTGTTTAAGCCAAATGCTGGGTTTTTGAAAATTTAACATTTTGAACTGGAACTGGAACGGTGGAGTGCGCTAGCAGTGTCATCAATTTGAAATTAAAATAACACATTAGTGTCATCTTTTTTTTTTAATTTTACTTTTTAAATGATTTTATTAAGTTATTATGATAGATAACTCCTCTTAGGGGAATAGAAGATCAAAGATACAATAATTATCGAATAAGTTAAACTACTGCTAATGATTATTGATTACATAGGTACGTTCCATTCTCTTTTTAAAGTCATGTCTTATCAAATTTTAACGTAATACTAGCACTAGATTACTATTAACGCCCACCTGACAACTAACATTTACAAATTACCATTAAACTTTCTTATTTCTCCATAAAACAGAGAAAAGAAAATGTACGTTACCTAATCGCAAGTAAGTCTATTACCGCTATTAGATTAAATGCATAAACATTATACAAGCGACTATAAATTCTAAGCAAATAGATCAATATATAAGCAATAATGCACTTTCTATTAAATTTCCCATGATCTTTATACATTTATTTATTTTTATTTGCGCTGAAAATAGTCCGTATTCTTCCTGGTAGTTACGGCTATGCTACATTATAGATTATTACGTTATGAGGATAATCAACATTTTTAGATGATACTGCAGAAGTTCTGTCACTTACGATCCAGTATATTGACCTCCAGCAAGAGGAGGTTGCACTATTCATTCATAACTACAGAAAACTTTTTCTTAGATTTCGCAATATGGTGGCCAAGTTACTTGTCATTTATGGCACCTTGTTGAAGTCCAGTCTATTTTACGTTTAGGTTGGCTAAATGACAGGACCGGGCTTGTACTCACCACTTGTAAACACCAAGAAAATCTAGTCTCTGAAATCTATAAAGTCCAAAAGTAAAATGTTTAAAACATACACTATACAAAAAAAAAAACACAGAAACACCAAAATCACAAACATAAAACACCAAAATCAAACGAAAATAAAACGACGCGATCTGTCGTGTCAGCTTGATATGGCCCACTACCAACCCACTACTGATCTAGGGACTTTTCGAAGGAGCCAATATCAGCTGCTGATGTCAAATGTCGAAATGTTGAGTTTTATTATAAATTGAACTCTAGCCTTTTGTTTTGTTGCGTACGTTGTGCGCGTGTCAGACAAAGGAAGAGGAGAGAGAGAACGCTAAACATACGGCTCTGCCGTCGCTATGGATTTCTGAGCCGTTTGTATTCCACCGAGCAAACCGGATGAAAAAAAAAACATTTTTCCGTACACTTAGCACAATTTTCCTTAAAAAAACAAAAATCATTAAACATTTTACAACATATACGAAATAGGGGGTACTGATATCTAGTTAGCCTGGGAAGTTTCTAGTAGACAAAATTAAATATGATTGCTATGGTCATGCTCGCCTATAGGGAGGGGCCAGTTGCCCCCGGACACTGTGGTCGGGTTCCACGGTGCTTTTTAACAACTGCGCAACTTCGTAATTTTGTAACATACGGTTTTTTGGCTGGTTATCCCCCCCCCCCCCCCTTAAAATTTACTCTATGGGCGCCCATGGCTGTGGTTACAACTATAATGTTTTATCAATAAATTGTTAAAGTTTGACATCCATAAGTTAAACGATGACAAAACGAATTTTTAAAAACGGCATGTCTGAGAAAAAACTAGATTCTGAAAAAATCCGGAAAACATTGATTCTGTCCATGATATGCTTTTAGAAGATCGAAGAATTGTTCTCAAATGTATAGCAGAAGCAGTGCACATTTCCTGTGAACGTGTGTTTCACATCGTTCTTCACGACTTGGGTATGAGAAAGCTTTCGGCCAAAATGATTCCGAGATGCTTGAATGCTGATCAGAAGCGAGTTCCATTAACAACAGTAGTAAAGGTTGATGCTCCCCGAGTCTCCGCATGCGCAGTAGGGTCGACCTTGAACGCCCAGGTGTGCTATTGTTATTTGGCCTTGATATGCGCAGGTGTTATTCCAAGGTCAAGGTCAAGAACTTGGCCTTGAACGCGAGCAGATGTTTCTTTGTTTGGTGATGACCAGGTGTACGATGCTTATTTCAAGGTTACATTTGCGGTGCATATTTTCAATGAATGCGAGCAGCTGTTTCTTTGTTTGGTGATGACCAGGTGTACGACGCTTATTTCAAGGTTACATTTGCTTGGCCTTGAACGCGAGCAGATGTTTCTTTGTTTGGTGATGACCAGGTGGACGACGCTTATTTCAAGGTTACATTTGTTTTGTATTTTTCGAGGTCGTCGGATGTATTCCTCCCACCATAAATAAATACTTGACCTTGGATTACTTCCTAATAAATATGGCTCATTTCGAAAATAGCTTTCATTGTCACTCATACATCGTATGCGTTAACTGTTGCTTTGGCATATAAAGTATTGTGTTTGTGGTGTGTTCTACAAGTGTTTATTCAAGGTACTTGACAGTAATTGTTTTTATTGTATTTTAAATCATGAGCATTTCAAAGCAGACCATAGCCGAAATTAATAATATGATAAACCAAGATATTCAATTTCTGGAACGTAGAAAATTCTCTACATTAACGGTGGGCAAAATTTATATGATAAAAAAAATTAATTCTTTGACTTCACGTTTTGGAAAAGCCATTATCGTCACATTGTTTGATCCAACACATCAAGCAACATTTGAAACATTTTTACCATCACGCGTAGCTGAAATTCTGACAGAGGATACTATTGAAATGATGAATAACTCCGGTGATCAGTACACCTTAACTTATTTGGGGCAAAGCTCACATGTATTCTCTGGAGGTAATACTAGAGCGTTGTTAAATTTTGGTTGTTTGTAATATATTGTTGATTAGGCTATTTTAATGTTGATTTAAAATGTAATAAAATAGTTCTTGTTAAGTATATATCGAAAAACACACAGTCACACACAATCACATATCCATTATTTTCTATTTAAGATGTGTGACTGCCCTACTGTCATTGAAAATCGAGATATGTACATTAATTGGTTATCATGTAAATTAAGAGAGCTGGCTGAAGAAATAGTACACTTTGCAAATTATGGTAAATCCGATGTGGGTTTTAGTGAAAGTCAGTATAGGAAGTATATGAAAGACGCCGTAAATTTCACGGCTGGAGCACATACTTGCGAGAAATACCTATATGGAACCATTGATCTGGACGAATTTTGCGCTGGAATGATAAATGAAGAATTGGGAAGCTACCTATTCGAAGTGCCCCATTTACCCGATGAATTAGCTACAAAATATGGTTTGGCTCCCGCAGATGATACCACTATTCTTGATGACCTTGGAAATAAAGCAGTCACCAATGAAGTTGATAGTAAAGCATTGGCTACTGTTAGCGATGACGAAATGGAGTGTGTTCAAGAAGATGAAGAAAATCTTTAATTCATTGTATAATATAATAACATGAGATGTTAAATAAATGATTATGTACCTAAATTATTGTTTAATTTTTTATAAATAGGCAACCTTCACAAAAATCACATCAGTTTAAGCTAAAAATGGGTCGTGTTAACAACACAATTGATAAATTTGGGCGCCAAAAATTTAATGACCAAAATCACATTGTTCTTGTTGGACAACCAGGAGTTGGATTTAGATTGACCGATGATGGTCAATATGATATACAAGGGAAATCTTTAACTAATGTAGCACCACCAAAGAATCCTGGGGATGCCGCTAATCAGGAATATGTTCTTGAACAAAGGCGTGAAATTATTAAAAAACTTAGTGAATTAGTGAATAATGATGTTTTGGAATATGTTAGAAAAGAACTTAATGAAATGAATAAAAAGCTTGCTGAAGAGGCGAATGAAGATTTTTTGCAATCTGTTACAAAAAGACTTAAGGAAATCGATTCAAAATTGTTGAATCAAGAAAAAGCTATTCAGCGTATACGTATTACGCGCATGTAGATAAAGAAACAAGTCTATTCTGTGTATGGTGACCTCGATTTTACATGGGATATGAGAGTGGAGGGGTTTGAAGGTCACCTAACAGATACAAATAGAGGCACAAAACTTTCTTGTTTCAGTCTGCATTTCAGTACTTCCAGAATACTACATAGTAATTTATTTTCTCAAAATGCAGTCACCAAAAAGTGAACGTCAAATTGCAGTTGTTCGCCCATTCTCTGTAAACGGTCGTCAGATGTGTGCCAATTGCGAAAATTGGGAATTTATTAGTGGAATAATGGGTTTCTGTGAATGGTGTCAAAATGAGTACCATAAGAAACATGGGATGAAATCACCGCAACAAATATCTCGTGAAAATTCTAGTGAATCTCTGCAAAGTCTCGCTGTCTCAGTGGGAGGTTCATCAGAACATAATAATCACGATACGCCGGAATTCAGTCAAGAAGGGCAGCGCTGGACTTCTTCAAGCAATTTTGAAGATCTCGAAATAATTAACGAATCACCGCAAAGTCCTGTTTTCTTAGAAGGAGGAGGAGGAGGAGTAGGGGGAGGAGGTTCATCAGAACGTAATAATAGTGAGACCATGGAATTCGACCAAGAAGGGCAGCGCTGGTAATTCCGAAAAATAGAGACAATTTAGATATAGTGTAAAAGTTTCTTATGATAGTCATGTAATTTTAAATTTATGTGAAAAAGTGCGTTTTTCTAATGATAGTGTGTATGTATTATTTAAATCTTAATAAAAATCTTTTTGTACTAAATATGTTTATTATTCACCATACATTTGAATTAACAAATCGCTCTTGATATATATTATTTCTGTGGTTCCGTTCTAAAATCCTCGCTAGCATTACATACATTTTTCCAATTCTCCTTTGAAAACGATATCTATCAAGTATTAGTTGCTGAAAATTACTTTGTCTGGCTTGTCTATATGCAAAACACCAAACAGACATACGGTGGATAATATTTCGTTCTTCGTCAAATCTTACTTGCTTCATGGTGTATTGTAAAATGAATTTTTATTAGTTATGTCATTTATATATAGGCTGAACATAAAGAGAGTGAATTAGTTTTACTTTAAAATGGGTCGTGTTAACAACACAATTGATAAATTTGGTCGACAGAAAACTCCTGTTTGTAACAACTTATCGCGAGGGTTGCCCGGAATCGGATTTAAACTTACTTCAGATGGACATTTTGATATAGAGGGAAAATTATTAAGGAATGTTGCCCAACCGATAAATGATAATGATGCTGCTACCAAAGAATATGTCCTTACGGAAGCTCATCAACTTGGTTCGCAGATAAATACCATACTTAGTAATGTGCTAGTACCGGTTTTTCAAAAAATGTTTGAAGATGATGAGACCAAAATTACGTACCTTAAGGAAAAAATGTATCAAATTCACTCACATGCTGCACGGTATACTACAACGAAGATAAAGGATCCAAAAAAACCAAAATGGAAACCAACCTAGATAAAGTTCTATTTAAAAACATAATTATACTGTTAAATTGAAAATAAAACGAATAATTATGAAAAGCAATATTTATTTTTATTATTTATAATGCATACATACGTAACGTAAAACCTATTTGATAATATTTATACAATATCTGATTTGTCTATCCAAGAATTAAATTGATTTGGAAAACCTAACCATTTTACAAACAATTGATCGTTTTGATTGTTCTTGCGTTTTCTAAGAATTTTCTCAACTAAATAAACACCAGGGCTAGCTGTCTTTTGCAGTTCTGCTTCGTAAAAACATCCTTTAATAGGTTGACCTTCCAATGATTGCAGCAAGTAGGTGGGTGGATTTGTAATATTAACTTTTGCTATTTCAAACAGTTCCGTGGACCAGGAAGGCGTATATCCTTTGTCAAATACACCTTTGTACTTGCTAATGCGAACAACGTCACCCAAATGAAATTTTTTTTTCTTCGGAGCAATTTTCAAATAGTCATATGCTTTAATAGGGGTATCCTCTTTTACACTGTTAGGCTTCATTCCAATGGTGCGGTGTTTAGTATTATTATAGGTCTTCGTTATAGCTGGTAATATTTGTAACCATCTGTAAGAACCTCTAGCCGAGAATTGTTTATATAACTTATTTTTCAAAGTTCTTATAACACGCTCAACAATTGCCGCTTTTTTCGTGCTATATGTGGAATAATGGTTTATATTATATTTTTTCATGAGGGCTTGAAAGGTGCTATTATAAAATTCCTTTCCTTGATCACTCTGTAAATTGTTTGGTGCATATGATGCTTCTTCAATGATGCTTTTCATGGCATTCGTAACTTCAACACCGGTCTTATTCTTAACTGCTTTGGTGTACACGAATTTGGAGTAACAGTTTATACATACAACAATGTAACGGTAACCATCATTGTCAGTAGCATATTGCTGCATTTCCGCCAAATCAATTTGCCACAAATCTCGATATCCTTTTATGACTGTACGTCTTCTAACAAAATTTTTCCTTGCTGTCCTATGTAATTCATTTACGACTTTAATTTTTTCTCGGCTAGGATCCATATTATAAGGTTCCACGTCTTATCAGACACTGAGGATGGCAACTACGTGCAAAACTTAATATATTATTCCTTCTTCTCGAAGCTCTTCCATAATTGACATAATCTCATTATCATGTCCGGTATGTCCAGCTACTTTTGACCCCCACAATAATCGTAATCTATCCACTAACTCCTTAGGTTTATTCCAATAAACATATTGAGATGATTTCGACGATAGGCGCTTTTTTGCTGGTAGTTGGATTTTGTTGTCGCCTTTTTTTCTTCCTACACCACCACCACCACCCAGTTTAGTTCCCGTAATTAGCGGTTTTATGATTCGTAAATATTTTCTCCATCGGGTTTCTCTTAAACCACGTTTCTTGTCATAACCGTCGTATGCCGCATCGGTCAATTTCAAAATGGTTTGGTATTTTCGAAGTACATCTAGATTAATTTCGTCTTCATTACCTAGGAGTGGTGGATTTTTTAGAAAAATCAAATCGTAAAGATCAGCCGTTCCATCGAATTCAGCAATGTTTGTTTTGTTCTTGTATAACACCATCTTTCCGTTTGTTAGAAAACGAACCACTAAGTTGCCAATATATTTTGTTGATTTATTTTCTTTTTTACCAAAGCGTACACCATACACGGTATCATAATGAGATGGCTCCAATTTTAATCCATTTAAATAATCTTGAATAGTTTTTGCGGCTGAACTGCTACCACTTGATGTGTGTGGTGATGTGTGAGATGATGTTATCGTTGAAGGGGAAGGGGTTTCGAACAGTGACCCACGATTTCCACGTTTCGGTGTAGGAATCGGTGTAGATGTTTCAAAATCCGCTTCTGTTGGATGTTCTTCAAACATTTTCGCCATTCCCACCGAGCTGCTGCTGCTGCTACTCCGACTTTGTGGTTTAGTCGTAGTACTTGATTTTTTAGTTACGTACTGCTGCTGCTGCTGCTTTACGGCTTTAGATATAGATTCTAGTGGTTTAGAAACTGGTTAATAAAACTTTTCCAAATCATGTTCATTCTGCACTTTAGCTGCTTTAATTTGTTTAAATTTTTTTCTAACCGCATTTGTAGTTTCCAGTAGCTTTCGTTTTAATTCGATTTCTTCATTCATGATGCTTTCAAAGCACCGTTCAACGATGAAATGATTATCCAAGTTATTATTATAGGAATATATAACTATCGAATCCCTTGCGGTATCTGCCCGAATTTACATCACTATCCTTGTCAATAACTAAAAAACCATATTTATTATCCCAACATTTAGCACACATCTCTTGAAATTGTGTAAACGTCAGGTCGGGTGAAACGTGATCGGAAAATATATGTTTCATATTCATCTCATCTTGTTTAAACATAATAATGAAGTTGGCATTATCCCGGACGAGCTGCTTAGGAACACGAGAATACGTTTGCGCCAAGTAAAAGGCATCCACATTTTTGTGACGTCCCATGCTAAAATACGATCTTATAACGTCCTGTTTCTCACACATAACGTCATCAAAAATAAATATTGAATTAGGTTTAGCATCTGACGGTTCCACAATGTTATTTGCGTCGCTAAAAGCGTAGTAGCCAAGACCTTTGATTGGAGATAAAATTGTCTTTAAATATTCATATTTTGGTTGATAGAGCGACTTTGAGTAGATATAAACATTTTCGAAACGCAGTCCCGATGGGTGAGTAAGCAGCGAAATCATAACATTTGTTTTTCCACAGTTTGAAGGTCCTATTAATAATCCACGAATAGATGACGGTAGCAAAGGACCATGTCTTTTAAATAATTTTTGTTCTAGTCCAGAGCCGACCTTTACATCGAGATTATCGACGGGAAGTTTTTGTTTAAGATTGACGATACGCATCTTAACAAAATCTATATTTTATACTGAACTTTCACGTAAACTATCATTCAGATGTCGCTCGTCAGACGAAGTAGACGGTCTCGTTTATCAAGTAAGACTGGAAGCGGTATTGTTAATTCAGTAATTAATAGGCTACCGTTCGAGTTACACATTCCAGGCTATCAGTATTGCGGGCCCGGGACGAAAATAGTAAAACGTGTGGCAAGAGGAGATCAAGGAATTAATTCTTTGGATGTCGCATGCAAAAAACACGATTTAGCCTATTTGCGTAATAGTGAAAATTTAAGTGCTCGCCACCAAGCAGATCAGGAACTCGAGCAAAGCGCGTGGAAAAGAGTAAAATCTAAAGACTCTAGCGCTGGTGAAAAAGCTGCAGCTTGGTTGGTAACCAACATTATGAAAGCGAAACAACGTTTTGGTATGGGTGTATCATCATCAAAATCGAGAAAAGCATCCACTAGAGGTAAACGTCGCTTCCAGCGCCGCCGCCGCCACACTAAAGGAAATGGCGTCGGTAAACATAAGCGAGTACACAAAGTAGCTTTTGGATCATCTATTAGACGACCCGTTCGATCAGAATTGTTAAAAGCTGGTGGGAAAAAACTTATCGAGAAAAATATCATGAAAGCATCGAAAATAGCTGCAGTAGCTGCACGTAAATCCCTAAGAATAGCCGGTGGCAAACGAAAAATTCGCACGCCTAGAATCATTCCAATTCCGAAGACTGGGGGGATATTACCGTTAATACCAATATTTGCAGGACTATCCGCCTTAGGTTCATTAGCAGGTGGTGCAGCAGGCATCGTGCGTGCCGTAAAAGCAGTAAAAAAGTCGACTGCAGAAAAAATAGGTACCGGCTTACATCTAAGTTCAAGAGGAAATGGATTATATTTGAAACCATATCGCACAGGTTTGGGATTATTTATAAACAACAGCAAAAATAAGAAATCAAAAAACTAATCGAATCCCTACCTCAAAGACCACTATCCAATATTGATATAGAAAAGTACGCCTTAAAAATGAAAATACCACACTTTCGAGGCGTATATATGAGAGATTCATTACCTGTACGCGGTCCCAAACGTTATGAGGCCGCCATCATAAATTTGGATAGTATGTCGGGTGTAGGGACTCATTGGGTAGCATATAGAAAAAGCAATTCTGATGTAACATACTACGATAGTTTCGGTGATTTACCCCCACCTATGGAATTGGTACGATATCTGCAGATGGGTTCCGAAGCGACGAAGAAAATTTACTATACATACGACCGTCAACAAGAATTTGGAACAGTCTGGTGTGGACATTTGTGTTTGAAGTTTCTTTTACAATCATAAAAAAGTATGTCTTTGACACCCCAAATGGAACGTGACAACTACACCAAAATGTTGCTATCACTTAAAGCATATCGTGAAGTCGGAGGATTACAAAAAATGACAGCTGAACAGTTAGAAAATACGCCCAAAGAAGTGTTGATCGCATTAGCTCCAAATGAAATAGCACTAGTTTGGGATAGGTTACCTAATCACCTAAAAAGTGACGTCGATATATTGAAATATCAATACTGTTTCGAACATTATAATAGCAATAATTCAGATTCGGACGAGGGCGATGGACCGATACCAAAAAAAATATTTTGTTGTTATTGCAAAATTAACGATGTGAATATAAAGGCAGAAAACAGTTTAAAAACGTCCAAAGGAATAAAGCAACGCTTCAGCTTAAATCCATTTAACTGTTGCAAACAGCAATAAAATAGCTACACAAATAGTTTCGTGGTCAGTCATGTCTTACACATTCACTCTAACAGGACATTCAAGTGTCTTAAGTGCGGATTTTTACCCACCCATCGAGTTAAATACAACAAGCAAATATGGAGTTGCACTGCTGGGATTTTACACATATAATTCGATTTTTAATATCGACGAAAGCAATAATTCATTCAGCCATTTGAAAACAGCTATACCAAAGCATTTAAGGATTCCACCAGGAGCTTACGAAATTAATGAAATAGCAAAAGCCATGTACACCGCTTTAAAAGAGTCATGCAATGAAGTTGGTGCCGATTTATTTTCATTAACAGCCAATAATAATACGTTAAAATGTGAGCTAAAGTCAAAATATAGCATCGATTTCCGAGGTAGCAATAGTATCGGCAAAGTGCTCGGATTTGGCTCTGTGTTGCTGCAAGGTGGACAAAGACACGAATCAAGTACCATCGTGGACATAATGAAAGTGCGCATCGTACGTGTGGATTGTAATATAATTTCCGGAGCATACCTGAATTCTTTGGAAAGTCATACGTTATTTGAATTTGATATTGACGTCGAACCCGGTTACAAAATCTCTAAAGAACCGCAAAATAATATTTATATGCCGATAATGCCGGATGGTCGTCAGTTTATCGACAACATTACTCTACGCATCTTGGACGATAGCGGTGATTTGATCGATTTTCGAGGTGAGAAAATAATAGTTAAACTAGAGTTGAAAAAAATCGTATAATGGGTTTTTGCTTTAACCGTCAACTGCATAAGCTGTCAACAATTCAAGATTCAGTTAAACGACATAAAAGTAAGCAGACAACACAGTCAAGGTTCATTCGCAAGTCAGACGGACGATCGAAAACACATCTGCACAGCAATCGCCAGCTCTCCGTGAAAGATTGCAAATTTCTACAATCGATCGGTTTGAAAGTGAGAAAAATTAGAAAATGATGGCCGCTAGCAGTGACAAAATCGAAGTTTTTACCGAACCCATTTTTGATAACTCCATTATTAGTTTTCAAGAACACACATATAAACCTTACGGTTCTCCAACATTCCGCAATTCCGATGAAATTCGTATACCTGTACACTTTCAAGATATCATTTTGGATATATCGGATAGTTACATTTACATCGAAGGAACATTTAAACCCAAAGATGTTAGTAAGAAATGTTATCTATCAAATAATGCCATCGCCTTTCTATTCGACGAATGTCGTTATGAAATGGGAGGGGAGCAAGTTGCCGTCGTTCGGAAACCCGGAATTACTACAACGATGAAAACTATGGTGTCATTGGGTGCCGCACAAAATAGAGCTCTCATGGCATGTGGATGGGGTCTAGACGAAGCAAATCAAGGTATACTAGATTCCACAAGTAACGTGTTCTCCGGCAAGCTTCCTCTAAAATATCTCATGGGTTTCGCAGAGGATTATTCAAAGGGTATTTTTAAGGTCAAGCAAGAGTTGATTTTAATTATCGCCCGCACTTTCAACAATTGCTATATCGGCGAAGTAGATGCAGACATTTCAATTGAAAAAATTGAATGGAAAATTCGTCACATTATTCCAGACGATCGACAGAAGTTAAAGATATTATCACGCATGAATAAAGGTGGCAGTAACGCAAACGTTCCAATGGCTTACCGTAAATGGGATCTTTACGAGCTACCTTCTTTGAGAGAAACATCGTCAGACGTATGGGCCTTAAGAACTAGCACGAGTCTCGAAAAACCGAGATATTTGATTATCGGTTTTCAACCAACTAGCTCTTCCGACAACAGAGCAAAAGATAGCACACAATTTACAACGGCCGATATAAGTGATATTAGGCTCTATCTGAACTCTGCCGTATTTCCGTACGAAAGATGGAATTTAGATTTTTCAAAGAAACTGTATGCCGCAGCCTATTATAATTATGAGAATTTTCAAGCTAGCTACTACCAGCGAGAACTGAGCGATCCTATGATGAGTTTTGCCGACTATCTGCAAAATCCGTTATTCGTAATCGATTGCAGTCACCAACCAGAAGCCGTTAGGACGTCCACAGTGGACGTGAAATTGGAGTTCGAAACACGCAAAAGTAAATTTCCTAAAGACATTAAAGTGTACGCGTTAGTTATTCACGATGCATTTTTTAGCTACAATATACTTAATGGTTCTGTTACTAACAAATCAATACATTAGTTTGAAGTTGTGTAATTCTCCAAATTATGTACTTTACATATTTAAAATAAACTTATAAACGACACATTTGAGTTTTATTTTTACTACATACGACATATTTGAGGCTTATTTTAATACTTCAAAGGTGGGGCTTTGGTAAATAAGGTTATGAGGTGAAGAATAGAGAGAAATTTAGGAGAGGGGTGGGGAAAGAATGTATATAAGACGTGATTTAGAAAATGAGATTCACTCGAAGCCAAGATGTCATCAAGCTCGGATAATGGTTATTCCAGCGATGACGATCAGGCAATCGCACATAATGCGCAACATAGGGGTGTACGCAATACGCGTAGGTTTAGACCTAGGTATTGCATCTGGCACTGCTATGTAAAAGTTGGACCCCACCTCATCTATTGTATGCACTGCTACACAGGATTTAGGGGTCAGATAGGTGCTAGATTCATATCGTGCCATTTCACAGTGGGGGCACGATGTGAGCGTATGCAGAACTACTCGAGGTGTCGTCGGTGTCGGGAGAGACTGTTTACAGTCACTCACCGGAACTCATGCCTTATTTGCAATAGGACTTAAATTCCTATTACAAATAAGGACCCTCAAATAACAACCCTGCCTGCCCCCTGACAAAATCAGTCCTTTTCAGGACTACAGAATATTTGATCGTAGTTTGTAGTTAAATACTATGTTTCCTAAGGAAGATATTTCTCGAAGGAAAAATTGTGTTACTTTGGGTGAGAGATGCATTATGTCTTTAAATCATACATAGATAGCGAGAGAAAGAGCATTTGCAAGATTTAGCTTGTAGTTTTTATGTATGATAAGAACGCATATGCCTCTAGTTATTCAAAGTGACATAACTTTCTATCAAGAAACATATTTAAAAAAATAAATTCACTCTGGGTTGATACGCTCAAAAAGATACATCAGAATTTTTGTCGTTTCACATAGAACGTTGGCAAACCTGCTCTTAAGTATGACAAAAACAGACGTATCCTTTCAGTGTAACAAAATATTTCGAACAAGAAATCTATTCTATAGGAAATATTTTGTTACTCTGAAAGGATATGTTAGAACCGTTTAGCCCCACTCTCACCCCCACTCTCACCCCCCACCATCCTAAATGCTTTTAAAAGCGGGAGCAGCCATCACAATTTTCATTTCTCAACCAGCCATGAAGTGGGACAGGCTGATGTTAAGGACGACAAGGGAGTCCAAAATAAGTGAGTTTTGGGAGGCTTGGCGTTTAAAAAACGCGAATAAGCCAACGGCGATCGTACAGCCGATTCCAAGACCGCCGCCACCACCGGAGCCGGCTCCAACAGAGCCGGTGGAAGTGGTGGAAGGACCCCAGATGCTGCTGGGTCCGGAAGAAAGGGAGGCTCTCTTACAAGAGCTCACGGAGCGCCGTCGGAGCCGTCGCAGCACGCGACTGGAGGCACGAAGACGGCGCGCCGCACCGCGATCGGTTCAGATCGCGAGAGGGGAACAACCACTCTAGGTTTCCCTCTCTAACCCAACCCACCGCGAAAACGGTCCTTTTCAGGGCCACAAAAGATTTGATCGTAGTTTAGATATTCTTAGTCACTTTGTGTTTGACACTGAATCGGTGAAAAATGCAAAGATGACCAAGGATGACAGTTTCAGGACGTTTAAAAATAGACGTTGACATTTTTGCGTAACTCTTTTCGATAATTTACCTAGAAGTGTCTAAAACTTATTTTAAGTTAAAGGTCCAAAATCCGTTAAAATTGTTATTTTTCTAACTTAAAAATTGTATCCATTCAGTTATTTCCGAGACGTATATTTTTGGAACTAAAAATCGATATTTGTCGACCCACTAAGATTTTTATTTTTGTATATTTGTAACAAAAAAAGCAACCACATTAACCCTTATATAACAAAAATATTTTTATTTCGGATCAAAGCAATGACAACAAGCACATAACTTGTGGGTTTGCTCAGGTTTGCTTGGGTTTGTTTAGCCAATACAAATAATAAGAATTTTGTTATTAATATTATTATTATTATTATTTGATAGTTCAAGGACATTTCAGAACATTTGATCAAAATGATCAGACTAATCAAAATTTCAAGAATTATGGGGTTTGATCAGGTTTGCTCATGAATAACGGGAGAAGTGTAGCTCAGATCGAAAAAAGTTATAGGAAAATATTTTAGAGTAAACTTTTTGTGATAGGAAACGACATTTTAAAATTAAATTTGGAAAGAATTGAAAAAGAGATTTTTCAGATTTATAGTGAATTCAGAAGGGTAGTACAGGGAAGTTAAGGTGAATAGGGCGAAGGCATGGGGCGAGACGGGTCGCATAATCGTTTTTAAATAAGACCTGAGGGATCCGAGTTATAAAAAGGAAAAAGAGGTGGCTCAAAAAGACCCAGAGTGAAGGTATGTTTTTTGGGGAAAACATGAAAAAGGGGGGAAAGCATAAGATGTAGACAAAAAAGTTATAAGGAAAAAGAGTAGAGTGGGGGTTTTAACACAAGAAAATATTTTTCAAAGTGAAAAAAGTCGAAAATTCAAAAAAGAGTTTTGAAAAAGATAGGATTTTCGAACTTTGAGGCCGAATAACTTCGTAACGGTCGGTAGGAAAAAAAAACGCCGAACCACGTGTCCAATGAATTTTAGCAAAGAATCGAACTGAATGGAAAGAATCTTTGTACGGGGAAGGAATCGAAAAATAGAGGGGTGTCAATGTGAAAAAACAGGTATAAGGGGGTGTCGGAAGGATGCGGGAGTATGCGGAAACGACATTAATATGGAACGTCACGACTTGGAGGTTTTTTTTAAGTCTCAAAGCCTGCGCAGTAGCTATTACCCCGCTAATTTTTTGGAATTTTTAAGAAATAACCTCAGAAATGGGTTAAGGGCAGTAAAAGAAACGTATTAGTCTTATTCAAGTTTTTCATAAAATGTCGGGAAATGCCTTAAAAAAAATTATGAAAATGCTAAAAAAATTGAAAATCTTTATTTCTTATTTTTTCGAAATTTAAAAAATGTCAAAAAATAGTTCAAATTAATCAAAATCTTTTGTGCTTTCCACTTTTGCCGTAGATGGTCGGGAAATGCCTTAAAAAAATTGATGAAAATGGTGAAAAATCAAAAATCTTTATTTTTCATGTGTGGGGGAAGCTGAGCTCTTTAAAAGCAGCTCGGCTCGACTGCTTACTTCATTACATTCGCTCATCTCAACATGGCATCATCAGATGATGATGGATACTTAAGCGATGATACTCCTAGGAATTTGGATAATTGGGCTCTAAGACAGAGGAAAGTTTTCCCCGTCCGATCCCGCCGGGTGTGCAAGACCTTAAACCTGGTGAAGGTGGGTAATGACGAGTGGTGTATTGGCTGCTATGCCGACTTGGAAAACAAGTCGGCTGGTGACCAATTCTTCAGTGGTCATGTAACCCAAGATTTCGGTAGTCGCGCGCACATACCGAACTGCAAAGGTTGTGGAGTAGCTCTTGGTACTCTACAACATCAGAGTGCGTGCCTTATTTGTAATCGAGCCTGATTACAAATAAGATATCCCGTGAAAAACGGTCCTTTTCAGGGCCACAGAATGTTTCATCGTAGTTTTAGTTACCTAATGCCATAGTATATGTGGTGTTAGATAGAAAATTATATAAGTCCAGTTGGATCGAGTATAATTTTCCTTGCAAAATCCGTCCTTTTCAGGATGACAGGATATTTTGATCTTACTTGTATTTATCTAATGTCACGACATCTGTGACATTAGATAGAAATTATGTAAGTCCAGACGGATCGAGTATAAGTTTCTTTGTCGGTCACATTTCCAGAACACAATTACACCATTTTTGAGAACTAAAAGCAGTTTTCGACAGTGAAGTCCGACAGTATCATTTTTGGGTGGAGGGCATTTGTATAATAAACTCTAGTTTGTTAGAGGTGAAAAGGTGGGGATGGAGTGGTGGAGGGGGTAGATTATCTCTATTTAAGCGGTTGCGAGCGAGTCACAGAATCACTTCATTTTTAAATCTGATAGTTACCAGATCTAAATATGAATCCTGAACGTCCATTAAGTCGTGGTTCGTCGATTTGGAGCGACGAGACGGTCGACATGAACGAAGTCGACGAACAAGTCTTTGATGACTTTGACGACATAGAGCAGGGCATATTGGATGCTATCGAGTGGGACGAGGATGATCTGCGACCACTCGAAGAACCTGAGTTCGATTGGGGAGTCGAACTGCCCAACGACGATGCAGAGTTGTCGGCTGACGAGATGGAGCCGGACTCCAGTACCGATTGGGTACCACCACCGCCGCCGGAAGATCATGACGGTCCGGCCGATTCATCCACTTGGTGGATCACGGACCATCAGGATGAAGATGGTCCAGCGGATTCCACCAACTGATCCCGGAACCATGCCCGCCCCGACCTACCCCGACAAAATCAGTCCTTTTCAGGACTACAAAATATTTGATCGTAGTTTGTAGTTGATTCATGTCACATCTCATGTAACATGATATTTCTCAAGAATTAATTTCTTTTGGAAAATATTGTGTTACTCTGTAAAGACATGTACGTTCTTACCGTACGTTAGAACTAGCTAAATTTCTAGTAAGTTCTCTACGAAAAGCTGAGAGTTTGGTCTATTATCTTACTTGTAGTAAAATTCACATTTTATTACAAATAAGATGCATGTTTTTAGGCATTGTAACGGGTAGCCTCTCTTCACAGACATAACACTTTATCGCATACTTAAGTTGTGTGCATCTAACGATTACACACCTAAAGTTACGGCCCTACATTTTCCGTCTATTCGTTTTTTCTATTTTGCATTTTTACACTATTTTTGTGTGTAACTTCCGTATACTTATTTTAGAAATAAAAAATATTGTTTCATTTAACTTTTTTTTATTATCATATATACAAAAACATTTTCTTTTACTTATATATATATATACATTACTATTACAAAAATAACTTAACTCTATATTTACAATAAAATTCTAAAACTACTTCTTATACGTTAAATTATTTATTGCTTCGAGTCTTTTAACGCACTTCTCTCTTGTCCTTTTATTTTCCTCCATTTTCACCCGCAGTTCATTCATTTGTCTTTCAAAGTCCACCTCATCACTATCACACTTTTTTAGTTCTCGTAGTAGTTTTTCCCTAGCACTATACGCCGCGGAGAAGACGCACTTTTGGCTCGCCGAAAACTCGTTCAACCAGTCCGGCTCTTCAGCAGTTGTTGTTGACTGCTGCGATTCCTCGTACGATCGCTTGCATCGCATCTTGACCGGTTTGCGGCACTTCCCACGTCCTATTGTTGGTGATAGTGGTGCACCCGCGATCGGCGATTTTTCGTCAGCGTCGGCCACCAACACCATCGGAGGCATGGACTGCGGCGGCTCGGGCGTTGTCGAGTTTGGGCCTTCATTAATTATGACGACCGGTGACAGAGGCTTCGGTGGTTGTGACGTCTCCAAAAAATCGGGGTATTGGACTGGCACTGTTGGTCGCTTGAACACGAATTTCTTCTTCTTCTTCTTCTGTTCACCCTCCATAGCTGCATAAAATTGACTTTTATTGCTGCCGGCTGTCTTTGGCAATTTCAGCAGCTTTTCCAACTTCGTAGTGGGTTGCCGCCTCGCCTTCTTTACCACCACATCACTTATGATATTGATGCGCCCGCAGTCCTTCTCCGTCCAGTTGTTGACGTAATCAACCGCCGAAGCTACTTTTTTTTCACCCACATTCTCTTCACCCACATTCTCTTCTTCCACAAACGCAGTGTTTAGCACGTCGTCTTTGTGCCACTCGTCAAACACACCCGGGGTCAGCAGGTCAATAACGTCCTGCCCCATCAACTCTGCTTGGATACTTCCATCCAAGTTAAACGCATTTAACAATGACTCACTACCGGAATTCATTTTTCTAACTAACTCACTGCACTAAACTGACAAATGTATTTACTTGGCGAACTGTTCTAGCGAACTATGAAATGCTCTGCCTAGCAAACCAAATTTATACTTATCACCCCACCATAAACTCCCCCACTCTATCTGACGGTTGATGCTTTGGAGGCCAAACAAGTTCATTCAACTTACAAGGTTGCGTTCTACGGCTAAACAGCGATTCAAGGACATATTTTCAAGGTAATCGTGTGTCCTTACTTCTGTTATTGTTTGTGCTCTCAAGGTTATATGACCCAGACAACCCATATTTATAGACACTCTCTTTCCTTCGATGCCTATTATCAGAAACTATAATGTTGCCCGCAGATCAAGATAACAGTCGTCCAGCTGAGACTTTTTCAGGAGCACAAATAATAATTTCTGCTGTTTGCTATAATTGTAAAAGAGAAGTATATATTTGGACTGACCACATGCAATCTTACAGTTACATTGAATTGTTGAGAGTAAGGATTGTTAAGTGTCATTACTGTGGAACGCTGATGTGTCGACGAGGGCCGATTAGCAGATCTGATATGTTGAGAAGACAATGGATGCTACGAGAAGTTTATAAGCCAGACATTAATTAATTTTTATTTTTGTAACTTTATTACTATATTGTAAAATAAAACAACATATTATTGAAACAATTATCTATGTATTTTACTATCCTGCGTTATACAATTTCAACTATTGCTATTACTATAGTGGTTAATAAAACTACGTGACATTGGAGTTAATATTTTTTTATTTTTCTAAAACACAGGCTTTCCAACATTTTTCTAATTATAACTAATATTTTCGGGTAAAAAACTTTGCATAGCTTGTATTAACATATTTAGGTTATCTTCAGGGTTTGTTTCGTAAAACTTTATGTCTGGGTGCCCCCAAGGTAGAGTTTTTGTTGTTGATGGTATAATATAACGTTTATCGTCGTGGTGAGATAAAGCAACTTTATTAATTATTTCGGTATAAACGTCGTGTTTATAACTTCGAAAGGTTTTCATTTTTCGAAATATCTGACCACCACGTTCTACGATATTCCGATAATCTTCCAGGTGAAGCTGTTTTTCAATTACACGTTTTTTTATACCTTTCGCTTTTTTAATTTCGCTACTGATTGAGTTTATGTAATAAGCTTTGGCTCCGGTACCATAAAAACTTATTATTGGATCACCTGGAAATTCATCCTTCATTCTACCTACTACTGACTGACTTTTTTTTATGTTAAAAATATTTCCTTCGGTATAATTGGATGTATCGAATTTATCCGGATTTTCTGCAATTATACGATAAAAATTTTCGGTGTAAACTTTTAATATTAACGAATCTGTGTCGGTATACAGTAAAGAAGCATTTTTGCCAAATTTTGCTTTAATGAATGAGTAGAAAAAATCATAAATTACTGTTTTCGACATGTCCAGTATGGAAAATCCGATATAAATTGGTTTATTATAAGTTACCTTTAATCGATCCATATGAATGGCAACGAATTCTTTATTAAAAACCGTTGAACTTTTAAAATAAGGACGAGAAATTAATGCTCGTGCCCCAATTTTACTCCTGTCATTTTCCCATCGGGTAACTAGTTTTATATCATTACGATTCTCCACATTTTCCATGGTCTTGCCAAAAACAGCATTAATGATTAATTTAAAAGTGTCTTTACCAAACTTTGTTGTTGCCCTATTGCGCAAATCTGTATTTAAGTCGATATATGTCTTTAACCACGGGGATTGATTAAATTTTAAAATTCTGTGTGTTTGCATTACCATTAGGCCGTTATTGATTGCTTGTTTTAATGTTCGGTAATGAATGATATATTTCTTTTTATCGTTTAAATTCGGAATTAACTTTGAAAATTTTGCCGATTCCGTGGGTGGTACAATATTTTCAACTAAAAAGGGTAAGTCGGAATGGTCATCATATAGCGTATCCGGATAATGAACGTCAACTTCCAAAACGTATCCTTCTGGACCACTATCATCCACATCCATAATATTTAAATTTAAAATTTCATGCTCTGATAACCATCTAAAGCCGCCAAATGGTAATGCTTGCGACATACTATGACCGTACAGATTTGTTGCATCAAGATAAACAATGAAAGATGATGGTTCGTTAGGATCGTAGTTTGGTACATATATGTTGTTGGCAGCGTGCATCCTTTCTGAACACTGACTTATACCGCCTCGAATACCTTTTTTGAAAAAATGAACCATGTCGATATCAGTCAATAGCTCTAACTCTACCTTAGAAATACGCAACATACAATCAAACGAATAACTTGGAAGGGTATGGTACTGTGCTGGATCCAGTTTATACGTTTCTAAACAAGTATCGCGAAACTGTTCAAAAACATCGGTTAATAATAAAACATCAGATTTCAAATATAAATCCGAATAGTCCCCCAAATTCTTACAATTAAATGTGTCCCACACCTTTTTAGCTCTGTCATAATCTTCATCGCTAATGTGCTCCTCTGACAAACTATCATAAAACTGATTTTTTGTGGGTAAAGTTGGATGGTTCATTTTCTCCATTGAATCGACAAAACTATAGGGAAAAACACCTTTTTTGCGCATTAAATTAAACTGCTCATTATCAGAAAAATATTTTCCTGTTTCCCTGAAACTACCCACAGCTAATCCATTACCCAAATTTTCCAGCGAAGTTGATAGAAATTTAAAACTATCGATGAACCGCAATTTCACATATTTTTTCTTTATTGCCCCACTTTTATTATCGACATAATCGTGAACGTAAATACTTTTCGTAAACGAAATATACTTTTCCTTGCTTTGAGCTAAAACATCGATCTTGTCTCCGTGACGACACAACTCTTTAATAAACATGTGGCAATCGTACCCGCTCAAGTTATGAAATATAATTGGAATAAAATTGGGTAACTTATAATTTAAATTGCAAATCGAATGAGCAGCACCAGGTCTTTTTTTCCCAGTTATGTGACAGTGGTCCTTTACTTTACAATTATTATTTTCAAAAGGTCGTTCACATATACCACATTTTGTGGCATTATTGAACTCCGCTATTTGGTCAGCCGTTAAAGTTTCCATTGCTCTTATATCTCTTAAGTATGTATTGTAAAGAGATCTTAAATCACTTTCAAGTCGCGAAACGAAAACCTGGGCTGCGTCGTTTCCCCGGTAGAGCTCAAATTTTGAAATCGAATCGTCAAAGGAGCACTTTATTAAATACGCAAAAGAATACGGTTCATGTTTGATGCTTTTGACTAAGTAAGAATTTGTGGGATTTGGTTCCACTGTATCCAGTGGTTTAAGCACCGATTCGAAATCCGCGTAAACAACAAACGGTACACGCATTTGCTTTTCTATGTTTTCAAATTTTAATATATTTTCACTTACACTCCTTCCAAATTTATCTATTTTTAAATTTAGTGATGGTGTTAATGAATATTTGTGGTTACAGTCATTTTTTTGGTGTAATATCAAAGATGATTGTGAACTAAAATATATCAAACAACCATCACAAAAATACATTTTATCTCTACGCGATGTAATTTGACTGGAACATAATTTCGATAAGTCTTTTATCCAACAATAATGACTTTTAGAACAACGCGTATCACAAATATGTTCATCATCATCTTTAATACTACAATCCTTTGTTATTAACAACAAGTTGACATGTCTGTTAAGTTTTCTACCCGAATACCTTAATGGACCGACAACTTCGTACTTTAACATATTATTTTCGAAAATTTTTTGCAAACCATAAACGTTAACTGAAATATTATTCATTTCTTCAAATTTTGATATATCACGCAACTTTACTGGAAAGTCTATACCTGTAAAATTCAGCACTCTTGAATAGTGTGGATAAGATCGAATCTGTGATGCCATTCTAGTGGTGGGGCACAAAGCAGACACGATTGACCACGCAAAACAACACTCATCTTGATTAATCACATTGATGATGGCTTTTTTCAATTCGATGAAACGGGGTAGCTTTATATATGAAGATCCACCAAAAGGTTTATATTCATTGACATTTACTTCCAGGTATAGAATTTTTTCCAGAGCCCAACCTACGAAAACACAAAAAGATTGACATAAGTATTTATTTTATTTTTAGTCGTTAATTTATAACATACCTGAATCTTTTTCCTGAAACTCAGTCGATTGAGTCTTCATGGCTTCCACTAATGATTGATATATTTCTTCCAAATCGCTTCCTGAAGTAACAATTTCATTGCGTGTATTAAATGACTTGTCACTGTACATATTATCTTGTGTTGGTAACAGATACCGACCAACAACCACCATATTAACTTTCAAAGCACAACGCACTCTTACTAGGTCACTTACTACCTCTAACACTTTTGCTTTAATTTCATCAAAAAATAATGAATAGTCAGTATGTTCATTATCACTTGATATACGGTATGTGGCAATCCTATTTCTAAAAGCACTGGACACTAGCTCAACACCAGCTGATATTGGTGAACATGCATTACTTTTATGGTGTATTGTTCTTTGATGAGCTGCCATTCGATTTGCTGGTATGGTTATATTGCAGCAAGTGCAAGTACGCACCTCGGATGTTGATGCCCCATCGTCAACTTTTCGCTGTTTTCCACCATGCATATTTTCAAATCGTGCTACGCACGATTCTCGTTTATGTCGTAACATATTATAACTCCGAGTAAATGATTTACCACAATTTTCACACACGTACGCCATGACTTTCAAATTAACTTGCTTGAACCGTTTTACTCAACACAATGTTCTATACTAAAATTTAACCCCCCCTACCCTCATTTATACCGATCCACATTTAGACCCCCCACTCGATCTTCATACCAAAACATGTTACACCCCAGTAATAACTCAAGGTAAACTAACATCACAAATGTAACCTTGAAATAAGCGTCATCCACCTGGTCATCACCAAACAAAGAAACATCTGCTCGCATTCATTGAAAATGTGCACCGCAAATGTAACCTTGAAATAAGCGTCGTCCACCTGGTCATCACCAAACAAAGAAACATCTGCTCGCGTTCAAGGCCAAGCAAATGTAACCTTGAAATAAGCGTCGTACACCTGGTCATCACCAAACAAAGAAACAGCTGCTCGCATTCATTGAAAATATGCACCGCAAATGTAACCTTGAAATAAGCATCGTACACCTGGTCATCACCAAACAAAGAAACATCTGCTCGCGTTCAAGGCCAAGTCCTTGACCTTGGAATAACACCTGCGCATATCAAGGCCAAATAACAATAGCACACCTGGGCGTTCAAGGTCGACCCTACTGCGCATGCGGAGACTCGGGGAGCATCAACCTTTACTACTAACAACATTGAAGGAAATCTGTAGCCGTTTTGAAGAAGATTCCTCAAACTTTTTGGATCGGTTTGTTACTACGGACGAAACGTGGCTCCATCTATATGACCCAGAGACTAAAGAGCAAGACAAACAGTGGAAGCATTCTGGTTCTCTACGGCCCGAAAAAAATTTCGTGATCAGAAATCCGGCTGGCAAGATTCTTGCTTCAGTTTTCTGGAACAAAGATCGGATAATTCTGATTAAATCTGCTATTTGAAACAGAGTAGAAGACCGCCGCGAAAAACTTGCCAAAGGTGTGCTATTTTTGCAGGACAACGCTCCTCCACTTCACGCTCCAACACACAAGTTGTTGATTGCACTGCAAACAATTTTATGAAATTGGTTTTGAATTGGTTGACCACCCGCCCCATTCTCCGGAATTAGCACCGTCAGACTATTATTTCTTCCCAAAACTTAAAAAATATTTGAAAGGAAAAAATGTGTTAGTAGAAAGTTATAGTAATTTGAATTTTTTTAAACCTAAAATATAATTTAAAAAAAATTCGAATGCCTATAACTTTCTACTAAAACATTTTTTTCTCTTAAAATTTAAAAACTGCCGACAATGGGGCATATGCCCCTTCCGCCCGCCGCCCATACAAGCTTCACAATGAGTTACAGATTAATTTAAATTATACCCTTAAAAACAATATTTTTGATCCATATCCAACAGTAATTTAGTTTAAATAATTTAATCCTGTGCAATTTTAAACGATTACCGAGATAGAATCAAAATTTGGCCGAAAAAATTACGCATCCATACCACTGCAAAAGCTCTTACTAACTGAGACGTTTATAGTGACAGATTACTGTGATTCTAATGCTGACCAATAGAAATTGTATCGAATCCTCCTCCCAGAGTAATATTGGAGAAAAAAGTATTTAGTTAAAGTCTTAAATCTAAAATTAAATGATTGATTTAAACATATACAGGGTGTCCGAAAAGTCTTAGTATGGGCAAATATCTTTGCTATTAGTAACCAAATTTTAGGTGTATCTTATTGGTTAATAAATCTATATACTTTTCCATGTTTTTCAACCCCCTTGAAAGGTGGTAGAGGGTTGAGGTCAGTAATTTTAAATGCCGTGTGGTCCGTCATTTTAAAGGTATTCAAGAACGAAACATTTTATCGCAAACCCGAGGTCCGTATCTCAATTCGTTTTTAAATGGTCTATAAAAATTAAAATCGTCAAAAAACATTTAAAATTTAAGTACCTTTATTTTTCTTATTACTTTAGAAGTTATTCAAAACGACCGCCATCAACTTCTTGGCAGTAATAGAGCCGATTTTGGAACTCTGCCAAGAAGAAACACCTGTCATTCTCGAAAATGTGAGAACTGAGTTCCAAAATCGACTTTATTACTGCCAAGAAGTTCATGGTGGTCATTTTGAACAACTTTTAAAGAAATAAGAGAAATAAAGGTATTTAAATTTTTTTTCACGATTTTTAATTTTTAAAGGATAACAGTTTAAAAACGAATTAAGATACGGACCTCGGGCTTGCGGCAAAATATTTCTTTTTTGAAGACCTTTAAAATGAGGTACCATACGTAATAGGGTTGCATTTAAAATTTTTGACCTCAACTCCCTAGCGTCATTCCTCAAGGGGGTTAAAAGTTAAATTACCTAAAAAAATAGATTTATTACCCAATAAGATACACCTAAGATGTGTCTCTATCTTTACTAATAGCAAAGGTATTTGCCAATACTAAGACATTTCTGACACCCTTTATACTTCCTTACAACTGCATTTGTAAAGATTTTTGACCTTTAAATATTTATAGCCCTTAAGGTGCGCGCCCACTTAGGCGAAGCGAAGAGAATTTTATCCGTCCAAGAAACTTACGTGCAATCAAATGGAAGCCCGCACAACGCTTCTCGACGCTTCAGTGTGCGGGCTCCCATTTGATTGCATGTAAAGTTCTTGGATGGATAAAATTCTCTTCTCTTCGCGACGCTTCGCCTAAGTGAGCGTGCACCTTTATTCTTTCTGTTGGTGGTACATAGTAAAAGAACTGCCGCAGGTATGTATATTTTATAATGGCTATAATGAGGCCGCTTTGTATGTTTTTCACCGTTTCTCTCGTATAAACAAAATCTGCCAAGTTCAAGTTTACAACAGTCCGTGATTAAAAACGAATTAAAAATTGGACAGGTCATGCTCAGACCGAAACGCGAACCTATACAGATTTTTAAATAAAATTTACACTGTCGCGAAATTTCGCATGAATAAAAGAATACGAATTGTTTGTCTCAAGTTTGTTGAACTTGTTATAATAGTTGAGAAAAAAATTTGTATAATAGCTAGCAAAAGTCTGAAGAGAATTTATTACTTATATGTTATGTTAGGATGTTAAAATAAAAGTTTATTATTAGTATGGCTTATCACAAAGGAATGAAATATCTATACCAGTAGCGGCCCGTGGAAATTTTTGCTGGATGTCTTAAGAATACGCAAAAAGAATTTCTCCTTGTGGGCGTGGTGGAGATGATTCTTTTTATCTGAGACAGCCCAAGCCTAAGCACTAATGTACTGTGGGCATCTGAAGAGAAGGGAAATGTAATCTACTGACACGGAATTTAAAGGATTAGATATTGGGAGGCGAAGGGAAAACATCTGGAGGCAATTTTTTCCATAATCTGGAGACTCTCGGTATGAATGAGCGAGAGAAGTGGGATGTTCTAGGCTTTTGTAGCTGGACAATAAAGGGATGCATACGTAACGCGCCCCTTGATGTTCTGTCAAGGGTACGCTAGTACTTAGGCTTGAAGTCTACGTGGGATGTCTTTTTGCTTAATTTTAGTATAGTTTATCAATCTGCACATATGCCACATAACTGAAAGCTAGGAAACAGTCATTCTCAAGAAGTAGGTTGGGGAGCACATAGTTGGCCATATTATAAGTAACTTGGAAATCCCTGATCACTCTGAAATGTAAATAAGGGTGTCTGGTCCTTGTTTATAAATCAATGGTTAATATTGTTAAATAATTTAATTAATAATTATTCTGCAGCTCAGTAGCACTTAAGACGGAGCCGCCACTGGTCTATGTCTATAAAGATAAATAACCTGAAATCTACGGAAACAAAAAAAAAACGTCAATTTTAAAATATACTATGCAATAAATAAATTGAGACAATCATGTTTCTGACCTTAAAATTGGTTAATAAACTTAAAAGACAGTGGGGCTCTCAGTCTCTCACTAAGTTTTGATTTTGGTGTAGGGTAAATGTGTGGTTGCCACTAGCGTTGGGAATAATCGGATGATTTTAAAAACTCGGCATCCGAGTATTTTAATAATCCGATGATTATCCGAATAATAATTGCATCTAAGATGGCGACAACCAGGCGATGTGGCCGTGTTGCCGATTTATTAACACATACATGAAACATTATTCTTTACAAGTGATTACAAGCAATGATGCCTATATTGCCTATAAAAATGATTTCTTTCTTTAAAATTATGTTAGGGGAATAGATTTTTTGAATCTTTTCCTGCTCTCTCTGCTCCTTTTCTTAAAGCAAACAAATTAACTTTAAATGCGAGAATAAAAATATTAATAACACTAGGTTACAAATTTTAACATTTTTAATATACCTCACATGAAACCCTTAGGTTCTTTTTCAGTTCCTTCTACTAATATAAAACGGTAGTTGAAAATTCTCTATCATGTCAGATTTTGCAACTAAGAATGTCGCTTTTCATTCGCCTATTCGCGCTGATTACTTGGACTCAAAGGTCAATTTATTAAAAAACTATCATGCAATGGGTGTGTACATGTCTCTTAAGATACATTTCCTTCATTCACTTCTGGACTTTTTTCCTGAAAACTTAGGCAGTGTAAGTGACAAACAGGGGGAGCGTTTTCACCAAAAGATTAACGTTTTTGAAAATCGACATAAGGATTTTTGGGATGAAAGTATGTTAGTTAGGACACTAACTACTGCTGATCTGTTTTAAGGAAAACTGATCCAGAAAATTACAAAGAGAAGAGTAAAATTAATCATTTTTAATATTTCTTTTACTTGATGAGATAAGATATTGTTTCAAAAGTTTTAATTTAATTATTTTTTTGTGATGTGATAGAATTTTTAAAATATTCTTCGTGTACTTAGCACCCCTAAGCTGCTATTACCAATTATTTACTATCCGAATATCTGCGTTAATGATAGGAATGTTCCGAATATCTTGATAATCGGATTACCGATTTATTTTTCATCCCATTGATGATCCCATCACTAGTTGCCACGCTATTACAAATAAAATCGTTAGTTACATTATATTTTTTACAAAAATAACAAAGTGATATATAAAGCAACTAGAACAAATAGAAAAATAAAAAAACCAAAAAAGAAGTGAATTCAAGGTTACAAAAAAAATATTTAAAAAACTGGCTTTTAAGGCTTCTCTCCCCTGGGATGTGGGAGAGATGCCCAGAGCTATGATATGTTATGATATGAGATGCCTCATAAAATTTTCCATAAGGGACAGATCTCTCCCACATTTACCCTAGATCGTGTAGGGCAATGGAAAATATCTTCCTTTCGATGTTTTACAGTTTCTTAAAAGAAAGTGAAAAACAAAATAAATCTCATCAATTATCGAAAAAGTTCCACTTGCGTCACAAAATTCATATATGCGGACAAAATTGGCATGATTTTTAAAATTTAAATTTATAGGTAAATTTTTAAATTCAGCGATTAACTCGCTGGGTATGCCCCTTTTTTATCATATTCATTACGAGTATTACGACAAGGACAGCATACATTTGATGTCATCAAATATATACAAATTAAGGAATCCGCCCATTGTCGGCCTAAATGATGCATAATACTCTTTTGGAATAAGTGAAAGAGCATGTACATATTTATTTATATAAATATTATTTTTTAAAAAGGCTTAAAGTGCTTAAAATGTAATTAGTTCACTGGCTTTTTTTTACATGCGGTAATACTGTATGCGTATTTGTCAAAGTGCATTCCAAGAAGACTGTATGAAAACAGTGATCGGGGGCAACCCAAGTATCAGCTCATATCGAAAACTCTTTTTTGTTTACAACTAATGGAGAAAGATAACAAGTCATCAATTTTAGAGAACAACTGACTTGACTTTTGTAAATTACTTGACGTCCACTCCTATTTTCAATTAGTCTAAATTAAATCGATTGAGTGAAACAATATGACCATAAAGAGTATGACCAGAAGAGTTTTCATCTCCGTTACATTGATTTTTGATTTAATTGATTTTTCATATAATTCACTTGGGATTAAAAGTAACACTTTGGTCTTCAAGGAACAAGACTATCGACCTTCAGCAAGAGGCGACGATACCATTAATTCATAATTAGCCTTTTGTCTTGTTTCATACATTGTGCGTGTGTAGGAGAAAGAAAGAGGCGAAAGAGAACGCTAAACATTCGACTTCGCGCGCCGTCGCGTCGCTATGACTTTTCGAACAGTCTGTATTCCACCGAGCAAAGCTATGACAAGCCAGTTGCGGATAAAAAGAGTCCATTTCTCCATCTCCACGCCCTAGGCACGTACGCGCGATTTTTCAAAGTTTATGGATAAAGTCCTTTTAGGAAAAACCAAAAATCGCTTAAAATTTCATTGCAATAGGTATATTTTGACCTGTCAAAAATGTTATACACAACATACTATGCCTTGACAATTGTTTAGGCCACGAATGAACGAGACTATGGCACGTAATAGGGATAAAAATGGACGTTGCCACTCCTACTCTAAATTTCGTCACCATGCAATGGAAAGAAATTACTTAAAATTTATTATCACGAAAAATAATGCTATATCGGTATATTGTATTAATCCTTAGTCATATGATTTAGCCTGTGGCATTCACGATTGCAGACATTAACCTACAGTAATAAGGAATATGCATTTTTTTATTGCATAAATCGTTTAAGGCAGTCATTACAAACCCAGAAATTTTATTTTGAAGAAAATTACTAGGATAATTTAGCTATTTTTTTTTACTTCTCGGTATAATTTATTACAATTTAAAAAGCAGTCATTTGCCCTTAGTACCAAGTGACGTCAGAAGAAAAATAAGTGTCAATCTACATATTAACGCAAAGCTTAACATAGGGGTGCTACATACAAACGTATATGACTCCACAACTTCTTTAATAGTCCAAAAGCAAGTGAGCATTTTCTCGTACGATTGTACCTGCATACAGTCAATCAAAAAGTCTCCATACACTTAACACTTTTCGAAATAAATGACATTTTTTTATATTAAATTGTACTTGAACTGAAATATGTCCTAAAATATATTTAGCAACCTGTTAAAAAAGAAACACAAATAATTTTAAACAAAAATGCATTTATTTTAAAATTAACACATAATGAATAACTTATGCAACATATGTAACTACGCTAAAAGTCTCCATACAATGGTATTTAAACCAACATATTTATGGTGTTTCCAATTTTAATATTTAGTAGAATTACCACTCGCCTTAATTACAGCTCTTCTTAGCCTATTTGGCATACTTAGAACAAGTTTCCTGGTCACTTCTTTAGGAATAGTTTCCCATTCTTCGATGATGGTCCTTTTTAGTTGTTCTTTGCTGGAAATTTCATCTTTGCGTACACGGCGTTTCAACTCATCCCACAAATGCTCTATGGGGTTAATGTCTGGTGGGTGAGGCGGTGTATGAAGTTGTTGTCGCCCATTATGTATCATCCATTCTCGTACCATCCTAGCTGTATATTTGGGGTCACATAACACCCTTCCTGTCCCAATTTTTGAACACTGGGCAATAAATATTCTTTCAGAATATTTCATAATGCCGTCAATAAAGGATACTACTCCAGCGGCCGACATGCATCCCCACTGTCTTCCCCATGCTTAACAGTAGGACAAAGATTTTCATCAACTTTCACGGCCATATTTTTTTCTTCATACCTTGGATCTTCCATCTGACCTAAAAAACATTTATTTTTATTTCGTCCCAAAATATTACTGATTCCAAAAATTCAACAGGCTTTGAAATATACTTTTTAGCAAAAACCAAACGCTGTTTCCTTTTTTTCCAAATTAGAGGTTTCCTTCGCGCTACTCGGCCCTTGTAGCCTGCTCTATGATTCCTAAACTCTTCGAAAACTCTTCACGAACCTCGGCTGCTAATTTTGGAGCGCTTAACTTGTGTGTGAGTGTTTTATAATTTTTCTTAAAAAACTAGATTCTTCACGAACACTTAACTCTCTAGGGCGAGCTAAACGGCTGAACGACGTTTTATTTTGTAAGAACGAGTCGTTTTAAATTGATTAACAATATACTGAATAGTGGCACGTGATTTACCAACAGTTTCTCCAATATTTCTATAGGACTTGCCCTGTTTCTATAAATCTACAATAATTTCTTGTACCAAATTTGGAATTTCACAGTTTTTATCACTCATCTTTCGTAAAATGGCTTTAACACTAACAAAACTTTTAAAAGTACGCTTAAGTAGGAAGATATTTTCAATTCCATTCCTATTAATTCTGTTTTGAACCTGACGCAATCCTACTTGATAAAATCTTAGTGAGTGTTTTTATAATTATGTGGCATGTATGGACACTTTTTTGGTATAATTTTTCTAAATAATTAATAATATTTGCTCTAGTTTTAACCTATTGTTTATTTGAACCATTTTGTTAAGAAAATTATTAAACTGACTATCCATTAATACTATACTAAAAATATTTTTTCTACAAACGTGTTAAAATGCATTTTATAACACCCCGCAGAGGCCTTAAAAATGTTACTTTATGGCACTAGTGTTAAAAGTACTTTATAGCACTAGTGTTAAAAGTACTTTATGGCACTAGTGTTAAAAGAGAAATATAATATTTTAAAAGGAAACATCAAATTATATTTGTATTTTATTTATTAACGTTAATATTAATGGTACAATTCAAACAACTTGAAAAGCAAATCCAATGCAGCACGATTGGCCGCTTCATTTATTTCTTTAAGTGGATCGATTTCATCCATATTTTCTTGCATTTTAAGCAAAGCAAAAACTACATCAGTGCGTTTTAATTAACTGACAGGACGTTTCAACTTTTCCGTAAACAACTACGACGCCAACAATGGTTGTTAGGTTTTTTGACAAATGTCACCTTAATAATTTTATATTATATCTACGATGCTACTTAAAACTATTTTTTTCCAATATGTTAAACTTTCTAACAATTGTAATTGTGTTATTGTTTTTTATTGACGTTTGTAGAAAAAATCTTGTATGATATTTGTGTTAAAAGTACTTTTAAGGCGCTCATTTGAATTGCAGAATTCGCTTCGCTCATTCTCCAAACTTTCGAATTCGTGCCGTAAAATTGTACTTTTAACACTTATATCATAAATAACTATTACGCCTCCTTTATGTAAAACTGATGTTTTATAAAGGTTTAAGTGAATATAACACTTATAACAGTTTAAATATAAATTCTAAATCGCAAAATTCTCTAAACAAATTAAAATCATAATTAAAAACATATATGTTAAATGAACAAAGTGAAACATTATAATCTTTTTTCAAATAACTTAAAATTTTTAAATGTTAATGTTAAGTTGTTAAAATTATATTAAAAATGTAAAGTTGTAGCATTTTTTGCTAAATAAATCGTGTTACTATTACTACTACTCGGGAATCTCTGATTGCTATAAAATGTAAATGGCATTGTTTCCAAATCTATGGCCTAAACCAGCACGTTTAATTTACGAAGTATGCATTCCAAATCTAGAATGGCATCCAAATATAAGGAACGATTATGTACAAACGCTTTGTGTTAGTATAAGCTAAGATTGCACCTAACGTACCCGCATCTTATAAAAAGACTCGTAATTTATTCTTGCAACTAAGTAGATCCAAATTACTTTCTTTAATTACCGGTTATTAGTAGCCATTAGTTTTAATGTGCGTATATATTTTAAAATAATGGTTCTTTTTTCATGGAATTATATTAAAAAATTTTGTAATTGAGCAGAGGTCGTCAGCATGGATGATACTTTCCTTTCAGCCTTCTGAAGAACAAAGAATTCAATGTCTTTCCTTCATAACCTGAATAATTTATCATATCGTTATTTTCGAGTGGAGGGAACCGATCGGATGCAGTTTTATTCACCAAGTTTGAAAGGAAATTCCTGGATATTTCTCTGTCATTACAGAGAAATTCTGTGACCTGACACTAAAGCAAATAGTTTTATTAGACGCTCTTTATCATACATATATTTTTCAATAAAGTCCCATATACTTTCGGTCTAAAAAGCAAAGTACTGATATTCTAATACCCAAATAAGAAAACTACAAAATACAAGGTGCTTAAAAGCAGTAGTCCGCACTTATTAGGTACTAGTATTCTTTTACCATTATTGGTGCATTTTGAGGCAAGTTTAGCACTTATGCTCTGAAACCATGGCGAGAGATGTGATATGTGATTAATTAATTATTTAATTTTTACTAAAACGTGTGACGTTTCCATATCATAATATTTGTGATCAACGGAATAAGTTTTTAAATAAATATGTCTCTCAAATTTCAGTCTACCATCTATATAGAGCCCTAAAAAGTTATTTTTAGTCAAATTATTTACAATGTGATTCTCGAAAAATCCGTCATTCAAGTTGCATTTGAAGGACATAACACTGGTCTTAGTAAAAATATAAAGGTAAGCTGATTAGCATCGTACCATTGTTTAATCGTTTAATCTTTGCTAAATAACTGTGTAGGGTGGGTCGCTTTTTATTTTTTTTTTTAATTTCGAAAGTGGAAAAAGTTGTAGATTGGTGTTTGACTTTTAATTTTTTTTTTGTTTCAAAAAATATTTGGCCAGGCGTCTAAAAATAAAAAAATAAAAATCATGAGACTAGGACGCTTGTGTTGGGCAATGTTTTGTTGTAGAGTATTTAGACCCCCGCCGACCCCCAACATTTTTTTTATTTTACGGTAGTATAAAGCACCTCTCTTATCAGGGTGTGTCTTGACTAAGTTTAATCCAAAGGTCTTCCCTTTTTCATTTTTTTCCAGATTGTGATAAAGTGGTGTGGCCTAAGTAATTTAAGCCCAAAATGAAAATTTTAGACCAATAGCTTGAAAAGAAAACTTGATTTTCCTAATTTTTTTAGGTTATATTGCTTTATTTTATGAAAAAGAGTAGTATCAAAATTTTTTGAGGCGTATCTTCTTTCAAGTCCTGGAAACAATTATTCTTAGTGAAAATATTTAATATTTTTAAATAGCGTTGATAATCCTGAAAAAAGGTGAAAAAATTAGTTTTTCGTCACTTTTTGGTACCTATCTCTTAAATGGTATTTTTAAATACGATGGTACGAATGTATCTTGAAGATAATGCAATTATCTACAAATAAAAGAAATTGGTCTCTCTATCTACAATCTGTTCAAAAGATATAGGTAATAGAAGGTTGAAAAACTCGAACAAAAAACTTATGGAATCAGAATGTTGCATGGGTGCCCGCAGGGAGGGGGGGGCCGTGGCCCCCCTGAGATTGTGAGATTGTCATACTTTTTAATTATTAGTGTATTTGTATAAATCACTACAAATAAAATCTTTACAAATATATTAATTTTTTAATTTTGCCCCCCCTGAGAAAAAAGTCTGCGGGCGCCCATGGAATGTTGTGATACATCTCAATAATTATAAGTTATGGTTAAAACTGCATATCATTTTCAAAAAGCTGGCTTCGAAATTAGAGAGAAAAAATTATTCCAAATAATTCTTTAAAATAACTTTTCTTTATATCTTGCTGAATAAGGGTACTCTATTCTTGGGTATATGTTACGTTTTTGTCGCTACCCTGTATACTATGGGTATCAAACCTTCAACTTTCAGCCGTAACAATTTTATTTAAAATAGTCATTTTCTATTCAATGTAAAAACAATAAACCAGTAAATGACAATATTTTTTTAAACTAAAAAGCCTAATCAATAACTCGAAATAGGTTAATCATATTATTTATAAACTAAAAAAAAAAGTCGCTACTTTCCCTGACTATTTTTACTGAATACCACTGAAATTTTCCGTTTTCCCTGACGGTTTCTGAAGGCCCTGACATTTCCCCATTTGTCCTGTTTTACCTGACGCTGGGACCTCTGGTTAAGTGTGTGGAAAGTGGGACTCTTTCCATCCGGAACTGTCTTTCCAGAGGTATGGTTGGTGGAATACAGACGGTTCAGAAAGCCACAGCGTTCTCTCTGTGTTCTCTCTTTGTCCCACATACGCACAATGAATGAAACAAAACAAAAGACCAGTTATCAATGAATGGTGTCGTCTCCTTTTTGAAGGTCAATGGGTTAATCCGATCGATGTTTCCGTAAAGCTTAGTTTGACAAATAAACACACGAGTCGTCGGTTTTAACGTAAATTACCTATGAAAAAAATGGAAATTAGAGTTTTCATTCTTGACATCTATGTATATAAAATGAATATTTTAAAAACTACATTAAGTTCCACAAAACTCTTGCAAGAGTATTTTTAAGTGTTACTTTTTATTCAATCAACTCTCTATTTCAGTCTAGCCGGATATATTTTATTCCAGAAAAAAGAATAGTTCAAGTTCAGGGTTAATACGATGCAGAATAACAAGTTAAAATTGGCAAAATTTTGTTTGCGACTTGCGTAAATTCGTCGTCGCGACCAATTATTCACAGTCAACATATTTTAAAGTTTAATACAGTTACTAAGTTTCTACAGTTTCGTTTGTAACGCTTGGCTTATCCCAAAGAAAATGAGCCAAGTGTGGATTTCGTATAGGACTACGAAATTAAGAGTCTTGTAAAATCGAAATTACTGACATTTGTAGTACAGTTACAGTAGTATCTACTACGCCCCAAAAGCCAAGAACCAAGAACTTTTCTACAAAATTTCTACAAAAGGCTTGTTCGAATTCTGAAAATCGGATTTTTCCAAACTTATTCAGGACTGCGCAGAACCATGTACAGGGTTATGGATTATATTTAGACCAACCGATGACTTTTTTTATTTGATGGCATAGAAAAACGTTTAAATTAGAAAAATTATGGTAGATTTGTGCAAGAACCATCAGGTAACTGAAAATCAATTGAACATCAAATAAGCGAGTTTTGAACTAACCTCGAAGGGTTCGCCACATTATTTTTTTGTTTTTTTAAATTCTACTCGCTAAAGGCTCTATTACTGATGTTCGACTGTTTTCTTATAATTTTAAAAAATAAAATGAAACTTAGTAATTTTCCATACCCTTCGTATATGAGTTAATGCAAGTCGTATATGTTTTCTACGGAAACATCGACAATCTTTAGTTAAGTGACAGGTGCTCTAACCAGGTGCTTTAGTCATTCAAACAGACAGTTTATTATTAGTTTATTATTCTTAATTAGTTTTATTATTTATTATTAGTTATTATGAGCCACAGCCAGCAAGAAAAGGTTGATATATTTACAACATACAGGGTGACAATTTGAAAACTGCCAATGGGCTATAAGTTTAGAACCAAGAAAGAAATTTCAAAACGCTTAAAACCGTTCTCGTAGTATGAAGGGGGAAGTAAAATTATATTATTTTCACTGTGGTAGAATTAGCCCCTAAGCCGTCACATCCACCCCCTTAAAAATCTTAAATGGCAAGATAGGTTAAGTGAACCTTGTTTGAAAGTCCTCTCAATTATGTACATTGTGACGCTTCGGTTTTTCAAATTAAATAACCCATTGATGAGTTATGCTCATTAAAATATTTTGATTTAGAATGTAGTTATTTAAGATTGCATGACAGAATTATAAACGTGTCAATCTAGCAATAATTATAGCTCCTGTAAGTAAACTCAAAAGTGCACATAATGAACCAACGTTAACAGAAAATTAAATGTTTAATTTAAAAAGAAAAGCAAGGAATCGTAGAACATGAATAGAATGTAATTAATGAAAAGGAAAATGATAATTTTTCAGCTAGCTCTAGGATGTTGCAACGCCTTTACAGTGCTAGGACACTATCTTAAAACAGTTTTCTTTATAAAAATGATTATTCGAAACATTCGGCTTTCTTGGCGATTATAAAATTAGGTACTTATCTTAATGTCCATTAAAGCTTGGACCCTGGAACACCAAATGCCAATCGCTACATCGAAAATTATTCTTTGTGGGGGTTACTCGTCCACTCCAAAGGCTTGGACAATGAAACAGGTTCAAGACTTGTCCGAACCATGAATACGTCAAAAAGCTGGCTCTTCAAAACACCGCGACTCAATGAGATAATTTAATTGAGTAAGTAAACCAAATAACTAAATAATTAAATCATTAGGCTGGGTCCTCCCTTAGAAAGAACAATAATGATACTCATATACGTGAAATTATAGGTTAGAATCTTAGCCCATGCTAAATATATAATAAAAATCAGACAAATCAACACTACTCGCCCTTTTAGAATCCCAAATTAAATTATTTAAGATTATTTTACTGATTCCGCTTTTTTGCTAATCAACAGTTCAATCCAGTCGTGTGTTGATCACACCAGTTCTTTTTAATCTGGGAACTGGCGTAGAAAGCTAAAGATTCTGTGCAAAAATTTGCATTTATCTTCTTTATATTCCGTACCAATTGCTAGTTGTCGATAGTAACGGTGTTCTACTGTTGGCATTGTATCATTGTAATTGTGGACATGTAAACAATACTATTGCAGGGGACTTCATTACGGCAGGTCATTTACACCGAGAGCATGCACGCTGCAAGTGCGAATTAATTTTATTTTAAATTACTTAAATGTCACATCCACATCACTCTTTCGTACCTATGCGGTGCCGGTGCATGATGGGTTGATGTACAGCATGTTATGTAGGTCGCAATACTGCAACAATGTGATGAAGAATTTTTGTAATTTTAAATACGCTCGTGTTGAAAAATTTCTATACATGTAATATATTCATTTTGTGCGGTATATATAAATTCTAACTTAGTAAAACACAACATTTCTATATTCTATCCAGTTTAGTTTAAGAATGATGACAGAAAAAACAACTGAACAAGAATTCACCCTATTGGTCAGTTCCATGGACAGTTTACACCGGAACACAAGAGTCACAAACCAGTCCGAGCCAATGAAATTGCTGCAAACCAGTCGGCAAACTGTCACGTTAC
This sequence comes from Philopedon plagiatum, assembly GCA_963971165.1. NCBI lineage: Eukaryota > Metazoa > Arthropoda > Insecta > Coleoptera > Curculionidae > Philopedon > Philopedon plagiatum. The sequence goes on from OZ020194.1 coordinate 9,926,567, forward strand.
CAAATACCTAAAATTTGATTGGCGCTGATCGGTTTGTGATTCCTCTACGAACAGAGCTAATATTTTAGCGATCACAATTTTCATCTTTCTTTCCTGATAATCACCGAGGAATCAGATTTCTTTCTATCCGTGTTAGCGAAAGTGCATTAGGAAAAGACAAATAAAAAAAGAATATGTTTAAATTTTTATCGTACCTTCTTTGCTTGTGGGAGTATTGCTGGTTATATACTTCGAAAGATTGGTCATGGCAAAATTCTTTTCTTTCCTGATAAATGGGGGCATTAGTAAAAGACAAATAAAAACGATGTTGTTGCCAATAAAAAATAATAATTAAATATTTTATCACAGCTGCCTTTGTTTGTGCAAGTATGTCTGGTTGTCTACTGTGAAAGTTTAATCGGAATTGTTCTAATAAATAAATTTCTAATCTGACAAAATACTTACGTAAGTTTTATGATTTTATAGCAAACGACCTTTGTTTTTACTGAACACAAACATCATTTGCAAAAATCTCGTTTTTATTAGGCAAAAACAGTGTCAGCATAGACACTTTAACCTTCTTATTTTATACTACTTAAAATTGCTTTTCCTACCCCTCTAAGTAATAATACTCCCTCTAACCAATAACTTGCAATAAAAGGATCGGAGAAAAAGTTTTTAAATAAATAAAGAAAAAATAGCAAAAATGAATGAATACTTTTATTAAAGATAAACAATTTATAATAATGTTAAAAAAATATTCTCTATTCTCCGATATACAATAATGAAAATGGATTTATAATAAAGCCTACCTGCGAACAGTGAGGTTTGTGTGAGTTAAAGGCGCGATAAAAATTGTTTAATCGAATATACCAATTAGTTTCACAATTTTTAACTGTAAATGTTGAAAGTCTTAGGTCCAGAAGGATAGATACACTTTGTAATGGCACTGTGAATTCAGCTTTAAACTGAAACCAAACGTTTCTAGGGCGCAATTGTCACTCCTTTTTCAATAACTAAAGAAATCTTCTGTGATGCCCTCTGTTCTCAACTTTGTATCGGCTCAGCGTTCCTGTTACCACAGATCCATATAGCTACGCAACTATATGGATCTGTGCTGTTACTCATTTTTATATAACGCCCGGTCGCATATTTACAGATGCTAGCATGTGTTGACACCAGGGTGTTGAAATCAGCGCGGGTTTGGAAAAACAGTACATTTACAAATGCTAGCAGATTTGGACACCAGAGGCGATCATAGTGTTGAAACCAGTTTTAGATAACCTGAGCAGTAGATAACCTTTTTCCATGATTGTGCCTGTACGGAAAATAACAATAAAACGTTGTTGGAATATTGAAAAAATATATTTGTTAAAGCAAACGAACAAAATAAAAATAAAATATTAGGTTAATGAGCAGATCCATGCCCTTCAGCATTAGGCTGGTTTTGTGAGATCTTAAGATGAATAAGAAATAAAAGCTAACACAGATGGGTCCTACAAGGTGCAGAAATTAAAATTGCATAATAGTCGTGAAATACGCTCTCGGACAGGTTTGCTCAGTTTTAGGTTTCATCAGTATCTTTTTTAATAAAATGTCAGGTGTATGCGGTGCTGCCAAAATTTTATACCATTACGAATCGCGCAGTCGCAGTAAAAAAACTCGGCAAAGATAAAAAATTAAAAAATATACTGATGAAACCTAAAACTGAACAAACCTGTCCGAGAACGTATTTTACAACTCTATGGCCACACGAAGAAATTATATTATTTCTAAGAACAGCTTTAATGCCAAAATTTCATAAAAAATAATTAAATAGTAACAGAGCCCTAACATGTTGCCAATACACCTTTTTTGTTTCTCTACAGAAATATTGTTAAAAAAATATAAATTGTTATGCTCGGGGGGCTCTAAATTCGAGACTTTCTTGAGACCAGTACCCAGTACCTGACATGCTGGGGTTCTATTAACATTTCCACTTAAAATTTGATCGCCCCCCATAAACAAAAATCTAGTCTTTTCGCTGCATCTCCCTCTTCCTATGTTTGGCTAAAGTTAGTAGGGTTTGAACAGAAATAATTTATTTTCTTTTAAGATCATCTGAATAATGATTTTTTCACAGCTTCTAGAAGATATTTAGCACTTCTTAGGGACATCACAGGAGTTCTCTAACAGACTGAAGAACTAAAACTGTGGCAGCATCCTTTTGGTCATATTTCTTCTTCTTGATGAAACCTAAAACTGAGCAAACCTGTCAGAGAGCGTATTTCACGACTATTATGCAATTTTAAGTTCTGCACCTTGTAGGGCCGATCTGGGTTAGCTTTTATTTCTTATTCATCTTAACATCTCACACAACCAGCCTGGATCTGCTCATTAACCTAATATTTTATTTTTATTTTGTTCGTTTGCTTTAATAAATATTTTGTTTCAATATTCCAACAACGTTTTATTGTTATTTTCCGTACAGGCACAATCATGGAAAAAGGTTATCTACTGCTCAGGATATCTAAAACTGGTTTCAACACTATGATCGCCTCTGGTATCCAAATCTGCTAGCGTTTGTAAATGTACTGTTTTTCCAAACCCTCGCTGATTTCAACACCCTGGTGTCAACACATGCTAGCATCTGTAAATATGCCGCCCGGTCCAAGTAATGTTAAGAAGGACAAATATGTACTTTGCGTAATATTTTAATAGTTGTTAGTCAGTCCCAGATTCATAGAACACAGGAATTTAAGCTACTAATACTTTATATAAACTTTTGAAGTATATTTTTACACTGCAAAACAATTATTACAATATTTTAACTTTTTAAAATTGAGAAATTTGGAAGACAATAGGAAATATGCATATAATCCAAATAAACCTGAAACATATTTTTTTTTGTATTCTCCACATAATTTAAATATATTTTTTTTAATTTTAAAATATAAAGTGAAAGTGACACTTTTCAAAACCGATGACAGTTTTGAAACATCTTACTTTTCATAACTAGTTATAAAAAAAATGAAACACAAAAAATCACTTAAAATATCACTACACAAGTATATTCGGACCTGCCTGAAACGTTAGACACATAACGTTACGCCTTGAGAAATCTTTAAATTATCAATAAATACGGGAAAGGAACGTGTTTTGTTGAGCGAGCGACGTTGTCACTCTTACTCTAAATTTCGTTACCATGCAATGGAAATAAATCACTAAAAATTTATTATGACCAGAAATGATACATTGATATACCTTGTTACCCTTAGTCCATAGCCTGTGGTATTTAGGATTAATTTACAGTAATTGCGTTATTTTAGTATAGTTTATCAATCTGAAAATATGCGACCTAACTGAAAGCCTGGCAATGGCCGTTCTCAAGGAGTAGGTGGGAGCCAATATAGTCAGCTAGATTATACCTAAGTAATTTGGGAATCCCCGATCGCCCTAAAATGTAAACAGTAGTATCTCGTCCTTGTTCCTAAATCAATGGTAAGCACCAATTACGTACCCCCGAGTCGAACCATTCTAGTTTTCTCTAATTCGCACGTATTGCGACAAAATCAATCCGATAATTAGATAAAATTAATTGGTATTTCTCGAGCTCCAGGTGGCGATGGCGATCGAGGCGCCCTCTCAATCAATATGCAGCGAGCGGCGTCAGGAGCGTTTTATGTTTATTGCCTGTTAACAGATTTACGGCCTCTTGTTCGCATTCGCGGGAAGATTCACTTCCCGATGCAGTGAGTTATGGCTGTCAAGGCTGTCACAGTGAATAACATAGTATACGCGGTAAAGGTTGGTTCATTAAAGGTGATGACGAGGAATGGAAGGGAAAGCAATAATGGGCTTTTTCGCTAAATTTTAATTTTGGTGAAGGGAATATGCATATAACCCAAAAAAACTGAAATTGTATTCTCTACGTAAATTAACCATTGATGGTGGCTGTTTTTATAAATTTATTTTGGTTTTTATTAAAAAAAAAAAAAAGATTTTCTACTACAAATTTTAATACAAAATTCGAAACTTACCAACCCAAGCAAACCAAATATTTATAGGGTAGTTTTTTAATAGATTTCATTATTTAATATTTAATAATATTTATGGAAAACTTTTCTTTAACTTTGCACTACTTTCTTCTGATTTCGGCTGTTTTTGCTGTGGTATTTTTACATGATGGTATAACACAATTCAACGGTAATCGCGGAAATTTCGACTTTGACGTTTAATAACTCCGAAACGATACATCCTGTATAACTGTATTTTTTACCGAAGCTAGTTGCACTATTCCTCTATTAACCTAGAAAATACGATTGCTCCCCCTCTGACTGTTTCCGAGAAAAACAATCCTGTTCGACTTTGGGTTAAGCCAATCTCCTGACGTCATTGTTCACTTTCTGACGGCACTTTTCACTAAGCGCAAATGGCTGCTTTTTAAATTGTAATAAATTATACCAAAAAGTAAAAATTTTTTCTAGCTAAATTATACTAGTAATTTTCTTCAAAAACATTTTTTTGGCTTGTAATGACTACCTTAAATGATTTATGCAATAAAAAAGAATACGTCCATATTACTTATTGAAAAAATAAAAAAAAATGTTTTTAAAGATTTGATTTGTAGTAATTTATCCAAATACACTAATAAAAAGTATGAAGTATCACAATCTCAGGAGGGGGGGGGGGGGCACGGTCCTCTGGTCCTCCCCTGCGGGCGCCCATGTGCATAGAGGTCTGATAAATGTAATAAATTTGATATTTTCAAAATTATTTCACCAAGAGAAAATGTCTGGACCTGTCGATTTAATTCTTTTTGCTTCTTAGAATGCCTTGTATAATACGTAGTTTTGAAAATCTCCGCATCTATTAGTAAATGAATGAATATACCGAAGGTTAACATATTGAAATAAGAATATCCCGATTTTAAAAGGGAGATCTGACATATAATAACGATAACAATTAGGTATAGGTAATTCCTATATATCTCTATAACATACAGTGTGACCCACTTAACATGCCTCTTCTATTTATTGAAAGCTTTGACTCATTTTTGGATATATATATTAGGGTGCTTTTTTTCGACTATTTTTTTCCCATCGTGAAATTTTGTTGGAAATAACAAAAACAAAATTGCCTGAACGTTTGAGCCCTTAATATTAATATTAAGTCCTAGACCAAGGCGTGTAAAGATTTCCCATTGAAAATACACGAAAACTCTGATTTTTTATCTTTAAATTTCTATAGCTCAGCGGCATTTTATGGCATCGCTTTGACCATAGACAAGTATTTCTCAGAATTGAACGCTCTACAAAAAGGCCCATTGCGGCAAAGTCGTAACTCACACCGGCGAGGTAGTACGGGCCACTAAACCTGATTTTTCGCTTTTATCTCGCAAACGACAAGAGATACAGAAAAAAATGTATAAAACAAACTTGTAGGAAATTCAATTTTCTACAAAAAAGGTCCTTAGTACTGAGTCGCTCGATGGATAAATGATGGTCGAGTGATGGATAATGAAAGAACGATATTTTTATAATTTACCGTGATTTTCGGTAAAAATTTGAAATTACAAAAACTTTATAGATAGTTATCTCCAGAAATATTGATGTTAGCGACTCAGTACTAAGGACCTTTTTTGTAGAAATTGAATTTCCTACAAGTTTGTTTTATACATTTTTTTCTGTATCTCTTGTCGTTTGCGAGATAAAAGCGAAAAATCAGGTTTAGTGGCCCGTACTACCTCGCCGGTGTGAGTTACGACTTTGCCGCACTGGGCCTTTTTGTGGAGCGTTCAATTCTGAGAAATACTTGTCTATGGTCAAAGCGATGTCATAAAATGCCGCTGAGCTATAGAAATTTAAAGATAAAAAATCAGAGTTTTCGTGTATTTTCAATGGGAAATCTTTACACGCGTTGGTCTAGGACTTAATATTAATATTAAGGGCTCAAACGTTCAGGCAATTTTGTTTTTGGTATTTCCAACAAAATTTCACGATGGGACCGAAAAAAAAAATAGTCGAAAAAAAAAGCACCCTAATATATATATATATATATATATATATATATATATATATATATATATATATATATATATATATATATATATATGTGTCGGTCCACTAGGTGACCACTTTTCTGTAATAAAATCATAGATTTAACAATAAGCAGGTGATACCATTATTTACACTTTACAGCAAGGGCCTTCAATCTTTTTTTTTTATCGAAAAGCCAGGTTTGGGTTTCCCTATTGACCGGCGGGCCAGAATCAGTGGAGAGCGAGACAATAGATCTGGAATAGACAATTCTTGAGTTTTGGGTAATTTATTACGTATTTATCGAATTTGTTTTTTTCTGTATGCGGGCCGCAAAAAGAAGCAAGAGACCCGCGGGCTGCAGGTTGAAGACCCCTGCTTTAGGGCAATCACAGATTTCAGAGTTACTCAATCTGGCCAACTATATGGTCCCCCAGCTACGTTTTAAGAACATCTGTTGCCAGGCTTTCAGTTATGTCGCATATTTTCAGATTGACAAACTACTAAAATAATGAAATTACGGCAGGTTAAATATCGGCAATCGTTAATACCACAGATTAAAGCATAATACTAAGAATTAATAAAATATTCCAACTATATTCCAACCATTATTTTTCATGAAAATAAATGTTTAGTAATTTATTTTCATTTCATGGTGACGGACTTTAGTGCGAGAGTGGCAACGTCGCGTAATCCCGTTCATACATGGCTTAAACAGTTGTCAAGGCGTATAGTATTTTGTGTGTAACATATTTGACAGGGCGGAATACACGTGTTGTAGTAAAATTTTCAGTGATTTCTAGTTTTTACTAAAAGGTCTTTATCCATAAACTTTGAAAAATGGTGCATCAGTGCAAAGTGTGTGAAAAAATGGATTTTTTCACAGGTTTGCTTGGTGGAATACCGACGGCTCGGAAAACCATAGCGACTGCGCGCGAAGCCGGAAGTTTACCGTTCTCTCTTTCTTTGTCCTACAAACACAATGTATGAAACAAAAGGCTAGGTATGAATGAAAGGTGTCGTCTTCTCTTGATGAAGGCCAATGGATAATAGTATATTGTACAAGTTTTGAAAATTACTCTTTTCACGAGAGTAAGACGTTTGTGGGCCTGAGCCAAAGGTAAAAGCCACAAGTGTTGCTAATAGCCTGATAATTATCAGAATCTACCATAATTTTGCCTTTCATCTGATAATGGATATAGAGCCACTATCAGAAGTCTAATCTATCATAATTTATAGACCAAGTTTTTTATATTTTTTTCGGCCCTTACTTGACAAATTATTATTTTTATTAATTTACACTGTTGTAAACGAAGAAACATACTTACGATGGTTTTTTTATAAAAGAGGTAATACTTTAATGAATGTTCCACCTTTTTGTATTTTGGTGAAGACGCAAAATAAAATGAAGTTAAATTTTTAAAAGAAAATTAGACAGTTGTGAAGTTAGAACATAAAAAAGCGTTGTAGGCTTATTCTTAACAACCACATCGCAACACAAAAAAATCTGATAACTTCTCCTTAAAGTTTTTTCATTTTCTTTTGATATTTTTACTTCTGCCCATTGGCAACTCCAACCACAAGACGATGAGTGTGAAAAGATATTTCCGCACTCGGCTGCTTCACCGAACTCCGCTACGCGTCGTTCGGTGAACGGCAGACTCGTGCGGAAAAATTCATTTTCCGCACTTGTTAGGTAAATAGCTATTTCCTACGACCACCTATGAAAGTGAGAAAAAAAGCACGGTTAACTTGGCGAGAAAGTGCCTTATATCACACGCGTGTTGAAAAGTACTTTACAACACACGTGTTGAAAAGTACTTGTCAACATGACATTGAAATAGATGGTGCCAATTTCATTTGTTTTATTTTCAGCACACTTGATGAAAATATTAGTGTTGAAAGTAAGGGTTTTGAAAGACAGAAATTGAGGTTTTTTTGTAAATATTTTTGTGGTCGTAGGAAAAATATTGTACATTACTCGTGTGAAAGTAATTTTCGCACAATCGTGGGATTATCGCACTCGGCTGTCGCCTCGTGCGACAACATTCCGACTCGTGTGAAAAATGTCACTTTCAACACTTGTTATGTAATATACTATTTTCTACAGCTGCAGTAGTGATATTTTGTGCATTGCATCAGATGCTAAATTTTTACGTACATACAGGGTGTCCGAAAAGTCTTATGGACAAATATCTCTGCTATTAGTAAAGATAGAGACACCAAATTTTACGTTTATCTTATTGGTTAAAAAATCTACTTTCTTTTGTAATTGAATTTTTTCAACCCCCTTAACGCTAGGGAGTTAAGGTCAAAAATTTTAAGTGCAACCTTATGCCTTGTGGAGGTACCATTGACTTTTATAGACCCCTACACCTGACAGCGTGCGCAAACAAAAGCTAAGTTACCAGGGTGAAATATTGTGTTTGTACGCACGGCCACCGACCATATTTCTCGAGCCAGATCGGCGAGGGGCATGCGCACAACTCGCTTGTGGTCATCTGCTACACGTGTTGCATAACCAGCTGGAAAACAATCAGCGTAGGATCGACGCGTCCTGTCCATCACAGATGACAAATTTGCAGTGCGCATGCCCATGGCCGATCAGCTTGGTTTACATGCGCAAGGCCAGAAATTTGCCACTTTCACGATTATTGTTCGCGGTTCCATGTAGTACAAATCAGTGGGAGGTACCTTATTTTAAAGATCTTCAAAAACGAAACATTTTACCGTAAACCCGACACGGTGTACTTGAAGCAGCGATAGGTATAGGCGAGATGATACCAAAAACGGGTTGCGAGGCTTAATAGATAAGGATCAGTAGTTTCAAAATCCGATTTGGACATCCTACTCGTTGATATAGTCGAAATATCGCAACATCAAATTTTTATACAGAAAAAAGTGATAAAACTATGTATAATGCTTTTTTTTTAATTTGCATGAAAATGTTTTTCATTCTAAAGTTACAATAACACGATGCAGCACTGAAAAATTCACCAGTATCATGAATAGTGATTTGTGTTATACATAGCTAGTAGATAACATAAACACACATTTTATTTCAAGGTCACGTCTCAAAACATAAATATGCAATTTTTTATTGTCTGTTGTTTACCAGAGTCAGCAAAACACTATAGTATATTTTTACAATGTCGCGGGTGTCACAGAATTTGCTTTATTACATTTGTGGCCATTTTACCCCTAAAACTGAAAAAAGCCAATTTCACCGCCAATTGAGCAGTGTTATCAAGAGTACTTTACAATTAACATTAAAATGAAGACAAATCATGGGTGTCGCAAGGGTGTTGTTTAAAATGCTACAAATATTCGACTGGTTGGTAAAATGCTACAATTAAGAAGAGGCCTTTTGGTGTGCCGATGCAGTGGCGTGAATTCAAGTATTAAATAAGGATGGACCTGGCTTTCAGTTTCTCCAACAAAAGTTTTTGCGATGCCAAAATTAAAAGAATTTTTTTTGTAGGGCCTGATATAAGAAAATTGACCATTGCCCCTCTTTTCATCCACTCTCAGCTCCCCAGAAAAATAAACATGGTTAGCTTTTGTGGACGTACTACAAAACTTTCTTGGCAACCACAAGTCGCCAGATATCCACGAAAAAAAAACCTAGTACTAGCTGCATATTATAAATTGGGATGCAACATGTCATTAAAAATCCATTTTCTTCATTCTCACTCAAGTTTCGGGCCAGAAAAGATGGGTGATGTCAGCGACGAACATTGCGATCGCTTTCACCAGGATGTAGCAGAGTTTGAGAAACGTTACCAGGGCAGGTGGGAACTAGCCATGCTTGCTGATCACTGTTGGTCTCTTTTGAGGGATACATCAGACACTGATTACAAAAGGAAAGCCGGTCGATCGAAAAACTCCAAATATTTTAAGAAAAATTAACGGTTCATGTTGTGTTGTGAAAATTTTACAAAATAAATAAGCAGTTTTCTATTTCGAACCTGATGTGATACAGAAATTTTACTTATTATTCTTAGTTATGCTTTGGGTAGGGAATAATAATCACATATATTCTAATTCTAGTGAAAAAAAAGTTGTAATTTTGTTGCATACTGTAATTTATTATTATAATTAAAAGAAGAAAAAACATTATAATCTAACTTGAATTCCGTAAAAGAAGCGTGTTATGTTTGGCAATGGGTTAATCAAGGTAGAGTTTCGCATTTGTTTTCAATTGAATCCTAGATCTTCCCTTTTTAACATGGAAAACACCTGCACGTAGGTATCTCCACTCCATTAGCTCTTGTTCCAGCAGATAAAACTAGGTATATACATATGTCAAAAGAAACAAAACGAAAAAAAAACAAAACACGGCGGTTAATTATTTATATTTTAGTACCTACGCAGTTTTCTTCTTCTGTGGATACACGTGCAAATGGTTGTTCATTTTAACGGTGTCGCAATTTGTAAGTACACTACGTCACCGAACGTTTTTATTGTTACAGATTAATATTTAATGAAAGTTCGAAAAGTAATTTGATAGTTTATTGTTATAAACGCACATAATTAGCAAGTTCATAATATAAACAATTCACGATCGACGAACAAGCAGCGTTTTCTTTCATTTTAGATTTCCCGAGACGATCGACGAACACGCAGCGTTTTTTTTTCATTCTAGATTTGGTGAGTTGCTTTGCTGCTTGTTCGTCGATCGTGAATTGATGTGTTCGAAAGACGTTTATTATGAACTTGCTAATTATGAGCGTATATAACAATAAACTATCAAATTACTTTCATTAAATATTATTTTGTAACAATAAAAACGTAGTGTGCGAATTGCGACACCGATAAACGACCTCTTGCACGTCTATCCTCAGGAGAAGAAAACTGCGTACTGAAATGTAAACAATTAATCGCGGCGTTTTGGGTTTTGCGTTTTGTTTTACTTGGCGCATATACGAGTATAGTTTACCTGCTGGAACAAGAGCTAATGGAATGGAGATACGTGCAACTGTTTTCTATGTTAGACTGGAAGATCTATGATTCAATTGAAACCAAATGCGAGACTACCTTAATTAACGCGTTGCCAACCATAATACGCTTCCTTCACGGAATTCAAGTTAGATTGGAATGTTTTTTTCTTCTTTGAATTATAATAATAAATTACTATAACTTTTTAGAATGAAAAACATTAACCAATAAGATAAAGTAAAAATCAAGCAAGGAAAAGCCACGAGCGTTATAAATATGAAGACATCACGCGTACTCCATCTCGTTTTAGAACATTCCTGGCTTAATTCTAAAACGAGACAAAGCACGCGTGATCGGCGTGATGTCCTTATATTTATGACGCTCGTGTTTGGTTCTTGCTTGATTCTTACTTTACACCTAAAATTTGGTATATCTATCTATACTAAGACTTTTCGGACACCCTGTATGTACACAAAAATACAACAAATAGGTACTGTTATGTCCGTTGTTTATTTATGTATACTATAATCATATCTGAGTGGAACAAATTAAAATATGTATTTAACAAAATGTATTTTTAAAAATTAAATTAAGAACAACAAATATTTTCAAATAAATATTAACGTTCAGATTCACTAAGAAAGTTTAAGATTTAGTACGTAGGAGTAATCTGTGGTACTGGTTTATATTAAGATCTTATAGTTGATCAGTTAGGTTTTGACAGGTTTTTGTCTTGTCATTGTTAATAAGTCGTCATTAAAAACTTATGAATTATTCTGATATTCCCGCAATTTGCTTGGTTTCCAAAAAATGATTTTCATCTTGGATCGAGTTGTAATGAATTTGGTTCTATTATTGTCGAAAGGACGTACCAAAACTGCCCTTTTCTTTATAAATTTGCAAAAAAGCTTAAAAATAAATTCAAATTTAAACCTTACCTAATTGTCTTATTCTTACACTTGTCAGTTTAAAACTTTTGGTTGTCAAATTAGACCGGACTAGCGTTGGAGAATCTGGCTGTAATAATTTACGATTTAATGTAATAATTGTAATTTACATGGATTTATTAGGACTGGATACGGGATGAGTTCACATTCTTTGAAGCCAAAACAAACCATTCTAAACGACACTGTAAACACAATTTGTAAACATTGGCCACAGCTTATTTTACCTTGTATTTTTGTACAAAAATACGTTAGAAGCATCACAAGATTTACTAAAAGTAATAAAAGCCCCAAAATATTTTATTTTTCTGCTAAATAGTAATAAATTTAAGTTAAAAAGGTTTTATTATTTATAGGTTATGTTATGTTAGGTTATTTCTAAAGGCGATTATTTAAAGTCGCTCTGAGTCATTTATAAATCTATATAAATCTATACGTCGCACTTTTTCTTTTCTAGTTCATTAGACAAAGACGTACGTGTAACCGAGCGTTCCCAGACGTTTTTCCTAAGCACCCAGCAGACAACAACACTTCTGAGCTCCAACACTCCAATGCTATTTTATCTCTTTCTACTACCATTCTTGATTCAATTACGTAGTAATTCGTAGTCTTGTCTATGTTCGTAGTTCGTAAACTGCTCTCTCAAGAGAATAACAAACAACAAAATATTTATATTATATAAGGCTTCACGTTCGATACGCTCACAGTATACGGATATCGAATCCATATTATAATAGATCCATGGTAATTTACGAGTATTGCTATATTTGAACAAGAAGGAAGGACATTTTGGAATACTTCTGCGGCTTTTCCTGCTACCTCTGAAGGAGTAGATTCGAGATAATCGTTTTCAAGATTTTCACAGATCAGTGCCGTTGTCACTCCGCTATTCAAAGGTGGCGATCGATCCGACGTAACCAACTATTGACCAATTTCTGCAGTGGCGTATTCAGGGGGATATCCCCCCCCCCCCACCAAAAGCCTAAAGTTTATACAACCTTTGTATCCAAACGAGAAAAAGGAAATAAATTTTTTGTTTTTTTTTGTTGTCAACCCCCCAGAGCGTATTCCTGGCTACGCCCCTGAATTTCTGGCCTATCATGTGTCGCTAAGGTTTTGGAGTCACTTGTGACAGACACCCTTTTCACGTCATTTAGGGACATAATCACGGCGAATCAGCATCGATTTTTTTCTGGCAGTTCATGCCAATCAAATTTATGTGTCTATAGCAATTTTCTGGCCACTGCCCTTGATGCTGATTTACAAGTTGAAGCAGTTTATTTTAACTTTAAGAACGCGTTTGACCGAGTCGACCAATATATTGTCATATTTTCCCATATATTCATCATTTTTCCAAATTTCTATACATTTTTTATATTATTTATTTAACATTTCGGAAACCACTCTACGTGCTGCAATTGCATATCGCTGGCCTCGCCTTTATTTTATGAACCCTGACCAGTTTGTACTGTTTGTATAAACTGTTCTTGAGGGATTCATATAAAGAGCGTACCAGCGAGGTGCAAGAGCAGGCGTCACTGTGGTGCCGCACTAATAGTACGAATAGCGCCAGCCCTTTAGGCTAACCAAGTACTCCGCTAGAAGCTGCCCCTACGCTACCCAGTCTAGTTACGTAAGTGTATTGTGTTTGTACCTGATATCAATATAAGTGTTTTTTGGTAAACCGCAGCATAATTTATCAACCCCTACGATCCATACGTGACAATATCCTACTACAAAAATTAAATCATTATGATATTGGAGATGATCCATTACTCTCCTGGATTAACAGCTATCTTCGTAACCGAATCCAATACGTCAAAGTTAATAACTACCTCTTAAAAGACATCCTGGTTCATTCTGGAGTACCCCAGGGCTCTGATCTTGGCCCTGTATTGTTCTTGATATTCGTGAACGATCTATCCTACATATTTGATTATTGCTCCTTTCTATTTTTCGCCGATGACCTAAAGATTTACCGCATCATCTCTAACACGAGCGACTGCGTGTTGTTGCAGGATCAAATAACAAAGTTATTGACGTGGTCTGAGAATAATAAAATGACACTAAACACAACCAAGTGTAAAGTTATATCTTTTTCCAGAAAGGGTATGTTGTGGATCATGTTTATAATATTGATGGCTCTCTACTACCGAGGGTTACACTGGTCAATGATCTTGGTATCATTTTCGATAGGGAACTGAGATGTATTGCCCATATTGACAATGTTACAGCAATAAGATAATGGGCTTTGTCATGCGACAGTGCTGTGATTTCAGGGGCTTCGAGGTCTTTAAGTCTATATACTACGCACTGGTACGGAGCCACCTAGAGTATTGTTGCATGATATGGGCTCCCGTATACAACACACATATTAAAAGAATATAATGCGTACAATCGCCCACTAGATTTTGAAACTTTTGTTCAAGATTGTACGAAAGATAAGTCGGGGAAATGGTTGGTTGCATAATAATTGTTCTTTGCAGCGTGCGTAAACGTTTTCCGTTTTCGCATTCTGTCTGAAATAAATAATTTTCAGTTGTAAGTTAGTAGTATCTTTTACAGGTATTTTCAGAGAAGTTGTAGAAAAAAGTATTAGAAGCATCTTTAGACAATATGTTGTAAAATATTTACATTCTCCAAAACTCCATCATAAAAAGTTTATTCAAAATCTAATTGTTGATTTTTAAGACATTTAGCATCAAACATGGTGTTTTCGCAATAAAACTGAACCAAAAAATACGAAAAATATACATACCTAAATATAAATTATCAACACATCCGTGAACTCCATTTGCTTGAGGGCTTTGCGGAAAACTTCTGAAAACAAAGAATAATTTCAAAGATAATTTTGAAAATAAAATTACAAGCAGAACATTGATCGTACTCAAATAGCAGAAACGTGATTGTTTATGCAATCAATACAGTCTTAAGGTTGACAGTAAGAACACAAATAAAATCTAGTTTTTGCGGCCATTTCCGGGCCTATCTGAGGCTTATGCTTATCCAGTTAGTAGCAGACTTGTGTCAAGCCAGAGCCAACTAAATGTCAAGGATAGTCACCTTTCCAGTGGCCAATCCTACTATTTTATAAATGTCCTAATGAAAATAAAACTTTATAACGTAACTCGCAATTTTAGACCGGTTTTTATTGCTCTGGTAATAAAACATTTTACTTTACTTTTTACCTTTTAGGTACTTTGCTTTGCCAAAGATATTGATATAACTCAAAACTGAGATAAAGAAACAATGACTTGAAACAAATTTGTTCGTTTGTTCTGTTTAACTTCAGTTAATTTTTTCCAAAATTTATGAATAAACCTGGGCAAAATATACAGCTTGTCAAATATAACTTTAGTTATAAGTAGTGAGACAGCATTCGGATAACAGAAATGCCAGCATTAAAGGGCTTCTGCTTTTGGTTTAAAGTATTGTCAGCGACAAAAATAAAATAACATAATTGCTTTATAATATTCGCTTTCATTTAAATAATCCTTCCTATTTATTATATATAGGTGATACCACTATAGCTATCTCCGAAATGGCAAAAGACATGAGGTCGGTTAAAGTACCGAAAATGTGCCATTTTTAGTACATATTCATATTCCGTTTACGGACTTGCCAAATTCTCTATAGTTTTTTATCTACAGGGGATTTTTTAAAAATAGTCAAAAATTTAATTCTGAAATATCTCAAAAACTATTATAGTTAGAAAAAATTGTTTTAACAAAAATCACACGATTTTTTATCTTCTCTAAAGTAACGTTATTGTTTTGTTTATACTATTTGTTTTTATATTAAGTTACTGACACTAAATTGTTTTTTTCAAATACGGACCTGGACTTGGTTTTTTGAAACAATATTTCATACCCTTTACAACTGTGTATAACTTGAATAAGTTTACCGACGTTTTGCTCAAGAATAGCAACATCATCAGGATTTTCTATCAATACGGACCGGGGATCTTCCATGTTAAGGCACAATTCACAACCTATCGCTATGGCTTGTGGTTTTTATGGTTGTGAAGTAACTTGAAAAATGCCAGGTCCGTACTGGTAAAATATCCTGATGATGATGCTATTCTTCACCAAAACGTCGAAAAATATAATCAAGTGATACTAAATAGACCATTTATTCTGGGCTTTTAGTACACGGCGCGACCTCTATTGAGGAGATGCTAAACGTATCAAAACGGGAAGCCGCTAACAATCTACTGATCTAGAGTATTAAAACACATAGAAAAAAGCCATAAACATCTAGAGTAGTAATGGTCAATATACTGCAGTACCTATTTTATGATTTTTGCGGTGTTTATTTGTAGGTAAATAATTTCTTGGCACATTATTAAAAAACCTTCCTTAATTAAAAAAGTGTATTTTGCTTGTTGCGTTGATATCACTAGTTGCCCACAAAATTTTGACCCACCTGTAAAAAAAACTCACGGGCCTGGCCTGATCACAACCAGTAGTATCACGTTTTGCAAGTTTCAAATTTTGTACGAAAATTAAGGCGCGTATACACCTGAGCACGAACGGGTACGAGGCAAAGGCGAGCCGCCGCTCACGTACAAGTGTGTACGTATCACCGAGGAGAGGCAATCAATAAAGTTAAAGCGAGGCGTTCGTTTGGCATCGCATGCCTCGTTCGCGTTCGTGCTCAGGTGTATACGCGCCTTTAGCAGTAGAAAATCTTCTTTTTTGTTAATAAAAACTAAAATAAATGGATAAAAATAACCGCCATAAATATTTAATTTATGTAGAGAATACAAAGAAAATATACAGGGTGTCTAAAATAGGTGATACCACTATTGCTATCTCCGAAACGGCAAACGATACGAGGTCGGTAAAATTAGAGAAAATGTGCCATTTTTAGTTCCTACTCATATTTAGTTTACCAAGTTGCCAAATTCTCTACAGTTTCTTATCTACAGGGGATTTTTTAAAAATAGTCAAAAATTTAATTCTTAAATATCTCGAAAACTATTATGGTTAGAAAAAAATTGTTTTAACAAAAATCACACGATTTTTTACCTTCTCTAAAGTAACGTTATTGTTTTGTTTATATCATTTGTTTTTATTGAGTTACTGATACTAACTTGTTTTTTTCAAATACGGACCTGGACTTTTTGCTTTAAGAGAATACTTCATACCCTTTATATCTGTGTATCACTTGATTATGTTTCTCGACGTTTTGGTGAAGAATAGCATCATCAGGATATTCTACCAGTACGGACCTGGCCTTTTTCAAGTAAATGTCCCATTTCACAACAACAAAAACCACAAACCATAGCGATAGGTTGTGAATTGTGCCTTAACATGGAAGATCCCAGGTCCGTATTGTTAGAAAATCCTGATGATGTTGCTATTCTTGATCAAAACGTCGGAAAATATTTTCAAGTCATACACAGTTGTAAAGGGTATAAAGTATTCTTTCACCAAATGAAGCAATAAGTTCTAGTCCGTATTTGAAAAAAACAAGTTAGTATCAGTAACTCAATAAAAACAAATGGTACAAACAAAACAATAACGATACTTTATAGAAGGTAAAAAATCGTGTGATTTTTGTTAAAACAATTTTTTTATAACTATAATAGTTTTCGAGATATTTAAGAATTAAATTTTTGACTATTTTTAAAAAATCCCCTGTAGACAAAAAACTATAGAGAATTTGGCAACTCCGTAAACGGAATATGAATAGGGACTAAAAAAGACACATTTTCTCTAATTTAACTGACCTCGTATCTTTTACCGTTTCGGAGATAGCAATAGTGGTATCACCTATTTTAGACACCCTGTATATTTCAGGTTTATTTGGATCATATGCATATTCCCTATTCTGATGTCTTATGAGTGAATTATATCAATCTGTCCTTGACTACACGAAAGAATTTCCTTAGGTCCTGAATAAAATGATAACTACTGTAAAACTACAACTAATCTTCGACTGATTCCTGTCACGCAAATACAACTGTTACGCCACTGGAACCTAACACAAAGCATCAAAGTTAAACAATGTCGGTCACAATGTCATAATGCACTCACCGACTCACGATAAAGCGCAGCAATGTTAAAAATAAGACCATAACAACCGATTGCCTTGAAAAAGTGCAAGTGTACGACATACTTTACGTACGAGTATTCTTCCGTTCCGTAATAGAATACAGTGGCATTGCCGTGGCCGGCAACCAGACGTGGTTTCAGTTTCAAGTTCAGTGGCGAAAAATAGGAACAGCAAAAGTGCCATCGACACCGGTAAAGGTCAAGTTCAGGACCGATTTTAATACGTATGCTGCTGTTCGAAAATGCGACCGTGGCGAATTTAAGCGGATTTAGGTTTAAATTACTTATGTAAAAAAATGATTTTACATTGTCATTTTCTTAATAATTTAACTAGAACTAAAGGGTAAATAACGTATGCATACTCTATAACGCAACATTATAATATATACTCGTACTTTTTAATGTAGAGAAAATGTTGGATCTAGGAAAACTGATCACTAAACAATTTTTCAAAAATACATTTACCTACACGTACATTTCTTCGAAAAACATTTTTTTGTACAACTGTCAAAAAAAGTTGACATTTTTTCATCGCTATCGATACGTAAACCTTTTGTTTTTTTAACAGTGAAAAAAAGACTTTTTTTCACGGTGAAAAAGACTTTTTTTAACTGGAAAAATGATTTACAAAAAAAACGATAAAACATTACTTTTTAAAAAATGTATTGAATTTTTTTGTACAAATTTACTAATTAATTACCAACTACCAAAAAATCTCATTTGTTACAATAATAATTGATGGTGAAGTTCGAACAATTGCTTCCAATATTAATTCCCGAAGCTAGTCCACCTTGCTGCTGATCAGAAACGCTAGATATTCCTTGAAAAGTTCTCTTCTTTATATCAATATTTTCTTTAACATTCAACATACTCTTCAACATTGAGTAGACACTCCATAAAGTAGAAGGTTTTACAGTTTTTGATTTCTCCTCAAAATAGCATATAAGTACCTTTTCAGACACTTTTTGTATATTTTTCTTGCCGCACCATTCACGGAATTGGTTATAATTTTTCTCGTATATAAATTTTGATTTCGCCGGTAACATGTTAGCTATAGCCGAATTTGCTATATCGGCTATATCTGAAGGAATCTCGCTATCACTATCGTAATCTACATCCATTTTAAGTACTTATACTATTTATTTAAAAAATTGCAATAAATATGAACAGCTATCAACGTATGACAACAAAACAAGCAACGTGCCAACAAACCATTTCTATAGTAACGACAGGGCTGTTAACTTGATTATGTGAAATTATATGGTAAAATTTTTATTATAATATACAATTTTACCGATTAATTCAAACTTTCAGTTGTACAAAAAATGTTGTTTGTATTTCGTTTGTGAAATTCGTGTTTTAATGGCACATTCGAGAGAATTTTTCGCCTCGACCTGCGGTCTCGGCAAAAAATTGACACTCTCATATGCCATTAAAAAAACACTCACTTCACGCACTTAATACAAAAATAACTATTTTTAATATGATAAACTAAGGTACGTATATTCGTGATTGTTTCAATATTTTTTGATATTCCATGGAACGTCTTGTTAATGGAAAGCTTTCTTATTAATAGCCCAAAGGAACCATATCGTATAAATACATTCTCATAGAACTTATTTTAAATGTATGGTACTTTTTTTTGGTAAAAACACAGCATTGTGAAAAAATAAAACTATATGCTACTTTCGTGATAGATAATTTAAAAATAATTTTTATAAAAAAACAAAACGTACAATGAATTTAACAAACGCATATTTAGGACGAGTGAAATGAAACTGTATTAAAACATAAACATTTATTTTCTTCTAAATAAATCTCTTTTTCTTTGGTTGCAAAACACGTCTTTGAATAAATAACAAACCAGAACTAAACTTGACTATAAAAATATATGGAAACTGAACTATTTTAAAACTAAACATATTTGTTGATCAATTAGCTGCAAGAAAGTAGTTTTTTCGCTATACGCTATGGAAAAAGTTTTCTCTTTCGGTGGGCATTTTTGCTAAAAAGTTATAGGTAAGTTCGTGATAAGGTAATTTCGCTGCATGAGAGAATTTTGTGATGCCTTAAAACTACACCAGAGAAAAATAAGACAGAGAGAATAATATTTCTTCTTCCTCTGCCAGCTCGACCACGCTATGGCCTTCAAACGGCAACACCCCGAGATTGGCGCGTAGAATGATCACAATACACCCCGACATTAGCCAGTGCGGTAGCAACACGGCAAGCAGAGAGAGTTTTCTGCGTCGCGTCTCAATATTTTTGATTGTGGCATCTAGCAGCAGCGAATAGACTGCCTATTTTTTGGTATGATGGATGACGTCAGTCTTGCGGAGGCTTGTCGCTTTTGCTCGCCTCCTCGAGAGATGTCTACGAACGTCGCTGCTCTGTCAGTTCTGTGAAATTTCCCCGCCTGAAACTTGCATCTCGAGAAGCGAGGATATGTATGTCGATTAGTGTTGTAAATATCCGTATTCTTTAGATATCCGAATCATACGGAATCGGAATCAGCTAATATCCGTATCCATTATCCGAATACGTATCCATTTCTTGACCCGCGCGAAAGCGGTTACAGATAATGTATACGTATGCATACAACACTAAAACATTTTCTATCCGGATACTTTAGGTAGGTCGATGCGGTATCATATCATTCGAAGTCGAAGGTTAGGGATAGGAAGGCGTTCGTTCTCGTTTGAATTCGGTTCGGGTGAGGCAGGCCTAGTTTAACCAATGGATCTCATCCCATATGATACCCGTTACCCCGATAACTATGCTATCTTTTTTTAGGAAAGGTCATTAGAAAGAGAAAGCATAAGATCAAATATGCCAAATCGCAGACCGTGTTGTTCGCTTACAGTCGATTCCGTTTTCTCTTTGCACTTTGCATTAGTAACCAGCCGAAGCGAATTTATTTTGATTCCGAATCAAGTTCTCGGCCGGTTACGGATAATCCGGATTCTTTTAATATTCGGATCCAACGGATTTTTGGATACGTATCCTTACATCACTAATGTCGATGGTCGGGGTCGCACATTCATCACTCAACTGTTGAAAAACGCCCAAAGCTATTTTAATTTCTCTGTCTCCTGTCTCTTCAGATATTATTATCTGTTCCATATTGTCACAAATCACAAAATAAAATAAACGAATTTTTTACGTAAAAGGGTTGAGGGCGAGGTTACGTAAGCTTGGTTGCTAGACAAAAATGTATAGGGGGCTTGGTTCTTCTGGACAATAGTCAAAAATATTTTCTTATTCATGACGTCATATTGTCGCGTCTACAAGATTTGTCTGCTAGACGCCGCAATCAAAAAATACGGCTTTACTCTCACTGTGCTTTATAATAACCCAAAATCTGCAGTGCACGCCCGTGGCAGCTTATTTGAACGTCGCGTCGCGTCGGTTTGGAGGTCATCGAAAGCAAATCGTATTTATGAATGAAATCGGTACGAGATATTATTCTCTCTGTCTTATTTTTCTCTGACTACACCCTAATAAAAACCCAAATTTTAAATTCAAATATATACTATCACTATTAGTATACACTTTAAGTTCAAATATACCGTGTGTTATGAAATTCACTGCATATAATGAAACCAGTAAATCCTGATATGAATTCAGATTGAATAAAAATAGTCATAAATGGCGCTTTGCAATAATAAGCTGGTAATCGCCCCTTAAATTTTCTCTAACCAGCGGTACCCGCCACTGGCAAGAAACACATGATACGGAGTAAGTTGCCAATTCTATCAATAATTTTTTTTATGTAACAAGTCACCTTTGTTTTAAAATCCCTTTAAAATACACTTCGTTTGGAAATATTAATATACCAAAAAACAACATAGTACAGCCATTAATTTAATGCAAGGAACCAACGCTTGAGTAAGACTACAAAAAGTTCAAATGTTAACGCATGTATCAAACACAAAATTTAAAAGATTCCACTTTATTCTGTCACTACCCGTACTACTAAAAACTGAAAACTAATGTTTTTGTTACTTTTAAAGTAAAATCTCTCTAAAATTCACTTTCATTATTATAAACAGATGTTTACATTAAACTTGGCCCACTTACGCAATGCTAACAATACCGTAGATAAGGCCATTAATTGAAAAACAAAAACACTTTCCACTAACTAATTAAATACAGTACTTAAAAGAATCCTCGGTATTTTTTACTATCAGCACTATTAAAAAACCACAGAAAAATAAAGGGGTTGTTATGAGAAACTGTCTGAACTAATTAGAAAGGAAAAAGAAAAGTATTGGCTACTCAAATTAAGGAAGCCAGCTGCAATCAGCTGATTTTTAACGGGGAAGAAGGACTCGCTTATTGACGACAAAATTAATAAGAATGCCAAATAATGCGATATTAAAGACAAAGACGAAACGAAAACATCCCCCGTTATAGTAGTTAGCAAATTGCCTAAAGAGGACGCCACGTTCTTAATTGGAGTCGCCGTGCCAAACCAAAACACTTCATAGTGAGATTTTGCAACTATCAACGCTAACCCATAAACGATACAATTTGAAGTGGTGTTTCTATATCATAATTTATAAAAAAAAAGTAAAAATTAAAAAAAATCTAAATCTTTGGTAGGATTATAGATCCATTTAGCAAATGAGGATAAAACTTTGATTAAAATATCGCTCTAAATTTTATCGTCCATGGATTAGCGTATCTGCAATTTCTTCTTGCAAAATCGCCCTAATAGCGAGCCTACGGTAGTTCTGTCGATCAGCTGATTTGAAGATAAGCTTAGCAACAACAAAGAGACGGCGGCAAAAAGGGACAGCATGCAAGAGCAAGATAAGATGTATTTCGCAGTTGTCAAAAACCATGTGTACGGAAGAAGTTGTTTGATGCCGGTAATTTTCACATTTTGTTATAATATAAACCGTTTGTTTATGCGAATAATAATACCGAAGGCAGAAACCTACCAAAAAGTAATAAATTAGTGATTTAACTGCTTTTATGTGGTGCAGTCAAATTTTGAAGCATCCCTAAAACAACTTTCACGAAGTTTGATTTTTAACCTTTTTCGAAAGGCAGAAAGTTTAAGCTAGAAGGAATTAGGTTCATCTCATTAATAAAATATAACATAATATGTAAGACAATTATTTGTCTTAACGGTACAACATAGTTTCATTCATAGTTCAACAGGTTTCATTCTGGTTACAATTTCAACCGATTTCGCTAGTGGTCCACGTTTTCCCATATTAAGTAAAGAAATTGGCACCTATTAAATTAAAATACACATTTTTGGTAAAATGCGTCTGTGGAATTAAAAATACTTTGGATTGTTTTCGGTTTTCACTAAAACGGAGAAAAAATGATATGTCACAATATTTAAGTTTGGCAATGCCCCGGCTGGGTCATTTGTTTTTTTTTTATAATATTAGAGGCTCTTTAGAAGCGTCGTATAAGGGCAGGTATATGGGCATTTTTTAAAATAAAAAAATGTGCGATTTGAGGGAAAGAAAGTATTGAGTGGGCTGTCAGAGATTAAAAAAAACCCTAGTTACTCATTTGTCTACTTAAACCGTTGACTGTCAAATTAGATCGATTTTAGCAATGGGGGATTTAGCTGTTTTTGTGTATTAAATAATTTTGTTAGTTAAGATTTCGGTGTGTTCAGGATTAAATGCCTCGAGCTTCGCTTTCGAGATTTAGTCAGAATAAACACGCTCTCCTTATATTACCTTTAATTAAGAACGCGTGGGTGCATGAACGCGTACTGCCGTTAAGTCCGTTGTTTGCCGAAGGAATTTCGGTAACCCATCATTTTTGCCTAAAAGGTTATTACCATTAATTACGAAACCATTCTTATGTTAATTTTCAGTCTCGAAAGGATAATATAAAAGCGCGGCGTGGGCGTCATATTAACCATTATTTGCAAATGATAACTTCTACGGTGTGTCCTCTAACTTTAGACCAATATAAATCTATCATAGTACTTTGTTTATATCATTGAGGGGAATATGGTGTAAGATCGGTGATTAAAACATATTTACATTATTGTGACTAATAATAGGAGTTCATTATTCATCTTGGGAATTTTCCACTTTTCGGTTCATGACGTTTATTTCAAAACAGTAGGATTTATCACCAATTCAGGAATATTATCGTTCATGGATGGAGAAAGAATTTGAATTTTCTGTTGTTCATTCGTCGTTGTTGAATATTTTCATAATATGTTTGTATAGACCTCCAAACAGTGATGTACTGGTTTTTTTCTCTAGATTGGAGGTGCTTATTGACGGGTTTCCTTCCCATGCACATATTTTATTGGCAGGCGATTTGAATATAAATTTTTCAAACAAGACTAATATACATACACTTTTACTGTCCAACCTCCTGGACTCATTTAATCTGCATATGCATGTGAAGGAGCCTACTCGAGTGACTGGTAGCTCTTCTTCTATTATTGATTATGTTTGTTCTAACTTGCCAGAGAATCTCATTGATTGCTCTGTGATGAATGCAGCTTTGTCTGATCATCAGGCTGTTTTCTGTAATTTTATAATCAATGCGAGTAAGCCTAGGATGATGGGGCGTTCTTGTCGGTTGTATACGAAGCGAAACTTTAGTAGGTTCTCGCAGTGATGCTCTAATGAAAATTGGAACCAAGCCATTTATACAGATAACCCTCTTAAAGCGTTTCATGATATGCTCTGCCATAATTTCAATATTGCTTTTCCCGTTCGAACTATAAAAAAAGAACTAAAAAACCGTGGTTTACGAAAGGGTTAAAGATATCTGCAAAAAATATGCGTTCTTTGCATATGCTTAGAAAATATTTCATGACTAACCGCTATTTTGTGTCATACTACGATCAGTACCGCCGAATTTATAGAAGGGTTATAAGGGTAGCAAAGTATCTTTATTATGGAAATCGTATCGAACAGTCGAGCAAAAAACAGAAAGAAAGTTGGCAGATTGTTAGCGACTTATGTGGGAGAGATAACAGAACAACACAATCAAGTTTAAATGCTGAAGCTTTTAATTCTTGTTATT
This sequence comes from Philopedon plagiatum, assembly GCA_963971165.1. Classification (NCBI taxonomy): domain Eukaryota; kingdom Metazoa; phylum Arthropoda; class Insecta; order Coleoptera; family Curculionidae; genus Philopedon; species Philopedon plagiatum. The sequence continues at coordinate 9,951,527 of OZ020194.1, forward strand.
GCTCAATTGCATCAAAATTGGCACAGGGTGTACCTTCAGGAAAGGATGCCTTGGCCTACATGAGAAGCCCTATTGGGGAAACCTTTTATTTTTATCCTACTGACGTCATTGAAATCAAAGAGCTTTTATTAGATATAAGAAATAAGAACGCGTCTGGATGGGACAATATTCCGGTTAAAGTATTTCTCAAGCTTCCTGACACTGCCCTTCAGGCTATGGCGGGAGCCATAAACTGGTCATTCTCTGAGGGTGTTTTTTTGTCGTGCCTTAAGATGGCAATTGTTATTCCTTTGTATAAGGGGGGAGATCCGGAATGCCCATCCAACTTTAGGCCGATTTCATTACTTCCTACATTGGCTAAAATTACTGAAAGACTAGTTAAAAAACGTATGCTTAGTTTTCTCAATAGGCATAAGGTACTGAGGGAGGCCCAGTTTGGATTTCAAACATCGAAATCGTCAAACGACGCCATATTTTCGTTTTTGGAGACCTTGTATATTTCGCTGAATAATGGAGAGGTTGCTGCGGCAGTATTCTGTGATATCGCAAAGGCGTTTGATTGTGTAAGTCATGGGATACTGCTGGGTAAGCTTGAAGTTTATGGCTTCAGAGGGACATCTCTGAAGTGGTTTGAATCATATTTATCTCAGCGTCAGCAATGTGTCCTTATTAATAATACTCGTTCTGAGAATGAAAGGGTGATCTCGGGAATCCCTCAAGGATCTGTGTTGGGCCCCTTACTGTTTCTGTTGTATGTTAACGATTTGCCTAACCTTGGCATAGTAGGCAGATTCACCATGTTTGCTGACGATACAACTATTTTGTGGCATCATGGAAACTCTGCTCAGTTGGAGGAAATTATCAGAGATGACTTCGCTAGGATCGGGGAGTGGTGTAGTGCCAACTTACTTACACTGAATGTTTCTAAAACGAGTGTTATGTGCTTCAAATGTCAAATTAACATTAGAATGGATGCTGAGACATTGGGTGGGTCGGTGTCTTAAAAATTTCTTGGACTGCACATGGACTCAAAACTGAAATTCGATCAGCATATCTTTAGTGTGTGGTGCAACAGGGTGGCGAGAGGTTGCTATGCTCTGAGGGTGGTTTCACGGGAGCTTAACATTTTAGTAGCACGGAATGTATACTTTGCTTTAATTGAATCACACTTATGATATGGTTTGTGCTTTTGGGGTTCATGTGCGGATTATTTATTTAATATGGTTTTTGTACTGCAAAAGAGGGCTATTAGATATATGTGTAGGGCTAAGCCTAGAGACTCGTGCCGACCTCTTTTTTTGTCTCATAAAATTTTAACATTGGCGGGTTTGTTCATACTGGAAACTGTATGCCTGGTACATAAGAAGTTTAAAAACGAAATTATATTACCACCACCTTATGATTCTAGAACAAAATTTGTCACAACGCTGCCAATTCCATCTTCGACATTGGTTAAAAACTCACTAGATAATGGTAGAAAACTTTTTAATCGCCTGCCGGTTCAGTTGAGGCAAATTGTTTGTGAACGAAGGTTTAACAGAAAGTAAAGCAGCTTTTGGTGGGTAAAGCCTACTATAGTGTCGCGGAATTTTTTAATGATAGACGCTTATGATTTTTTTTTTAGATGTTAGTTCAGTACATTGTTTGTTAATATGTTATATTCTGTCTTATTTTAAAATGGTTGCCGATATGTATTATATTGTGTTTTGATGGTGTTGGTTCGTCATCACTGTAACGAGTCTGTTTTTTTTCTGTAAATGATAGTGACTATTGTTTGTTTTGCGCCAATTGGCTATGTATTTGTATAGATGTTAAGTTAGCTTTGTTTATGAACGGTTGTCGTTTTGCAACAATAAAGCATTTTTGATTTGATTTGATTTGATTGATTAAAAGAAGATTTTTACTGACCCGATAAAAAACGAGATATTGCTACTTCACTGATAGCTGTCAGAACTAGTAATAATTTGCTACTCCATAGGTAGATGCTAAGAGCAGTAGGTAACAGTAACAGTATATTTTCAAATTATAATTCTTATTGACATAAAATATTATTTAGAAACTACAAATTACTCATTTTTGCCGAAACCTATACAGGGTGTTATGAAATTCACTGCATATACTGAAACCTGTAAATAAATTCAGATTGGGGAAAACTAGTCAAATGTCGCTTCGCGATAGCAAGCCAGATATCGCCTCTCCTGGTAATACACATATGGCCATTTAAAAAATAGTGAGCTAGGTTGTTGTGTTACCAAGTCTCTCAACAATAATAATTCTATGTAAAAGTTTGAAGAAATTATATTTTTGTTACCTTTGAACAAAGAAATCCCATTAACTCTTTTAAAATTCTCAATTTAACTTATTCCTTAAATCTTTCTACCATGGTGGTGTAAGACTATGCAGCTGAGTTTATTAGTTTTTCCATTCCCTCCACTCTTGTGCCAAGTTTCTGACTTCATTCCATTGGATCCGTCTCTTCTGCACCATTTCCCCCACTCCGTCTTGCCATGTTCTTTTCGGTCTTCCTTTTCGAGAGACTCCTTGAGTTCTCCCTTCGTATATTTTTTTGTCTTTCGTCTGGCATTTTGTGAATGTGTCCAAGCCATCCTAGTTGTCTGTTCTCGATTTTTGTCAGTATTGGTTTTATTTTCAGTTCATTTGTAAATACCTCGTTTCCATTTCTATCTCTTCTAGTTTTCCCTCTATTTTTCTCAAAAATCGCATTTCCGTTGCATTTATCTTGCTCTTGTCCCTATTTGTGAGAGTCCATGTTTCACTACCATATAGTAATGATGGGCTTATTACCCTTTTGACAACTGCCACCTTTACCTCCCTTGTTACTTCCTTTTTCCCAAAGAATGTTGTTCTTAGTCCATTATACATTCTCCCTATTTTTGCTGTTCCAATATTTATTTCATTTCCCTGTCTACCATTTCCTTCTATTACAGTTCCAAGGTACTTGAAATCTTCAACCTGTTCTTTGCTCCTTTAATCTATTCTAATGCCGTGTCTTTTCTTGTTTTGTCCAATAACCATCGATTTCGTTTTTTGGGTATTTATGTTCTTATTAATTCTTTTTAGTTCTAGTTCTAGTTCTAGTTTGTGTATATTATGCTGTAAGTTTTCTTCCGAATCTGTCAGTACTACCATGTCGTCCGCGAATAGCAGTTCCGATATCTCTACTTTTTTATCTTCCAGTATCCCAACGTTACAGCTTTGCTTTCTTTATTTCCTGGTTTACCACTACTACTACTACTCATTAGCGTAATTCCACGGTAATTTGAACATTCTCTCACATCACCTCTTTTTATGTAATGGTAGGATAATCCCGGTATACCATTCCTTAGATAGATAAATACTATCTTCTCCCTTATCACCTTGTTTAAGAATTCTGTGGAAACCTTTATTCCTGCCTTTTCTAAGTATTTTAGCTTTTCAAGTGTAATTTCTTCTATTCCTGCGGCTTTCTCTATTTTTAACTTTTTGATGGCCTCGTTAACTTCTTTTTCCGTGATTGTGGTTATTTCTGTTCTTCCTTCTACTCTTTCCTCTTTCGTATCTCCGGCTGAGTTTTCTGTGTCTGGTATTTCTTTAAAATGTTCCCTCCATCTCTGCATTATTTCATCTTTTTCTTCTTCCATTGTTTCCATCCTTGTCTCTCATATTTCTCATACTATATACTTTTTTCTGTCTCAGTTATTTCAATGTACCATAAACCAGTTGTTGGTTTTCTTCATGTTTTGTCTGAATTTTCTCTACCAATTTCAAGAAGTTAAAATACTATAACACAAATAAAAGAATCCAGAGAACAGCTGTTCAGACCAAGAGTAAAATAATGACGCTCAACTAAACACCCAGAAATGTTGTTTTACTAACTTATAATTCACAACACTCAGTGCGTACGATATTTTGTTAATACTAATAGCACAATTAAAGGGCTGAAAACTATTTTCCCTTACTAATTAATACTCTCATCCATGATACGAACGTCACTTCTGTCACCTGAACAGCTGACAGCACATGCTCAGCAGACCAGTCAGGTGGACGCCGGAGGCACGGAGGCAGATTAAAAGGTCAACGACCTCTTCACCCATTTTGTTAACCGAATAATATTTTTTTGACAAAATTTTCTACTATAATCAAAGAATTTTGGTTATAATTTTATAATACTGTGTAGTTGTGCTCAATTAGTGTGATAAAATAGTATATCAAATTATGTAAAGCTCTAGTGAGACCTCCGGAAGGGATGTGTTAGTAACTTATGTAAGGCTCTAATGTGACCACCGTTTTGCGTTTTGATTTTTACCCTTTTTTTAAAGGCGTAAAGTTTAAGCTAGCAGGAATAATGCTCATCTCAATAATAACGGAACAGGTAAGTCATAATTTTTAGTGTTAACGGTTTAACATAGCCTGTTTCGTTCTGCTTACAATTTAAACCTAATTTCACGAGTGTATGGTCCATATTTTCCCATGCCCCTTGCTCTTGTGGCTCCGATATCATATTTTAATAGTTTAGAAAATGGTGACAGAAAAAAACCAGGAAACCTTAACAAACCTATTCAACTTGACTAGACTCAAAAGATGGAATAAGTACAGGTTTGCTCAGGTTTCTTTAGGCTTACTCAGGATCTTTTTGTCTCTTCATTAATACGTTTTAAATTATTATTCAAAATTCAATTTTTACGAAAACTGTATTTTCGAAAAAACACGTATGAGAAATAAGAAATTTATTTATTAAACGCCTAGATGTAACAGAATCCTTGCCGTAAAATCGTAAACTAACATAAAAATTTGAAATAGTTCGGTACTTCAGTTTTAAGATAACCGTCTAACACCGAACACAGCCTCGGCTATATACTTGGTTGAATTCCCGTGAGAGAGCAGTTATATGCACGTTTATAAAATTTATGCCTATCATTTAGGTTTTGCGGAGCACTACAATACCCCTATCTCCTTTGAGAGATCTGTAAAAAGACCGAATGGTATTAAGTGGGAAATTTTAAAGTTTCGTAATAAAAGTGCACATCTCTTAGGTGGAATTTCCGCTGAACTTTATGGCTGACTATATAATTTTTTTAACAATCTCTCTTACGTTTTCCAATATCAGCGTTGCCACAGGTCATAAAAAAGCAATGTTACAAATTTTCATACAAAATCCGAAACTTGCCAAAGGTCAGTCCTATTGGCTGTAACGTCACATGATATAAAAAGACAATTGTTATGATGGCTGGTGTATTGTAAATTCGGGTATTAATAAATTTTCTTGATTGGTGTCTGAAGATTTCGTGTATACGGAACATTATATTTGAAAAGGACAATCGGATAATTCGCCGGCTAACAAACCTATTCTACTTTCTCCGTTGCGGACAGTTGATCTATTTATCATGACTGCTCATTTTTCTATAAATCCTGACTTTAGGTACCTACATCTGCAGAAATTAAAGAAGTAAAAGCTTAAAGGTAAATGTTTGAGATATATTAACTGTTATGTGCTAATAAGTTTCAAATAAGTTTTTTCTTATTTATCTCACTCCATATTTTGACAGAGGTAAATCGTAACCTCAATATTTGTCTTTAAATTTTTAGAATATTATAAAATTAAAAGTATAGCAAAAATATGCTTACTTGAATTTGACGATACTAACATTTACGTAAAATTTTAAAGTAACTGTGTACCAATTTTTCCTGATTTCGGTTGTTCTTGGCATATGAAAAAAAGTTTGTTTGGGGCACTTGCAGTGGTATTTTTGTATATTGGCACAACATAATACTTTTAAAAAAATTTCATAGCTTAATAAATATAATTACACACACAAATTACACTATAATCAAAAACAAACTCTACGCAAGCAACAAATGTATCTATTTAATTTATAGATCAACGATTCGTGTTAGATTTGGTGAGTATAGGCAACACAATATACACTCCAGGTTGAGTTCCTAAATTCAGTCTTTTTTCCCAGATTTTGCCAGGCACGTAACGAATTGTTTGCAGCTATACGTAATTGTAAAAATGCGTTGTTTTAGGCAACATCCTTTTTTCACAATTTTCTGGATAATTTTTATGCGCGAATGGTATTCGGTAGAAAATAGAATAAATAGATAAACACATTACTTTTATATTTTATACTTTTATAATGTTTGGATTTGATCATAAGCTATGTAATTAATAAATTAAATTTGGTTAAAATACGTCATGCAGTTGAATTTTCAGTACTGAATTTTCGCTAGGCAAATTGAACAGCTCTTATGGACAAATTAATACACGAGGGAAATTTTCAATGTAATTTTCTTCAAAATAATATAAATAGGTCAGGGAATATACGTGTCATCTTCACGTGGTATGAAAAGGTAAAAAACAATAACTACGAGAGGTGAAACATTAAAATTTTTCGAAAAATAAATGCATCTTTTAAGTATTTTTGGAGCTTTTTTGGCATAATTGGCAAATTACTATAATCTTAAAACTCCGAAATTTACCTAAATTAAATTTTATCTCTATACCTGTAATAGAACAGGGGGTAACATCGGAGTTATGTATAACAAAATGAGAACGTTATTAACAAATACTGTCCTATCATACGAAAGTCTCCCCTAATAATGTATACCTACCGAGTCCAAAAAGAAGAAATCAACATTACATCACAGACATATAATTAAATCATTTTCAAGGCTAAAACATAATAGTGTCATTGACTTCTACATAAAATGGTCAGTGACGTACTATGATTGTTGGTATGGAGGGTTTGGGATTCGAACTGAAAATGACAAAAAAGAGGAGTGTATCGATTGTGTGGTAAACAATTTGAAGCATACAAAATACTGCAACGATTAGTATTTTAAATCATTTTGATCTGCTGAAAAATGTTATATTTTTGGTTCGGAGAAGTGTAAGCAAGAATGGTGATTCTTTTTTAACAACAAACTGTAAGTCTGTTGCATCCTGGGGTCTGTCATAGTTTGATGCCTATTTAGGACTTAAATTTTGGTATGTAAATACACAATATTAAACATTATTTGTCGCTAGTATTTTTTTTTTCACTTAATTCAATAAATAAATATGTTTATTTCTAATTTTTACTTTTTTGGCTACAGTATTTGACGTCTTCGCACCGAATCTGGTGCTGGAGTTAACCGTAAAAAATTTATAATACTTTAAATATAACATTTAAAAAGGTGATGATATTGTGACAAGGGACAGACTATTTTTTCTGATTAAACAAAATTTTAAAGAAATACAGTTCCTTTTGATTGAAACTTCTGTTGATTTCAAAGGTTTATACAGAGTGTTCGGAAAATGCATCAGGATGCATCATCACCATTTAGTCGCAAATTAGAATGAAAGATTTTATTATCATTAAATCACTTAATGGAAGCAAAAAAATCAAGTTACCATGAAAAAAGCCCAATCTAAATGATATTTGACAGATAAAGAATAAATAATAATAGCCAAGCACTTTTTTCTTTTTTAAAGTATTAATTTAGTGTTAACACTTTCATTTAAATGAATGAGATTAGAAATAAATAAAAAAATATTGTTATCGCTTTTTTTTAATTGTCCGATAATCCTGTCCAAGTATCCTGACGCATTTTCCGGACACCATATATAAACTTTTGAAATCAATAGAAGTTTAGATCAAAGGGAACTGTATTTCTTTAAAATTTTGTTCAATAAGAAAAAATAGTCTGTCCCTTGTAACAATATAAGAAAATTAAGAAATTTACAAGATTGAGCATGCTTGATTATTTTCTTTATTAAATTACAAAATCCGGAACAATGTATGAAATGTTCTAGGAGACAGGTACGTATCACAGAAATTTCTTAATAATGGTAAAAAAAAACTCAAAACGTATTTTAACCATACCTAAACTGTTGAATTCAGAATAAAAAGGGCTTTAAAATTCGACATCAAAAAACCAGGACAGTATTTTAAAAAAATGAAGTTGATGATTGCTGCCCAAAGACGAAAAGTCGAATAAATATCTTTAAGTTCTTTAAAAGTTGCTATAGTTAAGTTATATTTATTAACGCTGGAAAAAAATTAAATTAAAAATTCGAAAATTCAGATTTTCAAAATTACTCGAAAATAAAAAATTATCTAAAAAATTTCGGAACATCATTTTATTAGTTCTTTACGTACGCAACTTTTTCCCATTTTACCAATTTTGTATTTCTAACTATAAACGAGATCCCCATACTGGCACTTCTTCTCTAGGACACCGTGTATATAATAAACATTTAAATTGTAAATGATATAAATAAACTTTATTATTATTATTATTATTTTAAATTTTATAAATTATAAATTTTTTACGGTTACGATATTTTTTTATTATTGTAAAGAGTATATTATTTTATTTTTATAAAATCATGTGAACTATAGAGAAGAAGTTACTAACTCTATTTTAAGTTATAACAATTTATTGCTACCATGGAATAATAGTTGTTATTGTAAGGCCAAGATGTATGTATGATAACAAGCCATCGAGTATATCTAATGTAGCGGGACAGTTTACTTGAGGTGGTTTACTAAGTTTAGTAACTTACCAAAAGTGCTTACCAGAAATAAATGTACACTCTTTAACATCGTTGGTATGAGCCAATATACAGATCTAATTTGGCGGCACTTACAGTATTATAAATGTGTCAAACAGACCACTACCAATAATATAATTAAAGCTCCAGTAAGTAAACTCAAAAATGCACATAATGAAACACGATAAAAGTAATTTAAGTGTTTAATGTAAAAAACGGAAATGATCCTAGAATTTGACTAAGACGTGCGTAATGAAAAGAAAAATAATAATCCTTTAACTAGCTCTAGGAAGTTACAGCACCTTTACAATGCTAGAACACTAAATTAAATCAGTTTTCTGTATAAATATTATTATTCAAAACATTTGGCTATTCTTGGCATTTGGCTTTTCTTAAACGATTATAAAATTAAGTACTTACGTTTGTTTGTAATGCTGTTTATAGTTCGAACTCTGGAACGCCAAGAGTCGACTACAAAACAAACAATATTCTTAGTGGAGTACACTCCTCCGCACTAGTCTACTTAAAAATACTTAAATAGGGACACACATCCAAGATCTCTCAAAAATTCAACCACGGCTAAAAAAACATCAAAGGGGCCGTCTGAAAGCACCGTAATTTGTTCTCAAACGAACATCGTGAAAAGAGGCATTGAAATAATTAATCATAGGTAATTGGGCCGGTTAAATAATCAGGTAATTTAGCTGGGCTTTCCCTAAAAAGAACAATATGATCAGATTCCAACACGTGAGATTATAGGTTAGAATCCACGCCCATACTAAATAAATCACAAAAATCAGAAGAATCAACACTACTTACACTTTTAGAGTCCCTAACAAAGGATTATCTGTTCAACAGAAGGGATGAAACTAAAGTGTATTCACATTTTAAATATGGACAATGCCAACAAAAGCACGTGGTCGCTGCGGCAGGTGATGTCTGTCGTCCAATAGAGTTGCGTAAACTGCCGATCACGAGGCTAGCATGTTGTTTATATTGGGCGTATTTGAAGTGTGAATAGAGTTTAGATTTTAATTTCCGCTAAAAAAGGGGGCTTCTTTCTCCAGCCTGTAAGAATGTGATCGGACAAATGACCACTCAAAAGTCGTAAACGTCAAACACGACGGCACGACCGAGACTTTCATGTTAAGTTCATGCTCTCGCGAATCCACGCAACTCATTTGAACTACTTGAAAATGTAACAGTAACGAACCGTACAAAGTATTTAAATGTAGAAAAAAACCAAAAATAGGTGTTCTATAGGAAATTATTATAATTCACCTAGTAATAGATAAAAAATGCATTGTTAAAAGCTTATATGTAAAACCAAAATAAAAGAAAAAAATTTTATTAAAAAATTATACACATGAATAATTGTTAGATACATTGATCTTCAGCAAGAGGAGAAGCAGCCGTTCAGTCATAACTGGCATTTGTTTTGTCTCATACATTGTTCATCCGTAGGACAAAGAACGACAGTTTCTAGATCAATGAGTAGACAGGAATTTAAGAAATATTAAAAATTAAAGACCGTATTAACTATTGTTAAGACCGGTCTAATTTGATAAATTAAGACTTTAAATTGATTAAATTTTTTAGTTCTTTCGCAAACTTATATAGAAAAGGGCAATTCAAGTATTTATTTTTCACAATAACGGAACTAAATTCACTTAAGCTACAAAAATTGCAAAAATAATACAATAATTCATGGTTTTAATGACGACTTATTAATGCTTAATGCCCCTAGTGACACGTCTATGAAAACTGTTACTCTATCCTCTTTATTTAAAGACTATTTTATACGTCTATTGCTATATTTATAACCAGCGCAAAATATGCACAACTAATGATTATTAGTCGCAGACGAGGTAACAAAAAATTTTATTATCGTCAAATAACAGTTTTTCTGTCGTTTAATTACTAAAATTCCTAAGAAATCTTTACTGCCATTTAGTTTCGACAGACAGTTGTTTCCCCCTTCTTATACAGTGGATATTCTGAAATAAGTGATACTTGAATAGTAGCCTTAATATTTATCGAATTTTTACGTGGCGCAGTTTAAAAGGAAAATGCAATATTTATTTAATAAATTATGTCTTTTTACGTGTTTCCACTCGAAAGTCAGTTTTCTTTTTGTAGAAAATAATGTTAAAAACAATAACAGTACATACAAAAAAGTAGCCCGGTAATGCTGGTGTAAAATCGTTTTAAAAATTCCATTGGGATTTTAAAAATTAGGAAAATGTAATTTCTCATTAAATAGTTATTTTTTCTCCAAATGACATTAAAAGCGGCCTTTTAATGACACTTGGCAGGCTTAGAAGTTGTACTTTTAATGCCTAGGCAGAAAAAGTCCAATTTTACTGCCTAGGCAGAAAAAGTTCGTTGCTAGGCAACCTTCCAAGTAATAATTTAAATCAAACTGGTTATTAAAATTGACAATGACATTAAGAAAACTCAAAATGATGCTGATGATAATAAACTGGTTTTATTGCATTAAAACTACAAACTACAACACAAAATTTTTATTTATTAGATATATTTATGGTGATTTGTGAACAATTATTTAATACAATTGAACTCTGTCCACTTCCCTCCTTTCCAGTAAAATTAACAACTTTAGTATCCACACTTGATACTCCGGAAACGCCAGAAAATATTTTATTGCCGATGTTCGACTTATTGGCTAGCGAGTCCTCAATATAGCCCTCCGCGACAGCGGAAGACTTCCATCCTCCATGTTGCTTCAACATTGTTATGTCCCCACCAGAATGCACCAGCAACGTGGCCGAAGTTCTGCGAAAGCAGTGCCCGGTATACTCTTTCGCATGGGATAGTCCCAGAAAAGTAGCAATTTCTTCTGGCATTTTACCGAATTTGTGAATGCCAATGAATTGATGATGTGCTTTACCGTTCGCATACTTATAGAAGACACGCCGATTATTTAAATTCGAGGGTCTGGAGGCTGCATATTTTCTGTAAACGCTTAAATATTCCGTTACTACAAAAGATCTTGATCTTTTGGTCTTAGTATTTGGTACCATAATTAGCAATTTGTCGCCCATATCATTTATATCATCTGTTTTCATTTGCAAAAGCTCATCACATCTACAAGCCCCAGCGACTGCAACAATAAGTACAACCTAAAATATAAATTGAAAATTAGTTCTTTAATCCATAATAGATCATTTTCAATATATTCCTACCTTCGTACACAAATACAGTTCATCTGGGGCATCTGATAAAAATTTCTCGATTTCTTCTCTTTGAAAAACTCGGGATTTTTTTGCATGGAAACCGTCTGACTGGCGTTTCAAAAAAGCCCGTAACTTCAGGTATTTTGCCAAATCAATGTTATTTTTTATGTTCAGGGTAGCTTTCAACATCGAATAGGTAGACCATAACGTTGAAGGTTTTATTTTCTTTGAAAGATCGGAAAAATAGACAATCAGCACATCTTCAGAGAAAGATCCTATATTTTTCTTCTGTCTATATTCCATGAATCTGCTGTATGTGAGTTCATATACAGTTCTTGATTTTTTTGGTAAAAGGTTAAATTCCACATCTCGCGCCTGGTCTCTTATCTCAGGTGGTGTTAATTGCATCAATTCATCCTCACTTTGCAGTAAATCCATTTCTAACATGACAACTTTTCAAAATTGACAATGACAAAGTAAACAGTAAACAAACATATTCAACAAACATCATCAGCGGTAAACATAGTAACGCAGGGCCCGGTTACCTTTGATAAAATAATTTAGTTATTTGGATATTGATAATGAAACGCAATTTAAATATGGAAAAGTCGATTTTGCGTGGAATTGGAACACATTTGAAGAAAAAATTATATGTTTCACACGGCAGAAAAGCAGATTTAATGCCTTGGCTGGTTTCATAGCCTCGCTACGCTCGGCTATGAAACACCAGCCGCGGCATTAAATCTTGTGCTTTTATGCCTACTAAAACAATAGTTATTTTTCTCCAAATGACATTAAAAGCGGCCTTTTAATGACACTTGGCAGGCTTAGAAGTTGTACTTTTAATGCCTAGGCAGAAAAAGTCCAATTTTACTGCCTAGGCAGAAAAAGTTCGTTGCTAGGCAACCTTCCAAGTAATAATTTAAATCAAACTGGTTATTAAAATTGACAATGACAAAGTAAACAGTAAACAAACATATTCAACAAACATTATCAGCGGTAAACATAGTAACGCAGGGCCCGGTTACCTTTGATAAAATAATTTAGTTATTTGGATATTGATAATGAAACGCAATTTAAATATGGAAAAGTCGATTTTGCGTGGAATTGGAACAAATTTGAAGAAAAAATTATATGTTTCACACGGCAGAAAAGCAGATTTAATGCCTTGGCTGGTTTCATAGCCTCGCTACGCTCGGCTATGAAACACCAGCCGCGGCATTAAATCTTGTGCTTTTATGCCTAGTAAAACAAATAACTATTTCTGTGACGGGAAAAATTCGACTTTTTCTCTCTTATAACAGGTGCAAAAATGTAACATTTGTTACCATGGAAAAAAATTGATTTTGCTCTAGGAAAGATTTTTTTCCCTTGTGGAAAAAAGAATATCAACGCCTAATTTTACATTTTATTAACATTAAAATAACAGTTGTTAAACGTGCATTGCACAACACGGCCTCCGAGAAAGAACTGCAGCTTTTATCTGCTTGCCATTTTATAAACTTTGAATACGCATTTTCATACACTTTTCTAGATTTGCTTCGCAATATTTTCAGTGAAGCTTCTTCTAACTCCGGTGAAGTGCACGAAAACTCAAAATCGCTCTTTATTCTTGCGCTTTCTCAAAATCAGAAAGATTAAAACTGCTGACTTTTATAATGTCAATATAAATAATAAAAACTGTTACCAAGACAACATGAATTATTGTCGCTACCACAAGCTATCAGATCTAAAATTCATATTTCACATCACTTAATTTTCCAATTTTATTAGATCTTTAATACTTTGCTGCCGAGTCTGCTACCACGGCGTATGCCATAATGATACAAAATTGTATCTTCTGGTGTAACTACATTAAAAAAGTAAAATGTATCTTTATTGTATTTAGAACCCCTCTGCACAGGAAAAACATTATCGTATATTGAATTGGATACCAATTCACTCAATGACACTCTATTCCGTATTACACAATACAAATTCGGTTTCTTTTTGACTAGTTTATCATTGTTAACCAATAGGTTATAAGATTACTTGAAAAATAAGGTTTCATAGGTTTTTTTATATGTCTGTCGAATTTTTGTGACACGATGTTTCCAAGGAATAATAAAAATAAAATTTCAATTTCTTTAATGAATTACATATTCTCTATGTGTCTACTCTGGAAAGTCATTTTTTTGTAGCAAATAACTGTGCAACAACAATGTTTAAAAAAAATTGTAGTAACAGGCACTGAATATTGCTCTTAAGGACAATAATTAGATCTTTTCGGCCAGATTTTCCAACACTAGTCCGCTTTAATTTGACAACCAAAAGTGTTAAACTGACAAGTGTAAGAATAAGATATTATTAACTAAGTTTTATACTATGAATTTATTTCTTAGTTTTTTCGAAAATTTTTAAAGAAAAGGGCAATATTAGTACTTACTTTTGACAATAAGAGAACTAAATTCATTCTAGCAACCCGTTCTAAAAGGAAAATCATTTGGAAACCAAGCAAATCGCTGAAATATCACAATAATTCATAAGTTTTTAATGACGAATTATTAGGAATGCCAGGATAAAAACCTGTCAAAACATATCTGACCAACTATAAGATATTTATTTAAATCTGAACGTTAGTGTTTAAAATATGCCCTCCAATCATCTCTTAAACTCTCTCAATGTACTTCTAACTCACCCTGTACAATTTTTTTGGCAGGTCTTTATTACAGCGCATCAAGGACGCGGCATCGCTCAGGTTCGCGGCAGAGCAACAACTGCGAAGATGCCTAAATAAAAAGGAAAAGGCGTTCTTCTATGGAAATTATTCAATGGAACGTTATATGGACCAGTTTTATATTATTATTCGGCCCGGCTTTTGTGTGGCTCCTCTTTGTCCTCTCATCAGTTCTGCGGCAAGGTCGCTTTAACCCTTTTGTACGTATTTTTTTCAGAATCACCGCGCTGTATGATATACAGCAGTGCTAACGGTTGTAAAAATATTTAAAAATACTGCTGTATTCTTTGTTTAGTTAAAGAACTGGTTTTAAATAAGGCAAAATGTAAATATTTTTTTCGGTAGCAATGACAGAGAATGTAATAAGAAACTCTATAGAAAAAATGCAAACTCTCTGACCTTTTCTTCGAATGATAGCCACATAGTTAACTTTATAATAAACTAGCTTGCGTCCGCGACTTCGTCCGCGGTATAACAATTTTACTTTGTTGAGACAAATATAACCAATGTGACAGTGGTCAAAAACAATACTATTATTGAAAATAGCATAGCAGTTTTATCTGTGTACACAAAGAGTATAACTTATACGCAAGCAAAGCTGGGGATGAAAGCTAAACTATTTTGCTTACCATTGTATATAGCAAAAGTTGCATATTATATAAAGTGATATAGCCTGTGTATGTGTATGCCTCAGGGACTCAAGGGTCTTCTAGCTAGACTAATTAATATTTTCCTCCGTACTAGTTAGATTAGAGACCACCTAGTTGTTAATGGTTTTTAAAATACATATTTCATTAGGAGCTTTTTAAAAGCGTCGCTGGGTGGTAGGTAATCATAATATTAACGATGCCCTGTAAAAACAGGCCAAATAGGAGCATGAATTGCTCATCAAGGGCTTTGTAACTACTATACGGACCCTTAAGTACTGTCAAAGTTCCTAAAACAACTGATATTCATTTAAGAGATCTTTAATAATAGATTGCGATGTAATTTAACATTTTTTTTTTGGGGAAAAACACTAATATCAAATAAATGATATTTTATCCGTAAACAGTATGGTTCTGGTGAAGGTTATTGAAATCAGGGCGCGCGTCTAAGACTGGGTTGGCTAGGACTGAATTTGTTAAATATATACCTATATTTTTAAAATGTGCTTTTCTGCAAATTTAATTTTTTTTTTCATTCAAAATATTCTAAATTATTAGAATTTAAAATTTTCGAAAAACATGTTTTCGTAAAAACTGTATTTTCGACAAAAATATGTTCCATTTGTTGCAAACTTCTTGGATCACACTGTATAGCTATTGCCATTATTCGCAAAGAATCGACAGCCACTAATCCAAAACCATTGCCCGTCAGCAAGACGGCGCAGGGGGCGTTCCCCCCCCCCCCCCCCTAAAGCATTGTACAAAAAGAGTTTCAAAAGAGAATTTTATAAAAATAAATATTGTAACATAAGCACTAACCATTCCTACATATTCTACAGAATATTATAAACAAAAACAAACATTTGCCGTGTATGTAAGGTATTTGAAATGAATTAAGCCACAAAAATATGAATAATAGATTAATCCTAATATGTAATAAAAAAATGCAAGCCCATTGCATCTTTTGGCACTTTTGATTTGCATACTCTTAGATTGTTTCTGAAAACATTCCTCACACATCTCACTGCGATCTTATCAAAATTTTCGTCGGATCCTTTTGGCTTCTAAAGGAAACAAGTACCCAAATAGTCTCTTTTGAAAGTAAATTTCTTTTCGAAGAACAGCTTTTCCGAAAACAGATTAACAAAATTTTCAAAAATATTTTCTCGAAAACATATATTTCGAATGTAAATTTTCTCAAAAATGTCCCGATAGCTCATTCAAAGATGCTTTTTTGAAAACGGATATATGAAATATTTCTCGAAAACACGTATTTCAAAAGTACATTTTTTGAAAAATGTCTTCAAAAAATAATTTTAAAAAAATAGGTATATTTTCCGAAGATATATTTTTTCAAAAACTGTATTTAGAAAATTAAAGTATGAACTCTAGTGGCTTGAAAATGTTAAAGAAAAAAAGACGAAAAACGATCCTGAACAAACCCAAACGAACCTTTTTTGGGTTTAATCAGGTTTCCTTAGGTTTGGGTTTGCTTTGGTACGTTACTTACTCGTAAGTTACTTTTTCAAAAAGCCTTTGCTTAAAAAAATTAATATCCGAAAAAATTTAATTTCGAAAAAGATGTTCTATGAGAAAATGTATTTTTGAAGAGTGCTTTAAAAGAAAATTTAAAAAATTGGTTTTAGAAATATTGCACTTTTGTAAGTACACATATATCCCCCCAAATGAGCAGAAGGCATAAATAAAAATGCTACAATATTTATACTTTTATATTAATCAAACAATTGATCCTGTCGCGTGTAAGCTAAGATGACCAACTGTTCTATTTTTTTTTTTCAACAAAAATCTGTGTTTTTTTAATATGAATATTCGAAATCGTTTTCGAAACAATATTTGAAAAAATGTACTTTTCAAAACAGGTTTTCTTAAAATGTACTTTCAAAAAGTCGTTAAAAAAATTCGAAAAGTTAGTTTCTGCAAGAAAAAATTGAAAACATACCTAGTTTTCGAGTAACTATATTATCTAAAAAGTTCTGTTTTCGAGAAAATATATTTTCGAAAAAAAGTGCTTTCAAAAAATGTGTTTTCGAAAAATTTACATATATGA
Organism: Philopedon plagiatum; assembly: GCA_963971165.1. Classification (NCBI taxonomy): domain Eukaryota; kingdom Metazoa; phylum Arthropoda; class Insecta; order Coleoptera; family Curculionidae; genus Philopedon; species Philopedon plagiatum. The sequence continues at coordinate 9,968,691 of OZ020194.1, forward strand.
ATGTCCAAATGGGCAGAAGGTAAATAAAGGTAAATAAAAAAAAATGTTAGAATATAGGTAAGTTAGGTTGATAAACCGTTCTTTTTTCGCAAGAACAGATTTAGATATTTCGTCCATTATGAAATAGTGTACATTTCTTAGAACCCTAAACAAAAAAAAAATAATATCGCACGCGAACTTGCCGGTTTTTTTTTTTTTGGTCTATACTTTTGTATAACTCGAGGTTGCGTTGCGCTCAGTCACCCCCCCCCCCCCCCCCCCGACGAAATTTCAAATCCGCCCCTGTAATGGTATCTCCTCCTTTTTTCTAACTTTATATCCGGAACCCAATTTCTTTACCTGCCGAATATCCCCCGTACCACAAACAACGTTAAAGAACCCATAAAGACAATAATTCGAAAATGCGGAAGACGCGGAGGACGTCAATCTGCCAGAACCGAACCACGCTCCGCTATAACAAATTATCAGAATTCCTGCAGCCGAAGCAGGGTGTGGTGTGTGAGAGAGCATGTTACGCGGTTGCACTGCTGATATCGCCCGCAGCAGAACGAGCTCCATCAGCTTGTCCCCCATTAGTTATGGTACCGTTAGATATATACGAGTACCACTATGGGTACTATCGGGTTTTATATTCTGTATCGGGTGCATTGTTTGCTATCTACAAGCCAACTGAAAAATTTAATTGCAAAAGTATTAAAGTTAGGTGGTATTCAATGGGGTTGCTATAAAACGTCAAGACTAGGGATGGGAATTTTTTTCGATATATCGATAGTTATCGATAACTATCGATATATCGATAACTATCGATATATTGATAACTATCGATATATCGATAACTATCGATATATCGATAACTATCGATATATCGATAACTATCGATATATCGATAACTATCGATATATCGATAACTATCGATAACTATCGATATATCGATAACTGCCGATATATCGATAACTATCGATATATCGATAGTTATCGATATATCGATAGTTAATTTCGGAACACCTAGTGCATTATCAGTAATTAATTTTTTAATTATTATAATATACTGCTAAAGCACTTCTCGTAAACCTCCAGAAAGCAGAAATTTGGTAAATATCGGCTCGAGCGAACACTTACGATTACGAACTACCTTTTAAATGTATATTAATGTATCTATAAGTATTAATATATATATAATTTATAGTTATCGATAAATCGATAGTTATTGATATATCGGAGTTATCGATATATCGATATTTATATTTATCGATATATCGATAGTTATATTTATCGATATATCGATAGTTATCGATATATCGATAGTTATCGATATATCGATAGTTATCGATATATCGATAGTTATCGATAGTTATCGATATATCGATAGTTATCGATGAATCGATAGTTATCGATATATCGATAGTTATCGATAAATCGATAGTTATCGATATATCGATAGTTATCGGTATATCGATAGTTATCGATATATCGATAGTTATCGATAAATCGATAAGTATCGGCATATCGATAACTAAAACTTATCGATAGGTACCTTGCCGATGGTTATCGATAGGTAAAACCCATTATCGCCCATCCCTAGTCAAGACTTAAAATTTATGGAGAAATTGTACTTAATTTGAGCGCGAGGTAGTGATTACCGATTTCCTCTTTTCTAGAAGCAACTTACTGATATGAGTAAAATTGGCAGCAATAAACTCTCCATTTTTCCTTCCTAATTATATTCCGAAAGAGGGCCTGGTTAAATTGTCGGTCAATCGACCGGTCAACTGACCACAAAGTTGCTGACCGGTTAAAGGCGCAACTCTACCTAGGATCGTGTATGCTGTTCCTTATAGCAAATGCGTTATTCTGCCTTAATTCCCTAAGATGTAACTATTTTCTATTTGTTACAGAACAAAGCACCTACGTAGCTGCGGACTCAAATAGTTCTACGACTACAAAAACTTTCGTTCCGTGCAAAGTTTGCGGGGACAAAGCATCAGGGTACCACTACGGAGTCACTTCTTGTGAAGGCTGTAAGGTAAGTCATTCATGTTTCTTCACAATTTATTTTACTGATCAGAGCGACACACAAAGACCCATTCGTTATTGACAAATGCATTGATATGCTTATTACGACCAACATATTTTTATGCTTTGGAACTCACTTTTATTAAATAGTATACATTTGCATATATGTATGTATGTATCGGAGGTATAACAAGTTGATTTTTGTCTTAGCGTCGTCCCACTGTGCGCCAGTGGGACTATTTCATACTAGACAGACCTGACATAGACCATCCTTAATATCGTATTTTCAATGTTCCAGGGTTTTTTTAGACGAAGTATCCAAAAGCAAATAGAATACAGGTGTCTCCGAGACGGCAAATGCCTGGTTATAAGACTGAACAGAAATCGATGTCAGTATTGCCGATTCAAGAAATGCCTAGCTGTCGGAATGTCTAGGGATTGTAAGTATAAAACGTATATTTGGTCTCATTCTTTTATTCGTCGATAGCATCAGATTTCTCTTCTCTCTGTTTTTGTCCTTCTTATAATGCAGGACTTTTCTTGCTGCCTAATGAGCTCTAGAGAATTTGTTTTAAAAAATAGAAGAAATAGTTATGCAAAATTATATAGAAGAATTTTTTACAAGCAGCGAAAGAAAGTCATTAGGTAGTCATAGATTAACTGAATATTATTAATGTTGCTTACCGACAAAGAATATCGGGTTTTTGTGATCTTTTAAGTGTCTTCTAGTAGCACATACATTTTGTGTGTCTGTTTGCTATTGTCGTTTTATTTGCTTACCGCATTGGTAAGATAATAAGGAATTTCATATTATGGAGTAGAAACGTACTCATAAGCGTAACTATGTTAGAGTTTTTAGGGGAGCTACTTGGAGGCTACTGAGTGGGCAAGTTTGTTTTAAGAAAATTTTAAAACTTCACAAAAATTGACTACCCATGTGTAAGTGACAACCAAAAAAGGGTCTAAAAGTCACCCAATATTACCGCCCATCTAAAAGCAACTACATATCAAAAACACTATCTTTCAGGTTTAGTAAAAAGATTTACATTCAAATTCACTAAGAAGGTTTAAGATTTAGTACTGGCTTAAATTAAGATCTTCTAGTTGTTCAGATAAGTTTTGACAGGGTTTCGTCCTGTCATTAGAAACTTATGAGTTATTCTAATATTTCAACAATTTGCTTGGTTTCCCGTGATTTTCATCTCGGAACGTGTTGCTAGAATGAATTTAGTTCTATTATTGTTGCAAGTATGTACCAGAATTGCCATTTTCTTTATAAATTTGCGAAAAAGCTCAGAAAAAAACTTATAGTATAAAACTTAGTTGTATTTTATCTTACACGTATCGATTTAAAACTATTGGTTGTCAAATTAGACCGGTGCACGGTGGTTCCGACTATATGGAGAGTGCCGTCATAATTATTGCAAATAATATTATTGGAAAATCATTTACTGAAAATGCTTTTTGTACTTAAAAGGGGGTTATTGTAAAGAAACCATACAAAAAATGGTGAAGTGTGAGGCCAGGCGTGATAAGTGTTTCGACATACAACTTCTTCCTATTATAATTTTTGTTGACTGTGCGCATCATTACATTAAATTATAATAATAATTAATAATAAAAATTACTATTTTTACTTAAAAGTCTTTGCCCACAGACTTTTCGAAAACGTACAGGGAGAATTTAAAAATATTTAGAGAGAATTATTAGAGAATATGTCCAAGAAATTTCCCCTCAGATGGTTAGAAATGCAATGGTGGAATTTTCACGACATATAATAGTACGGAAAGAAACGGTGGTCATGTTGAAGCTTAGTGTAGTATTTTAGAAAATGTTGCTGTTTATTTTGGTAATCTGTTATTTAAAAAATATAATTCTTTGTTACTTACATAATAAAACCTAGGCATTTTATAGCTTTTATAAAATAACAGTCTCGGGGTGTCCCTTGGTCCAAGATACCAAGATGTTTCATTTAATATATTAAAATCAGGGCTCAAATGAATTACATCAGTTGATTAAAATCATGATTTTAATCAAGCTATTTTTATTTAAAAAATCATTTTTTGAAAAAGATACAAAAATCAAGGCCTAAATATTTAGAAAAATACGAAGTATAGTTTTGTTAATCATTTATTGGAAATCCTTTGAACACAAAAGAACAAAACAAATGAACCTAAAAGTGAAACGTAAAACAACATAGGTATAGTCTGCTTAATATATCTGCAACCGGCAAAATAATTTAAAGGATTCAAGGGAAGGCTTAAACACCGTTGCAAATTTGTTTGCAAACCAGATGTGTTAGGAAAAGTTTAAATCTTATTAATGAAAAATTAAACAGTTTTTCAAAACTGGTTTACAAACAATTGGAAACGTTGTTTAAGCCTTCCCTTGCATTCTTTAAATTATTTTGCCGGTTGCAGATATCTTGGGCAGATTATATCTCAAAACACTTTTTTTTTTTAATTCCTGATGCCATACCTAGATAGTTTATCACACAGTTTAGAGTGATTGACGCAGTCGAGAGCCCTGCTAAGATCAAAAAAGATCACAGCAGGGGAAAAAATGAATATTCATTATGGATAATTTTACATTGATAGCTCCTAGAATGATTTATATTATTAAGAATTCCTTTCGGGGCATCCACACAAAAATTGTTTAAAAAATCAACATTTATTTTATTTATTTATTTATTTATTGTTTATTTATGCACAATGGACTAGAAGTCTGTGTGTGCATTTAGAACTATTTACAATTTAATATTACAATTTATAATAATCTAGTTTCACAATATATTCTAATAATAAACTTATAACTAATAAACATTATTTTATATGTATAGTAGGTATTTAGTTATTTGTGAACCAGGATATATTATTCTCCATTAACCAAACAGTCAGTCTTCTTTTAATTTTTTTATAACAATTCTGTCTTAGATTAGTAGGTAACATATTATATATTTTTGGAGCAGTGAATAAAGGGCTTCGTTGACTTTTGGAATATCTCATTCTCGGGGTTATCACGTTTCTTTTGGAAGCTTGTCTAGTTTTATCATGGATAATTTTACTCAGGTAATTTTTATTTTTTGAGAACAGTCTGACTATTGCTCTAATGTACATTTGATTTAATTTTAAAACTTTTGCTTCTCTAAACAGATTTTCAGTTGAGTAACGTTTCCTTTTATTTAAAATAATCTTGAGAATATATTTTTGTGCCAGAATCAATGGTTTTAAAACTGATCCATAAGAAGCTCCCCACGCAGTAATGCAATATCCCATCACAGAATCCACTAAAGCATAGTAAACTGTTTTTAATAGCTTTCTTGAGAGTATTTTCCTAAGCTGGTAAAATTTGTAAATCAACTTTCGGACTCTATTAGTAACATACTGAATGTGAGTTTCCCATCTCATATACATGTCAAAATACACTCCCAAATATTTGGTTTGGTCAACTCTGTTAATTTTTAATCTGCAGTCACACGAATCCAGTCCGTCACAAGCAAATTTATGAAGAGTAATATCAGTCACAGTTGTGCTCCCAACATCACTAACAGAAAAACAAATGAAACATGATTTTTCTATATTAAGAGTTAGTATATTGTTATCAAACCATGTTTTTATAGTCAGAAGTGCTTTCTCAGCTCTATCTATTGCCATTCTCCAGTTATTTTCTTGTATTATTACAGCCGTATCGTCTGCAAAACAAATCACATCAACATCCTCCATCAGGTTTAAAAGCTCGTTAACATATAAAGAGAATAGGACTGGTCCTAGAACAGTCCCCTGTGGTACACCAAATTCAACTCTTCTCGGACTACTTATGTATCCATTTATTTTTACACTTTGGGTTCTATTAATTAAGTAGCTATGAAACAAATTTTGTACATTCCCACGTATACCAATATTTCCTAGTTTAGAAATTAGAATTTTGTGTGATACAGTATCAAATGCCTTACCCAAGTCCAGGAAAATCCCCAGGCACTTTCTTCCACTCTCAAAGGCATTGCTGACATAATCTGCAAGACAGTTTACAGCATCCTCAGTACTAGTATTTTTTTTGAAGCCGTATTGGCGATTAGAAATAAGATTATTTTTCTCTATGTACTCATTAAGCCTCAAACCTATACATTTCTCTACAAGTTTTGAAATAGTATTTGTTAAGGCGATTGGACGGTAGTTTGTCAGTACTTTTTTATCACCTGATTTGTATATTGGAGTTATCACAGCATGCTTGAAACAATTAGGAAATTTACCAGTATTAAAAATTAAATTAATCATGTGTAAGAGTGGCATTAGCAATGACATATGATTGTCTTTTATAACTTTGACACTAATACCATCTTCACCAGAAGCAGCTTTATCTTTAAGTGTTTTTATTAGCATAATCAATTCATTTTCCGTAATTGGTCTAAGAAACATAGATTTTTCTGGTTTGGGGGTTTTATCTTCAAGGGCATTAGGATGTCTTACTATCTTGTTAGCCATTTTACTGCCTATCTCAGTAAAAAATTGATTAAATGCTTCAGCCATCTCCATATCTGTGACCAGCTCCCGTCCCTGAATGTCTAACATAGAGCTGAAGGCACTTTCAGTATTTTCTTTTATATTTGAGACATCTCTTATGAACTTCCACGTTAATTTTGGATCATTGTTGCTTTCTTCTATCTTAACAGTGTAGTACGAATTCTTTGCTGCTCTAATCAATCGACTAAGGTTATTTCTGTATTCATGATATTCCCATATAGATTCCTCTGTTCTAAGTATAACACTTCTTTTCTTTAATTTGTCTCTCTTACGGATAGAGTTAATGAGACCCTGTGTGATCCATGGTTTAAGCCTTCTATTTTTACACTTAATATACTTTTCTTGTGTAACAGACTTAATATGGCTTTTTATTATGTTAACTAATGTTTCAGCACAACCATCTGCATCATTTGTTTCAATAACCTTTTCCCAAGTTTCTTTTTCTAAATTAATTTTTAGTTTATTAAAGTCTGTTTTTATTATAATTTTATTATGATCTCTAAGATTATTATTACGTTTTAGTTGTATTTTGAGTAGAATAGGGTAGTGGTCAGACAATCCGCTATAAATAATCATGCTACTTTTTTGCCTACTCTCCTTAATATCACGAACAAAATAATGGTCAATACACGAGGGTCTTACTCCAGGTTTTTCCCTAGTAGGCTTATCGATCATACAAACGAATCCATTCTGCAGCAAACAGTTCATATATTCATTTATTACATTTTTATTGTTTTCTAGGATATTGAAGTTAATATCACCCATGAACACTTCCAAATCAAGTTTCTTTATTATCTTATTTGTTAAAAGCTCCTCTAATTCAGACATAAAGGTGTCCTGTTTCATTGATGGAGATCTATAAATTCCCGTTATACCTATTAGAGTTTCATTTTTATAGAGAATCACTCTTGAAAATCTACTATTACCTACAGATAGAACAGAACAGTCCCTAACATAATTACTCTTGATATACATAAAAAAGCCATCACATTTATTAAACTGGCTGTCATTAAAAAATAAATCATATCCCGCTATTTCAAAGTCTGCAACATTACTAAACTTATGTGTTTCCGATACTCCAATTACATCAAATTCACCATTGAATGAGTCTAGGAATACTAAAAGGTTGTCAAAGTTTTTACTTACTCCACATATATTGACATGTATCACGTTCAGGTTATCATTGGAAAAGCTGATATCACTAACATTATCACAGTATGAGCAATTGCAAGTTAGGTAATCTTCCAGTAATTCGTTAGAATCCATTTGAAATGCATGTAATTTTCCAAAAATATTTTTCTACTATTAAATTGTTAAATCTGTGACATTTTCTTTCATCTTTATGATCTGTTCATTTGATCTTATCCTTATTGGTTCTGCCTGGTCATTAAGTCTTGCAAATACTATGCCCCCTCTTTGCCATATGTATTTATAACCTAGACTTCTTAATTGGTAACTTTCTTTCAAAAGCTTGTATGTAGAGTTCGTTGTCTCTTCATTAACATATATTGATCTTGCACCATCTATACCGCACATTTGGCCATTCATTCTTCCTATCTGGTATCTCTTTTTTAGAATTTCTCTCTTTTTCTTCTCACTATTTAATTTAACCTGTACTAAATGAGTACCGTCCTTAGGGGTAGTGATTTTAATTTCATTTATTTCTTCGTTCTTCAATGAATTGTCTATAAATTTTAGTAGTTTCATGCTTCTCGCTTTTACTATTTCAATGTCCTCCTTTTGGTTCCGGCAAATACCTGATATTAAAAGATTATTCTTAATTTGGTTTGATTCCTGTCGATTTATATAGTTCTTAACATAATGTAATTCATTTCGCAAGTACTGATTTTCTGCTCTTATTGCACATATTTGCTCTGCCATTTTCCCATTCTTTTCTCTCTCAGTTTCAAATAGGTTATTAATAAATGTCATTGATTCTTGGAGGTTTCTAAATTCCTGCCGCATTTCTTTTATTTCCTGCAGAATGATTTTTACATCGTTTGGATTATAATTTTGCTTTGGTGGCGGTTCCAGAATATTTTCAGTTGATCTTCTTTCTTCACCTGAATAGTTGTTCAATTGTGACCAATTAGTAAATGCGGAAGAATGCGATGATCTTCTTTTGGACTCATTGTGTTTACATTTTCCGCAAACCCAAGCTATTTTTTGCTTCTGGATTTTATTCAGTTCATTTTCATTTATCCCCACACAACTGATGTGAAACCACCGCTTGCAATTATCACTACAACCTAATCTCGTCTTTGATTTTACCAGATTTCCATCACATATACCACATTTATTTTTATTCATCATAATATTAGTATTCTTTGACGAGGATGAATCTTTTTTGTCTTGACTAGATATCGAGAATTTTTCTATAAAATCTTTCGTTTTTTGGCTCGCTTCAGGATATTTTTGAACCAGGTATCCTTCTTCGTCATCGGATTCTTTATTACCAGTAAATTTGTTACGTCGCGTCATTTTGATATTTTAAACTTCAAATATAATTTTTTATTTCTAAATCGAAAATTTAAATATTGAGTTATTTCTCTGTATATATTCTTGTATTCTCTTTGAGTTTGCACCTTCACCTTGAATTTTTTAACTTCAAATTATTTTTTTTACAACTAATTTTTATGATTTTTTCTAAAATAAATATTTCAAAAATGACAACTTCTTGCACATACAGGGTTTTAAATAACAAGATCCTGCGGATCCTCCAGAAAATCGCCATTATGTTTAACCACTATGTTTACTTTGCTTTCTTCCCTGACCTGCCTGAAAGATCGAAGACAACGCTCCAGGCCATCTTACCTGGGTTGCCTAAAAAAAAATCTTGGACTGATAATATTTTTTGATGTTTTTAGTAAATTATTATGACCCTTTTTTATAATTTGTAAAATTCTTTTAAACTAGGGTTACTTTTAGATAATATATAGATCCCTTAAGGCTTAATTATAAAATTTATCTTTGGTGGAAGAGCCCATTATGTATAAAACATATAATCTCGGTCAGTAAATAACGATTATAAGATTGTATATTTCCAGCTGTGCGATACGGTCGCGTTCCGAAACGCTCCCGCGAGCGAAGCGTAGAGGATAATCCTTCCAGGGTGTCCACAACGGCCCCGGACGTCATCGCCGTGGTCAGCCCTTCCCCCAATCCCACCGAAGCCATGTCGCCGGCGACGGCAGTGTCGAACACCACCAGCGTCATCGTGGATAACGAAGCCAAACAGATCTCTGTATATGATATTATTTTAGGGATATCTCAGGTGAGGACAAAATAGGACTGTAAATAATTAGGATGTCCAAATAAGTTTGCAGTGTATAGGAAATTCTGTAGAAACTACGGCACGAAACTACTTGATTTCAATTCCACCAAAATTTTTCGAATGTCAGATCTATTTTTTTTTCGTCATAATCGAGAATTTTGCGATGCACCAGTCTTGTCAATGCAGATTTTATACAATTCTCTGCAAAAAATTTATTCAAATTTCCATTCATGTCTTTTCGAAAAACAATTATTTCGGAAACACATTTTTTAAAAAAATATCTTTTTCAGCAATTTATTTTAAACGCCCCTTTTGAACGTACCTTGTACATTTCTCTTCATAATAAAGTATTTTACGACACACCCGTTTTGTCAGTACCGATTTTATATAATTTTCAGCATAAAAGTTTATACAACTTTAAATTCATATCTATTCTCAAAAAAAAATTATTTAAAAAATACACATTTTTGAAAAGTTTTTGAAAAGTTTATTTTCTCAAAAAACGTCTTTTTACGAAACGCTTGTTTCGAAACTAAATTTAAAAAAAAATTAAAATATATCTTTTAATTTTTTTCGAAAACTACTTATTTTGAAAATACGTTCGTTTAAAAATCGTTTATCGAAAATATACTTTATATATTTCTCTTCGTAATAATCGGTTACCGATATAGCCGGTAATATATACATTTTTGGCTGAAAATTTTGACAGAACTGGTGGGTCGTAAAATATTTGATTGTGAAGAAAAATGTACAAAGTGGATATTCGAAAAAGGGACTATTCGAAAAAAAATGTATGTTCAAAAGGAGTGTTTTTCGAAAAAAATGAACTAAAAAAATACTTCTCAGAAAAATTTATTCCAAATATTTAGTGTTTCTCGAAAAAAAAAAGGTTTAAAAAAATCGTTTTGAAACATTTTTTTTTAAAACATGATTTTAATTTTGAATCAACGTTTTTTGCTGAAAATTGTGAAAAATCTGCATTGACAAGACTGGTGTGTAAAATACTCGATTGCGACGAGAAATGAATTAAAAGTATATTTTTGAAAAAGCAGCTTTCGTTAAAAAAATGTATATTCAAAAGAAGTGTTTTAAAAAAAAATTCGGAAAAAATATTTTTTAAAAAGCATTTTCGAAATAAGTGTCTGAAAACAAAATATTTTTGAAAAAAAAACTTTTGAAGATGTTATTCGTAAAAATGTATATTTGAGATAATTTTTTACATGAATTGAAATTTGGGAAAAGTTTTTTTTGTTAAAAATTGTTTCAGCCTGCATTATCAAGACTGGTGTGTCGTAAAATACTTAATTATGAAGAGAAATGTATAAAAAGGATATTTTCGAAAAAGCGACTTTTGAAAGAATGTTCTTGTTCAAAAAAAGATATTTTTTGAAAAACTGACCTTCCAAAAAAAAATTTTAAATGTGTCTTCGAAATTTTTTTTGAAAAAAAAAAAACTTTTCAAAATCTTTTCAAAAATGTGTATTAATATGTGTATAGAAATCACCTGCAATGACAGAACTGGTGTGCTGTAAAATACTTAATTATGAAGAGAAATCTACAAAGTATATTTTGTAAAAAGCGGCTTTCGAAAAAAATGTATGTTCAAAGGGGCGTTTTAAAAAAAATGGACCGTTGAAAAAGCAATTTTTCAAAAAAATGGAATTTCGAAAAAATATTAATTTATTTTTTTACTGATACTTGTGTAAAATTTGCATTGTCGAAACTGGTGTCGTAAAATACTTGATTATAAAGAGAAATATACATGGTGTATTTTCGAAAAAGCTGCTTTTGAAAAATATACAAATATAAGTGTTTTTCATAAATGTATTTCGAAAAGATAAAATTTCAAAAAGATATTTTCGAAAAAAGATTAAGTTTTCGTTTGGATAAATTTCCTTGCTGAAAATTGTGTAAAATATTCATTGATAAGACAGGTGTGTCGTAGAATATTTGATTGTGAAGAGCAATTTACAAAGCACATTTTGGTAAAAGCGGCTTTCGAAAAAATATGTTTTAAAGAAGCGTTTTCGAAAAATACTTCAAAAGAAGATATTTTCGAAAAAAGAATAAATTTACCTTCGCATAAACTTGTTTGCTGAAGATTGTGTAAAATCTGCATTGATAAGACGGGTGTGTCGTAGAATATTTGATTGTGAAGAGCAGTTTACAAAGCATATTTTGGTAAAACCGGCTTTCGAAAAAATATGTTTTAAAGAAGCGTTTTCGAAAAATACTTCAAAAGAAGATATTTTCGAAAAAAGAATAAATTTACCTTCGCATAAACTTTTTTGCTGAAGATTGTGTAAAATCTGCATTGATAAGACTGGTGTGTCGTAGAATATTTGATTGTGAAGAGCAGTTTACAAAGCATATTTTCGAAAAAGCGACTTTCGAAAAAATATATGTTTTAAAGAAGTGTTTTTAAAAAAGTGAACTTTCGAATAAGATAATTCTCAAGAGGATGTATTTTCGAAATAAGTTTTTTTTTAAAAGATATGAATTTAAATTTCGATAAACCTTTTGCTACGGATTGTGAAAAATCTGGATTGGCATGACTGGTGTGTCTTAAAATACTTGATTATGAAGAGAGATGTTTAAAGTGTATTCTCAAACAACGGCTTTCGAAGGAATGTATGTTCAAGACTAGTGTTTTTCGAAAAAAATTAACTTTCGAAAAAGATATTTAAAGAAAAAACGTATTCTCAAAGAAACGTCTCGGGAAAAAAACAGTTGTTGAAAAAATGAACTTTTGAAAAACTTTTCCAAAATCTGTATTTTCGATAAGTTTTTTTAAAAGGTATGCGTTTAAGTTTCGATAAAGTTTTTGCTGAGAATTGTGAAAATCTGCGTTGGCAAGTGCAAGTGTCGTAAAATACTTGATTATGAAGAGAAATGTACAAAGTGTATTTTCGAAAAGCGGCTTTCGAAAAAACGTATGTGCTAAATAAAGAATAATTTTTCGAAAAAAATTAACTTTCAAAAAGGATATTTCAAATATCCTATCCTATACGTATTGTAACATTGACTTATACTACACGGAATTTCGTCACAAAAATTAAAATTTTTGAGCCGACCACGGAAAAATACATTTCCAGCCCTCGGTGGTTGCTGAACTCGGCTGGCAGTAGTTTCTCCACCATCGCATAGATCCGGAAATGTACATCTTTCGCTAGTAGTTACACAATATACTATTTTATTACTACATCCATTTCTAATGCAATTTCCTTCATGTTCGATCGATCTTAGGGTATATAAAAAAAAATTAAAGATACTATTTATTTTCCAATTTAGGCTCATCATGCAAACTGTAACTACACGGAAGAAAGGACGCGGGGTTTGCAGAGGAGATCGTTGGTGCCGCCACCGAGGTATAAGCATCGTATTAAGGTTGAAGAAGACGATGGCGACACGGAGGATGGGGACGGCGAACCAGTGGCGTCGTCGACAGCGGAATCTTGGGAAAATGACAGGTAAAAACCAGAAAATCAAAGGTCCCGAAAAATAAACGGAGAAATAGAGATTATGCATCCGAATAAACCTGATAAATATTTTTTCTATTCTCTACACACATAAATTAACTATTATTAGTCGAGGCAATGAAGCACTAAAACAGCCAAGATCTCGGATTTTTTTGCACTAAGTCGGATCGGAATGCGTTTTTTTGCATTCGCTTCCAAAAATTATTATTGATATTTTCCTAGGATTAGGTATGCTTTAATAATACGAAATGTTAATAAATAAAGTCTGGAGCCTCAAGTTTTGAAGTTAGTTGTTTATGAATTTAGTTTTATTAAATTTTCTTTATCAGGGGTTGGCTATGGCAACAATTCGCAACATGTATGACGCCAAGCGTTCAGCGAGTGGTCGAATTTGCCAAGAGGATTCCAGGTTTTGGAGAGTTGGGCCAGGACGACCAGCTGATCCTTATCAAAGTAGGTTTTTTCGAAGTATGGCTGGCCCAAATAGCAAGGCTCACCAATTCGCATAGTATGGTTTTTGACGATGGGACAATGGTAACGAGGCAGCAGCTTGAAATAATGTATGATGTAAGTAAAGATACATATATTCAACTGACGTATTATTTCAATTTCAAAAGCTAAAAGAATACCCTGGGTCTGTCCACACCAGGTCATACCAAGAAAATTCCAAATTCTCCCATGACTTCTCCGAATTCCATGGAATTTTGTGGCTTTGACCTACCCATGAAATAAAAATACGAGGTATATTTTTTTAGATTTTTTGGACCAATTCAATTCTCAATTTCGCAAAAATGTCAATTTTATCTATATTTTACTATACAGGGTGTGAAGAAATCCTGCTAACTCTTCCAAAATTCTTAGTTTCAAAAAGTTAAAATACTATAACACAAATAAAACAATCCAGAGAACGACTGTTCAGACCACGAGGAAAATAATAACGCTCAACTAAACATCCAGAAATGTGTTTTACTAACTTATTTATAATGCACACCACTAAGCACGTACGATATTTTGTTAATAGTAATAGCACTGTTAAAGGACTGAAACCTTCTTTCACTAATTAATTAACGGAAAGCAAAAATTTACAGGAGGCGGCACCCGAGTACCTACAAAATTTCTCTGGTGCCGGCGCGCAGTCCAGACACGGTCAAAACGGAATGCCGGCAGTTCTAACCTAAAATAATATTTCTTTTAAATGATATTATGTAAACATTGTGTGTTTTAATTTTGCCTAAAAACTATAAAACATGAAAGTAGGTGATAAATATTCTTCATATTAACAAAATTGCTTGCAGGATATGAAGCTATACCTAATATACTTATAATATCTAATCTTACTGTTAAAAATTTTAAAGCCGAAAAACAATGTCAAAATGAAATTAAGTTGGCCAACATGGACGCCACGTGGAAAATGTCGCCTTAATAGTGATATTAGTATATTGTACGCGCTTAATGGTATGCATTATAAGATTTATAACTTAGTAAAACACAGTTGAGCGTTATTATTTTACCTTGGTGCAAACAGCTGTTCTCTGGATTATTTTATTTGGGCTGTATTTGAACTTTTCGAAATTGAAAATTTTGGAACTAGTAGGATTTCTTTCTTTAAAGATAAAAAAATATTATTTCTTTAAACCTGTTACATAGATTTGTTGTTGAGAGATTTGGCAACACAACAACTTAGCTCACTGTTTTTTATATGGTCATGTGTTTATTGCCAGTGGTGCGCACTAACTATTTTTTTTAGATTTACCGGTTTTAATATATAGTGAATTTCATAACACCCTGTAAAAAAATTATGAGCAAATCACAGTTTACATCCTGGTATGATCTATAATGGACTGACATACCTGTGTAATTTTTTTCACGCGGGCCGTCGACACAGTATCAAATCTCAAGCTGGCTCGATTACCTCTTTATCCCAAATTAAACTTCTCCAAGGGGCACCGGTTTCTATTATCTGTTCTTTGTTATCTAAACCGTTGCAATTAGAAATCTAAATCTTTACAAAGCCCTTCAAACATCAGAGGCAAAGAGCAAAGGGCAGACACTAATAGATTGTAAAATGGAATGTTTATCATGAATGACAATCAATATGCTTGACCTTGTGACATTGTACATTATACGTACTTAAACTTATAAAAAATGTTTTCAAAAGTGCTAGAATAAATTCTTCGTATGATCTTTAATTCATTGATAAAATGGGTTTTAAAAAAATCATATTATCATGTCTCGTCACCATACTATATTGTCGTCTCCGGATTTTTTCTTTCTACAGAGCGAATCAAAATTTACTGTAGGCCTGGATCTTAACGTAAGCTCCGGTGATGAAAGCACAATGTTCATCGAACCAGTTTTCTACTCTTAACTTTAAAAAAGAAAATTCACTTTTCTATGCCAAAGGCGTCAATTTTATAAACGCCAACTGTGTTGTTAGAATAATTAATCTACGACAGTGTCATTACGACACATTTAGCATTGTCATTTGGATGTCATTATGGCCTCCATAATAACACTCAGTGCCATTATGAATTCATAATAACACGCAAATTTTAAAATAAAAACCAAACAAAAAGAAAGCTAGTCACCACTTTTACTTGTTATTATTAATTATAAAAAATTTATTACATTTATTTATCGTAGACATTAATTACAACTTCTGAACAATTGGTTAAATTAATTCCAGCAGATGACAGGTGGGCTGAATTTTTAGAAAGTAAGTTTATTTCCCGAGTGCTTAAACTTGCCAGCTATTGCCATCAGTGCCTGAAATGTTACCCAAAATATTAGAGGACACTGTCTTCTTATTTTCTTGGGAATCAGTGCCTGAAATGTTACCCAAAATATTAGAGGACACTTTCTTCTTATTTTCTTGGGAATCAGTGCCTGAAATGTTACCCAAAATATTAGAGGACACTTTCTTCTTATTTTCTTGGGAATCAGTGCCTGAAATGTTACCCAAAATATTAGAGGACACTTTCTTCTTATTTTCTTGGGAATCAGTGCCTGAAATGTTACCCAAAATATTAGAGGACACTTTCTTCTTATTTTCTTGGGAATCAGTGCCTGAAATGTTACCCAAAATATTAGAGGACACTTTCTTCTTATTTTCTTGGGAATCAGTGCCTGAAATGTTACCCAAAATATTAGAGGACACTTTCTTCTTATTTTCTTGGGAATCAGTGCCTGAAATTATTATTATTATTATTATTATTATTTAAAACAGTGAGCGGATAAACCGATGAAACTGTTTATATTACAGTCTTTTAAGCAGTTGGTTACAGATACTGAGTAACACTATCCATATATATATATGGCCCAATCATTTAGCTGCTGTAATGAACCATTGTGCTATTCCATCTCTGTAGGTTACTATCGACTCTGTTTTTAAAGGAATTTACTGATGGAGCGGAGACTGTTTCCTTAGACAGTCCATTCCACATGTATACTATCCTATTTGTCAAGAAGTTTTTACGTGGCAGCTTGCTACATCGTTCTTTTCCGATCTTCTTACTGTGACCCCTTAGGTTGACATTTTCATTAACTTTGAAGACGTTCGTATCCACCGAGTAATAATTGGTAAGGATTTTCTAAGTTTGTATAAGGTCACCACGTTGTCTTCTCTCTCTCTCAATGATGTCAGATTAAGTCGCTTGAGACGTTCTTCGTACGGTAGTCCCCTCAGTTCTAATGGGATCCTTGTGACTCTCCTTTGAACTCTTTCAAGTGCTTCAATGTCCTTTGCATAGTATGGACTCCAGACACATTGGGCAAATTCCAATATTGGCCTGATATATGTTTTGTATATTTTTAATATCAGTTGACTGGATTTGTTTTGGAATGTCTTGTTTATAAGATATATCATTTTATTTGCTCTTTTGATAATGACAGATATATGGCATTCCCATTTTAGATCTTCTGAAACAGTAATACCAAGGTCTTTATGATGGTTAACGGTTACTAATAGTGATCCATGCAAATAAACTGGGTGTCTTGGATTACTCTGCCCGATGTGTAATACTGTACATTTTTTGGTGTTAAGTGACATTTTCCATGTTTCCGTCCATTTTTCTATTGTAGCTAAATCATTTTCAAATTTGGCATTTTGATTTAAAGGATCATAGAAAATTTTTGTATCATCTGCGAAAAAGCTAATGTTTGATTCAAATGCTCTGGCCATATCAGATACATATACAAGGAAAAGCAAGGGCCCCAAGACAGAGCCCTGAGGTACACCACTCAACACGGTATGCTCTGTTGAAAGCTGTCCATTCACTCTAACTTGATAGGTTCTGTTCGTTAAGAAGTTTTCAATCCATCGTAACAGACTACCTCTCACTCCGTAGTGCTCCAATTTTAACAAAAGTAGATGGATTGGTACCTTGTCAAATGCTTTCTCGAAATCCAAATAAAGGATTGTTGTTGGTTTGTTGTTATCATGATCTTGTGTCCACTTGTTGAAGCAATGAAGCAGATTGGTTTCAACGGATCTTTTGGGTAAGAAGCCATGTTGTTCACTTGGTATTATGTTATTTTTAAGTAGAAATTCAGTTAATTGTTGTGATATTATTTTCTCCATACATTTGCAAAGCATGCTAGTCAAACTTATTGGACGATAGTTTTCTGGCAGCATTTTATCCCCCTTCTTAAATATTGGTGTTACAAAAGCCCGCTTCCAGTCAGTTGGACTTGCTGCATCTCTTAATGATGTATTCATGGCGACAGATAATGGTTCAAGCAAAGGCTCAGCACATTTTTTTAAGAAAATAGGTGGGATGTCATCTGGCCCCGGGCTGGAGTCTGTTTTTAATGATATAACTGCTCCTTGGATTTTCTCTGGTGTAAACAGTACAGATGACAGTGTGTTGTTGCATCGATTGATTTGTGGCAGATTTGGAGGTGCACTGTTATTGTTCCGGGTGAACACTCCACTGAAATAAATTGCAAATCTCTCAGCCATGGCATGTGAATCAGTTATTATTTCTCCTTTATCATCTTTGATTGTTATTTTAGTAACATTTGATTCTAAAGATCTTTTGACATAAGAATAGAATTTTTTATCACTTCTCAGTGCTAGTTCCTCTTCATATTGCCATCTTGCGTCCAAAATCTGCTGTTTTAGTCTGTTGTTGTGTGTGTGATAAATTTGGTAGTTGTAATCAGTTTTGCTATTTTTGTACCGATCCCATAGCTTCCTCTTTTTATTTATGCTTTTAAAGATTTCCTTATTTAGCCAAAATATTAGAGGACACTTTCTTCTTATTTTCTTGGGAATCTTCTATATAGCTTTCTGCCACTATGTTAGAGCGCCAACCACCATGCTTCTTAACAGTTAATAAATCGACTCCTGAATCTGCAAGCAACGACGTAGACGATCTGCGGAAACAATGTCAAGTATATTGTTGAGGATTTGGAAGACTTAGAAACGATGCTATATTATATGGCATTTTCCCGAAAGTATTAATGCCAACTGGCTGCTTAATGCATTTTCCATTTCTGTACCCCACAAAAAATCGAGTATGATCTATGTTGCTTGGCCGCATCGCTATATGTCTTCGAACCATTTCCACCATATTATTTATTCCTTCAACATTCCCGTTTGTGATAAAAAAAAATCTCGTGATATCTTTGTTTTCGTAAAAGTAATAATAATATGAATGCATTGTCCTTCATCTTTAACATTTTGTAGCTGCAGATTTGTCAATTCAGTACACCTGCAGGCACCCGCAAGCCCCACTATCAATGCAACTTTTATCATAAAAAAAGTTCTATCATCGGCTTCCAGCAAAAATCGGGTTATGTCTTCTTTTGTTAAAATCTTACGTTCAGATTCACTAAGAAAGTTTAAGATTTAGTACTGGTTTAAATTAAGATCTTATAGTTGATCAGTTATGTTTTGACAGGTTTTTGTCCTGTCATTGTATAAGTCGTCATTAAAAACTTATGAATTATTGTGATATTTTAGCGATTTACTTGATTTCCAAATGATTTTCATCTTGGAATGAGTTGCTGTAATGAATTTAGTTCTATTAATGTTGAAAATATGTACTAAAATTGTCCTTTTCTTGATAAATTTGCGAAAAAGCTCAGAAATAAGTTCAAAGTATAAAATTTAGTTGTCTTACGTCGGGTTGCACAAACAATTTAATCACGAATTAAACTAATAAGACACTTGTAATGTGACAGCACTCATGCTAATGTAATTGCCAAGGATGACTCTATCCGTGTTTTTCGTCACTGATATAACTGAACGTAGCAGAGAATAATATACCCAAAGCGACGAAGGCTTGCTATGTTTTGAAAGATGTTCAAAATATGCCAGGAGAACCTTTTCATTGCTCCTATTCTTGATTCCTTTCCCTTTACACCAATCTTCAAGTTTTGCACAGGTTTGCTCGTACGTCTGTCTTGATTTTTCGGGAAGTATAGGGAATCGGCAACGTTTTGCGCTATGCCTTCGCTATCCGAAGGGACACTCTCGGAATCAGAACCACCCATATTAATATTCTTTTTCACTAAAACTGAACGTATGGCACAAAATTGGACGCCAATATCGCTACACGCGTTTCATTATAGTGTTCATATCGAACTAGTATCATTAATAACTATAAAAACACGCAACTACACACATAAAAATAGTTAGTTTAGCAGAACTTAAAAGAACTTGATTTGTGTGCAACTTGGGCAATGTGCAATTTGTCATAAGCCCTGAATTTAGGAAAAACGAGTTATTAAAAAATGTAGTGTTTTTAGTCTACACTCGTAGACAAACTAGTGTGTACACTATGTTTCAAAAGTGCTTTGCAATGACTTGCACCATCGCAGCTCTCGACTGCGTCTCGAGCGGCGAACTTGGTGCTCGCATTGCAAAGCACTTCTTTCGAAACTGGATATACAAATAACTATTGTAATTTATTTTTTATTCTTACAGAATGAATTCGCGTCAGCAGTGACCCATTTCGCCAATACATTTAATGGTTTAGCTTTAAACGACACTGAGATAGGAATGTTTTCTGCAGTGGTGCTTTTAACAGCAGATAGACCGGGTGTTACGGACTTCAAAGCTATTGAACACCATCAGGATAAGCTGATTGAAGCACTCAAAGTGCAGGTACGTATTTCTAAGGGTATACCAATTTTGTACGGTTTATTAAAGTACGTATAGGATAATCGACTTCTTTAGTGACATGATTTACTTTGCGATATACTCTACCACGATCCTTTATTTATATATCGCATTATTATTAATATGATAAAAAATAGTACATTTCACTATTAGGGGGCCGATATATTTCATGAAAGCAAAATCAGATTGGATATCAGCATAAATCAATTGTTTAAGTTACCATTTTAACTTTTTTTAGATGTTTCTTAAAAGAATATATCAAAATTATTAATCTGTCACACACCGACATTCAACATTGCTAACGCTGTTGCAAGTGGTCCAGTCTGACGGACTTTGGATCTATTCTTATAAATGTTACGGTTAATTTGGATACTAGTTTACAAACTAACCAGCTAGTTTGCAAACTAACTAAAGACACTGTTATTTTGAAGGAATCAGCCATTTCCCACAAAATAGCAGATGGTTTATAAACTAGCTGGTTAGTATGCAAACTATCGATTTGCTTCAGTTAAGATGAGGATTTTATTGAGGTTACCTTAACCTAAAAATTATGTTTTGTTTGTTGTCCAGAAAATCTAGCGAACGGTGGATCGGAGGGCACCCTAAGGTCGGAACAGGGTTAGCACCTGGTTAGGGGCCCTGACCAGTCTCTTTCCTCGCAGGCGAAGAGGGATCGGTGCAAAAAAAATCCACTATTGTTCCTTCCTCTGCGCATGCGCAAGCCTGGGATAAAAAGTAGTACCCATCCCCTAGCCCTAGACTCTTGTGTCAAAAATACGATACGGTAAGGTGCAAACGTACGGTAGGGGTAGTGTTCAAATTAGCCAGTAAACTAGCTATTTTAGGCAACTAGGATAGTTGTAGTAATCGTATTACCTAAAGACAATTGGATAGTATACAAACTATATAAAATATCTAGTTAATATAAAAGCAATAATGAAAAATCTGTACATAAGAAACAATAGTGGATTTTTTCGCACCGATCCCTCTTCGCCTGCGAGGAAAGAGACTGGTCAGGGCCCCTAACCAGGTGCTAACCCTGTTCCGACCTTAGGGTGCCCTCCGATCCACCGTTCGCTAGATTTTCTGGACAACAAACAAAACATAATTTTTAGGTTAAGGTAACCTCAATAAAATCCTTATCTTAACTGAAGCAAATCGATAGTTTGCATACTAACCAGCTAGTTTATAAACCATCTGCTATTTTGTGGGAAATGGCTGATTCCTTCAAAATGACAGTGTCTTTAGTTAGTTTGCAAACTAGCTGGTTAGTTTGTAAACTAGCGAAGTATCCAAATTAACAGTAACATAAATATAAAAATGTCATTAGTAGGGAACGGAATTTGGTTTTTTGCATTAGCAAATAAACAACTGGACCCATAGTCGTCCCCCGTAGCGGGAAAATTGTTAGTGTAACATTGTAGAAAAAAGTATTTTGCGATTACTTGCATACATAGGGCAGTTCTATCCCCTACATGCCCCCGGGGCATAAAAAACTATGTTGTGTGTGGAGAATTTTATACTGAAATAAAAAAAAATATTCTTAACTTATACTTTTTTTTTGGTTTTACAAAATATCGGCACAACTTAATTTTTATGTTCTGAGAACGTGGTACAACCACCTTAATAGGTGTAAATACATTGCCAACATATTTTATGTTGACAGAATATATGAAAATGTGTCCTCAGTCCTCTCCAAAAATTTCTTTGTCGAGAGGACTGTTTTCATTTCGTCTTTGTCTTCAATATCGTGTTATTTGGCATCTTTGACAAATTTGTCGTCTAGTGAGCCCTTCTTCCCCGTTAAATTCAGCTGATGGCAGCTGGCTTCCATAATTTGAGTCGCCAATAGTAGGTACAGGGTTAGTGGTAATACATTTTTAGGGCTAACTTTAGTTTTGGGCTGAGCCCCAAAGCACACCCTTAGGTACACTGTGCCGTCATACGAAACCAACTGAATACACTCACGCAGTGTTCTATTTTATACCCTACTGATTATTATTTAAGGTTATGTTTACCATATACCGTTCAAATGATATGTTGTTAACTAAGTGAAAAAAAGACCCAAGTGTAGCAGATGGGCCTTTCTTCCGGCAAGCGAAATGAAAACAACTGATTTTAACCATTTTACAAAGTATTTAATGGGCCCTTTTATTGCACACTAGTTGTCAACTAGGATAAGGAATGTAAAATCATAAAAAACGTGGTTTGGGCAAACTACACAGATGAGCCCTTTTTCATCCAAGCTATTCAATTGTTCCTTGCAGTGTGCCTCACGTTCAGAGTTATAGAAAAACATAATTAATTATCTCATTTGTTTCAGATTAGTCGGAACCATGCGAATGAACCACAAGTTTTCTCGAACCTTCTTATCAAGTTGCCAGAGCTGCGAAATTTAGGAATTAAACACAATTCTCATCTAGACTGGTTCAGAGAAAATTGGAATGCATTAACATTACCACCGTTATTTGCTGAAATATTTGACATTCCTAAGTCTGAAGACGACTTGCAGTGAGATTTGTGATTGAAACTGTGAACATGGCATTGACAAATATTCAGGTAAAATATATCTTTCAAAGTTTTAAAAACGAATAAAGATGTTGTTAGACAGAAGAAAGTAGGTAAATATCAAATATTATACCCAATATGGAATACCGCCATTTCTAAGAATCAAACCATGGAATATCCGTTAGCTGACTATGAGCTATCTGATGCATTCACTTTGGCATCGCGCTCGTTGTGACTTGTCAATCGGGCGAACGCTAGGGCCATAATAGCACAGGGCCTTTTTTGTTTTCCTTTGTCTTAGACACTTTTAGAGGTGCATACAATTTAACGTTCAAATTCGCTAAGAAGGTTTAAGATTTAGTACTGATTTAAATTAAGATCTTATAGTTGATCACTCAGATCAGTTATGTTTTAATAGGTGTTTGTCCTGTGACTGCTAATAAGTCGTCATTAAAAGCTAATGAATTATTCAAATATTTCAGCGATTTCCAAACACTTTGTGTTTCTTGGTCTTTGGGGACGCTAAAAACTCTAATATCGGGCATAAAGCCCTTGCATTGATTGTCCACATCACAACCATACACAACGCAACTCATTTTCACTTTTAAACTCTTAAAAGTTATATAAAAACACCAAAAAATAACTTGAACACTTAACTTAACAAAGACGTGTCTATTTACAAAATATGGCGGAATTACTCACAGCGTGAAGTACATGGCCACGCCTACCTGCGCGGTGTCATATTATCTTCTTTTATTTTTATCATGACATTATCGCCTGTTATGATTTTGATGCAGTGGCGGCTGTTGAAATTTTAAAGTTGTATATCTTTGTTGCTACTTACGGGACCCACGCCAAGTTCAGGTTTTCTAATAGTGAGCCAACTAGGAATGTTTTGTTAAAGAAAAAAATCTTTTGTAATTTGCGAAAAAAGTTGACTTTTTGCGGAGCCCCCCTGGGAAAAAAATGAACAGGTTTAGGTATTTTATTTATTATGTTTTCTAAACAAATTTTGCATCATTTTGTCGAAAATTTTTAAATTTTAAGAGAAAAAATTGTATTAATAGAAAGTTAGTCATTTGATTTTTTTTTTAAATTATATTTTAGATTTTAAAAAAAGTCAAATGACTATAACTTTCTACTAACGCATTTTTTTTCTTCAAATTTAAAAATTTTCGACAAGATCTGTTTAGAAAAATAATGAATAAAATACTCAAACGTGTTCATTTTTTCCTAGGGGGGGTAGGGGTGGGTTTCCACAAAAATTCTACTTTTTTGGCAAATTACAAATTTTTTTTTTTTGCCAAAACATTCCGAGTAGGTTCACCATTAAAAATCCTGAACTTGGCATGGGTCCCGTAAGTAGCAACAAAGATATACAACTTTAAAATTTCACCAGCCGCCACTGTTTTGATGTCATTGTTCTGTAGGGCTATGGGCGTTGATGATTGACAGGTTGAAAAAATTTTGTAAAATTAGTATTCGAAAAACACTAACTATATACCAATTCCATATTAAAAAAAAAATTCAAGCCATATGTAATCACTTTTACTACATATTTGAATTCTATTACATTTGCAGGTTTATAGATTAGGATAAGAAGCTGAACCAGTAGAAAATGCTGCTCAAAAGACGCTTAAAGACGTAGGTGGTTTAAAATTGTAGAAACAAGGCACACAATCGGAGAAACTAATGAAAAAGCAATCAGTTCACAAGGAAGTACTGTAGAATAGGAAATAATTTTGAGATTGACAGGGTCCCAGATGTTTTTAATTTTTTCTAAACGACTTTAAGGTTTAGGTAAATGACTTAGTAGTGTAATGTTGTAATATACATATCAACGTAAACCAACTATATCAGTCAACTTTATCCATTGATGCAATTCAAATTGCTTTGATATACGAAAACATTTTGGTGTATTTATTTTCGATTTGGCACTTCAATGAGTTTTGAAAGAAGTATTTTAGATGGTAGTACTATACCGACCTTATAAAGGTCCATACAACTCTGTTTTAGGAGTTCTTGTTTAAATTTATAAGTGAATGCTCAATTTGAGGTTAAACAATTAGATGCATTTTGCGCTACGATAGAGTAAGCTCTGACTAAATAAATATTAACATTGTAAGTAGTACCTACCCCAGTACCTATAATATCTGTGTATCAATAATGACAATTGGTGTTTAAAATAAGTATCATCAATCACTCTTCTCTAACAAATATGCTTTATTGCTCTTAAAGTAACAATCATATCGTCATGACAATTATTATAGAGATATGTGACAATTGGGCATATAGGTTGCCGAAGCTTTGACTGTGACTGTATCGGGTAGTGAACCATTAATAATAGGGTAAGAAGCCGAGTACCTTTCACTGTTAGATTGCCGTTATGTTGCATTAAAACAAAACTTTCATTAAAACAAAACTAAATTGGATTGTATAAGATTTGTAAAATTTTGTTATGAATTAAACCTATTTAAGGGTATTTCTCTCTTAAAACCAATACAGAGTGTTGAAACTCGACCGACAAAATTTTACAGATAATTCTTTGGCCAAAAATAAGAAATAAAGTTTTTGTTGCATATTTCTGGAAACGCATCGTTCTCCAGATAGAGGGTAATAAGATATGCGGCCCCACGTTAATAGCAACGTTTTTCTTATTTTCTGGTCAAAGAATCACCTTCAGAATGTTGTCGGTATGTACACCCGGTATGAATACTCGCATTAAAAGTTTGTTATTTATTTGTCACTAACCAAAATGCAACACTGTTGACCATGGGCGCTGTCAGGAAGGGGCAAGGGGGCAGCTTTCCCCTCCCCCGGCTGCTGGCATTTTCGGTTTGGCCTTAATAGCCAGACACAACATTTTTAAGAAAGTTGTGCACCTTTTTAAAATATGGCCCTTAATTTAATTGTTTTTGCAAAACTGGTAACATTGTATTGTTCTAATTGGAATATTTATTTAGAGCTGTTTTTCCTAAAATAATAATTATTTATTATAATTAGATTTGTACCTACTATATCAAAAAAATCCGCAGGGACTAAAATAATGGGCTTAATTAGCTCTAATTCGGTTTTATTTATATTTAATATTAGCACATTAATAAGAGAAGGTAACTGACCACAAAAAATAATAATTTTAATAAAATATAAACTTTTAAAAACATTTTTTCGTAATATATTATTTACGAATTAAGAAGTCGAAAAATCATCTGTTTTAAAATTATTATATCTTCAAAAAATGTATGTTCTAAAGATCCGGTTTTAGAAAAAAGATATTTTTTTCTAAATCAAATTTCGAAAAAATTTTTTTTAGAAAAATAAATATCCTAAAAATCTATTTTTAGAAAAATATAATTTGGAATTTGAAATGTGCAAAATTCCAAAATGTTTTTGAAAAAATGTTCTTCTGAAAAAAATTATTTTCGAAAAAATGTAGGTACTTTCAGCAAACCTGCTTTTCGAAAAAAAAATTCTTAAAAAACTGATTTTGAAAACAATCTTTCGACAAATGGATATTCAAAAACAGCGTTTTTTAGAAAATTTTACTTTCGAAAAAGATGTTTTTCGAATTCCAAATTTGTAAAAAAGGGTTTTCAAAAAAAATTCGTAGATTTACCGAAAACTTATGATTTGGATTACATGATTATTTAGAATAAGTTTGTATTGTAATCATTCATACCTATTAACTTATCTTTACCCCTTGCCTCCCCTAGATTTTTATTTGGCGGCGCCCATGCTATTTGCAAGTGCTGCAATTAACTGTGTTCTTAATTCCTTAACTTTTGGATTTCTTCAATCGATACTAGTACAAATCACTAAAATTTCAAGAATTTAAATAGTGTCTAACACTTTTTTAGAATTTTATACTGGTTCCTAATAAATTAAGTAACAAAAAAATAATTTGAACTGAATTTCCAGCGGTAACAACAATTTGGCAATATAAGGAGTAAGAATATATCGTTAGATTTAGTGATAATTAATGTTGGTTTTTATTTTTGCTTTAAGCAGTGATAGATATGACTGAGATAGACAAAACATGCGAAAATTATAATTTTTAATAGTCCAAACGAATTGCAGAGAAAATGCAGAAGCTTCACATTACAAATTCAAATTATGTACGATGTACAAAATACTTATTTAAGGGTCTAATTATCCAAGTGCCTGGCAAAGTTACCAGCAAGATAAACGACAGTGATGCCACTAGAAATAGAATTAGCAAGAACAAGATAGACATGCAATTTATCTTGCTGATAACTTTGCCAGCACTTCAATAATTTGGCCGTTATACTATGGTTTAAGCTAACAAGGAGACCGACGCCGACGATTATAATAAAATTTAGTATACCGGTAGAAAATCGAAAAATAAGATTCACATATTATTTTTAGCTGCCGAAAAACACACTAAGGAGGTTGAAATTGACCTTGAAATTTTGCAAAAAATCGACTAGATCTTCAAAACTAGGATATTGGAATGAATCAAAACGGAATATGTTACGTACACGTACAGTTGTATTTAAGTTAAGCTCTTCCCAGCACTCTTGGACTTTTTCCCATAATTCGTCTAAATTTTTCGGGCTAAATGTTGTTTACATATTTTCTTTACAATTATGCTCCAAATATTTTCGAGAGGATTCATATGCGGGCTTGCTTGGGTTTGCTTGGGTTTGATTTGGAACTGGTTGGTTTGTGAACTGGACAATTATCTTGTCGATATAGAAAGTTATAATTAGGATCAATTTCCTCAGTGGATGGGAGCATTATGTTTTCTAAAATGTTCTTATAATTTTCGGCGTTAAAGTTTCCTTCTATTTTACAGAAAATTCCAGGCCCTTGGACACTTATCCAGCCCCATAAATTTACAAAAAAACAAACGTCCAGACCTAAATGCAAGGGAGCTCGTGTATCGTTCTTCAAACCTGGTATTGCCAGGGCGATAAACACGAATTTGGCCATTATAAGTAGATTGGAATGTCTTTTCGTCGGTGAAAACAACCATGTTCCAACATTCAGGGTTGCGGCGTATATGATTTAATGCAAAAATGACCCTTGCTTGCTGCCGTGAGAAAATTTTTTTTCGCTGCCAGACGGTTTTTTAGTTTGGATTCCCTGACCCTTCTGCTAGACATAGGTTGTGAGCCAGGAAATCCCGTATTAATCACAGCTTCTCTCGCCGTTGCGAATAGATTCTCTCTTAGGTACCCCAAAAAAGCAGCATCCTGTTCAGAGTGGGGAAGTTTGTGACTATTCTTTTTACTGAATCCTCTTGCTCCCACCGTTCTTTAATTTTCATTATCGTTTTCTTATCCTCATTATAGGAACTGTGTTACATACCAAATTTTTCACCCTTCTTCGATTTTAGACACTATTTGAGCCTTTTCAATTTCAGATAATTGATATGGAATTTTTATTGTTTAAGTACATATGGCTTCGTTGGTGAATTCGGTGTTAATATGCGCACCAAAACATTTCCTGCTTGGTTATTTTTGGTAACTGTACTCTGATTAACTGTTATTCAAAGCTTTTTATGTAATGCGGACCTAGTTGGTCTTTGACACGAGGAAAAGCGTATCGTAATTGCCACTGTGTCGGTAGGGGCCACTTAAGCACATATTTTCTCCAAAAAGATCGCAAATGTTCGTTTTAAAGTATGTAGAAAGGAATACTGCAACAGCTTAATACAAATATTAGATCATATATAAAGCCCTAATTAGGCATCTGCAGCTACCGGTTTAACACATGTTTTTTACTCTGAATATGTCGTCTGCAACTAAAGGAACTCCAACCCACGATGCACGTGTCACAAACAGAACATTGTATTTCCTTTCCATTGTACTTTAGGTCAGGAAAGCTATATAAAAATCTTCGATTGTATCCGAACGGCAAAGAGCGATGAGGTCACGACATCGCCATGCTAAGCGCGAATGTATAAGCAGCCCGCTGTGCTCCCGGTGCTTGCTGCTGCGAATCTAACCGCTCTGCCGCCTTCCGTCGACGTCGTCCGTCGCTTGGTAACCCCCGCCCTGGAATTACCCACGTTTGCAAAGCTTTACTGATAACCTCCAATAAACAATCATGGACACCAGCCGGGTTAACGCAAATATGACGAAGGTAAGGTTCCTCTCAATCTAATTCTTGTACGACTTTTTATGAATACAACTGTACAATTAGTGTTGATTTATCACCTGAGAGGGGTATCACATAATCTAGCGTGAGGGGGGGGGGGGGGGGGGGAGAAGGTCTTTTTGCTTGTGGGCATGTTCAAAAATTCAACTTTATTAGTGATTACATATTTTTTTCGATGTTCTACCTGTACACCAAATTTCATTAAAATCAGTAACGATCAATTCTGACGGTCTCCTTGCAAGTTTGAAGATCTAAAATAAGCTAGTTCACTTCTTTTGGTGCAAATAGCAAAGCAAAGAGCTAACGCATTCTAGATCTGAAAACTCCGGTTTGCGAGAGCTGGAAACTCTTTTTTATCTAGCTAGGATGGATCAACTCGAGTAACCGGAACAACATGGTAAAGCAAAGACCAATAAAATAGGAAAGACGTCACAGAATCGCCGTTCTAAATCAAAATCGGTGAAATTTAAAACGCGCGCGTTTCTAGCTAATTTCTGACATTTCAAATTTAATTTTCAGGCAAGTTATTTCGCAAAGTAACCCTGGCGGTGTTGAACAAGTAAAAAATTAGCTCACAAAAATAGCGTGTTCCCCAAAAATTTGAAAAAAAAAACATGAAAAAAGCTTCTGCCTAAGATTAATTCCTTTTTGTAGAAAAATTTTGCGTGTTTTTAAACTAAAAATAGGTATTAGGTCTTACGCAGTTTTAAAGAAACTTCCATATATAGGAGCATAAAAACATGAGAACTTCCGTTTGTCTCTAACTTTTTGGACCACGCTGTATATACTACACTCATCAGCAAAAAAACCGGATAGTAAAATTTCGGGTCAAGTTTGATGTTAAATAACTTTGCTAGTTTTAGACCGTTTTTAATGAAATTTTCGGTAGATTGTAGACGCATTTATTAAGATTATCACCTGCTTTTCGATTTCAGAGAAATTTTAACATGTGTGATATTATACCGAGGGAAACAAATGATACTTTTTTTCCTTAAGTTCTAAACACCCTGTGGGGAAAGTAGGTGATGCGATGATGTTCCAACGTAGTAGTAAGTTCTTGTTCGCGCAGTCTACGGCGGACGGTGTCTTAGGAAATATGAGTGCTACGAATATTTGTCAAATGACGACTAATGGCTGAAGATGGTCACCGCGATCGCGTAGGGCCGTAAACACAACAAAACGATCATCACGAATACTCGTCTTACGTCTTCTGCCTGATCTTTGACGCCTAGAATGCCCCCCAGTTTGTCGAAAGCGGCTGATTGCATCATATACGATACTCCTGGCTTTACCCCAAGACGTTAGCGATATACCGTATATTTCGGCCATAGAGCTACGGCACGGGCAACATCTTATGGATGCATGTCTAGCAGGCGCGGCCCGTCCATAAGGTCATTTGGTCAATGACCCACCTAAAACTTTTAACGATCTACCTAATAATTTATTTTTTAATTTTTTAAAACCAAAAAAGAATCTTTTGTTTCAAAAAAGTGCAACTTCCATGCGAAAACTCCCCAAGAAAGAATCAAGCCAAGCCATCGTCGAAAGATTATCCAAGCTTGCTCCGGGCTGGGTCGTATTTTAAATTGACCTCATAGGTTTATATGAACGATATAAATTCATGAAAACTAAGAGAGAAACAGACGTATGCGCTTTAGGAAGTTAAAAAGAGACACAATTGGTCGACGGCCCACCAATAATATCGGGCTACTCCCACTATGGAAATACGCTCAAACCGCCCCGTAAAATATACTCTTTCAAAACATTTGGTTTGGAAAAAGAAAAACTAATTAGGTAGCTAATAGCGCATTGTATTTGCATTGTATTAATGTATTATTAATTAGTGGTTAAACATAAAAATTTATAAATACGATCACAGCCATGCCAGCGCTAGTCATCAAATATCGCGTCGGACCGGTTTTCTTACATTACCAGCGTAGTCCAGAGGTAGAGTCTCAGCGAGTTGCCCGAGAGGTCGAGGGTAAACTTTTTTTTTAAATTTTCCTTATTTAATAAATTAGATTGGCTCTAAAAAGTGTATTGGCAACAAGTTAGCACTTGTTCCCCGATAAAATATTTTTAAAATTATTGGCAATCTCAAATTTACTATAGCTGGCAGCCTGCACGTGCGTAGACAAAGATCGTATTACTATGTCTAGTCGCCAGTATTGTATTTATTAAAGAAAACGGAGTTTCGGAGTTTAGTACAAGGCGCGACCTCTAGTATCAAAACGGGAAGCCCCTAACAATCTACTAATCTAGAGTATTAAAACACATAGAAAAAAGTCATAAACATCTAGAGTAGCAATATTCAATATACTGCAGTACCTATTTTATGATTTTTACGGTGTTTATTTGCAGGGCCGATCCTAGACCCCTGGACGCCCACGTGCAAACATTTAGTTGGCCGCCCTCTTCTTTCCAATACTATGGATATATATATATATATATATATATATATATATATATATATATATATATATATATTTATGGATGGCCCGGTTCATTGGTACCTGTGAGATCAGGTCGGTGAACCACCAAGGATGATATTCCTTGTACTGTACGTTGGTGTAGTGTGAAAATTCTATTTTCAATATATATATATAAATAAAAATAGGAAAAATCTTGGGGTATCGGTCTTCAGGTGGGCTTTTTTGATCAAATTAAAATGCTTTTTAGTTACACCAAGCTTTCGACAATATTTATTTTCTTCTGTCTAGTCGGCCAAGACTACCCTTCCTCTCACTTATATATATATATATATATATATATATATATATATATATATATATATATATATATATATATATATATATATATATATATATATATATAGAACACGACAAAAAAATCACAAACATTGTTCATGCAGAAAAATTTATATAGGCATTAGCTGTAGTGTCAGTGTCCCGCAGAATCCTGTCTCCTGTCTGTATTCCCAGCTCTAAATCTAACACACGTTAATAATTCTTGTACATCTACATGGTTATGATCCCAAAATACCTCATTATTAACTCTGCGACGCACAAAAGATTTAAAGGTATAGATGTTACGGTCATTTTTCTGACTTTCAGGATAGAGTGCTGGAAAACCGATCCCGTTAGGAATTAATAAAAAAAACTGCATTGTATGATTAACTAGAACGGTTTATGCGGTACTATTATGTTCTGAAGAAACATCCACAGTTTCCAAGGAAATATATCCATAAAATCTAAAATTATATATATTATTTATTGTAGATATATTGTTTATTAACAAGATAATATTGCACAAAATAAAATTTGTAATCCGTAGAGGAACACATTATAAGTTAACAAAATGTGATTATATAATGACATATTAACAATTAAAATAAAAGACCATCATACAACAGCCTACAAAAATAAAACTAGTTCTGAAATAAATATCCATTCTAAAATTAACATTGGTATGGTTTTTTGGATGGTTGAACCAGCTGACGTACAAAGCTACGATAATTTAAATCTCTCCATTTTATTATACCTTCATTTGATAATCTATTAAGTTTTAATGCGGGAAAGGAATAAAATACTAAATCTTAAAAAAACAAATGCCTAAAATAAACATTTGTTTTAAAATAGAAGGGAAGGTTGATATCAGTGCACTTGCTTTTGTTTGTCTGGTTGGTCATATTACATATCAATTTGCGTGGTTTAATGTGAAAATAGATGTACGCACATTCACTAAATTAATATCCAAAAATTCTTAATGTAAAATATTTTCTAGAGAAAAACCTTCCGAGCTTTTTTTGAAGCAAATTCATCGATTATATCTGTTATATGTAAAGCCTCACAAATAGTATTTTCTATAGAAATGATAGCCAAGTTGGTACACCTTTCCTGAGAAATTGTCGACCTTAAATAGTTTTTAATTAATTTTAGCTTAGAGAAACTCCTTTCCCCCGATGCTACACTAATTGGCAACGTTAAAAAAATTCTTATAGCGACAGATAAATTTGGAAAGCAGGGTACTAAGTCGTGACTCAGAATGTGGTTTAATATTCCTAAAGGTTTTAAATGCGAATGGGTAGGAAAAAGATCACGATACAACAGTAATTCATTAAAAAGTTCTGTTCCATCTATATCTTTTTTTATTTGTTCGTTTTCAATAATCTGAAATTTTACATCCAAATCCATGCAACACTTTTTTAAGTATCCTGACTCCACCGAATGAAAGGTTAATAAGAAATGAAAGAATGAATAGCAGTCTTTTAATAAATTGAAGCGTTCTGTTATTGAGTTGATTGCGATATCTAATATTGCAAAATAAAAGTTGACTTTGTAATTGACCTCAGCGTTTTGGATATTTTCGTCGGATGACTCGTAATCAAACATGCGTGGCTTTTTTCTCAGGCGACCTTCAGGAAATTGTATCTCTATTCCGATCTCCTTTGCTAAATCCGAAGACTCTGCCGTAAAAGCAGTGAAGCTTTGATCGCTTCTTTTAGAAAGCAAATAGTTATTTAAGTTTTCTAAGGCCTCAACACATCCCGCCAAATCCGCTTGTGAATGTTGAAACATTTTACTAACTGTATCTATTCGTTGAAGTAAATCATGCCAGATTACGACAGAAGTGACAAATTTGTAGTTAGAAATTTTAGCTGACAAAGAAGTGGCCATATTTACAGTTTTTTGATCTTTGGCTTGTTCAGTAATTTTAGAAAGCGCATTGAGAATAGATTTTAAATTTTGTTTTAATGGTTATTTCTCCACGCATAGCTGGTTTTCGGTTTTGGCCGCCCTAGCGTTTGGCCGCCCACGTGCGGGGGCACGTACTCGCCCCCCGGTAGGATCGGCCCTGTTTATTTGTAGGTAAATCATTTCTTGGCACATTATTAAAAAACCTTCCTTAATTGAAAAAGTGTATTTTGCTTGTTGCGTTGATATCACGAATAGCCCACAAAATTTTGACCCACCTGTAAAAAAACTAACAAGCCGCGCCTGATGTCTAGGCAATATGACTGTTTATGAAATAAAACGCTTGTTGCTAGGCAACTTATGACATTATCTGGGCGCCGATATGTCTTGGTGTACATTTTTTCTCGTAGATATGGTAAAATGACAAGAGTTTTCTTAAAAAATTGTATCTTCTGAAAAAGAACAGATATCGGGATGAATAAAAAACAAAATGTTAAGCAAAGATGCGACTTCCATACAAAATACACTGGAACATCATCGCATCGCCTACTTTCTTCATAGGGTGTTTAGAACTTAAGGGAAAAAGTTTCACTTGTTTCCCCCGGTATAATATCACATGTCAAAATGTGTCTTAAATCGAAAAGGATGTGATAATCTTGATAAATGCGACTACAAACGGTCTAAAATTAGCAAAGTTATTTAACATCAAACTTGATCCAACATTTTCTTGTCCGATTGTTCTTGCTGATGAGTGTATTTAAACGTCAGAACGTTTTCCTCAATTTATTGGTCTTGAAAGTAATTTAATTACGGGAAAAAACGTAAAAGTACCTTGATTTAATAAATAATTTTTATTTGTCCTGTATATTATTATATGTATTTTTTAGGTAGACTAGAATTAGATTAGTTTTAAGAATAATTTAGTATTGTTAAAAAGTATTATTTTTATATTTTATGTTTAAGATGAAATCTGCCTTAAAAGCTCCATAGGGTGTGAATGTGTTGTTGACGGCAAGAATGTTTCTAATTTTCATTAAGTCTGTTTTACACTGCGAAATTTTTGGGTCTCGTGTAAAACAAGCTTCAATTTTTTTATCTAAAAAATTAAGGGACAAAATCATAACGCTATTGTGTGTATGGGCGTGGGGACTTTAAGAAATTACACAAATTTTTGTAATATCACGTGCTAATGTCCCAGATTACTCGGCAAGATATTTTTCTTAGATTATGTTGTGGAGAACAGATAAAACTATTCGTTCGTAAATCATTCGCTCGCCAAACGCCAATATACAGGGTGTTTCATAATTGAATGCTGATCCTTAAGGGTGATAATCCTTGGATGATTTTAAGAAAAATTCTTTATATGAACATAGGTCCGCAACAGCTTTATTTCTGAGATACAGGGTGTTGAAATTTAAGAAAAAAATCTGTTTTTCTTCAATATCTCTAAAACCGCTTTGTATTTTTGGTTTAAATTTTGGTAGGTGCAAAGTACGCTTAAAAATACATTTTCTTCAGGATAAAGGTTTTTTTAATTTTCATCAGTGGCGTCCCTGTTAACATGCCCTGCAATATTTTTAATCAAAAAAATGATACGCCACTGTTTTTTTTTAAATAAATGTTATTTTTATAATTGCCTTCTATCTTCTCATAAAAATGGTCTCTTGACTTTTTTTTATCCGGCGTACGGTTTTCGAAATAAAGTTCATTCATTTGCTTGTCCCTATGTGATTTTATCTAGTAGTCTCAATTTCACAATTTGTGGTAACCTAAGCATCTAGGCTAGATTTTTATATTTTATAGTAACTATTATTTAGTTCTAGTAATTAACGCCGTTAAAGAGTGGGATTATTTTGTAGGCTAGAAACATCTAGTATGCTAACAACACATTTCTTTGTTTTATGAACGCAAACAGTTAATTTAATTTTGGTATATTTTGTCCAAAATGGTTAAGTTTTTACAAATAAAAAATGTATTTTTATGCGTGCTTATTATTAGAACTAAATAATAGTTAGTTACTATAAAATATAAAAATCTAGCCTAGATGCTTTGGTTACCACAAATTGCGAAATTGAGACTACAAGAAAAAAATCACATAGGGACAAGCAAATGAATGAACTTTATTTCGAAAACCGTACGCCGGATAAAAAAAAGTCAAGAGACCATTTTTATGAGAAGATAGAAGGCAATTATAAAAATAACATTTATTTAAAAAAAAAACAGTGGCGTATCATTTTTTTGATTAAAAATATTGCAGGGCATGTTAACAGGGACGCCACTGATGAAAATTAAAAAAACCTTTATCCCGAAGAAAATGTATTTTTAAGCGTACTTTGCACCTACCAAAATTTAAAACAAAAATACAAAGCGGTTTTAGAGATATTGAAGAAAAACAGATTTTTTTCTTAAATTTCAACACCCTGTATCTCAGAAATAAAGCTGTTGCGGACCTATGTTCATATAAAGAATTTTTCTTAAAATCATCCAAGGATTATCACCCTTAAGGATCAGCATTCAATTATGAAACACCCTGTATGTACAAGAAAATTACGTAAACGGAGGAAAGAAAGATAGTGCACATCTCGTACGTCATGCAGGGTTGCCAAATGTCAATATTAGAAAAAGCCTTATTAAATGAAAACACGCTGGTTAAATTTTGCTCTTTTGGCAATGCTGCCATTAAGTATCCATTATACGCCTTACGAAGACTGTGAGTTATTGTGGGCGGTATGACGGTAAAACAGATGTAAATAAATCTGTTCTCCGCAACCTAATCTAAGCATTTTTACTGTAAGAGTTTTCTTCGTTTAATTTTAAATGCTACATATCATGACATTACTTATTTATTTTACAATTTAATTTATTCTATCACTGCCGATTCATCTTTATCACTCTTTTATTGTTCTAAGCCCTTTCTCTTTTTAAAGATCGTTGTATTGTTTTATAGAACTAAATAACCTGGTTTGCTAAGGTTTAACCAAGATTCTGATTATTCTAACACCTAAACAAGTTAGTGAAAATGCAAGTGTATTTAATGGCCATTACATGAGAGTTCTATAAACTATTTTCCCTAATTATTAATAATAATAATAATAAAATGAGCAATATTTATTTAATTTAGCAACATTTAAACAAATTAAATTCTTCACTATACCATAATCTGACATAATTAAAGAACTGTCAAAGTCAAATCATTTGTTTTAAAAAGAGGTCACTTGATATCGAAGACATTTAATATTACAGTACAGGAGTAGAAAAAAGAAATTATAACCTTGGCCCGTTACAATTTTTTCAGCAACCCTGTATATTTTTACTAATCTTCAAATTATAGATTATTAAAAGTCCTAAGCACTTTTATTGACATTTTTCGCTAACTTGTCTAGTTTTTAAAATAACCAGCCTGAAAAACTTTTAAAATTTCTGAAAACCGCTCCTGCTCTTAAGACTAGATATTAAGCAATGATAGGTAATCTTTGGGCAAAATATGACATTAATCGATTTGTATATTCACCGATAATAATTGTTAATCTATAACCGATGGCAATATGTGTTTTGACATTTTTATATGTGCTCATACAAGCGACAATTTGGACATTCATATTAAATTAATAACTAAATAGCGACTAGTACATAAACTAGGTATATCTAATACTAAATGTTACAATTCACTGTTATTGATCTTTGTTAATATTCTATTTGAATTTTTAATAATAATTACCTACCTATATTTTAAAGTGTCGTTTTTAGTATAATCTTTGGACTGGAAGTATGTACATATAAATTTTCTATTCATGAGTATAAGTTTAGATATGGCTAACGTTTTTTATAGTGAAAAATTGATACCTACATGATTATATTATGCAAAAGTTTAAGTTTGCAGGACCAGGGAGCGGAGATTTAAGTTTTGAAAGTTATAAAGTGCAAAAAAAATTCTAAAAGTAAGGATAACCGACGTGAGATCATGGCCAGGATCTTAATTTTTAATTGTGCTTTATATAATGACGGTAATGCTAACATTACATAGGTAATTGTCAACTTTAATAGATTAAGTACGGTAAAGTGCGAAATAAAATAATTTTCGATTTAAACCATAAAAGAATCTATCCAATTTGATTTGAGAACGATGACACAAAAAACAATTGAACAAGAATTCACCCTATTGGTCAGTTCCATGGACAGTTTACACCTAAACATATTTTAGCAATTACAAAATTCATATTTTCTGATAATCACGAAGGAATCAGATTTCTTTCTATCCGTGTTGGCGAAAGTGCATTAGAAAAAGACAAATACAAAAAGGATATGTTTAAATTTGTATCGTACCTTCTTCGCTTGTGTGGAAGTATTGCTGGTTATCTACTTTGAAAGACTAGCCATCACAATATTCTTTTCCTACCTGATAAAATTCCCAAAGCAATCTGACACCTTTCTATCCTTGTTGGTAAAAGGTGCATTAGTAAAAGACAAATAAAAACGATGTTGTTGCCAATAAAAAAGAATATGTTCAGATATTTTATCACAGCTGCCTTTGTTCGTGCAAGTATTTCTGGTTGGCTCCTTTGAATGATTTATCGGAATCACGTGAAAAAATAAATTCCTAATCTGGCAAAATACTCGGAAGCTTTCGTAAAAATCTCGTTTTTATTAAGCAAAACATTAATAGTGTCAGCATAGGCACATCAACCTTCTTATTTTATACTACTTAAAATTGTTTCCTACCCCTCTAAGAAACGATACTCACAACTACCTCTAACGAATAATCGCAATAATAGGATTGGAGAAAAAGTGTTTAAATAAATAAAGAAAAGTTAGCAAACATGAGTAAATATTTTTATTAGGATGAATTATAATGCGATTTAAAAAAATATTTCCTATTCTCCGATATATTATATAATACATAATACAGCCTTCCTGTAACCGCGTTTGTGAGAGTTAGAGTCGATAAAAATTGTTGAATCAAATCACAAATCCATATTTTTGCGTAGCTGGGAAAAAAATGAACGCGT
Source organism: Philopedon plagiatum (assembly GCA_963971165.1). Taxonomy (NCBI): domain Eukaryota; kingdom Metazoa; phylum Arthropoda; class Insecta; order Coleoptera; family Curculionidae; genus Philopedon; species Philopedon plagiatum. Next base: position 10,007,395 of record OZ020194.1, read on the forward strand.
TTAGGTATTTTATTCTTAATTATTAGTTCTTCTAATCAAATTTTACATCATTTTGTCGAGAATTTTTGAATTTTAAGAGAACAAAATGTGTTAGTAGAAAGTTATAATCATTTGAATTTTTTTTAAATTATATTTTAGGTTTAAAAAAATTCAAATGACTATAACTTTCTACTAACATATTTTTTTCTTTTAAAATTTAAAAATTCTCGACAAAATGATGTAAAATTTGTTTAGAAAAAATAATAAATAAAATATCTAAACGCGTTCATTTTTTTCCCAGGAGGGGCTAAAAAAATTCAACTTTTTTTCGCAATTTACAAAATGTTTTTTTTCTTTTCCAAAACATTCCCAGGGGGCTCACTATGAAAACCCCTAAATTTGGTACAGGTCCTGTAAGTAGGAACAAAGATATACAACTTTCATAAGCCGACACTGCTACGGGCCCCGCGCTGGCTTTATCCGGCACTGGATACACCCCTCACAGAATTCGTAGATAGTGGTCTCAGGAAGAGATTACAATACTTACTTTTTAATTTTTGAAAATTTGTTTCTAAATACAGAGCTTGACTTAACAAAGTGGAAAATTTCACACTTAAACAATAATATCGGAAATTCAAACATTCGAAATACTTTCAAAATATGATTAATTGATTGTCTTGGTGATTATTTATATATGCAATTTTGTTTTATTCAATAAGTGATCAAAAGTTAGCGCTCGCGCGCGTACTTTTTCAGAGGTTTTTTATTTATTAAATACTGACGAATCTATTGGTCGTAGACAAAAGTGCACAGTAGCAAAATTGTGTAGAATTTTCTCAACTTTCCAATGGTGCCAACGGCGTTCCGCTATTTTAATAAATACCCGCGGAATGACGGAAAAACCGAAAAAACGCATGAAAAAAAAATATGTTTTTTGCGATAAATTGTTAATAAAAAAATTAGCAACAAGATATTTTTATAAAGTGGACACCTTCAGGGGCCCATTTTTCATCCATTGCATAATTTTTTTGCTTTTTCCACTTTTCAGATTTAACTTGCCTCCTCTATTAGGCTAGGAAAAATTTTACAAAAAAAGTAAGTACCTATTTAAACTACTAAAAGAAGAATAAACGCGTCCAAGGTTATATTAAAAAACACTTCTTGTTAACTTACATACAGAGGTAATAATTTCGTTATTTATGGCAGGTTTATTGATTAAACTGGTAAGTATTTGACAACATCGGCGATTTCCATCTGCTTAAAAAACAATTTTTGTAAAATACTCATCTCTCAAGAAACTGCTAGTTTTCGAAAACTTACCAACGTCATTTTATCGCATATAAGCGGGTTCAAGTGTCTTATGTCAAACTGTGAAAAATTCACTTATCAACTTTTGATATAAGATGCTAGAAGCAGCTTACGCGCAAAAAAATGACTGAGATCATTTCCTAACTTGTTTTTACTGTAGTTATAGGTACATAATTATAGCATATTTTAAATAGTTAATATATCATGCTCCACAGAGGTTTATTTTTTAAAACATTTTTCTATTAGACTTAAAGTTCTATCTTTGTATGTTATTTTTTATATTTTGAATAATGCTCTCATTAGAAGCTTTATTGTTACAGTATATTTTGTTTAATTGGACTTTATGAATTTATTGTGTATTATATTATAAATCTTACTACGTAACAAGAGTTTTTTTTATCCAGAATTTCCCTTAAAATTAAAACGAAAATGTGGACGATATTGTGCAAAACTCTACCGACAAAATTTTACAGGGGCCCTTTATTAGTCTAAGTTAATACTTAAACTACCTGAATACAACAACAAGCAGCTATATAATGATGAATATCAGAGACTATCAAGCAGTGGCGGGTCGCCAGGGGACGCGGGTGACGCACCGCTTCACTTAAAATTTATGGTTTTTCCAGTTGTGTTATTTAAAATTATTATTATTATAATTCTGTAATTTTTATTTTGATATGGAAAATATAAATTCTGGTTTTTTATTTTAAAAAACAAAATAATGTTTATGGATAATTTATCAAAATCAGTACAAAAGTAAAAGTAATTATGATAAAACGTAGTGCGCCGACGGCATTTTCAAAAAACAACGCCTCGGCTGAGCGCGACTATAAGTCTCGCACATTTACAACAAATAAGCAAGTACCGCGGATTCGGAGTCAAATTAAACCCGCTGCACTTTATCAACGTTATTTACGGCGGTTGCTATGACAACGGGACGGCCAATAGGTGACTAAATACTTGCGGGTGTCGAGGAGCTTAAAAGCCGCTTCGCCGGTACTGCCTAAAACCAATTTTTCATTTTTTAAAAGCTCTTTTCAAAAATACATTTTTCCAGAAGATCTTTTTAGAAATTTAAAAGCAACGGCTTTTCGGAAAAGTAATTTACGAGAAAGTAACGTACCAAACCTAAGAAAACCTGATCAAACCCAAAAAAGTTCGCTTGGGTTTGTTCAGGATCTTTTTTCGTCTTTTTTTTTATTAATATTTTCTAAGCTACTAGAGTTCATAATTTAATTTTCTAAATATTGTTTTCCAAAAAATATATTTTCGAAAAATGAACCTGTTTTACAAATTATTTTTTTGAAGACATTTTTTAAAAAATGTACTTTCGAAATTCAGAGACAATATTTTCAAAATATTTCATACATCCATTCTCCAAAAAGCATCTTTGAAAAAGCGGTCAGGACATTTTTGAAAAAATGTTGGTTCGAAACCGAGCTGGGCAAACTACTTAAAAAAAGTAGTGGAGTATAACTACTAACTACTTTATCAAAAAAGAAGTTTAACTACTTGGTAGTTAAACTACTTCTTCAAAAAAGTAGTTAGTAGACTACTAATATTTAATTACTTTTTAACTACAAACGAAACTAAACATGTACCGTTGCGGCACAGGTTGCGGGTCAAAAAACCAGTGCCGTAGCCGTACCTACTTCCAAAAATGATTAAAAAAAGGATTTGAACATATAACATCAAATAAGCAAATTCAAAATAAAATAAAAAACTTTTTATTATTTAAACTTTATTTTAAAGTTAACTGTCCACTGACTTAAATTTAAACATAAATTATTAACACAGTTCCTTTTTGGTACAAAACTAAAACATATTACGTAATAGCAATTAGGAGGTACTATTTAAAAAAAATAAAAATTTAATTTTTTGAAAAACTTTTAAAACCTGCTAATTCTATATTAGGTTTGCTTATCGCTTACTGGACTAGACACGTCAGACGAAAAATTTCCGAAAATCTGTTCTACTGAGATTTTTAGCACGCATCGACGCACACGCAATGTAATGACGTAATATATGTAGGTATAGTAGTTAAAATCCATATTTCATTCTTTGATTTAATTCCAAATAAAAATTTTCTCTTAAATAAAATAAGTAAGTAATCCTTTTTTCGAAGATCAAAGTCAAAGAAGCCGCGACCAGCCCGACGTTTGGCGATGGCCCGCGCCAATACGGTGATGTAAAATATCAATATCGGGCTAAATTTTTGACAAAAGTCAAGTATTTAAATTAATTTTAAAATTATTATTTTAACATGAGTTAAGGCTAACCAAAGAACGTAAAGAAAAATAAAATTATCACAGTTATTAAATATTTTTAACGTAAGTATAACTTAATAAAAAATATTTAAGTAATAACTGTGACTTAATTTTATTTTTCGTTACGTTCTTTGGTTAGCCCTAACTCATTATAAAATAATAATTTTAAAACTAAATTAATTTAACTTTTGTCAAAAATTTGGCCTGATATCGACATATCGAATCATCGTATTAGCGCCTGCCATCGCGAGACGTCTACCTGACCGCGGCTCCTTTGACTTTGATAATGGAAAAAAAGGATTAGGGTATTTTATTTTTCACTAGAGATACCTATTTACTTTAAAATTAAATTATTGAATAAAATATGGGCTTTAAATGTTTTTAAAGTAGTTAAATTATACAAAAGTAGTTATTTATGCAGAATTAAAGTAATCGAATATAACTACTAGGAGAAAAAAGTAGTAAGAATACAACTACTTTTACAGAAAAAATAGTTAACTACTGCCCAGCTGAGAAATACACATGACAGAGAGTTTGCTGTGTACTGTGGCGGCCCTTACGTGTATCTAAAAATAGTATTCCCCACGTGATTGATTTAACTGCGGACACGAGTGAATTTGTCCATGCTCTACCTATGTTCGCACTAAGCTGAACCTTACTGTATAAAAAAAAATAGAAGAAAAATACACTTACCCTTTACCCAAGGGTAGGTACCCTTACCCTTCACCCACTATTGCTAACTCACTATAACAACCAACGTTTACAATTAAATTAGTTTTCATAAGATATTCAACACAAATTTTTGTTACAACTTGCAATTACAATTACAACACAACTAAAGCGGCTGTTACCAAAGTCAAAGCTTAAAACAAAAAAAGGTTTTCAAATGTGGCTTCTTCCGTTTCAAATGACAGCAGGCTACGAAGGTGGCGCCATTGTGTGCAATAACCTTATACTTGCACTCACTACGAAGTGTGAATTTCCATTTAGAAATTGGGTAAGGGAAATAGTAAACAGTATCAGAGAGGCGTGTTTTTCTAATCTACTAAACTGTAATAAGGTGAAAATAATGTAAATTTACTTTACTATATAAAGGCAATATATAATTAAAATTAACGCGACCAATAACTATAATCACTGATTCTACCAAGTTATTAGATTGATCGGTTTAGCTCAGCGCCATCTAGTACTTTTTATGAGAACTGAATAGCGGTCGAAGTACAAAACTTGATCTGATCAAGTTGTATAGATTAGCCATACTTTATTAACTTCTGATATATATATATATATATATTGTAAAGTTGAGATATACATATTTTTCAAGTCGATGATTTGATTCATGATTCGGATACTAAGATAGCACATAGATCCCTCTTTTACCACGATTTTAATTAAGCTTGTGCTGCATTCTGCTGGCGACATAGGGAAACAATAAATCGAATATCCAAGGGAAAATGCATATAACAAACAAAGACGGAAAACCACCAATTAAACAGAGATAGACAATCAATTTAAAGATGGCGAAATAGATTTTCCAGTGGGGTTTGTGTTAAGCAAAATACCTAAAATACATCAATTTATTTATAAAATAAATAATAAAATGAACCTAAACTTATCCGGGTGTTATTCGCGTATTCGAGATATCCGTAATGACTCGATGGTATATTAATTTGTTACCGTTTTTGTCGATAAAGACAAAGTTCTTGGTGAATGCTGTGAAGTGATTTTGAAAAAAATAGTGACAATCTGGGTCTGCCAGCAAAAAGGGTATGATTTCAAGCCATGGGAGCACAGAATACCAAGGAAAGGACTGTAGCTGCTGGAACCCATTCGATTAGAACAACGAGAAATAGACCGAGGCCTGTGAAAGATGGACGACAGACAGTCTCCAATATTTTTACTGAACACAGTGGTATGATTCACTTAATTCTTTTTCTTTGTACCGAATTTAAACAGTAATTATTTAAATCGACATTCATTAAGTTCGCAAGGTTATTATACAATTACTAGTAGCCGCAAATGATAAAAGTATCCTGTTAGTTCTCGTTTTGTGGTCCAGTTAACTGTTGATCACACTATTTGTTTTTGCAATGTTTTTAACGACAGAGCAAATCATAACATTCATAATAAATGTTGACGATTTTAAAGAGAAAAAGTGCCGCAAATAAACTGTATTTTCGCCAATACCTATCTAATTGATTATTTATTGACATCAATTAACTAAATCATTTTTATCTAATGTAGTTTTATTGGCGCAGTAAGATAGGAAATTCTAATATATTTCATGCCAGCTTGGTGTTAATCTATTTTTAGCATGAATTTAATATCCTTACAGTTTTTCCGCATATAGAAATAACAGAAAAATCAATGCATAGTCTGAGACAGCTACAAGGTCATAATTTGAGTGGTCCATTGTTTGGGATGTCAGAAAACAAGTCCCTGTTACTTTACAGGTTCAGACAAGTTCAAGGTATCCCATTCATTCTACTCATCATAAGCCTTTGTTACTTACATTAAATTTTAATAAAACCTGGGTATTTTATAGCTTTTATAAAATAACAGTCTCAGGGAGTCCCCTGCAAATTTTTTGATCCAAGATACCTACCAAGATGTTTCATTTAATATATTAAAATCAGGGTTCGAAATGATTTAAACTCGGATTTAAATCAGTTGCTTAAAATCTCGATTAAAATCATGATTTTAATCAAGCCAGTTTTATTTAAAAAATAATTTTTTAAAAAGATACAAAAATCAAGGCCTAAATATTTTGAAAAATATGAAGTGTACTTAGTTTTGTTAATCATTTATTTGAAATCCTTTGAACACAAAAGAACAGAACAAATTAACCTAAAAGTGAAACATAAATCCGAGCGCATAAAACTACATACAGTTGCTCACAAAATTGACTGTAGGTACATAATAATCCAAAATGTATTAATTGAAATAATACCAGCTCTATGATATGATTTTTTCTATATTTTAACAAAAAAATTACACCAAATAAAAGAATAACTACAGAACTAAGTATAAGAAACGTAACAAACATCAAACAAAAACCGTTTGTTTTTGAAGAGAAAAATTAAAATTAATGGAACAGTTAACATATCAATTGTAAAGATATACACAAAATTAACCATACAAGACGAAAATGAGTTCTTAAATCTATTTTATACGAGATTTTATATTTATTTTTTTAAAAAATTAATATATAGTGGCCCTCCTCTAGCTTTACTTACGGTCCTTAAACCACGTGGCGTGGATTTCACCAACTTTCTGATTATGTTTGGCGATATATATTGCCATGTAGAAAAAATAGTGTTTCTGAATTCTTTACGGTTACTAGGATTGCAACTTTGAAGTTCTTTTTTAAAATTTGCCACAGCTTCTCAATCGGATTGAGACCATGTATCTGCGGTGGAGTATTTAACAATTTTGGTATAGGTACTATGCAACAGCCACAGCTTCACCATATATGCGGTGTTTTTAGGATCCTTATCCTGCTGGAAATAAAATATGCGCGCCATATTTAATTTTTCGGCTGATGGTCTCAAATTTTGTTTTAGAATATCTACCTAGGTACATATTTTTATCCATTATTTTTTGAATTTCATGTAAATTTACAACGCCGTTAGCTCCCATATTCCCCCATAATAATATGGAACCTCCACCATGTTTAACAGTTTTTACGATATTTTTAGTTTGAAGCTCGGTATTTTTTTTCCGCATCACAATTCGACCAATCCTGACCAAAACTGAGCAAACCTGAAAAAATTAGTGGCGGAAAAAAAATACAGAGCTTCAAACTAAAAATACCGTAAAAACTGGTAAACACGGAGGAGGTTCTATAGTATTATGGGGTGCTATGGGAGCCAACGGCGTTGGAAATTTACATGAAATTCGAGGTATAATGGATAAAAAGATGTACTTAAATATTCTAAAACAAATTTGAGATCATCAGCCGAAAAATTAAATATGCCACATATATTTTATCTCCAGCAAAGGATCCTAAAAACACCGCATATACGGTGAAGCTGTGGCTGTTGCATAGTGTACCAAAATTGTTAAATACTCCACCGCAGACACATGGTCTCAATCCGATTGAGAATCTGTGGCAAATTTTAAAAAAAGAACTTCAAAGTTGCAATCCTAGTAACCGCAAAGAATTCAGAAACACTATTTTTTCTACATGGCAAAAAATGTCGCCAAACATTACCAGAAAGTTGGTGAAATCCATGCCACGTCGTTTAAGGGCCGTAATTAAAGCTAGAGGAGGGCCACTCAATATTAATTTTTTTAAAAAATAAATATAAAATAGATTTAAGAACTCATTTTCGTCTTGTACGGTTAATTTTGTGTATATCTTTACAGTCAGTTGATATGTTAACTGTTCCATTAATTTTAATTGTTTTCTTCAAAAACAAACGGTTTTTGTTTGACGTTTGTTACGTTTCTTATAGTTCTGTAGTAATTCTTTTATTTGCTGTAATTTTTTTGCTAAAATATAGAAAAAATCATATCATAGAGCTGGTATTATTTCGATTAATACATTTTGGATTATTATATACAGTCAATTTTGTGAGCAACTGTAGGTATAGTTTGCCCAAGTTATCTGCAACCCCCAAGCAAACCCAAGCAAAAGAATTTAGAGAATTCAAGGGAAGGCTTAAACAACATCATCACCAATTGTTTGTAAGCCAGTTTTGAAAAACTGTTTAATTAAGATTTAAACTTTTCTGACCACATCTCGTTTACAAACAAATTTGCAATGTTGTTCAAGCCTTCCCTGGCATTCTTTAAATTCTTTTGCCAGTTGCAGATATCTTGGGCAGACAATAGTTTACATGTAAAAAAATGTCATTTAAAATAAAAGTAACCTTTATAATGTCTAGGTATTATATTGCTTGAAAAGGAACACTAATTTCACCTCCTTTTCATGTCTTAGTTTATTTCTGATGTCTGAGTGAACAAGCCCAAAGGAAGAAAAAAACATGCTTACTAGGTACATCTGAAGAAGAAGCAGACATACACAAAGCAAGAATCACTAGGTAGCACTTGCTTAATTTCGGGAACATCTTCGGAACTCCACCACTGTACTGCTGTTACATTTTCTATTAAGTACTTTGTCAGAAAACATGTTTTTTTTAGAAAGGGTCTGACTTGTCTGTCAACTTAATTATCAATGGTAATCATCCTGTGCCTGAAAAATGTTCTAAATAATATCTAAATCAGCTCTATTTCTTTCATTGGATACTTGCTATTCTTTTTTATTTATTGTGAGATTCAGTATACAGTGTGGTCCATTAAGTGTGCAACAAATGGGAAATTTTTTTATTAGTTACACAACCGAAATATAAATACCGCCAAAAGTTGGTGTATGTCAGATAACCATATCAGGTGCACTTAGAATGGCTTTAAGCCAAACAGCATACAGGGCAGGCCAAAAAATATAAAAATCGTTCAAGAGTAAAGTACTTACCCTGATTTCAAAAAATACAGAAAAACGTTATAAAGAAAAGTTGTTTATAATTAAAAAATATGTCCAAATACAATGTCATAGCTTTCTTTTCAAAAAAAATATTATATATTTTTAAGATTTTTAATTTCCCCTGTGTAATGATTTTTGTTTATATTCGGCTATAATACATTTTCAAATTAATCACAATCAAATCACTTGTGCATAACTTTCATCAGATTGAAGCAAATTTGTAAAATTTACTTAGATTTATATTTTTTAAGTATGTAACCAAAAACTTCATGTCTGTTGCAACGATATTACACACAAGTTTCGAATTTCGCAAATATTCTTTAAAATAACTCAAATACATGCACATTATTATTAGAAAAGTATTTAAAATTTTCATAAAAAAAATTTTTTCAATAGAAGGATTGTATTTGGACTTATTTTTTAATTCTAACAACTTTTCTTAATAACGTTTTTCTGTATTTTTCGAAATAAGTGTACCTACTTTACTCTTGAATGATTATTATATTTTTTGACCTGCCCTGTATGCTGTTTGACTTGAAGCTTGAAGCCATTCTAAGTGCACCTAATATGGTTATCGGACATGCACCAACTTTTGGCGGTACTTATTTATTTATATTTCGGTTGTGCAACTAATAAAAAAATTCCCCATTTGTTGCACACTTAATGGACCACACTGTATATGCTAAAATGTTAATATTTTTTTAAACAGCTGATATTGATGTCTCTTCTTCAAGATTATCAAAAACAGCCATTAACTTTTTCCGTGCTTCCGTGGCCTGAAACATACATGCACCTTTCTGTTAAATTCTGTCAAGCGTCAAAAAATCATCAGCCACCCTTTTAATATGAATATCCGATACTGTTTTAGAAATCACTAGAACCATTTCGTCATTATGCTCTTTACATATTTGTCACAATATGGGTCACTCCTTGACTCCTTGGCATAAATCTCAAGACCATCGGAAGGCGTATTCCATCGAATGAGCGCAACGTTCCTGTTTTGTCTCCTCGAAATTTTGTTTTGTTTTTCTCTTATTTCTATTTAAAGGCATTTTTTTCATAAACAATTAATTGAACAAAACATGATATGAAAAGTTAGTAATAATAGTTGCCAAACAATTCTGGGTAGTAATATTAATATTTTATGATGTTACTTGTAATTTATAAATAAATATTCATGAACTTTAAACCACAAAATTGACAGATTGTAGCCAAGACTTTTATCTGCAACGGACAAGGGTACCCAAACCCAAAATAGAACTATTATTTAGAAGAAAAAAACAAAGAAATCATGATTTTAAAGAAAAAATTAGTGATTTTTTTTTAAATCATGATTTCTATCAAACCTGATTGAAAATATTGCATATTTCCATACCAAAAATCCAACATTTCAATTATATACAGCATTTTAATCTAATTTTATGAGTTATTATTAATTATAATTCGTTTCTATTTCTTCTCAATAAAAAAGATATGCCAAATAAGAAAATTGTCTGAACATAAAAAAATCAACTAAAATAACAAAATAAAAAAGTCCGGCATGGCGTCCGGCTTACAAACTTAGTGGGACGTCCTCAATACGGTAGTATTGAGTATACCAGTATACCAGTTAGGTCAGTCCCATCTATAATTACTACCTTATCCTAGCACACCAAATCCTTAAAAAAAAGGTTGTGTTAACTGACTGGATTTTTTACAAGCCCTCGGCTACAGCCATTCGGCCTATTGTGGCGAGAAAGGAAGGAGTTTACCGACGTAGAAAACTTGATTACTGATTACGCCATGTCAACAATAATATTGCCGATTTGTGACTGAAATAACTAATCTGTCTGCAATAGTCTTTTTTCTGAGACTATAAACAACAGACAGCTGATTTTTAAAACTTAAAATTGTCTAAAGTATAGAGGAATCGAAGCGCGAATAAAATTATAATGAACCTAAATATTCAAAAGTGCCCGGTCATGCAGCCATTAAATTTAAATTAATTTTTCAGGATTTTATCCAGTCGAAACAGCGGAACCATCTAAAGTTTCAGACACTTCTCAATTTCCTACATAACAATGAAGATTTTCCCTTTGATTTTCCCCCTGTTTCTAGCAATTAGAAAAACCGGGGGTAAGATTAAATGGTACATGCTTCAGCTGACAAAGCTTATTTTTGTGCAGGTAGGCGTATGTAATTCAATATCAGAAGCAAAAGAACGTTCTTTTGCCAGTTTTTATCAGTTAATGATGTATGCAAAAGAATAAAAGACTAGAAGGAATAAAAAGAAAATCTTTGATACGAATATTAGACTTAAAGGTATTGAAAAATACTATTAAGAACAGTATTCGGCATCAGTTTGGCATTTTTGACATGGTTGATGCTCAGCTATTTATATAAAACCAGTGGCATTCCAGTATAGACACTTACAAAATAAGATACACATAGGTACCTACTTAATTTATTAAAGAAATCAAAATTTTATTTTGTTTATTTATCTTTTCTGTTTTCTTTTAAAACCGCACGACAGACACATCGAATTTTTGTGGGTCGCGGTTGTAAAGAAAAAGTACAGAATAAAATTGTTGCTGTCTCGGTTTTAAAATATTTCTTTTATTAAGTACTAACTAGCAAACCCGATGTAAATGGGGTTTATCTCTATAATAAAAGAAGAAACTGACTGACATATCAACGTACAGCCCACACCGCTGGGTCTAGAAACTTGAAATTTTGCACAGAGGTTTCTTATATAACGTAGGCATCCACTCAGGAAGGGTTTTTCAAAATTCAACCCCTAAGGGGGTGAAATAGTGGTTCAAACTTTGTATGGAGCAATATTAGATGGTCCAATTAAGTCGAAACTTCATAGAACTCCAAAAAATAACGGCCAGATTCTCCAACGCTAGTCCGGTCTCATTTGACAACCAAAAGTTTTAAACGGACAAGTGTAAGAATACGACAACTAAGTTTTATACTATGAATTTGTTTCTGAGGTTTTTCGCAAATTTATAAAGAAAATGGCAATTTTAGTATGTACTTTCGACAATAATAGAAATATCAGAATAATTTCATGTTTTTAATGGCGACTTTTAAGTATATCATTTAGGAGCGTTGATGATAACTGAAATCTAGACGGCGAAACGTAACCTGGTCTTAACATTTCTAAGGCCTTTCGAACTTCCTTATTTTCTATTGATCTAAAATTGAAGTTTGTTGCGTACGCGGTATTAGTTATTTGTACGTTAATTTTTTTTCTTAGTTCGCACAACAAAAGAACCCAAATAGCTGCTACTTTCACTATTTTCACTTCCACCTCCATTTCCCTTATCCCTTCTCTGCTTCTTTGCCGACTGGATAACTTCCTTTTGACTAGTTCCAGGCTGGAATTCACAATCACTTTCAAGACCACTAATATCACTAGTTTTACTTTTGCAGGTTTCCCAGTGACTTTTCAGTCTATCCACTAAACCTTGCATCTCTTTACCACACTTTTTACACACCTGTATTTGTATCCTAGTTAGCCAACCACTTTCTTTTTTATAAAATGTTGTCAAATACTAAATTCCTTTCTACCCCGACTTGTTATGATTAAAAATTTCGTGCTACACTACTCTCATAAGCAAAAATATTACTGATAACTGGAATTGGCGCGTGTCCTTTATATAGCCGAGCGTTTTCCGCAAGTCTTTGCAAGTTTCGACGAAGTCGCGAACGGAATTTTTTAGACTCGACTTGTCAAATTTTGTTTCGTTTCTGTATTATTTAAAAATATGTGTATTAATTACAGTTTTTTTTTCTAAAAATAAAATTTTTAGAAAAAAAATCATAATTTAAAAAAATCGATGATTTTTCATTTTTTTTTAATCATGATTTTTATCAACCCTGATTGCTATACCTGCTGTTTTGTTGGTGTTGTATAAGTATATTCCTTTCTAAAGGAAGTAAATTTTCCAGAGATTTTACTTTAAAGGGGACAAAAACATTAGTTTTCAATTTTTAACAGTGCCAGTAGTGACGAAATACCGTGGATTCTTTTAAGTATTGTGTTTAATTCGTTAGTGGCATTTTTTTCGTGTTAATTATTAATCAAGCATTTGTTACTTGCATTAAATTAATGGCTGTACTGTGTTGTCAGTGTTTTTTGGTATATTGATATTTGTTAATCTTAAACATTTTCAAAAGAAGTGTATTATAAAGGGATTTTACTACAAAGGTAACAATAACATTATTTCTTATGCTGACTTGTTACGTAAAAAAAATTGTTGATAGAATTGGCAACCTATTCGGCATCATGTGTTTCTTGCCAGTGGCGGGTAACGCGGGTTAAAGAAAGTTTAAGGGACCAGCTTATTATTGCGAAGCGCCATTTATTAATATTTTTGTTCAATCTGAATTCATACCAGGGTTTACCGGTTTTAATATACACAGTGAATTTCAAAACACCCGTATATAGAGATAACAGAGCAATAACGACGACAAAAAAAAGCAACAACAAATTAGTAGTAATAGGTGCTAAACGCTGATTTTAAGGTTTAAGGGGTTATATACAGTTAGGAGGCATAAAAAAAGCGATTTTTCAAGAATTGTTCATGAGAAGACTTTTAAATTTATTAATGTGAAAATTTGTACACATATTATGGTAACTTTTAACTGTATTTTAAGATTTTTGTATTTGTAAAAATAATAATTTTGAAAGCTGCTATAGCTGATCTCCAGGAGTTCCTCTCAAAAAAGGCATCTTGCGGTGACAACGATATCTCTGGACTGGATCATCGAAAATGAAAAAACCAAACGGATTTCGTTAAAGTAATGTATAATCGTCTAATTAATCGAAGGAATAAGCAAAATAAAATTTTTTGACAAAATGGCGGCTTCTAAAAAAAACGATTTTTGACCAAAATTTTGGCCTTAAATTGTTTATATAAAAAATATATTTATCGGTGAGAAAAAACCTTCGATTAATTAGTACAAAATATACTTAAGAAGCTTGTGTTAAAATTTGAGACTGATCGGTTCAGCGGTTTCCGAGAAATCTCCGTCACCGACTTTAAAAACTCAGTTTTGAGAAAAACGCGTTTACAGTTTCAAAAGCACTTTACATAGCGTACAATCGCTCTGACACGTCTTTACAAATATGCGTGTAACTTCGAAAATAATCGCCGGATTGCCTTGAAATTTTCTGTGTGTGTACTGAAATAAATGTACATTACGAAAATGAAATTTAAAAAAAAATCGATTTTGTGAAAATTCTAACTGTATGTAACCCCTTAAAACGAATGGTTAATTAAAACTTACTAAGTATTATGTACTCGTTGTACTTAATAGGACTCTTAATACGTTGTCAAGCAGCACGTCTCTAATTAGTAGACGGTTTACCGGAGTTTACTTAATTAGATAACCTGAGTGTCTCGTCTACGTTTGAATCGGTCCTTTCATAGAGCCATAATTAGATCCAGAAGTAGTTAAGTGGATGCTCTCACGGGGGCTCTTATTTAGGATATCGTAACTCTACCACTGGCACTCGCTACAGATGTAAGATGTAATTGCGAATTTATGGTTTTAGCCTCGATTTTATCGGGTTTCTATTTTCAGAGTTATTCAAATAAATGAAAGAAAACTTCTAGGAAATCATTTCTAGGATTATTTTCGTCTCTACAAATATTATTTCAGCATTGCATATTCGTAATACGGTGGACAACTTTTTTTTTTCTACGACCAGATATAAAACTTTCGGTGGCAGTATACCTCCAACGAAAACGTCGACTCCGTCTCTAGTGAAAAAAAATCCCTTAACGTTTACTTTCGTCTCTAGTGACGAAAGTAAGTAGGTACCTACCTAATTACATTTTCAATGTCTGTGAAGTTGGTCCCCAAATGCAAAATTTAATAAAAATTAATGGAGTTCCGAGCTTCCTATGAAGAGTTCTAAAGTTATTTTTACTTTTTTAAATAGTTCCGTTAAAACAAAAGTAAAAGCAATATTTTAAAAATGTGGGACTGACTTCACATAGCCCCCCATTATTGCAAAATAAAAGCTTGACCACAATGCTTTATAGTTCTAAAGGAGTTCTACGGTTCTTTATGATTTTCGAGGTCAGAACTCTTACCAACAAAATTGTATTAGGTTCATGTTTTGTGTTTTTGGGAAAGAAAAAAAATCAACAACAAAATATCATTATCTTTATGCAGAACTGTAAGTAGAACTATGAAGAAGAAGAAACTATGGCAGCACTAACGGAAGCTTATGAGTTTTGAACCTGAACTCTTGTTAACTTTACACTTTTTTAACAGTCCAAAATTTAAGTTGTAAACAACAAAATACCATTTTAATTCTACAGAACTGTAGAACTATTGCAACACTAGCGGGAACTCGTGAATTTTAAACCAGAACTCTTGTTAAAAAATATTTCATGGGTGGCCAACTGCACACTTTAATATTTCACACTTTTGTTTTGCCAGGTTTGGATGCTTTTGGCCCCTCTGTACGTCGGTGTGGGGACGCGGCGTTTGTTGACTAGCGCTGGCCTATTATACTACTAGCATTCTCGACCGAAAATTCGTAGTTTAATTATACTTATTTTTATTTTAAGAAATCTATATTTATTTTCTGCAAAGTATGAAAAATCTAGTTAAGTGGCTTTAAAATTTTGGTGGTTCTGCAGCTCTGCAGCCCTTATGTACCAGCTGCCCCGGTCCTGATCACTCGAAAACGTAAATAATGGTATCTGTACATGATTCTAAATCAATAATTCGTACCTTCTGTTAAAAAAATAATATTTTGTTTTTAAATTTCGATTTCACTTGAATTTGATAATGAATGAAACGTATCGACCTTGATACATCTGACTATAAAAGAAAAATATTTGTGTTAAATCAAGGTCATTTCAGGAGTTATTTCCTTTTATAATGCTTTTTCAATTAAGTAGATACTCGTATTTCGCGGAAAGAACTTGTCGGAAGCGGTTCGGAGATTTGGGGCGCCAAAATGGTTTTGTTTATTTAATTAAACGAAGCTAAAATGGAATTTATTTTGGATTTCCAGAAATTGGATTCCTATATGTACAGTATGTCCACAGTTGGGCTTGACACAAGGTCAAATGGACCAAATTTTCAGCGATACGAAAAATAGTCATTCTTCATAAAAGGTTTTGCTTGTCAGAAAAATTAGATTCACGATGGGAAAATTTTGATTTCATGCTTCAGTACGCTTTCGTTTGACACCTTACATGATGCCCTTGAAAAAAATATATTTTTTTTTAATTTCCAAATTTACCACCTGAAATTAACCCCCAGAATCACAATTTAACTTTTTATACTTCTCGTCTATAATTGGGCCACCACACTCTATCTCTGTGCCAAACAAATTTTACGTCGAACAGCTTCAGAGAAAATCACCTGTGACAAACGGACGAGCACCGAAGTGGTTCCATAAGTGTTCCATTTGGTAATCTCAGCACGTGGCAACGCCACGGCTAGATCTATTACGCATATTACGCTAGTACCAATGACTTACACATACTGCTAGTACACGTAATAGACACATTCGCCTATTGGTCCCAACATCCCTCTTTACGTTCTACCGGTAATATCACGAAAAGACATTCTGGGATTATCCAACATTAGGTATTCTAAGTATGTGCAAATATTTTTGCATGCCTGCAACATCGAGACGATGTAAATTCTCCATAAAGATTTCAAAAACTCCGTCACGGGAGTTAAATAGACAGATAGATAGATAGACTTTATTAATATGCTGCCCTACATAGTAGGTACGGATTAGGGGATCAAATCCCGGGATCCCGTAAAAAATTCGGCTTTTTTAAGATCCCGGGATTATAATTTGAGATTCCGGGATTATAGTTGCAAATCTTATTTCTAAAAATCGCCTTCCGTAATTCTAACAGCGCGCCCAGGTGTTTTGCGTTACTTTGATGATCCAAGTCAAAAGGAAACTGAAGGCTTATTTCAGATTTTAAAAACAGTCTTTTTTAAGCAATAATTGCTGGCACTACTAGAACGCCTTCAAGACAATAAATCATTGCTAGAGATATCACCTGATAGCGTCGATGACGAAGAAAATATACCAATTACTACTCTTGAAAAACAACTTGCAGCGAAAAGTGACGAAAGGCAAGTGTCATTACCGGAAAAACTAACTCAAGACTTAAAACATATCAATTACACCAGTAATGCCAGTATTCAAAACTCAAAGTTTGGAAGTTATGGTATCTCAAGAAATGAAAATATTTCAAAACGGAGGTCAACGTGGACCTAATCTACAGTTAGAATATGACATTCTAGGTAACATACCTTCCACAAGAGTAGAAGCGGAGAGATGTTTCTCGGCAGCGGGTTTGATTTTAACCAAATTTCGTTCTTCTATGGTCGACGAAACATTGGATATCCTCATCTTTTTGCGTTATTTTCTTAAAGAAAAAACTGATATTGTATTTAAAAAAACAAACATTTGTGCATTATTATTCTTTTTTTTTTCTAAAAATACTTAGGTTGCTATTCTGTACTTAGTTCTTATTTAAATGTTTGTTTAGAATACATTCTATTTTCTATTAATATATTACTAGTTTTAAAAACAGTTTGGCATTATTCTATGGAATAAAGACTAAAAAAATCCCTGTTTATGTTTTAATCCCGGGATTAGAAAAAATTCAATCCCGTGATCGCAATATTGACCGGGATTGGATCCCCTAGTACGGATATACGCGTCATAAAAACATATTCCGAGTCTCTTATAACTTATCAGTCAAATAGCATTATTTTAGCACACTTATCCCCGTCGGATATTAATTAACAATAAATACATCATCTGGAGACAATGGCGATAGACAAACTTGTTCTAAAATACCAACATGATTTTTTTACTGATTATCCGATAGGTAATCATTTCCGGAATAATAACACTTTTTCATTAGTAGATTTCGGATATGTATTTTTAAATTCATTAGGATTTTAAACTTTGATTAATGTAGGTAGTTTTTTGTCAAATTTTTTATTAGCATAGCTGAGGACTTTGTAAATTTGGAGAGGTTATGCGCGTCTATGTCTATAACAAAAATATTCCTAGCTCTTCTACTATAAGTATAATAGTCAGAATTCTTAAAAAAAAAATAACGTTTTCCTTTACATAAAGCAATATTTTAAATATGTAGATACATTAGTCAAAACTTCTGTAGAAGCACTTTCCTTCCCCTGACCTCTGGCAACGAAATTCTACCCACCTCTTAATGGAAAGCTGAACTATATGCCAAACAATTCGCTGCCAATTCCTCCTGCCAATTTCGCTCTTCCAACCCTTACGTCTGTACTCCACAAAATGCCCGACATATTATTTAAGGTCAAACTAGTTCAAAAAATTGTTGACGCCAAAAAATCCTTCGGTCTGGATGGCATACCAGCAATTGTTCTAAAAAAGTGCGCTCCAGGGCTTGCATCCATCGTAATTCGTCTTTTCCAGATTTCCTATAACAAATGCGTCTTCCCAGAGAGCTGGGATGCAGCCTGTTCTCAAGAAAGCTTCCAAGTCCCTTCCATCCGATTACACTAGTTTACAAATTTTACCTTCATTTGAGGTACCTCGTGAAAAAAGTGTTTTTTAACCTAATTCGAGGTCGCTGAAAACGAAAATGACAAATCATTTATTTTTCCAAAGAAGCGTTTTGCAAAATATTCGCAAAAAACGTGTTTTTCGGCTCTTTTTCCAGTTATGGTCCAACATCTCGAGAGCGGTAGACGTAATCGACCTACAATGTACACACACTTCGAGGTACGCTTCTTTTTTCACATAAATATTAATTTTGAGTCAATTGGAAGAGTATTTTTTGAGTTACAGCTGCTGAAAGTTGAAAAAACTGCATTTTTTGAGCTTTTTTGAAAATGCACATTTTTGTTTGTTGTATTTAGTTATTAGGAAATTTTTTTCATGTTTTTTGAATTGCATATGAAAGATTATTTCGTCACGAAAATATATTGCCCAAGTTTGTTCAAATCGGTTGTAAAATGTGGAAGATATTACTGATTAAGTGAAGGCAGACGATTTCAGCTTTTGCCATGAACGCCCAGAAGTCCGGAGAAATTAGGTGAACTTTGCTCATGTAATTAAGGTAGTAAAGCCTAACGTATTCATTTGAAACTATATCTTCCACATTTTATTACAACCGATTTGAAGAAACTTGAGCAATATATCTTCGTGACGAAATAATCTTTCATATGCAATTCAAAAAACATGAATAAAAATTCCTAATATCTAAATAAAACAAACAAAAATGTGCAATTTTAGAAATAGCTCAAAAAATGCAGTTTTTTTCAACTATTAGCAGCTGTAACTTAAAAATACTCTTCCAATTGACTCAAAATTAATATTTATGTGAAAAAAGAAGCGTACCTCGAAGTGTGTGTACATTGTAGGTCGATTACGTCTACCGTTCTCGAGATGTTGGACCATAACTGGAAAAGAGCCGAAAAACACGTTTTTTGCGAATATTTCGCCAACGCTTCTTTGGAAAAATAAATGATTGTCATTTTCGTTTTCAGCGACCTCGAATTAGGTTAAAAAACACTTTTTTGACGAGGTACATTTTTCTTGTAAACTAGTGTTATAGACCTATCTCTCTTTTCTCTGTTGTCGGCGAAATTATGGAGAAAGTCATCAACTTGCAACCAGATGAAAAAATGAGAACGACAGTATTTTTTTATGATCAACTGTCACAGATTTACCAACTGTGGCATCATTACTCGGATATTTTATGGATATAACTTTACTTTTGACTTGGGCCGATCAACATGGATTAAATTTAAAAGGAAATATCCAATGTACCAAAAAAGGTCTAAGGTTTAAAATTTAATCACTCCATTTTCCCAGAATAATAGATCTGTGTACGCGAAACGATCACGATCAACTTATTTTCGCCGAATGTTTTTTTTTTCTATATCACTATAGACAAAATAATGGTCTCTATATCTCAAGGGAAATAATTCGGGGTGTGTAAACATTACTATCCTAACGTTGTATTTCTTGAATTCTATAAAATAGGGAAGATGGCGAAGACGAAGCCGTAGCGAAATGAGCTCAAAGCACTTCGGTAAACAGACGAGAGCGAAAAATTCGAACGGATAAGGGATGTTTTCCGAGAATACGGAGGGGGTGGCGGTGATTCGGGGTTGATGACGGTCGAGAGTGTTAGCGGAAGGTCAGCAGACTGCCAGTCTCGGCGTTTTTGCAGGTCGTCTAGAGAAGGTAATAGGCGGTTCGGCAATTCTTAAACAAATTTCTAAAGATGATTTTTTATTAAGCCCGTTATGTTGTAACAAAGTCTTTTTTCTTCCGTGATGAATTGTGTCATTTCAGTTTATCCGAAGCAGAATATTTGTTTTGAATACCAGGGTTATAGCTTTTTGTGTGTTCTTGTTAACTACATATACAGGGTGTCCCAAAAGTTTTAGTATGAGCAAATATCTTTGCTATTAGTAAACATACAGACATCAAATTTTAGGTGTATCTTATTGGTTAATAAATCTACTTTTTTATGTAATTTAACTTTTTCAACTCCCTTGAGGGGTGATTCATTGTGGTACCTCATTTTAAAGGTCTTAAAAGACATTTTACCGCAAACCCGATGTTCGTATCTTTGGATCTCACTTCTCACATTTTCGAGAATAGCAGGTATTAAGGACTTCTTGGCAGAGTTCGAAAATCGACTTTATTACTGCCAAGAAGTTCATGGCGGTCATTTTGAATTTTTAAAGCAGTGTTTCCCAACCTTTTTTCAGGCGCGACCCTTTTTAGCTTTTTTTTTTAAATTTTCGCAACCCCCTATCTACCGTATTCTTTGATCAATAAAACAAGAAATTTAGAATTTGAACAAATATATTTTAGGACTTAACAAACTGACGATATTTTTTAATAAGTATATTTAATGTGATGATGACTGAGTTTGCATCTTCGTAACAAGTTTTATAATTTTTAGTTGAGTTTTTGTCAAAGCGAATCTCGTGTCATCTTGACCATCCAGCTTATTCCTGACTTTTGTCTTTATCTGCAGAAGGGTCGAAAATACACTTTCGCAGAGATAAGTAGAAGCAAATGGCACTAATATTCGAAAAGAACGCACGGAAACTTTGGGAAACGATTGACGCGCTTAGGAATCATTTCGCAGCTCCAAAAATTCGTTCTGCACTTCATCGGCGTGTGGCAACATCCAAAGATGTTGCACCAATGCAGCTTCTTGTTGAGACAACTCAGGAAAATAACGTTTAATTTCAGATTCCAGTGCTTGAAGGTGATCATTAATTTCCTCTCTTAGATTATCTACAATAATTCTTGTCCCGATTCTTCAGCCTTGGTGCAAAGGTGTTTAAACATGACCAAGTTGCCAATATTTACTTTACGGCGCCAGTTTTGCAGCTTTAATGCGGACATCTGAATATTATCTCTAATGTAAACAATATGCGTTTCTTTATCCTGGAGTGTCAAATTCTGTGTTAAACTTGGTTTTTACAATAATGGTCTTGATATGCGGCGACCCCCCAAAAAAACCATAGCGACCCCCTTGAGGGTCGCGACCTCGGGTTGGGAACCACTGTTTTAAAGTAATAAGAAAAATAAAGGTACTTCAGTTTTTAATTTTTTTTCACGATTTTTAATTTTTATAGGCCATTTAACAACGAATTAACATAGCCATAGGTTTACGGTAAAATGTTTCTTTTTTGAAGACCTTTAAAATGAGGTACCACACGGCATCATAGGGTTGCATTTAAAATTTTTCATCTCAACTCCCATGTCACAGTTATCAAAGGTGTAATCAAATAAAAAAGGTGATAATGTGACTTAAAAAACATTGATTTTAAAAGCGTAATTTGGAAATTTCAAGTTATTGCCTGAAAACCTCGAATAAGACGTCTGTGTTTTGTAAAAAGGGGCTATCCAACAAAAACAGGAGCGCCAAAATATACAATTTGATTGATATTACGTTTTATAACTTTTTAGTGGCTAATGGTACAGAGTTTAAACCTTGTATGTATAATGGGATACATTATGTGTTAGTACTAGTAGGAAAATATATTCAAGCACACAATTTTTTTTAGAAAAAAATCGGTTGGCCCAAGAAATATTTTTATTGTCGCATAAAGGGTCCAATTTGTGAATACGCCACTGCTTTTTGGGCAGCCGTTATTTTTAGAATACTCTTTAACATTTACCCAAATGGTAGTTGGCCCTATGTTACAAAATTCGAGAAAAACTTTTTAATTTCAAATTTTCTAAATGGTAGATGGGCCATTTTTTCAATCGTTTTAGTCTAAAAAAATGTGAGATTTCTGCAGATAGCTCCCTATAATTTTCTGAGAAGGACAAATCCTGCAGATGCCCCCTTTTTATAACCTATAGAAGAATTTATAATAATATTCATGGCGAAGATAGCACTATTTAGGAGAAAATGATACTTACAAAACATAGACGAAGAATTCTGTTAAAATTTAAAACAACTTTTTTATTTAACCTTTTGTGCTTTCTGCATACCCTGTAAAAACAAATTTTTGGCATCGTGGATCTTATTTTTAAAGCAAGCAAAAACTTTTATAAAGAAATATTCGTATATTTCACTTTTTGGTCAATTTGTCCTCTTGCCTACCCCATCCGTGGACCTGGTTGGGTTGGGTAGTAATCAAATCATGCCTGTAGATGCACAAGTTACGTCCGCTTAATTTACGTTTGACTTTACAAAAGTTTTTTTAGTTTATATTGCTTTATATTATTCGTATATCAAAATAATCAGTACTTTTTCGAATTCCGTTGAATAATAAACTTATAGGCTAGTCTCTCTCTTTTTACAAGACTCTGTCCTTAAAACAAATATTTCAATAACCATTAATTATTGTAGCATAAGTCAAAGGGTCTTGCAAAGCACCAACACCTAAAATGAACAATACCAAAAACAATATACAACATTTCCCGTTAATTTTAACCCCAAATGTTTTCCTCTGATGTTTCCCCTCAGATAACATTCTTATTTGCCCCGTTTGCGTGTTTGATGGCCCTTAGTTGGTTCGTTTATGTGATGGTGAATTTTAGTTCTTTGTTTACTTCTACTTTTTGGATTCCTCAACAGTTTTGATAGTCATAATAGAGTAGGGGAAGTATGTCGATAAAATTTATTCTGCAATTTTAATCATGCTGGTTGGCATAATTTAGTATATCTGTTACGGTTAATTTGGATACTTGGCTAGTTTACAAACTAACCAGCTAGTTTGCAAACTAACTAAAGACACTTATTTTGAAGGAATCAGCCATTTCCCACAAAATAGCAGATGGTTTATAAACTAGCTGGTTAGTATGCAAACTATCGATTTGCTTCAGTTAAGATGAGGATTTTATTGAGGTTACCTTAACCTAAAAATTATGTTTTGTTTGTTGTCCAGAAAATCTAGCGAACGGTGGATCGGAGGGCACCCTAAGGTCGGAACAGGGTTAGCACCTGGTTAGGGGCCCTGACCAGTCTCTTTCCTCGCAGGCGAAGAGGGATCGGTGCGAAAAAATCCACTATTGTTCCTTATGTACAGATTTTTCATTATTGCTTTTATATTAACTAGATATTTTATATAGTTTGTATACTATCCAATTGTCTTTAGTTAATACAATTACTACAACTATCCTAGTTGCCTAAAATAGCTAGTTTACTGGCTAATTTGAACACTACCCCTACCGTACGTTTGCACCTTACCGTATCGTATTTTTTGACACAAGAGTCTAGGGCTAGGGGATGGGTACTACTTTTTATCCCGGGCTTGCGCATGCGCAGAGGAAGGAACAACAAACTAGCTGGTTAGTTTGTAAACTAGCGAAATATCCAAATTAACCGTAACATATCGATATAGTGCGGTAGTATAGAACTAAGGAGATTAAAGCAATAAAGTGATACGGGATGAGTTTACTTTCTTTGAAACAATAAAATAACAAACCAGTCTAAGTTACACTGTAAACACAATGTATAAACATTGGCTACATCTCATTTTACCGTATATTTTTGTATAAACAATACATTAGATTCATTATTAGAAGCTTCGCAAAGACTTATCAAAACTAAGGCAAGCCGTAATAGTATATTTTACAAGTTTTAAAAATTACTCTTTTCTCACGAGTGACGTTTCGACGAAGTCGAACGAGTGTGAAAAGGTAACGTCGGATCTAAAAACGGATTGATAAGTAAAACTAAAATCTCAAATACTTTCTTTTTACAATCCATTTACCTAAACCTAAAACCACTGCAAAATGAATATATTTGGGAAAAACTGGAAATGGATTTTTGACCCAAATTTTTCCTGTTTTTTTTTTGGGTCAAAATCTTATATACGTCATCGCAAAGAGCTCGTCGAAATACGTGGTATCCAAGATTTTTAGTTTCTTCATTCTTTATAGGAAGAGAGAAATCTCCGATTAAATTTCGATTTTTTTTACTTTTTTGCACTCGACATCGATACCTTTAAATCACTCCGTATTTTTTCCTATCCAATTTTTTTCCAGTTTTTCAACGATATCTTTTAGAGGAATGGTCGGACTTTAAAATGAATACATAATGGGTCATCCAGGAGCGTATTTAAGGGGTGAAAACTGAATTTTCTTGATTTTTTTCCAACAAATCCTATTTTTAACAGACATTATTATACACTATTTTTGGGTTTATTTTATCTGTAAATTATCTAAGAATACCTCCCACTAATTTAAACCGCATATTTTTTCGTTTAAGTTATAAATAAATAGGTTTATTTGCATCGCGGACATGCAAAATTTGAAACTTTTAAATTTTGGCCATTGCCCTGAAAACAAAGAATTGCAGTTTATTTACGTCGAAATTATTAAAATATGATGTCTCAAAAATGCCAGTTTTTGTTGCAAGATTGAAAGGTTCCTGGACTAATTTCGGCTTGAAATAGAACCTTCTATTTTAAGTGTAGAGAGATTTCGTTGGATGAGTTACGCATTGAATGCTATTTTTATTGATTTTATATGACACTTCAATACTGCAATTCGCCAAGTATTTATTATAGCACTTTTGACGTCACAGCAAATGGGAACACGTTTTACAAGTTTCGAAATTCGCGCGAAAATTTGAAGTCGAAAATCCTTTTTTTTTTTTGGTAATAAAGATGAAAATAAATTGATAAAAACAATCACCACAAATATTTAATTTATGTAGGTAATATAAAAAACTGGCTTGCACCCGCGACTTCGTCCGCGGTACAACAATTTTATTCCATTACAAACTTTGAACCCCCATTTCACCACCATAGGGACTGGTTTTTAAAAAATGGCAAAACACGTGTTTAAACATCTACAGCCAGATTCTCCAACGCTAGTCAGGTCTAATTTGACAACCAAAAGTTTTAAACTGACAAGTGTAAGAATAGGACAACTAAGTTTTATATTGTGAACTTATTTCTGAGCTTTTTCGCAAATTTATCTAGAAAAGGACAATTTTAGTATGTATTTTTGACAATAATAGAACTAAATTCATTACAGCAACTCGTTCCAAGGTGAAAATCATTTGGAAACCAAGTAATTCGCTGAAATATCACAATAATTCATAAGTTTTTAATGGTGACTTATTAACAATGACAGGACAAAAACCTGTCAAAACATAACTGATCAACTATAAGATCTTAATTTAAACCAGTACTAAAGGCGGGTTCTAACAGCAATTTAATTTAATTTTAGCCTAAGGTAATTTAAGAGGTAATTTAATTTTAATTTATGGTGTTCATCCAGAAATTTAAGCCATGTAAGATTTAATTTTCAGCCAATGAAATACATCGTTCTGCGCCTGCGCCATTGCGATTTTCAAGTGTTCAGTTTCAAGTTTCAAGTTTGCAAAAACAAACTCACTTTAACTTAAACAAGCCAACACAAAGAGTGGGAAATACACAAAAATGTAAAGGTTTTTGTTTACATTTTATGAATATTTTTCTTTCAAAACTGTCAATAGTGTCAATGTCAACTGCGTCATCTCATTGAGTTTGCGCGTTAACCCTCATTTAATTTAATTTAATTTTAAAAGATAAAAGTTGGTCAACTTTTAAATTAAGTCTTAAATTACATCAACTGTATGAACGCTATTCTGGCGTGTCATCTAACCAACTTTTTAAGTTACGCTAAATTAAATATTAAATTAAATTAAATCGCTGTATGAACCCGGCTTAAATCTTAAACTTTCTTAGTGAATCTGAACGTTATTTTTTACTTCTATGAAGTTTCGACTTAATAGCACCATCTAATATTTTTCTCCATACGAAGTTTGAACCCCTATTTCCCCTCCTTAGGGGTTCAGTTTTGAAAACCCTTCCTCAGGGCATGCCTACGTTATATAAGAAATCTCTTTGTAAAATTTTGAGTTTCTAGACTGGACTGTGCGTTGATACGTCAGTCAATCAGTCAGTCAGTCAGTTCCTTCTTTTATATATAGAGATATATTTCAGATTTACTTGGGTTATATGCATATTCTCTAGTAACATAATCTTAAGACTGGTTTTAGCAACAGTCAGTATGGCCGTGTATTGCCGAAAAAATTGTTTTTGAAAAAAAAAAATAGATTGAAAATCCCTTTAAAATAATTAAGCACACTGTTATTAAAATTTATTACATGTAATACGTTTCAGGCAAATACAACTGACCACTAAATTTCTTGATTTTGAACGTACAAAACTAGTGTTACCATAACTCGTGAACAAGAAATGTCCCCTGATAATTATAAAATCATCAAATCATCTTCGCAAACCTGAACATTCAAAAATAATAATTATTGCCGATTACGCGCAAAAAAACACAGAAACAACGAATCAACGAACGCTTAAAATTAGTACAATGGCGCTTGTCGTCGTCGATTACCACACGCTGAGAAAAGCATTGTTTAGTCGGTTGATATTTTGTACAGGAACGAATAAAACGGGGGGATTTGTAAAGCTTAACTATTTTTTTAATGGAAGCGGAGGAAAATGGCTCGCCGAAGCAATCAATCGAATAGGGGGTAATTCATGTGTAATGTCTGACAGTCTGGCGCGGGAGCATTATACTGAGATCTAAAAAAAACATTATAGTGAGTTTTAAAAAAGTTTGCCTATATAATAATTAGAAAAAGTACAAAATAAAATTTAGATTTGTTAACATTCATTATAAAACTTTTTCGCTCAACACTGCCTAAATCAAATTTATGTAAATTAAAATAAAATTAATGCCTAATTGGCAGAACTAATTTTTTTTATTCTAAATTCTAAAATTTTCGAAAATTCTAAAAAAATCCAAAGCATTAGATCGTTAGAACGCGGTGACCATAATCTTTGGCACATACACCAAACTTACACATCTGTCAAAAAAAAACCGTGTATGCAAGGAGGAATCTAAGAGGAAATCACTGTTGAAAACCATTTGAACGAAGCTGGACTATTATTTTTATATTTAAGGTCATATTCGCTTGTTTTTTTCAATTGGGCATCATCAATTCATAAATCAATAATCTCGTCAATAATGGTTAACACAAGTAACCCGCTATACAAAAACTACTGTGACCTAAAGTCTATTTGTTTCGACAATAGACCGAATATAAACAGATGCACGCTGCCTACAAGTGATCGGTTCAAACGGTGAAATTGAACAGGGCCGCATTGAGAATGAGAAGGAAAACTTTAAACTGCAAAACTGTTTACAATTAAATAAAAACTTAAATAATTGCCAGCCTTGACAACGGAACAAACAAAAAGCGATTAAAAATCAACGCAAAAAATTAAAACTACAAAACAAGTCAAAACTCGAAAGAAAGTCGAATAGCCTTTTTCACTAGACAGCCTAATTACAATCCTGCGAAATACCGCCGATAGCTGTCTGACACGCCTCTTTCAATTTAATGTCCGGTCGGCCAATACGAATAGGAAGCTGGTGGAGGCTCGACAAGATCGTCAGACTATGACGTGTAGGGTTAATATTTACATCGGTCTATCGTCCAAACAAATAGACTTTAGTAACGGATCTCTTCCTTTTTGAGATTTGAAAAGAACTACGTCTAGATGCTTGTAGGTTGTGTAACATTCTAACTGGTAAGATTCAAGCCATAGAAAACATAATACCTACTATACGATTTATATGTTCATAATATTATGGTGCATAATTTTATTTTATGCCTTGCAAGGGCCCCTTTAGTTTTAACAACTTTCCTTTTAGGGACATTCTTTCGGCCTCTAGAAAATATAGTAAATATGTAAAGAAATAAGTTTTTCGCTAATGCAGTCAAGAAAGACTCAAAAAAAGGGACGATTTCTGATCTGGTACATATAAAAAACATTATAAGTATAAGTGCTTTTCGAATAATTATTATTTTTCGAAAAAATGTTGCTTGCTGAATGCAATACTGGCACAAGTCATTACTTGGATGGGTGACCGCCTGGGAAAGCCGTGTCTCGCATTAAACAAGGAAGGTGGTAGAGGATTATTCCTCGTCCGAGGCGGCACCACCCCACACATCTGCTAAAGGGTTGGTAAAATCCATACGGATGTTTCCAGCTCTGGATGTGTGAGACGGATACCCCCAGTACACCCACGGTACCTAGAGTACTTAGATTAAAGACCTTCAGGTCTGGGCTGTCCGAAGATAAAAAAAGTCAAAAAATAGTTAAACGAAGAAATTAATGAAAAATCAAATCAAACCCAAGCTACATGATTTTGTTAACATTACAGAGCAGTACATCATATTAAAACTTGCTATATGGAATTGTCTATTTTTTTGTCTAGAGTTGTTATCGGTGTAGATTTATATTTAAATATAATTATATTTTTAATTTTGAAACTGAAATTAAAAAATACTTTTTTCTACAGCTGCTCTAAAAATACCTAAAAACACAGTATTAATTACAACCAGAAATCAATAATTTCAAACAGCGTACCCAAACGCTTATACAAGGAACAATTATTATGCAACCAATCATTCGCCAGACCTATCTTTCATGCAATCTTGAACAAAAGCTTCAAAATTTAGTAAGCCTCAGTTTTGGCAGCAGTCGTAATTTGAAAGCACTCTCCGAAGAACCAGTTTCATTTGTTTAATTATTGACGGCCTTATCTCAACTGCCACCCAGAGAATCGACAAGATTTAACTACATATATAGAATAAAAGTGAAGTTTCTTAAAATAATAATAAATCTGTGAAAGTCTCGACGAAGATTAGTTCGAATCTACTCCTCCAGAGATAGCCACAGAAGGATCTCAAAATCTTCGGTTTCAAGAGAAATATGTACTTATATACGTAAAAATTTAGCATCCGATGCAATGCGCAAAATATAACTGCTACATGCATGCAGTTGCAGTAGGCAGTTGCTGTATACAGTATGTCCTCGGATGGGGTTTAGAAGAGGATACATGGACTAAATTTTGCAATATACGTAAAAACTTCACTCCTAATAAAAGTTTTTGCTTTTAAAATAAATAAGATTCACGTTATGAAAAAATTAAGCATAAAAAATACGAAAACGATACTACAACACCTTGTTTATCATTTTCTGCCAAAAGAACAAATTATAACATACCTATGTTTTAAATTAAACCCTAAGTCGAAGTACAAGATTTCATTAACTAATTTAAATATTAGTAACGAGATTTATCACATTTCTTTGCGTCCCAACTATTCTCTTTCACACCTTTAACCAGAGTACTAGTTTCTACATGTTAAATAAACAATAATGACACCCATGGACATGTTTGTCAATGTCTTTATTAAATGAAGCAATTATTTAAATTGAAATACTTCTTATTCAAGTGCAATTTTTAAATAATACGACCATTTAATTAAATGCAAAAGAATATGATATAAGCTAATCCGAGTTTTTAATGCATGGCCATAAAAAAAGTCGCACGGCTTGAGATCGCGTGGTGGCCACCTAACTGGCATATTACGACTAATGATTCGGTTTCGAAAAATTCTTCCAAAAAACTTAAATTTATCAAGAGTTACGTGAATTGGTGCGCCGACCTGCTGGATATAGACTTGTCGCATCTCTTCATCGTCTAATGCGTTTACAAAATTTTCTAAAATTTCATTACGGTATCGCACCGAATTGAGCCCCTTAAAAAAATCGGTCCAATTAACCTTCTTTTTAATATGGCCGCCCACACGCCAACTTTCTGTGAATGCAGAGACTTCTTTATAAAGAAATGTTGATTTTCAGAACTCCACATTCTCATTTGTTAAGAATTTACATAACTAGAGAGGTTGTGACAGGTCATTTTTGTCACCGAATTAGATTTGTTCTAATAATTAGTTTATTCACGAACGCCTGTTTTCTTAGTTATTTACCTTGATTCAGAAGATCTATTTTCGTTCTTCCGCTATGTGGCCCCCTTCCCTTGCTGTCCAGGCTACCCCCTGGGGGTGTTGATTGCCCTTTTATCTGGTCCAAATCGGCTTAACATGAGCTTGTCCATCTGTTGTAGTCTGCTTTAAAATCTTTCTTTCTGGCTTGGGCCTGAATTTTCGCCTTGCTTAAGGCCTTCCTGTGTGTACAGACAGTCGCCTTTAGTCTATTTATGATAACATATTTTTAGAGAATAAATTTTAAAAGACTACCTACATTTTGAATGAGATTTAATCCCGGTGTTTTCCACTTCCACTCTATCCTTCGAAGAAATTGTTCCATGGTCCCTATCTGAAAATTTCAATTTGGAAATTCTAGTTTTTTTTTTTTGAATTAAAAAGTCAGGGACCGTGTTTAAATTCTTGAATAATTTGTTTCTGCAAGACGCAGGATATTTTTGGGCGACTTCGATGATAGCCACGAACATCGGCAACAGTTTGGAGGTCCAAACCCTGTGGTAACCTTGCTGTGTGGTGCCCTTTTGCTGCCTGTGGAAGTTGGAATTCGAACCCTCGTTGTTAGGAGGGTCTTTGGTAGGGGCCACGAACCTCCCTACTTCTTCCGTGGGGGCTACAAAGCATCCCTATCTTTTTATTGCTGGGTGCAAAGAAGCCTCCCTATCGTCTCCAGTAGGGGCTAAGGAGCCAGCTTACTTTTATGTTTCTGAGGACAGACTTCCTCAGGAAGGTTTTTATTTTCGGTAGAATTTATGTAATTTGCGGGGCAAAATCGCCCATTTTTTTTTCTTTTTTTTTTTGATTTTGTGTATAAACACTATTTTGGCGGGGGCAAAATCGCCCAAAATTTCCAATTTATTGGTGTAAACACCTGTAACACTTTTTTTTTCCTGTAAATATATGTACAGTTTTAAATGTATTCCGTTTTTCTTTTATCCAGCTCACTGCGCCCTATGTTTTTTTTTTTTTTTTTATTATTATGAATAGCGGGTTTGTTGTGTGAGAAGCAGGTCCCTAAACCATCTAGGCGACTTCCAGTTTACGTCGGTGTAAAAAACTGGTGGCGTCCAATTGAACCTACCCGGCTAACTGAGCCAAGGGCTAATTTGCACGCGCTCTACTACACCTGCTTCCCTCAGAACACCCTGTTGTTCCTGTGTTTTTCTCTAGAGTACCTTTAAGAGTTATTTTAATGTTTTCAAGTTAAGCGGTAAGTACTTGGTCAATGATACTCATCATAGTATCTTTGACAGTTTTTAATCAAACACTTTTTTTTTTGAACAAAGTGCGTCGCAAATTTTTGGCGCCCAACGTGGGGCATATTTAAAAAAATTACCGCTTTTTTTTTCTAATTTTACTCTTGTGCGTCTAGTGAGCTGGATGGAACTTTGAAAATTTCCATCAATTTTAACTCTAACTGTACTAGCCCTGTATTACTGCATTTGATTTGGGCGATTTATTATCGATTTTATTTTGCTTATTACATAACTTTGATTTTCTTTGATTTGGCGATTTATTACCGATTTTAATTTACTTGTTTACGTAACTTTGTCTTTGAATTTGTGGTATATTACCGATTTTATTTTGCGTATTACGTAACTTTGATTGTCTTTGAATTTGTGGTTTATTACCGATTTTATTTTACCTATTACGTAACTTTGATTATTTTGATATTGCGATTTCTTATCGATTTTATTTTATTCATTCACGTGACTTTGATTATCTTTGCGTACTGAATTATGATTGCTGGTTTACTTGATTTACCTTTTTATTATTTCTTGCTATTTTCGCTGATTTAATTACCTTTATTTGCTATATTTGACTACACTATTGGTGTAGTTTTGCTAAATTTATTCGATTTACGCGATTGTACCTAGATTTGACTTTTTACGTTGACTTTTGAGTTGCTGTTGTTTTTGTTCACTCCAAAATGGATTATAATATGCAGGTTAACCATCTTAGGAAAGAAATGCTAATTTATGAACTTACGATTCGTGGAGTACCGGCTAGTTATGCCAATACGGTAAAAGAACTTATAGTAGCGTTACGTCCAATTTTAGAAATGGAAAGGAAAGGTAAAATTTTTGCGCGTATAGCCTATACTTGTGTTTTTGTCGATGAATGTAACTATATAACTAGAACCTTACAAAATATTGACAGCGCGATTAAAAATGTCTCCGGTGAATCCGCTAAAGAAAAATTTGAACGTTTACAATCTCAGCTTGTTCACTTATTTACACGCGTTCATCGTATCCCGGTTGAGAACCTTAGCGCCGCGGAATCACAGACTCGTTCTGATTTGTTACTCCAAATTTTAGGCAAATTAAACTGTTTGGACAGTCTCTTAAAACAAGATCCAAATTTAAGCATCTTGCGCGGTCAAGCTCATTCGGACGGTTCGGATTCGAATGCGTCGGATTCAGATGCGTCAGGAAATATCAATGCGCCCAACAGTCGACCACGACACTTGCGCTCGTCGCCTAAAGTCAACCAACCGGCAGTTAATCACAACATAACCACTACCACTTCCGTTCGCCATCACTCGTGTTGTAAAACGCAACGTATTGAAAAGTGGGGTATTAAATTTACCGGCGAGGCTGGACAGATGTCCGTGCATAATTTCGTGGAGCGAGTTTCGGAACTACGCGAGGCTCGAGGTTTTTCTGAACGCGAACTATTTACATCCGCTATCGACTTATTTGCGGGTAAAGCCTTAAATTGGTTTCGTGCAAATCGTCATCGCTTTTCGGATTGGTCTGGTTTGTCTGACCTTCTCTGTAAACATTTCGAACCGCCAGATTATCGTCATCGGTTATTTAAGGAAATTCTGGATAGGACTCAGGATTCGACTGAGAGTATAGTCGATTATCTTTCTAATATGAGTGCGTTATTTAGACGACATGGCTCCATCTCAGAGGACGTTCAACTTGACATCATTATACGAAACTTGTCACCTTTTTATACTACCCAACTTCCGGTAGTTAGCAAGTTGGAAGAACTGGAAGGAGAATGTCTCAAGTTGGAGTTAAAGAAATATCGTGCAGAGAACTATGTACCACCTCCTAGAAAAAGGCATAATTTTGTAGAGCCAGACTTTGCATTCATGGCTGCTGAAACACCAGGTTTGAAAGACGATGAACAGTTGCCAGTCGTTGACGTAGTTACCGCATCATCTCCAGCACCATCAACATCTCGAGACTTGAGACAGTTACCAAGAGAGACACGTCCAATATCTTCAAAAATATCTAGATCAATCTTGTGCTGGAACTGTAATAAGCCAGGTCATCGAAATAGTCAGTGCCCTGAACAGCGTGGAATCCATTGTTACCGCTGCGGTGCACCAAATGTGACCAGTAAAAACTGCCCTAAGTGTTTATTGTCAGAGAAACGATTCTCGGGAGAGCCGATAGGTCGTAAGACTACTCCCGTTGCTCTCACTTTACCGACCAACAACTTTCCTTCCAATGAAAACGCTTTGCTGAACAACAGCTCCGTTCCTAATAAAACCCTTCTACCGACCAACAACATTCTTTCCGATGAAAACCTTTCACCAACCAACCCTTGTCTTTCTAACGAAAACCATTCACCCCCTAACAATTCTGCCCCCAATAAAAATCTTTGGCCAACCAACAACTCTCTTTCTGATGAAAACCCTTCGTCAACAAATAACTCTCCCTCCCGCAAAAATCCTTCACATGCGAATAACTCTTTTCCAAATCAAAAACTATTAGATTTTATCATAGCTCATGCGCATGGCGACCAGCGCCCCTATTTAGAAATTTCAATTTTAGGTTATAAGATTTTAGGATTATTACATTCTGGAGCATCACGCACTATTGTGGGTCAACCGGGTTTCCGAATTTTGGAAAGTTTGGGATTAAAACTTATTAAGCAACAAACTGATTGTACCGTTGCGAACGGCCAAACTTGCTCTAGTTTGGGCTATTTTCAGGTTCCTGTGACTTTATTAAATAGAACTCGGGTTATCGATATTCTAGTTCTTCCAGAACTGTCCCACCAACTGATTTTAGGAATCGACTTTTGGAGAACCATGGAAGTGATCCCCGACTTGAAGCAGGATGTCTGGCATTTTTCCACTGATGATCAACCTACGGAAATTTGTAGCGTTATAGATGGCAACTCTTTATCTGAAACCGACCGAGCGTGTTTAAATGCACTAGTTAAGGAGAAAATATCGGAAATGGGTACCGGTCTGGGCTGCTGCAAGGTAGCCGAACACGTCATTGAGCTTGAACCCGGCACTAGGCCAATTAAACAGCGTTACTACCCAGTTTCTCCATACAAGCAAAGGATTATGGACGAGGAAATCGACGAGATGTTGAAACTTGGCGTGATTGAACCTTCTAAAAGTCCTTGGTCCAGTCCCGTGTGTTTGGAACGCAAGAGCGATGATAGCTATAAGTTTTCCATAGATTTCAGACAGCTTAATAGTAAGACTAGGAAGTCTTACAACATTCCATATTTTTCAGTCATTTTAGATCGCCTCAGAGACGCCCGCTATATCAGCTCCATCGATATAAAATCAGCCTTCTGGCAAGTACCTCTTAGTGAGTCCTCACGTGAATTAACTGCTTTCACTGTTCCAGGTAGGAATCTTTATCATTTTCTGCGCATGCCCTTCGGCTTGACCAATGCGCCAGCCACCTGGCAACGTATAGTAGACCGTGTACTAGGCGTTGATTTGGAAAATCATGTGATGGTGTATCTTGATGATATAATTATCATCTCCAGAACCTTTCCTGAACACCTTAGAATTCTAGGCCTAGTTTTTGACCGTTTGAGAGATGCAGGACTCATAGTTTCCGAGGAGAAATGTCACTTTTGTAAGCCAGAATTAAGATACCTGGGCTACATCGTAGACGCTCAAGGTTTAAGACCTGATCCTGAGAAAGTGCAGGCCATTGTGAATATAGCACCTCCACGAAATATCACCGAAATTCGACGTTTTATTGGCACCGCTTCTTGGTACCGGCGTTTTGTGCCGAACTTTTCAGCTATTATAGCCCCAATTACTCGGCTTACCAGGAAGAATATCAAATGGGAATGGACTTCCGAGTGCCATCAGTCATTCAACTTGATTGAAGAGGCTCTTATCACAGCTCCCGTGCTTACATGTCCAGATTTCAACCGCACATTTACTTTGCAGACTGATGCGTCATTTTATGGCTTAGGAGCAGTTCTGACTCAGCAATTTGATGACGGAGAAAAGGTTATTTCCTATCTTTCACGTTCTCTCACCAAACAAGAGATGAAATTAACCGTCACAAAAAAAGAGTGCCTTGCAGTAATTTGGAGTGTGGAAAAGCTTCGTCACTATCTGGAGGGTGTACACTTTAAAGTCATAACCGATCACCATTCTTTGTTATGGCTTCATAATCTAAAAGATCCACAAGGACGTCTCGCTCGATGGGCTCTCCGTTTACAACCTTACGACCTTGAATTGATCCACCGTAAAGGCCGAGATCACGTCGTGCCAGATTTTCTTTCTAGGTCAGTGCCAGTGATTACTGATTCTGTCGCAGCCGTTGACGAACCACCGTCATCATTTTCTGACACCTCAGACAAATGGTACAAAGGCATGATGCAGAAACTAGAAGAACGTCCTGATAAATATCCTTGCTGGCGAGTCGAGAATGGCAATCTCTTTAAATATGTCAAGACAAACAATCCAAGTTTTCCAGATCATTCCACTTACTGGAAAATAGTAGTACCAAAGGATAAACGAAAAGAGATATTCCTTCGATGCCATGATAATCCAGCAGCAGGGCACGTGGGTGTTTTTAAGACATTTTGGAAAGTCGCCGAGAGATATTATTGGCCGAAAATGAGATCTGACGTTGCCAGTTATGTCCGTGCTTGTAGAACTTGTGCTCAGAACAAAGTAGAGCAGAAACGTCCAGCTGGTCTAATGGGTAACCGCCCAGACATAAAAGAGCCTTGGCAAGCCATCAGCCTAGACTACATAGGTCCTTTACCTCGTTCTAAACAGGGTAACACTCATATTTTGGTGGTCACCGATTATTTTAGCAAGTACGTCGTGTTATTCCCGTGTCGATCGGCAACAGCAAAATCGTTGGTAAAGTGTGTCGAAGACGGCATCTTCTTAGTTTACGGAGCCCCTCAATTCTTAACGTGCGACAACGGAACTCAAATGAAATCCAAAGAATTTCAAGCCCTTTGCGATAAATATAAGGTTAGAATATTTTACACTGCTAATTATTATCCTAGAGCAGATCATACTGAACGTGTTAATAGAGTTATTAAAACGATGTTGCGCTCTTACGTTCAACAAAATAACCATCGAACTTGGGAAGATAATTTAACTGCTATCGGTTGCGCCATTCGCACTTCGCGACACGAAACTACGGGCTTCACCCCATACTGCGTTAATTTTGGCAGGGAACACAAGCTATTCGGTTCGGACTATGCTGAGGGTGTTCCTCAAGTAGAAACTGAGCGTCAAAATTACATTCGAGAACGAATAGAAGCTTTCAAACAATTATTTAGAAAAGTCCACACTAAAATCGAAGCTTCTCGTGTTAAAAATCGACATAACTATAATTTGCGCCGACGCCCAGTAAGCTTTGTCCCCGGTCAAGAAGTCTGGCGTAAGAATAAAAGTATATCCGATGCAGCGAAATATTATAGCGCAAAGTTGGCTCCGGAATTTGTAGGTCCGTTTAAGATCGTAGAAAAGACCGGCACGTGTACGTATGAGCTTGAAGACGAACACGGTGTTAGTAAGGGCATTTGGCATGTACAAGACCTTAAACCGGTATATGCCGAAACTGCATTTGGTGGTCCGTAGGAGTGAATAAATTGTTAGGCAACTCAAAGTCATTATTTACTTTATTACATTCCGTTGATTTTACTGTCATTAATTTAATATTACGTTTTACGTGTCATTTTGCTTCAATTTATTTATCAATCTATTGATTTCTGAATTTATTAACTTTCGAGTCCATAGCTTCAATTTGGTTAATTACATTTAATTTTTTTCCCTTCTTCTTTCGGTAATAATGGCTTTAGTGAGTTTTCTTTTATCGTTGCGTTAATTTTGACTTTTGGCCCAGTTTAAATTCTTGTTTTTTTTTACTTTCCTTGCTCAGTCGTGAGCAATTTTCATGCTCTGCAGTATGGGCGTGATGGTGTCTGAATCCATGTTGGCTCGAAGCTTGATGGATTTGGACACTATCGCTTAGAATAGTACTGCACTGGGTTAACTAGTTGAGGTAGGAGTCCTCTGAGTGCCATTTATGCTCTGCAGTGTGGGCGTGATTGTGTTTGGATCCATCTGGGCGCGAGACTTGATGGATTTGGACACTGTCACTTAGAATAGCGCTGCACTGGGTTTACTAGGTGGGGTAGGAGTCCCCTGAAAGCCGTGGCAAGGTAAGCCTTCAGCTGCCTTGCTTCTATTGTTTGTAGTAGGTAAGCCCTCAGCTGCCTTACTACTTTCACTTGCCAACACCGCCTTACGCCTCGTTATCTTTTATCTGTCATTACCTGATTATCTTTACCTTATCGTCACTTGGTTTATAGTATAGTAACGTATAGTAACGTTTATGGTCATTTACTGTAGCTTACCTTTTTGCGTTTATCAGTCTCACGCAGATACCCATCTCGGCGCGAGACGAGATGGGGGTCGGTGTGTCACATGGTAATTTAAGTTTGATTACTTGGTTAGAAGGCGGTGATTAATTAATTTTGGACCTAATTTTCTTTATCGTTTTTTTTATCTGCATTCACTATTAAGGGTTTTTTTTTTTTTACTAAAGACTAGGGCCAAAAGTCTTTATGTATTATCTTAATTGGACCTTTTTTTTTTACCTTGATTTGACGTATTTACCTTGATGTGACCTTTTACTTTGATTTGGCTTAATTTTCTCTACCTTGACGTGATTTTATTATTATTCCCTACTTGTGTCTGGAAATTTCGGTTATTTGAACTAGTATGTGTTTTTGCTCGAGTATGACTTTGTCTTTCCTTTGGGGATTTAGAGTAGAAACACAATTTTCTTTCTCTCTTGCTGATTTTGTGAAGTTGAGAATACCACTTATGGTGGGATTCACTGCTAGTTGTTGGCAAGTAACCCAATTTTCTTTATCTCGATTTGCGAACCTTTAGTTTGATGTACTTGTTTCATTTACTTTCGGTTAATTACCTTTTTTTTATATTTTCGTTTGTCTTTGCGATAATTTACTTACCT
Organism: Philopedon plagiatum; assembly: GCA_963971165.1. Lineage (NCBI taxonomy): Eukaryota > Metazoa > Arthropoda > Insecta > Coleoptera > Curculionidae > Philopedon > Philopedon plagiatum. The sequence goes on from OZ020194.1 coordinate 10,046,003, forward strand.
TTGCGATAAATTTGCTTACTTTTGCGATAAATTTTCTTACCTTTGCGATAATTTGCTTACCTTTGCGGAATTTTGAATACATTTACTTTGGTTTATTTCGATTACCTTGTATTTTGATTTACTTACCTTTATTTTGATTTACTTACCTTACCGTGATTGGCCTTTGATAGGCTTTAATTTGCTTTGATACCTTTGGGTTTTTTTCCTCTATTATTTGGATTTGTCTTAGGTCTAGGTTTTGGTAGGACTATATGTTAGTCTCCGGCCATCTCAGTTTTACTGGTTTTGCGCCTAGGTCCTTATTGATATATTTCGTCTATTCACCTTTTAGACGAAATAAAACTATCCCGATTGCGACTTTACTTTATCTTGACTTTATATCGATTTAGACATTTGTCCCTATCTCGTTTTACAGGCTGCACGGTGTTGGGTGCTACCGGATGTCGCTTCGACGCTCTTTGTTAGATCATGGATCCTTCGGAGAGCAGACCGACTGGAAGGGCTGTTCAGGGGGGGCGGAAGTCTGACCCCTGGGGTAACAGTTTGCCCATCGAACTTGTTCGGCGGGCCAGGGGAGGACCAAGCTACTTTGTTCGGCCTGAGCTCAAGTCGGCCTATTAGGTTGCGACAGGCCGGTGGCAGTGCCACCGCTCAGAACACCCTGATTAATTTTTTTTGTTGTATACAGGGACCGATGTGCTTCCCGTTTGGTGCATCTTTTAGCTTGGTGGATGCTACAATCCACTCCCTTTTGTATGGTGGATCATCTGGGCTATCCCTCTTTTCTTATCATTTTACTTATGTTGTATTATATTTATCTTTTCCTTTTTAGTTGTCCACCCTTTGGTTGGTTTGACACATGTCAATTGGTGATTTAATTCGGGACGATTCTACGGTGTGAGGCTAGTAAACGAGGTTCCCCACAATATTTTTGGGTGTAACGCAATGCTAGCTCCCTTACCAACTTAGGGTTTACGGTCCACACCGAATCTTCCTGGAGGAGGTCGCTGGGTGACTAGTGGCAAAGGGACCAAAGATTTCTTTGAGTATTTAGTTATTTTAAGATTGAGTTATCAGTCTTGTTAGTTAGTATTAGTAATATGGTACTACCTTGGGTTCCCACGTATCTTCACTTATGTTTTTTTTATTGGCGCCAGCATAGCGCAGGTAATTTATTTTCTTTTTCGATTTTCTTGTATCATACAGAGAGCCTCTGATCGTTATCGTCGGTTAATTTTCATTGGAAAATTTCCCTCCTTTCGTAGGAGAGGGGGAGTTGTGACAGGTCATTTTTGTCACCGAATTAGATTTGTTCTAATAATTAGTTTATTCACGAACGCCTGTTTTCTTAGTTATTTACCTTGATTCAGAAGATCTATTTTCGTTCTTCCGCTATGTGGCCCCCTTCCCTTGCTGTCCAGGCTACCCCCTGGGGGTGTTGATTGCCCTTTTATCTGGTCCAAATCGGCTTAACATGAGCTTGTCCATCTGTTGTAGTCTGCTTTAAAATCTTTCTTTCTGGCTTGGGCCTGAATTTTCGCCTTGCTTAAGGCCTTCCTGTGTTTACAGACAGTCGCCTTTAGTCTATTTATGATAACATATTTTTAGAGAATAAATTTTAAAAGACTACCTACATTTTGAATGAGATTTAATCCCGGTGTTTTCCACTTCCACTCTATCCTTCGAAGAAATTGTTCCATGGTCCCTATCTGAATATTTCAATTTGGAAATTCTAGTTTTTTTTTTTGAATTAAAAAGTCAGGGACCGTGTTTAAATTCTTGAATAATTTGTTTCTGCAAGACGCAGGATATTTTTGGGCGACTTCGATGATAGCCACGAACATCGGCAACAGTTTGGAGGTCCAAACCCTGTGGTAACCTTGCTGTGTGGTGCCCTTTTGCTGCCTGTGGAAGTTGGAATTCGAACCCTCGTTGTTAGGAGGGTCTTTGGTAGGGGCCACGAACCTCCCTACTTCTTCCGTGGGGGCTACAAAGCATCCCTATCTTTTTATTGCTGGGTGCAAAGAAGCCTCCCTATCGTCTCCAGTAGGGGCTAAGGAGCCAGCTTACTTTTATGTTTCTGAGGACAGACTTCCTCAGGAAGGTTTTTATTTTCGGTAGAATTTATGTAATTTGCGGGGCAAAATCGCCCATTTTTTTTTCTTTTTTTTTTTGATTTTGTGTATAAACACTATTTTGGCGGGGGCAAAATCGCCCAAAATTTCCAATTTATTGGTGTAAACACCTGTAACACTTTTTTTTTCCTGTAAATATATGTACAGTTTTAAATGTATTCCGTTTTTCTTTTATCCAGCTCACTGCGCCCTATGTTTTTTTTTTTTTTTTTATTATTATGAATAGCGGGTTTGTTGTGTGAGAAGCAGGTCCCTAAACCATCTAGGCGACTTCCAGTTTACGTCGGTGTAAAAAACTGGTGGCGTCCAATTGAACCTACCCGGCTAACTGAGCCAAGGGCTAATTTGCACGCGCTCTACTACACCTGCTTCCCTCAGAACACCCTGTTGTTCCTGTGTTTTTCTCTAGAGTACCTTTAAGAGTTATTTTAATGTTTTCAAGTTAAGCGGTAAGTACTTGGTCAATGATACTCATCATAGTATCTTTGACAGTTTTTAATCAAACACTTTTTTTTTTGAACAAAGTGCGTCGCAAGGTAAAACCATGCCTCGTCATTAAAAAAGGAGTTTTCATTGTTATTTAAATTACCCATAAACCACTCTGAAAATTGCATTCGCTGCGACTTGTCGTTTGGTAACAATTCTTGGACTGAGCTTAGACGATAAGCGTGAATATGCAGGTTATATTTCAGGATTGTATTGCTTGCTGACTTAAACGCCGAATAGAGGATTGTGGGTGTTCATTAACAATTTGCCTCAATTCTTCAATTTTTGGTGCACTGCGAACTTTGGGTATCCCACTGCCTTCCTTTCTATTCACACTTCCTGCTTCTCTAAACAAAGCCACAGATCTAGTCAAAACTTGGCGAAACTGGTCGAAATCCATTACTATGTGAGGTAATTCTGTTTGAAAATCCTGAATGGCCTCCCAGGTTGAATAAACCCACTGGCCATCAACCCTTCTACCATTTCTAAAGTAATTTTCGATCATAAAAGCTATTTGTTCTGCCGTGATTACCATATTTAATTTTCTTAAAAAATGACAACTTCAGAACTTGACAGTTTTATTTTTCAGTCACTTTTACCAGTGTTACCTTTCAAGAGTAATAATTCAAGACATTCATGATTGATTCCACAGCATACTTTGAGGACGTTTGTTTTTTTGATCTTACGTTATTTGCATAAAATATATTGAAGAAATATTCGCAGACTGAAAAGTTTGTTGACATAAAGTTTTCAATGGTTTATTAGTATGTTATGTTTTTATAGGCATGTGTTTTTTTGACATAGCAGTTTTATCTAAAAAAGCAAAACGGCGAAAGCAAAAACAGCTCCAAAACACATATTAATATCAACCCATTAGCGAAATATAACGCGAATAAATTATAACTTAACCGGTGAAACTATTCAAATTCTAAGCGATACATTCATGGTGGGAAAAAATACGCCGAGAGCTCATTGTGTTACAGAAGCATTATCAAACTATTATTTAAAAATTCTGCACGAACCTGACATTACGCCAATGTATTATTAGACGAAACGGCGTATTTATTATTATGATGGAGATGAACGGCGGACGGCCGTTGTTGTAATGCCAACGACTGACGGGGGATTGCGGAAATGAAAGGAAATATGCATTCTGGCTGGTGTGTGGTGTGTTGAAAATATTCATAAAAAATTACATGTCGCGGCGATTGCCTTTGCAGTGTTGCAGACGGGGAATACCGCTTTGAACTAACAAAAAATAAAATAGATTCATCTAACGCCCTCTTTGAAAATTTACTTTTCCTCCCTAATTTTAGGTTTGAAAGGGGCACTTTTCCTCCCTGGGGAGGAAAAGTTTTTATTTCTCCATACTCAGAAAAAACACTATATATATATCGTGAATTGGATACCCATTCACTCTATTCCATATTGCACAATACAAATTCGGTTTATTTCAATGATTAGTTTATCATTGTTAACCAAAGGTTATAAGATTTCTTGAAATATAAGGTTTCATTGGTTTCTAATGGATCGTTCAAATATAACAATTGTTTGATGCCAGTAATACCCTATTTCCAATCTATCTAATGCAAACTATCATTGGTTTCACTCATGGATTTATTAAGAAAGGATTCGATGTCCGTATACTGTGAGCGTATCGTGAAGCCTTATATTTGTTATTTGTTATGAAAACATTTCCCCCAGGAGATTAGTTTACGAACTACGTAATTGAATCAAGAATGGTAGTAGAAAGAGATAAAATAGCATTGGAGTGTTGGAGCTCAGAAGTGTTGCTGTCTGTGCTGGTTGCTTAGGAAAACGGCTGAACCTCGATCTGAACACTCGGTTACACGTACGTCTTTGTCCAACCTGAACTAGGAAAGAAAAAGTGCGATTTATAGATTTATAAATGACTCGGAGCGACTTTAAATAAACACCTTTAGAAATAACATATCCTGTAAATAATAAAACCTTTTTAACTTAAATTTATTATTATTTAGCAGGAAAATAAAATATTTTAGGGCTTTTATTACTTTTAGTAAATCTTGTGATGCTTCTAACGTATTTTTTGTACAAAAATACAAGGTAAAATAAGATGTGGCCAATGTTTACAAATTGTGATTACAGTGTCATTTAGAATGGTTTGTTTTGGCTTCAAAGAATGTTAAATCATCTCGTATCCATTCTTAATAAATCCATTGTTTCACTAGAAGTTTATTGGTGAGTATGCACCTCATTTGATGCAAAATAGCTATTATTGTTTCAATTACAACAGTAATTAATTTAATGTAAATTCTAATAGAAAGAAAACATTTTTGTTTAAATTCAATCATATTCGGGTTTTGAAGAACAATAATTACTCTTAGTTAATATAATGAAGAATTTCTATTACATCAATTTATTATACTTATATTTCAAACAAATGAAACACGCTTTATCATTTTAAAACAATTTTTATCTAGTATTATTAAACATACATTGTTTACATTCTGTAAATATTTAAATATAAAAAAACACATTTTATTAACACCACACTGACGCGAGCACCGTAAACTTTTTATATTTATTTCACTCCAAATTTAGGATCTGCTTCTTTACAGAACTGTCTGCTTTTGCCATGTATGGGTACAGGATGCAAGATGGAACAAATTTGACGCATAAAACTTCATTCGAATCTCCTAAATTTACAGCTAAATTTGGTGAAAACCATGTCTAAAAAATACAAATTCAACAATAAACTTGCGATCATATTTGATGTTAATAGTTTTTTAACAATACGTATCGGCTGAGTAAAAAGTATTATAATAGACTAGCCAAGAGAGATTTACAAATAAAAAAACTTATTCTTGCAAATCGTTTAGATTTGTTTTACTTATCATTAACGACTGAAATGAGTTCCCAGTCCCAAAAATCTATTATTTTTGGCGTATAACGCAATAGCAAGCAGGCTGCAAGCTTAAACGACGATTGAACCAACAAAAACCAACACCACAATTTTAACCCCTCCCTCCGCGAGCAATATATCTAATATTTCAGCCAACAATAGAACCCATTGACTTAATATTTTTTATTATTTCTCTAATAGGTACCTTATATATTTTATAACAGTGTTTATTTTAATTGAAATGATATACGAATATTTCACTTAATTTTTAGATTTTATTATTTAAACTGTAGTTCTTTGTTTAATAAAATATATTTTAATTTGAATCACACCGCCCACAAATAGCTATTTTTCACCCAATTATATTTGAGCATTCTCGTCAAATAATTTAATGTTTTAGCTTAAATAATTCTATACTCTAAGGAATAATAGTAATTTATAGGTTTCCAATAGTATTTTTGTAATTAAAAAACTGGTAATATAGTTTTTAAAGAAGTAAGACTACTTTTGAACTCTAATAGTAAGTCCAAGCAAACCCAAGCAAAAAACCATGTAGGTTGTTCGAATTTGTAATATGATTGGTTCAGGTTGAAGTTAATAAATCTAATTGTTTTTTAAAAAAAGCTGTTCCAACTGATTAGTCGAAAAGGAGCTTCTTTTATATGCGTTAATGGAACCTTAATTATGTTTGATATTTAATCACATTATGGTCACAGTTAACGTGATATTTTATTCTAATTATGGATGTTTTCTTTTGTTTTTTGTAACGGATATTTTTAATTTAAGCATGACTGTGGGTTTAAACAGGAATTCAAATTGTTTTAATTGTATAAGTTTAGTATAACTTAGGTGGAATTCTTTAATCTTGTGATATTACATTATAATTTGTATTATTTTCTGAATGAATTACCAAAATATGATAATGTGATTAATATTTTACCGGATGGGGTCAATGGGAGGTAAAATTGCTAAAATTTTTAATAATTCCGTACAGTTTATATTCATAGAAATGTTTGTCTTTTCTAAAATACATAAAATGCGTGCTCGTATACACACTACCGCTCAAAAGTATTTGGGCACCCTTGTTTTATTGCACTGATTATACAAAAGACTAGATGGAAAATCCCCTTGGGGTACATTTAATGAAATGCAAGTGTATTACACAGAAATTCAGTAAATTGGGTTAGCCTAAGGGCCTTATTACCTGTAAAATTAAAATTCCTATAATAGAGTTATTGAAAATGCAGGAAAATTCAGGTATAAAATCCACTTGTTAGAATCTCTTCCTTTTATTGCTTTGTGTTATTGTAGGTAATAATACTGATTACATTGTAGTGTTACGATTTGGTATAGCATATTCAAGTTAAGGTAGGTTTTATTTTTGTTTTTGCAGTGATAGGGTGGTGTGCGAAATACAGCGTTAACAAGTTCTTAAAAATGCCTAAAAGAGGAGAGTTAGACAGGGAAACACGTGCGCTAATAGTGGCTCACCGTAAAAGTGACAAAGGCAATCGACAAATCGCCCGAGAATTGCATTTAATCCACTCTACCGTAGACTGTACTTTAAAAAAATTCCAAGAAAGTGGCAGTTTCTTAAATAAACGACGAAGTGGGAGACCAGAAGCGACCACATCTGCAGACGATCGTGCAATAGAGATGATTAGCAAGAGAAACAGAGGTAAAACGGCTCCAGAAATCGCCGCAGATATAAATGTTGACCAGCAAAAGCCGATTAGCGTTTCTACGGTAAAACGTGGTCTGCAGAAAGCTGGGCTTCATGGACGAATAGCAATGAAGAAGCCATTGTTACGTAAACAAAAGCGACTCCAGTGGGCCCAGGAACACCAACATATGGACGATGGAAGACTGGAACAAAGTGTTGTGGACGCATGAGTCGAAATTTGAAGTGTTCGGTTCACGAAGCCGTGTATTTGTTCGAAGAGGGGTAGGTGAACGCGCAAGAGAGGAGAGTCTTTTGCCTACCGTTAAAAACGCGGGTGGTTCCATGATGATTTGGGGCTGCTTTGCTGGCACAGGTGTAGATGACATCGTGAGAATAGGGGGTATCTTAAGAAAAGAAGGCTACCGTGACATTTTAGAAATACATGCATACCTTCGGGACATACTTTGGGGTCAGAATTTTGTCTTACAGCAAGAAAGACAGTGATCCAAAAACACAAGAGTCTAGGGGATGGGTGCAACTTTTTATCCTGGGCTTGCGCATGCACAGGGGAAGGAACAATAGTGGATCTTTTTCGCACCGATCCCTCTTCGCTTGCGAGGAAAGAGACTGGTCAGGGCCCCTAACCAGGTGCTAACCCTGTTCCGACCTTAGGGTGCCCTACGATCCACCGTTCGCTAGATTTTCTGGACCCACAACAAACAAAACATAATTTTTAGGTTAAGGTACGTAGACACGATAAATTTTTTGCTCGGGACCTTTAAAAAAAGACAAAACAAAATTTGTATCGAGGAAGGAGTGCTAACCCGTTTCCAATACCCCTTTTAGAGCCGATTTCCTAATTTTTTATAAAATTTTAAATGACAAAAATTAAGAAAAAGATGCGGCCGAGCACGCACTGAAAAAATCGTTTGGACATTTTTTCACACAAAATTGTAGCAAAGTCTTTGTAGAGCAATTTACTCTAATTGGATTATTAGTTACAACAGTTTTTAGACATTTTCATACAATTGTAGCAAATTTTGCTACAAATTGGTCTTGGACGTTTTTGAGAACAAATTGTTGGAAAATGGTACACAATTGTAGTGAAATGTCCCACAATGTTTTTTCAGTGCGGATTCGATCCAACACCTCTCGGTCAATAACCGCATTACTTTACCACTGGACCCCAGAATACCTTATCTGGGACTGGACTACGTGGCCCATGTTAGGGAATCGGTAAACTTATTAACAAGTGCGTCATTTATATTTTTGAGGATATTTTACGCATGCGGACGCCCGGGATAAAAAGTTCCACTCATCCCCTAGACTCTGATCCAAAACACTCATCAAAACTATGTAAAGATTATTTACGCGACTTAGAAATGGAATGGCCACCTCAGAGCCCGGATTTAAATCCCATCGAATTATGGGACGAGCTGGACAGGAAGATGCGGCAATTTGCCCCGACGTCTGCCGATGACCCGTACAATAAACTGGAAGCAGCTTGGGACCTAATAACACCCGAAACCTCGGTAAAACTTATTGCACGAATGCCACGATTATGCGCTGCAATAAAACGGTCCAAAGGAGGGAATATAAATAAAGTCACCATTTTAATTTATAAAATACTTTTTGCTTTTTGCTTTTTTAAGCATATTTGTATAAATGGGTGTATGTAGCAAACTGACAAATAAATATTTTTGGAATTATTATATTAATTCTACTATAGGTGGAGGCGCCCAAATACTTTTGAGCGTTAGTGTACATATGTATTTTGCTGGATAAATTCAAAAATTCAAGATTCTTATTCATATCACAAATTACAAATCTTACAATCGTCAAAGCAGCAATATGGAATGTGGCCTTTATATACGATTTTACAGGTAACAAACTAATACTTAACACAACACAGCACTTAAAACTACAGTCAACTTCGGATATAACGAACCACCAAGGGGATCTTTAAACAGTTCGTTATAGCAGGGCGTTCGTTATATCCGAAGTGCAGAGAATAAAACAAATATGTACTATGTACTGTATGGTACTTTTTATGAGTCGTTTATTATAATCAATACATAATAGTATTTTTAAATTATGTACTTATTAAACATACATATTTGTATAATTTATACAAAATCAGAAATTTGAAATTTTTTCTTTTTTCTAGTACATGTTTTTCAATTTTAATTTGTAAGTAATCACCAGACTCAATCAACACTCTTGTTGTCAAAATTATTATTATTAAAATTTACGAATATTAATAGTCTTTGACTTTTGTAACTGATAGTCCCTACAGATTTAGGCATTTACAACCCCATTTTGCAGTTTTGTAATTATGTCAATTTTTTCTGCTTTTTCGCTTGCTGAATTTTGGCGCGCTCTGCTCCATGCTAGAACAATATTCCCTCGCCTATTGCCGAAATTAAACTACAAATTGAAATGGCGCCTGACAGGTCGCTACTCGACCCGTTATCCGAGAATACCAACCATAGAGAAGCGACAAAACGTGTCGGTGCCTTTGATATTTAGGGTAACCAGTTTTGCTGACTTTGGGCAGACACGTATCCACAATATTGAACGGAGAAAGATATTTCGTCACACTAATGATGCGGTATAGACAGAAGTCCACATTATCGTCGCACATGCCCTGTGAAATCTTGTATTGTCTTTGTCGCTTCTCTATGGTTGCAATTCTCGGCCGTTACTTTACGAATATGGAAGTGATACGTACGTGAAATTTCGACAGTTCGTTATAACCGAACTTCCACAAGCAAAAACTAATCAAAATAGGGTTCGCTATAGCCGATAGTTCGTTATAGCCGGGTTCGTTATAAACGAACAAAAAATACATACATTCTTATGGCGTTTTGGCCGGACCATAATTTTTGTTCGTAATAACCGGTGGTTCGTTATATGCGGGGGTCGTTATATCCGAAGTTGACTGTAGTTTAAAATAAAATTTAAATTAAAAATTAAAATGCGCCACGCGTAGTTTACAATTCAGACATACTTGTTTGTAAGTTAAACGATTTATTAAATTACACAATCCATATAAAATTACAGAGTTAAAAAAATTTAACTCTGGATTAACTTTGGATTTTCTTTTAGGAATTCATTAATATTATAAAATGTTTTCTTGGTGAGATACTTTTTTATCCATGGATTTATTAGGACTGGATACGGGATGAGTTCACATTCTTTGAAGCCAAAACAAACCATTCTAAACGACACTGTAAACACAATTTGTAAACATTGGCCACATCTTATTTTACCTTGTATTTTTGTACAAAAAATACGTTAGAAGCATCACAAGATTTACTAGAAGTAATAAAAGCCCTAAAATATTTTATTTTTCTGCTAAATAATAATAAATTTAAGATAAAAAGGTTTATTTATAGGTTATGTTATTTCTAAAGGTGTTTATTTAAAGTCGCTCCGAGTCATTTATAAATCTATATAAATCTATACGTCGCACTTTTTCTTTTCTAGTTCATTAGACAAAGACGTACGTGTAACCGAGTGTTCAGACCGAGGTTCAACCGGTGTCCTAAACAACCATAACAGACAGCAACACTTCTGAACTCCAACACTCCAATGCTATTTTATCTCTTTCTACTACCATTCTTGATTCAATTACGTAGTAATTCGTAGTCTTGTATATGTTCGTAGTTCGTAAACTGCTCCCCCAAGAGAATAACAAAAACAAACAACAAAATATAAGGCTTCACGTTCGATACGCTCACAGTATACGGATATCGACTCCTTATTATAATAAATCCATGTTTTTATCGCAGTTTTACAACTGGTCCTCCTAAGATCCCTAATGTGAACTGGCAGTTTATTATAGAAAGTGGGGGGCATAGTGTATGTTGCGTTCCAGGATTTTTGAAGCCTCAGGAAATCAACGCATACATTATAATTATATCTGGTGTCATACTCAAGATGTGATCTTTCTTGTAAATTAATGCGTCGAACACGTATCAAGATACCCCTCCCGGGCCACGCGCCTCTGAAGCGCGAATACCCTCCGCGTGTGACGGGAATACCCCCAGACGAGCAGAATGTAGACCCACCCTGACTGCACTAATGGCAGTGTATGGAAAGCCATCACACATAGTGTCAGCTCAAGATATCTGCAACCGGCAAAAGAATTCAATGGGAGGCTTACACAACGTTGCAAATTTGTTTGTAAACCAGATGTGGTAAGAAAAGTTTAAATCTTATTAACGAACAATTAACCAGTTTTTCAAAATTGGTCTACAAACAATGGGCAGCGTTGTTTAAGCCTTCCCTTGCATTTTTTGAATTCTATTGCATTGCATTTTTTGTTACGATCAATATTTAGTTGGATATCTGTTATTGTCTGCTCAAGATATCTGCAACCGGCAAAAGGATTTAAAGAATCCAAGGGAAGGCTTAAACAACGTTGCGAATTTGTCTGTAAAACAGATGTGGTAAGAAAAGTCTAAATCTTATTAACGAAAAATTAAACAGTTTTTCAAAACGGATTTAAAAACAATTGGTAACGTTGTTTAAGCCTTCCCTTGCATTATTTTAATTCTTTTGCCGGTTGCAGATATCTTGGGTAGACTATACCTCCCAATTCACTGTGGCCGACAGGCTCCTGAGTACGTACAGTCGGGAGATTTATTATTCGTCCACTTGGGGTCAAATTACGCTTTCTTCGCTTCTGTATAGATTCGAAATTCTGTGACTAAAGTATACTAGCATCGCATTTTCTGTAAAGTTTACTACATGCTTTCCTGAGCACCACTTTTTAAAAGTTTAATATGTTGCTACGTATAACTTCCTTGACTTTTCTGGTAGTAAATTGACTGCCACAACATTTGCTGCTTTAGTAATTTCTTCAGATTCCTCTACATAAAAAAATTTAAAATCCATGGTTTACCACAAACGAAACGTTTATTTAAATGTTGTCAGTTGTTTATTTAAATTTTGCCAGTTGTGAACGACTTTTTTTTTCAACTGATCAGCTACTATTAATTTTAAAATCAATAAATATTAATGAAATTAGATTATTCATTTTAAACTTACATGGGTCATGAAAAACATAATGTATACACCTCGGGAGAGAATACTATTTTTCCTGCACCTCAGGGAAAATAAAGCATTTCTCCCCCTTAATGTATAATGTGTTTTTCATGCGAACGTGCTTATAACGCCGTTTAAATGATATAAATTGTGACTGTTGTACTCCGTTTTCCCTTAAATAATAAATCATGTTTAAAGTAACAGCGCCAGACGTCATTTTCGCTGGATTTTTCTTTCCCATGGGACATTTCCTTTTTGTAATTGCCAGTCAAAATCAATTTTAATTATTGGCGTCAAGTAAAAATTCCTGAACTGGCTGCAATACTGCTGCAGACTAAGAATACTTAGGAGCTTCGACATTAATAAAGTAACTGAAGGGTGACATGAAGTATAGGCTAAAAAAGCTTTAAAGTGTATATTCGTATACACAATATGCAGTTTCCATCAAGGTAGCTGTTCAAAATTGATAGATTGTGTTGGATTTATCTTTGATTTTTCAGCCATCCGACTCGCGTCTGTTCAATTTAAAAAAAGCTAGGCTAAAAAACGAAGAATTTTGAATCTGTAATGCTCACATTGAGAAAATCCTAGTTTTGTATATAACACTGGTCAATAAGGTTTTTGCCCGTTAGTAATTAGTTACATGAATCGGAAATACGCGGTAAATACACATGAATGATAAAAGTATCACAGCTGACTTGACTCGAGTTATTGAACTATACCTACAGGTTGAAACATTTTTGCGTTCGCGTTGCACTTGACCTTTTTTACTTGCCTGTGCTTGTGGTGCGGTATTTATCTAGCGACATGACAAAAGCACAAGATGTGCTAAAACCTTACAAGAAAAAAAAATTCCATCAATAAATAAATAAATTCCCCCATAATTGTTATACCAAATATTAAAATGTTGTTGCACATTATCTATATTTTATCTATGTATCAAGAATCACAAAATAGAAATTAAAAAGATTATCAAAAATGGAAAACTGTTTATTAAAAAATTAACACAAAAATGATAATAAAAAAATTAATGAGATGGTTGAGGCTGGTGGAGTTTTATCAATTTGTTAATGTCGAGTTCCCATTTTGTCAACCTCAGTCGCAAATCGTCACGCTCAGTGATCTGCAGTCTGTTCCTTTTCGTATAAAGTAAATTTGCTACTGCACTGAACCCACGCTCAGCCAAATACGATGAAGGAAATGCAATTAAAAATGTCTATATTAATTCCCACAATCCAGGGTAAAGTGATGGTATTGATTTTTGAAGCCAGAACTCTTGGTATCCATTTCTGAATTTTAGTTCTTCGTTAGTTGTGAGTTCTACGAGTTCCTCTTCTAAATTTAATGATCTGCTGTATCTGCATTTGCGAAAGGATCTGAAACCCATCTCGGTATATTCATGTCTATAATATCCTGGAATCATTCCTTAAAATCAGCATGAAGAAGTGTTGGCAGCAAGTAAATCTTTCTGTTTTGCAGAGACTGCTGATAATGTGGGAAAGTGACTGTATTCACATCTACCTAAATTTCGTTTGAACAGAAGAAGTTTCCCCACAAAAGCAGCTGTGACGTTTTTTGTTTTAATTAAATTCAACTCATCACCTTGCAATTGTAAATTTACTTCGTTAAATATTTATCTGTCAAATAAGCGATGTCATTTTTTGATGTAATCAGGTTTGCGCGCAGTTTTTCGTCTCTATTTTCAAGGAAATCTGGTACTGAGTCAAATGGATTGTAAGAACGATTCAGACAAGTACCTTTTGAGAGCCAACGAACTTCTGTGTACAGCAGCAAGCGATAACAATCTTCATCATTTTCACTACAGAGTTGGCCAAATAGTCTGTCACTCAATGAATTGCTTCTAATCTTATTGAGTGCTCTAATAACGTAATCAAGCGACATATGCAGGCGTTTATTGAGATTTTTTGCAAATAAATGCTGACGATGAATAACACAATGTACAGCGGGTAAATTTGGTACTATGCTTGTTTCAAGTGAGCTATCAAACCCTTATGACGCCCCGTCATTGCTGGGGCACCATCAGTAGCAACGAAAAGGAATTTCTTCCTCTTAAAACCTGTTCATAGTATTAAATATCGATTCTCCCTTTGTATGGGTTTCCAATTTTTTAGCTAGTAATAATTCTTCTCTTATAAATCGTACGTATGATGAGAGTAATAAGTCGTTATTTGATAGAGTTGATTCATCGAGTTGAATGGAAAATTTGCAAGTCTTCAAGTAATCGCATAATGATATTTCAACGTCTTTAGCCATTTCATCTATTCTTCTTTGCACTGAATCATTAGGTAGAGGTGTTTTTCTGATGATATCTGATGGTGTCTTATGATGAAGAACAGTTTTTATGACTTCTTTGACTGCCACCAAGATTAATTGTGTGTGGTTTTCCCGCTTTTGCGATTAACAATGAAATATTATATGAAGCTCGTAGTCCATCATCTTCTTTAGAAGACGACGCAAAAAGGTTTGATATAGTTGGCTGTTTTAAATATTTCTTTTCCAGTCCTTGAAAATAGGATAATCCTTTGTGCTTTTCATCAGCATCCATTTTATTCAAATGCTCTTGTAGTCTAGAAGGCTTCATTTGAAAAAAACTTTTTGGCAAATTAAACATTTAGGTAATGTTTGGTTCGTAGGATAGTGCTTGTATCCATATTTCAGATACTCAGTACTGTACTGCCGGCATTTTTTCTTAGTAGATTTAGACATGTTGAAAGACAAAATTTGATTCTTATGTTACGCGCTGGTAAGGTCACTCCTTGAGACCGTACAATTTTTTAGTTTGCAATTCAGATAAGATGAGCTGTCTATTGTGATTGTGGCCAGATGCAATTGGACGGCTGAAATATTGAACACACTTATTTACACGTTTGTTACTACCAGTGTCAAAATAACCTTTTTACTTACAAGTTAGCACGTTGCTAAGACTGAATAAAAAATCAACAACGAAAGCCGGTGTGGATCCCTTATGGCTGCACAATACAAATTCGGTTTATTTCAATGATCAGAGTTTATCATTGTTAACCAATAGGTTATAAGATTGTATGAAATATAAGGTTTCATTGGTTTTTAATGGGCCGTTCAAATATAACAATCATTTGATGCCAGTAATACCCTGTTCTAAATTCAATGCAAACTGTCGTTGGTTTCACTAGAAGTTTATTTGTAAGAATATGCACCTCATTGGATGCAAAATAGCTATTATTGTTTCAATTACAACAGTAATTAATTTACTGTAACTTCCAATAGAAAGAAATCATTTTTGTTTAAATTCAATCATATTCGTGTTTTGAAGAACAATTATTACTCTTATTTAATATAATGGAGAATTTCTATTACATCAATTATACTTATATTTCAAACAATTGGAACACGCTCTATTATTGTAAAATAATTTTTATTTAGTATTATTAAACATACATTGTTTAGACATTCTGTAAACATTTAAATATAAAAACACATCTTATTACACCGCACTGACGCGAACACCGTAAACTTTTTATATTTATTTCACTCCAAATATAGGATCTGTCTCCTTTGGCTTGTATGGATACAGGATGCTAGATGGAACAAATTTGGCACTGCATTCGAACCTCCTAAATTTACAGCTAGATTAGGTGGAAACCATGTCTAAAAAATACAAATTCAACAATAAACTTGCGATCATATTTAATGTTAATAGTTTTTTAACAATACCTATCGGCTGAGTAAAGAGTCATATAAAATAGACTAACCAAGAGAGATTTACAAATAAAAAAACACACTTATTACTGCAAAGCTGTTTAGATTTGTTTTACTAACTATGAAACACTGAAATAAGTTGCTCCAGTCTCCAGTCTTGCAAATGATCTATTGTTTTTGGCGTACGACTATTCAACGAACAAAGAAAAATTCTAACCTCTCCAAGGGTGTCCGCGAGCAATATAAATAATATTTCAGCCAACAATAGGACCCATTGAATTAATATTTTTTATTATTTATCCAATACCTTATATGTTTTAAAGGAGTGTTTATTTTAATTGAAATGATATAAGGATTATTGACTTAATTTTTACATTTTTTATTTAAACCGTAGTTCTTGTTCGTTTAGTAAAATATATTGTAATTTGAATCACACCGCCTACAAATAGCCCAATTATATTTAAGTATTCCAATCAAATAGTTTAATATTTTGGCTCTAACAATTCTACACTCAAGGAATATTAGAAATTTATTGGATTCTAATGGTATTTTGGTCATTGAAATAAAGGTGATATAGTTTTCAAAGAAGTAGGTATACTTTTCAAGTCCAATAATAAGTCTATATTTAAAGCAATATTTTTTTTGATTACTTATTTCAATGATGTTTTGTTGAGACATATTAGGTAACTTTAATATAACTAATGTGACAGTGGTCAAAAACAGTACTATTATTGAAAATAGCATAGCAGATTTTTCTGTGTATCGTTCCTCGATGTCAATATCAACATTATCCGCTTCATTAATACTTTCTTCCCCAAACATCTTAACATTTATGTAGATTCATTCTGTTGCGCTGTATCAAATTTTTTTTGAATAATCGAAATCTACAAATTCAAACTGACAGTACCAACAATTACCACGAACCGTTGCTTAGCAACAGACACAATGACTCCGCATAACCCATTATAATGTTACGAACGCTCAGTATTTCATACCATCTAGACCAGTTTTTGTATTTTTTCGTAAAGATTAATATGGTTGTGCAAAAAATGGTATACAATACTCTCACCGATTTCGAAAATTTACGAAGCTCGGCCCTGCGGGCTTATAATTTCTTTTTAAAAGTTACCCGATCCACTGCGAGATGATCTGCTTTCATTAAACTCATAAAACACATGGACCCTATTAAAAAAAGAAAATCTAAATTATAGTAGAATCCGCAGCAATAAATTACAATAAACTAAAAATTTCTAAATTTCACATTAATGATCAGTAATTGACGTGAACGTTAAGGGAAAATACTATCAAACCCGCCATTAGATAATAGCACATTATTAAAAATAACATACCTAGTGTTAGAAGTTGGATAAAATTATAAACTGCCGCAAAATTAACGCACCACCCGAAATTTGTTACAACTTTGGTGTTATAGTTCGACATACGAAAACTCGACCACTAAAAGAATGCAGCAAAAAATTAGTATGTTGCCAAACTGACAAACAAAACTATAGTAAATAAGTTACTGAAAATTATTTTTCGCAATAATGTTGAGCGATATGGTTTAATATATAAAATAATAATAAGAACCATAATTATTTTCATTATAGATAACAAATTATTATGGGTACCCTAATATTATTGTATTTTAACATCGGAAGTCGCCTGTCGGAGACTTCGTCAAGATTAAAATACATAATGCGAATCTTTGGAAAATAGGCAACGTTGTTAATAGGTAGCATCGTTCTTCCGGTTGATAGGTTAATAGGCTGGCGTCTACAATAATAATGGCGTATCTAGCTGCTTACTGAGTGGTGATTTGTATTGAAGATCGGCCCACCTAATTTTTTATCGTTTCCTCGCCCTTTCCTGGCATACAACTTACCATGTGTCGGACTGTATTTACTTTCTGAACTTGTGGTGTGGTTCGATTTAGATGAAATTGCTACAAACGACGCCGACATTTTAACATATTTTGCCGCCGCATCAGTTGTCATTCTAGGACCCTTGGGGTGGATAACCAAAAACAAAGCTTCAAATCTGCACTGTACTTCTGGTACTCTCACTCTCACGGATTATGCTAGACTGATAAAATTTCTATACTCCAAACAAGCAAAGAGACTCAGCTTAAATGATTAATCCCACCCCGCCCATGGTCACAACCATTGATTTAGAATCAAGTACAGATACAATTATATTATTTGCGTTTTCGAGTAATCAGGGATTCCCAAGTAATTTATCACCCCGCGAAATATATAGTCCCCCACCTACCTTTTTAAGAATGGCTGTTTCCAGGCTGTCAGTTATGTAGCGTATTTGCAGAGGAAGAGGATTAGAGGAATACTTGGTATAAAGAGTGCTTTTCCCAGACCACAGCCAGAAATTATAGCAGCCTCTATAACATTGTTTTGTACTATAATTAACACTCCAGTGTAAGAAATTCAACTACTTTTTAACACTGGGTAGTTTTCACCCCCTTGCATTACCTTCTCAAACATAGGAAAAATGGTTCTTTAGATAAATATTATATTTATTTATAGGGGACTGCTTCAACCCCTTGAAATATAAATTTTGCAAAATTTTATTTTTATGTTTTTCTCGCGCCCTAAAAACATTATGTATGCCATGATTTAACATTCCTGGTGTAAGAAATTTTAACCACTTTTTAATACTGTGTAGTTTTCACCCCCTTTCATTACCTTCTCAAACATAAGTATATAAAATAGTATACTATGTTGAAAAATAAAATAAAATTGACGTGTTTTGCAGTTTTTTTAAATAGCTATACTTTTTGAGATAAAAATTATTCTCAATTTTTAGGGGGCTGTTTCAACCCCTTGGAATTTAAGTTTTGGAAAATCCCTTCGTATCGAACCCCTTTAAAATAAACCTTCTTCTTCTTCATCTTAGAGAAGACCTTAAAGGTCTGTTAGTGCCAAAATTCAGCTTTGTCGAGCGGTTTGAGCTGAGTCGTGACAAATGAGTACTTAAGGATTTTATATATTAGACCGAAATTCAATCGTGTAAAGTACAATGACGTTGGTGCCGGCGGAAAGATTGTTGCGTCGCGTCGCCGTCTCTCTCGAGCCTCGTGTGACTTCATTAACAACCAGTGGTTAACTAAAAGTTTTCCCTCCGCCGGCACCAACGTCATTGTACTTTACACGATTGAATTTCGGTCTAGTATAGATAACAAATTAGATAAAAAGGTGTTGAGTTGTAAAATAACATATCTTATTAAGGCTTCATTTGCCGACCACATCCATTTATTGCCAACTTTATTTTATTTTAGTATAATATTTTGCTCTATTTTTCATTTGTATGAATATTTTCACAATATTAATCGTAGATTCATATTCTATGGGTAATATTTAACTTATTAATATGAGTTTTAAGATATTTTATGGTTTCTTTTAAGAAAACTACATATATTTAAAAATAATATTGAGACCCTAGTGGCATCTCTTAAAATAATAATCTTATGAATGAAATCATTATACACGTTGAAGTTTTAAATAATTGACCGAAAATTGCTTTCAGGATATGAATCTATACTTAATATACTCATAATGTTATTGTTAAAAGTTTTAAGGCCGAAAAACCATATCAAAATGGAATTAAGTTGGCCTCCATGGACACGATTGGAAAATGCCACCTTAAATAACAGTGATAAAAGAATGAATGAAAAAGAAAAACGATAATTACTAGTAACCGCCACAGGTTGTTACATAATTTCCGAGAAAAACACGGAATTCTTATTACACTTATGAAAATGAATTCTTTAACAGAAGCTACGACCACAATGATATTCTTCAGGAATGAAACGGGGATGTAAAAGAAGTTCACGCCAATTTGTGACCAACTTCTGGTGGTGCGTTATTATTGCTGGTCAGTGTATCGTATTATTGAAAATACTTTTCTATAGTGAATAATAGCCGCGATTTTGTTCTGTTACTACTGGAATTCCAAACCAGTTTGACGGAACTTGAGATTGAAATGAAGATCTTCGGCGAACAGCGTTCCATTCATAAGCAGGCCGGCAAATATATTATTGTGTAATTAATAAAAAAGATAAGGTATAGTAATGTTGAATTGGAACGGTTGTTTAATTCTTATGTTTTGTTCGACCACGCCTATATTGCCAGTTACCGGTACTTAAAAGTTTCCTGTGCTCTTATTTTAATAATATCAAGTACAGGTACAGTCGTAGGGAAAAAAATCTTACATCTGATTTATAATGTCTGTGAAGTTGGCCCCCCAAATGCAAAATTTATTAAAAATTAATGGAGTTCTGAGTTTCCTGTGAATAGTTCTAGAGATCTTTTTATTTTTTATTAAAAGTTCCGTTAAAATAAAAGTAAAAACACTATTTTAAAAATGGGGTGCCAACTTCACGCAGTTCCCCATTATTGCAAAAACAAAAGTTGCTTAATAGTTCTAAAGGAGTTCTACAATTCTTTATGATGTCCGAGGCCAGAACTCTTACCAAAAAAAATTGTAATACATGTTTTCTGCTTTTTGAGAAGGAAAAAATTTAACAACAAAATGTCATTATCTTTATGCAGAACTGTAGAACTATTGCAGCACTAACGGGAACTCATCAGTTTTAAACCAGAACTCTTGTTAATAAATTTTCAAGGGGGGCCAGCTTCACACTTTGTTAACAGTCAAAAATTTAAGTTGTAAACAAAAAAATACCATTCTAATTCTACAGAACTGTAGAACTATTGCAGCACTAACGGGAACTCATGAGTTTTAAACCGGAACTCTTCTTAAAAAAATTTTCATGGGGGGCCAAATTCACGATTTTTAACTGTCAATAATTTAAGTTGTAAACAAAAAAATACCATTCTAATTCTGAGTTTTAAACCAGATCTCTTCTTAAAACATTTTTCACCCTTAACCTATGTTACCTTTCAAGAGTAATAATTCAAGACATGAGTTATTGATTCCACGACATACTTTGGGGACGCTTTTTTTTATCTTACGTTATAACTGAAAATCAGTAATTTGAAACAGCGTGCGAAAATATTTACTCACGGTGCAAGGAAGAATTATTACGCAACCAACCATTCGCCAGACCTATCTCACATAAATCTTGAACAAAAGCTTCGAAATCTAGTAGGCGGCGTTTTGGCAGCAGTCATAATTTGAAAGCTGTCTCCTAGCAACCAATTTTATTTGTTTGATTGTTGACGGCACTGTCTCAACTGCAACCCAGAGAATCAACGAGATTTAACTATATAGAATAAAAGTGAAATTTCGTAAAAATAATGATGAAAATCTCCACGAAAGTTAGTTCGAAACTACTCCTCCAGAGATTGCAGAAAAAGCCGCAGAAGTATCCCAAAATCTCCTTCCTTCGGTTTCAAGAGAAATATTGTATATTCGTAAAAATTTGGCATCTGATGTAACCAATGACTTGGATTAAATTGGACTGCTGATATTTAAAGTTCCATTCATAAATACACGCACAACTTTTTAACTCCACTGTGGGCGAAATGCATGCCACAGGAACGCGTGTGCAGTATACGAATAGTCTTTTTTCCGAATTTATCAACGACAAACCGATTCCAGTCGGTCGGCGTGCTCTCCTTGTTTCCATAACGTAGTTAAAAAAGGATAGTATTCTTTACCACGAGATGGGTTTGTCCACCGGTGAATTCGAATCAACACGACTGTATTTATGCAACACAAAATACCTAGATCAGGGGCGGAGCAGCAGCCGAAATCCATTCTCGGTCTGCTTCGTACGGATAGCCAGTGTTGCCAGAACTAAACTTTTCGTGATTTCTCACAATTTCGGCTAATTTATCCCGATCTCGGGAATCAAGTACAAAATGTCACGATTTTTACCTTTATAGAAATATCAATCAGCGAATCTCATGATTTTGATCTTCATTGAATCAAAATTGCAATTGAGATTTGAAACTCAGTTTCTGATTTAACGTTACACTTTCCCAATCTTAATAACAAATGGAGAATGTTAAGATCACACTATTTAAACGATTTTGATACCGATATCTTGTTGTTTTGGAAAAGAAATTGCATTAGTAAAAATAGGAGTTGACTCTCTAAAATTTCCGGTAGAGATCGCACGATATGACTTTATTTTGCCGATACGATATATCGGCCGATACCGATATTTACGATGCCGATATACCGATACCGATATATCGTATCGGCAAAGACATTCGTACATGTTTCAATGTTTAGTTTTTATCAGGGTTGAAAAAAGGCATGCCTTATAAAAAAAAAGTCAAGGCTTAAATCATGTGAATTAATTATTCATGCCAACCCTGGTTTTTATAACGTCGAATATAAATAAAAAAATACAAAATACGGTTCTGAACCTCCAATTCGCTAAATCCTGTACGTGTTCCGTATCAATTTCCGTTTTTCGTTCATGCGTTTTCTGTTTGGGCGAAAACGAAAATCGGGGAAGTCCCGGTTTATCATTCCGTCACGCGGTAACGCGGTATAACTTATACCGCGTTACCGCGTGACGGAATGATAAACCGGGACTTCCCCGATTTTCGTTTTCGCCCAAACAGAAAACGCATGAACGAAAAACGGAAATTGATACGGAACACGTACAGGATTTAGCGAATTGGAGGTTCAGAACCGTATTTTGTATGTTTTTATTTATATTCGACGTTATACCGTATAACGTTTCTGATTGGTGAAGTTTCGGGGAAGTCCCTGTTTAATGTTTTCAGTATTGCTTTGTGAAATTCTGAATTTATTTCTCCGGAAAAAGGCCTCAGTTATACTCCAGTTATGTTATAAATGATTAGATATTATTAGTGACATAGAAGAGGCACAAATGTATTTTATTTTATTATATTTACGAGTATTACCTTTCGTAGGTATATGCAGTAGTGTTGTAAATATCCGTATTCATTAGATATCCGAATCATACGGAATCGGAATCAGCTAATATCCGTATCCATTATCCGAATACGAATCCATTTCTTGACCCGCGCGAAAGCGGTTACAGATCATGTATACGTATGCATGCAACAGACTAAAACATTTTCTATCCGGATCCGGATACACGGGTAGGTAGGTCGATGCGGTATCGGTATCATACCATTCGAAGTCGAAGTTTAGGGATAAGAAGGCACCGCGTCGCGCCGTTCTCGTTTGAATTCGGTTCGGGTGAGGCGGGACTAGTTTAACCAATGGGTCTCAACTCATATGATACCCGTTACCCCGATAACTATGCCATCTTTTTTTAGGAAATGACATTAGAAAGAGAAAGCACAATATCAAATATGCCAAATCGCAGACCGTGTTGTTCGCTTACACTCGATTCCGATTCCGTTTTCTCTTTGCACTTTGCATTAGTAACCACCCGATGCGAATTTATTTTGATTCCGAATCCGTATTCAAGTTCTCGGCCGGTTCCGGATAATCCGGATTCTTTTAATATTCGGATCCAACGGATTTTTGGATACGTATCCTTACATCACTAATATGCAGTAAGAATCCAAAATTGTTCGTTTTATATGTGCCGATATATCGGCAAGTTTCCTGCCGATACGATACGATACCGATAATCGGCAACAACCGCCGATATGCCGATATAACGATATCAATATCGGTATCGTGCGATCTCTAATTTCCGGGTCTTTAGATTTGTTTTTCAGATTCATTGTTTAGGTCTACGCAACAAACTTAAAGTGAAAACATTAGAAGGCATTTTATTTACCAAAAGTTTGTTAAGAGACAAACATTGTTATGATTTTTGTATCACCAATAATACTATGAAAAAGTTAGGTTGTGGTCACGTATTGAATTCAGATAAAAATGAGATAGAAACTCTAAACAGATGAATAACTTCTATTTTTTTGTTTGTTTTGAGTTAGTTCTACACTTTTACTTATAAAAAATATGACGTTTTTTATAGTACAAAGTGATAGATATTTGTTTAAGTTTGTAAATTTGTTTTAATAATATTTTTATATTGTTAAAATTTTTTGAGTTTTATTAAAATAAATGACAGTAGAAAAAAATTACTTAATCCTATTATTTTTACTTCCGATGCAATCATTACAGTCTCGCGATTTCTCACGAATCTCGGCGGTCAATTCTTACGTTTCTCTTTAATGTCTTCAGTGTCGTGTCAAGGCGGGTTCAAACAGCAATTTAATTCAATTTTAGCCTAAGGTAATTTAAGAGTTTATTTAATTTTAATTTATGGTGTTCATCCAGAAATTTAAGCCACCTAAGATTTAATTTTCAGCCAATGAAATACATCGTGCTGCGCCTGCGCCATTGCGATTTTCAAGTGTGGGTGTGGGTGATTTTTAGTTTTGCAAAAACAAACTCACTTTAAATAATTTACATTAAACAAGCTAACACAAGGAATGGGAAATACACAAAAATGAAAAGCTTTTGTTTACATTTTATGAATATTTTTCTTTCAAAACTGTCAATAGTGTCAATGCCAACCGCGTCATCTCATTGAGTTTGCGCGTTAACCCTCATTTAATTTAATTTAATTCTAAAAGATAAAAGTTGGTCAACTTTTAAATTAAGTCTTAAATTACATCAACTGTATGAACGCTATTATGGCTTGCCATCTAACCAACTTTTTAAGTTACGCTAAATTAAATATTAAATTAAATTAAATCGCTGTATGAACCCGCCTTTAGTCTTTTATTTTCTTTGGTGCCAGTCAAAAACTTTATCTATGGTGTCAGTATTGCATCCTGCAGTTAACAAGGGACGCGTCGAATGCACACATCTCATTTTGGTATGGTGAAAAACCGTGTCGCCGTATTTCCACGTAAACATAAAGGTGCGTTTAGACTTGAGCACGCGCGCACTGAGCATACGCATACGGCATTCGTTCGCGCTCGCGAGAAGCGTTTAAATTAAAATTTAGTTTCTGACGCATGGGCTGATCCAGCTGTTCGCAGTGTGTTAACCATGAACGTGAATATCGCATTCGCAGCGGCGGCATTTATCGTGATGTACAGTTTAATAAAAAAAAAATTCGAAAACGCAGACGTCGTCGTTGGTGGCAAACTCAATTTTTTTGTTCCCCACTCTCTAAATTCTCAATATTTAATTTATTTATCAGTTCTTGCCATGCATCATTTTTTTCGTTTTTGAATAATATTCTGGGTGCTTAACATTCCATAAAATGGGCACATTTTCATATTGTTGTAAAAGTAATAAAACTGTGTCATTATTCCACTCCATGGCTAAAGAAATTGTAATCCTACACTCGTGAACGCTCAAGTCTAAACGCACCCTCGCATGACTTTATTCTCGTTCAAACTGAGCATTCGCGAACCCATTAATTCTTTTTGAGCATGTACCCTAGACCCACACCAGCCGGATCGCGTCGCGGCCATTCGCGCATAGCCACGCACAGAGTGAGCGTTCGCGTATAGCCGTTTACACTTGAGCATTCGCGGTATCGCGGTGGATCAGTGCGTGCGTGCTCAAGTCTAAACGCACCTTTATATTTACTTTGCTGAATCTAGACTGTAAAAGGGTTCTTTGCGGTATTTCGGCCTTTTCTCTGATGGAAATCTGCAAGCAATCTTAGGCTGTGTACCGTTGTCAAACCTGGTTAACCGCATCGGTTTCTTCGGTGACATTAATGACAGATATTGCGTTTCCAATCTGTCAACTTTTCAGATTACCGATACTTACGGGACACAAAACCGTAACCGAAGTTGACAACGGTACACGCCCTTAATTTCGATTGCCGGATCCATAGAGCTGACTTAGTTTTAATTTACGTAGCTAACATCCATATCTTTATGAAAAATATTTTTTTAGCTTTTAGGTTTTCAACCGATTAAAATAAGTATTTCTACTTGGACATCGGCGTATTAAACTTAAAATGTACTAAATCTTCCATAAACATGTATTGTGTTCTATGTAAACTGATATACCTACCACCATACACAAGTATTAAGACCCGTCCTGTTTAACACTACAAAATCCTTTAGCCTTTTAACTGCGCATGCGTTCCTGTGGCACTGCGCGCGGTCGGAGAAGGAGGCATTCTTGGTTCAAGCAATATTAGTCCAATTTGATCCAAGTCATTGGATGCAATGCACAAAATATCGTGCTGCAGTTGTAGAAAAAGTATATTTAAATATTTACAACGCGCGCGAATATACCTTTTCACACTCGTTCGACTTGTGGCCTTCGGCTCGGGTCCACAAGCATCTCACTTGTGTGAAAAGAGTCATTTTCAAAACTCTTAAAATATACTATTAACACGGTGTTAGCTAATCCCGAATTAAATTTTCTTTCTGCAACCCGCCGCAAATGGGATAACATACAAAGGGTAATATAAAGCAATATAATCCTAAAAATCTTACCAATATATGGCCTAAATGTACAATAGACACCCTGTATAGGTTAATAAACTTATTCAAAATGGCTTAAACTAGAACAAACCTCTTAGCAGAAAATGTTGCATGTTTTAGGTAAATTATAAACCAAATTCTTTACGATTAACTCTACCTTTCAGATTTATCTATAATAATTTGGTATAATAAGGAGTAAACATGGTAGTTATAGTTAAAACTAATTCCTTTTATGGCAAGTTGATATTAAAAAAAATTAACTGCAAAATAGGTTGGCCGTTTCGATACTTGGCATATCAAGTATGTACATAGAAAAAATATATTTTAAATTTTACATTAAATATTTGTGTTATACAGGGTGTTTCAAAAAACATGTTGTGCCATTTCTTAAAGGGAGAATCTTTGAAAGAAATTAAGGCAAATAGTTCATATGAACATGGGTCCTCAGATGCTTTGTTTCAAAGATACACGATGTTAAATTTTTTAAATGGTATTTACATGTTAAAACCGATGTGCAATTACCTGTTGGGAATACTAAACTAGTAAGGCGGTTAATAAAATTGCATCTTCTAAACGAAGGGAAAATTGAAGGATTGAGGAGATAAGTTTTGTTAAGAATTTAACATACTATTAGATCGATATACGAAAATGTGAAAAAATCAGTTTTTCCGTCTGCTCATATGCACGTCCCTGGAGGACCTGTCAAAGTTTTTTCATAGTCAGAATTATGCTTAATTTAAGTACACAACGTAAATTTCATCAAAATTGATGAAGTCATTTTGAAAATTTTCCATTTTGTTTTAAATTGCTATACTGACGACTACTACTGTATTTCATTAAAGAATCTAAATTTTGTCTTTATATGTCTGCAGGGAAAAGAAATGAACTTTTTATAATAAATTAGAGATCGCACGATACCGATATTGATATCGTTATATCGGCATATCGGCGGTTGTTGCCGATTATCGGTATCGTATCGTATCGGCAGGAAAATTGCCGATATATTGCCACATATAAAACGAAGAATTTTGGGTTCTTACTGCATATACCTACGAAAGGTAATACTCGTAAATATAATAAAATAAAATACATTTTTGTGCCTCTTCAAATGTCACTAATAATATCTAATCATTTATAACATAACTGTAGTATAACTGAGGCCTTTTTCCGGAGAAATAAATTAAGAATTTCACAAAGCAATACTGAAAATATTAAACAGGGACTTCCCCGAAACTTCACCAATCAGAAACGTTATACCGCGTTACCGCGTGACGGAATGATAAACCGGGACATCCCCGATTTTGGTTTTCGCCCAAACAGAAAACGCATGAACGAAAAACGGAAATTGATACAGAATACGTACAGGATTTAGCTAATTGGAGGTTCAGAACCGTATTTTGTATTTTTCATTTATATTCGACGTTATAAAAACCAGGGTTGGTATGAATTAATTCACATGATTTAAGTCTTGTCTTTTTTTTATAAAAGTCATCTTTTTCCAACCCTGATAAAAACTAAACATTGACACATGTACGTATGTCTTTGCCGATACGATATATCGGTATCGGTATATCGGCATGTAAATATCGGTATCGGCCGATATATCGTATCGGCAAAATAAAGTCATATCGTGAGATCTATATAATAAATAATGGAACACAATTGTTATAGAAAACCGAAATAGTAGGGATTTTAGCTGATTACTCTTATAGCGCAGCTATAACGTTGTAGCAAGGCGAACGACTTATTTGACAAAAGTATTTAAATAAAGATCAACATCTAATATCCTAAATGCCATCATTAATCTGCCGTTGACTAATTAACTTAAAACACGAAGTAAAAATAGCCTAACCTTAGCATGTTTACACGGTCTAGTTATTTCGGGGTAAGAATTAGTAAATTAGAACCGCTGAAACATTGGAAACAGAAACCTTTTTGTTTAAGTAGATGCTCGTAAATAAGAGGGGTAATCTATACTAGGTATACCTGTTAAAAAGACGTACAAGGTTAGGATGAAAAGTTGCCGGTCTATCAGAGAAAACAGGAAATTATTGGTTACAAAAGTGTTTTTATTTTTGTATGTAGTCTCCGTGTAGCTCAGTACATTTATTTCAGCGATGTTCTAAGGCCTTTATAACATCGGTATAGGCTGATTTGGTCATCAAACTTCCATCCTATCAATGCTGGCGTACCCCAAGGTTCAGTCCTAGCACCAACTTTATTTCTTATTCACATTAATGACCTGCTCTCTTCAGTTACCAATGCCATCCACACACTCTGACGATAGTACTCTTTACTCCAACATTCATTTTTCCAGACAAGTCTCAAATCAAGAGCTGAATAATAGACGCAGATCTATGCACCTTTTCCTTCTCTTTACTCCAACATTCATTTTTCCAGACAAGTCTCAAATCAAGAGCTGAATAATAGACGCAGATCTATGCACCTTTTCCTTTGCCAAGATCTTCAGTTAATCTTAGACTGGGGTGCTACTAAAAACCTTGTTCAGTTCAACGCATCCAAAACCTAGTCTTGCTCTCTGTTACGCAAACAATTTGCTGTAGCTACCCCATCCACATGATTGGCCAGGCCCTACAGAACAATGAAACGTTCGATCTTGTTGGCATGTCTTCTTGGTATCGCTTTCGAACATGATCTCATCTGGCACAAACACATTACTTCAATAGCCTCATCGGCAGCTAAAAAGCTTGATTTTCTTTTTCCAGAAAATACTTCTCTCCTTCCAATTTGCCCAATCTCTAGGTTTTCTAAATGGAGGGTGCAGGCAAAGAAGGAGTAATGTCAAAAAATTATAGTTTAAAAAACTAAAAAACACGCTTTTACCCAAGCAAACCCAAGCGCACTAAAAAGTTAAAAATAAATATTGTTCTTTTATAGTTAACAGAAAACCGGGGTGTGCACTACGCGCATCGTGCTAAAAGTAATGCAACTTACAAACTGCGCCTCCCTTTACTCCGCAAACATGCATACCCCGGTTTTCTGTTAACTTTTACAGCTATAAAACATTTGGTTTTTAAATAGGTAATTCAGTTTAAAAGCGTGGGGCGCTCTTAAATTACATTACATTTTGTTTATTATGTCTAGACCGCTATATAACTGCGCAGAAATAAATGTCTTAGTTTGATAAGTATTTCCAATTTAATAAAACATATTGTTCCGAAAAAAATCTTGTTCCTACTGAAGAATATTCCAACGGCGCCCATGCCCCTCGTATACTAACGAAGAGTGCGGCTACGTGTTTTAATATTACGGTAAATTGCGCCCTCTCTGGATCAGACTGGAAACTTTTTATCCCAACCTTGTACATTTCCATCTCTGTCTTAGGTCTCACAAGGGCATATTGAATTAGCTGTATTATCAACCCCAGCCTAGCGTGTAGAGGGAGAATATTTGATCCATTTATTTTGTTAGTACAAATATTTTAATACCTGCGACATATATACAGGATTTGTTATTAATAGCAGCGCTCATTAATATAGTAAACTTTTTCTTAGATCTCTCAATATGGTGGCCAAGTCCCTTGTCATTTATGGCACCCTGTTGAAGTCCAGTCTATTTTACGTTTAAAGGTTGGCTAAAAAGACAGGACCGGACTTGTACTCACCGTTCGACTTGATTAATAAACACCAAGAAAATCTAGTCTCTGAAATCTATAAGGTCCAAAAGTAAAATGTTTAAAACACACACTAGACAAAAAGCACCCACATCTGTGAAGTCAAAAGTTGAAACGCTGAGTTTTATCATAAATTGAACTCTACTGATTTGGCCAATATTAAAAAATAAAGTCATTTTCGAGTTAAGGCCGACAGACGGACAGGCTTCATAGTTTATTTTAATTTTTTCTTATGACAATGGTTGTAAGTATGTTAATGTTTATTAACATTAACATATTTTTATCCGTGTTGATTAACTGTGTTTTTATTTGTTTTATTTATTTTTGTTTTTGTTTCTTTGTAGATCCAGTAGGTCTAATCAAAAAACTTCTTATAAAAAATGGTGAGTATAGATTCTGTTTCTGTGTGTCCGTTGTTTTTTGCTTGTCAGTGTCTAACAAAGCCTACTGTTTAAATTCTAATAAATTAGTTATTTAATTTTTGTGTGCTGTTCAGACCATTTAACTGTTATTTTTGCTTTCTAGGATCGTGTTTAATGATACTCCTCTTAATAACTTTCGTTACAATGCCTGTCCATCTGTCTGTTTTCAAAATTAACCAACAGGTTTTACTTTAAAGACTTAAGACAATACACTAGTACTGGTTTAAACTTGGATCTTCTAATAATTTTTTTTTATATAATTTACTCACCTTTTATATAGTTAAATGTGTTTGTATATCAAATCGATCCTTCTATCCTTCTGTTGGGGGAAATGTTCATCACTAGCTCATTAAAATTATAAATACTTCTAATAAAAGGTTTCTCAATATATACATAACTAAAGCGCTTAACCTTGACTCCGCCATTGTATTTCTTAAGAAAGTCTTAATCCTTTTTAGTGTCGAAAAGCACCTCTCACTTTCCACTGTCATCATTGGAATAGTACATAAAATCTTTAATAATTTTACGCTTTCCGAAAACGTTTCACTAAGGTTCATTTCTAACAAGAGCTGTAAAATAGCAACAGCACCCGCACTATTATAAAGATCTTCACGACTAAATAAAACATGCAGTTCTGATTTAAGCTTGGAAACGTTTATCATCTCATACTTATTTTTAACATATTTTAAAATGTCTTCAGGAAAGTCTTTCTTATAATCAGCAAAATTATGTGTATTAAACAAACGTGTGACAATTAAATGTTCTGTAAAATTAAAACGACAGCGGATTTCTGTTTTAGATCCAGAAGAGTTTTTCCAATTTAATGTTAATGAACTACTTATTTTACACTGCAGTATTTCTTGCACTGTTAAAGTCATTGCTAACATAAGTACTCAAGTACTAGTACTACACAAAAAACACAACACAAATATCAAATAATATCCAAACAAAACACATTAGGTCAAAGCCGAAACACTTCAACTTAACAAAACTATAAATAAAAGCTTCTCTCGGTTGCGGCATCACAAACTCACATTTCTGACATAGCGTCGAATGCTGTGTTGCCAGGTTACAGTTGTTACTTTAGGTTTTAATGTTTTATAGGCACAATACAATTATTATTATTAGTAAAAATCTTAAAATAAAATTAGGTAAGCTTATATTAAATGTATAAATGTATCGCAAATCGCGAATATTGTTCTAATAATAAATTCAGACTTATTTTAGCGAGACAACCCGACACCCGGGTAACCCGGGTATTAAAACACCGCGGCGGCGTTGACAACCAAGCGATATTATTGGTGGACCGTCGACAAATTGTGTCTCTTTTTAACTTCCTCAAGCGCGTATGTGTGTTTCTCTCGTAGCTTTAATGCATTTTATGTAGTCCATATACACCCATAAGGTCAATTTAAAATACGGCGAGTCCGAAGCAAGCTTGGCCTGATCACCGTTGTATACGGCGACTTGATTCTTTCCTGGAGAGTTTTCGCATGGAACTTGCACTTTTTTGAAACAAAAGATTCTTTGTTGGTTTTAAAAAATTAAAAAATAAATTATTAGGTAGATCATTGAAAATTTTAGATGGGTCATTGACCAAATGACCTTATGGACGGGCCGCGCCTGGTAGGACATATAGGTTAAGCCTGACGTTAACATGTAGATTGACACTTATTTTTGCTAATCTCCTGGCGTCACTTGGCACTGAGGGCAAATGGCTGCTTTTTAAATTATAATAAATTATAGCAAGTAAAAAAAAATTGTAGTTAAATTATCCTAGTATTTTAAAATCCAGTCTAGTAACACGTTCTAAGATGAAAATTATTTGGAAACCAAACGAATCGCTGAAATATTAGGATAATTAAATTTTTATTTTCGACTTATTAACAGTGACATGACAAAAACCTGTCAAAACCTAACTGCCCAACTAGAAGATCTTAGTTTAAACCAGTATTAGATCTTAAACATCGTCTTGCTAACTACTATAACGGGGAGTGTTTTTTCTTGTCTTCATTTCGTCTTTGTCTTGATTGTCGTGTTATTTGGCATATGTGTCAATTTTGTCGTCTAATGAGCCCTTCTTCCCCGATAAAAATCAGCTGGCTGCCTTAATTTCTGTCGCTAATTGACGACATGAGTTGGCAGCTTCTAATCTAATTAATTTTTTTTTATTATTAAAACGGAGGTTATCATTTAGGAGTAAAACCGCATAAAACCTAATTTTTAAACCATGTGAGTATTGTGACAAATTTGTGCTGGGTTAAGTTATTTACATAGAAGATAGAAGATAATTATACATCAGCGAATTCGCGAATAGTTAAATGGTAAACACTTTTTATTTGTAAAAGTTTTAGAGTGTTTAGTATACAGGGTGGTCCAAAAGTCATGGTACACCGAGCAGCAGCAGATTCCTTATGTGGAAATAATGCGATTTATTCAAACTTGCCTAATTCCAAAGTTGATAATAACCAGTATATAGGGTGTCAACATTTTAATTTTATTGTCGATGTTTTCCAATAATTTCTCAGCAAAACGTCGTAGAGGCACGAAATTAGGGATTTGGGGCGAGGAATTCAAATTCGTCCATTTGATGTCAGTAGTAGGGGGCGCCACCTACGGCATACCGCACTTTTAAATGACATAACTTTTTTGATCTTAGTATATCAATCTGACTATTGAAAAAAATCGATTATTTTACTTCTTTACGTCTTGGTCAAAAAGGTAGGTATACTTTATTGAAGTCGCTAGGAGTAACCGTTTTCGAGATAATCGCATTTGAAATTTCCTATGCAACAAATAGTCCATAAGTAATGGTACATAGTGCAACAGAAGACTCCCCAGGTCAAAGCAGTGCGATTTTGTTACACTTACCCAATCCAATGGTTGATAATAACCAAGATGCAGGTGTCAGAATTTTGATTTTATTTTAGATTTTTTCGAATAATTTCTGAATAAATCTAGATAACGTCGCGAAATTAGGGATTCGGGAGCTTCTTGTGGCGAGAAATGCAAATTCGTCCATTTTTATACTGTAGAGAAATCGATTTTCCTACTTTTTTTACGTAAAAAACGGTGTACTTGGTTAGGGTCGCTGCGATTAACCGTTTTCGATGGATAGGCCGTGAAAGCCTTGGCCTGAAGAAGCACCAACTTTAACCCGCTCGATTTTTGCATATGGGGTTACATGAAATCGCTGACGTAGGAAGATACGGTGGATACTCGTGAAGAATTATGCCACGAATCAGAAATGCCTCGGGATCTTTTCAAAATGAGCATTTGTTTTTTTTTTAAACAGGCGATCGATGAATAAACGTGTCACCAAATGCATTAAGGTAAATGGAAATCACTTGAAACAATTGTTACCGAAAACGAATCTTTAATAATTCTTCAATTATTATTTTTAATTTTTTGATATTTCTGATTCAATAATCTTCTTTCCATTTCGGTAAATACGTTCAGCTTATTTATTTTCTTATTTGTTTGCGAGTGGTGACATTCAGTAAACGAAAAATCACTCTTAAAATGCTAATTTAATCTGAATTTTTGCTTAATTTGAATCAGCGTACGGCGTACTTTAAATGCGAATATCTCGAAAACGGTTACTCTTGGCAACTTCAACAATGTATACCGTTTTTACTTAAAAAAAGCTAGGAGAGTCGATTTTTTCTACAGTAAAATCAATATACCAAGCCGCAAAAAGTTCCGTCATTTTAAAGAAGCGCGATATGCCATAGCTGGCGCCCTCTACTAGTGATACCAAAACAGTGGACGAACTTTCATTTCTCACCCCAAGAAGCCTCCGAATCCCTTATTTCGTGTCGCTATGTCGTTTTGTTGAGAAATTGGAAACAATCGAAAACAAAATTAAAGTTTTGACACCCTGTATCTTGATTATGTAACTTTGGAATTAGGAAGTTTGAATAAATCGCATTATTTCGACATAAGGAATCTGCTGTTACCACTCTGTATATTTGAAAATAATAAATTACATATTGCCTTCCAAATTTTTTACCAAGTCATAATACTCGATGACAGTAACTTTTATTTTCGGTTTTGCCTCGATCTATAATTCCGTTTTGATCGTTAATTATGCACCTGTATAATATATTTGATCAAAGTCATTGTTCCCCGCATTTATGAATATTTAACACACCTATACATACAGTGTGCGTCACAACCAGCTTGACAGACGTGTCGAATTTTTGCGGGACGCGGTTTTAAAGGAAAAGTACAAAATAACATCGGCACACAAAATAAAAAAAAGTGGTCTGTGTTGAGTAAATTGCAAAAAGCCGCTGAAAATGGCTAAAAATTGCGAAAAATTGCAGTTATGAAAATGAAGAAAATTTTATTGAACTATATCAAGTATGTTTCTTATGTATTTTGCTGCGCTGAATCCAAATTCAGAATATGTTAATCTCGATCATTCATACATTTTTCAAAAATCGTAAAAAATAGCAATGAAGTAGCAGAAAATAGTAAAAAATAGTATTATTCTTACGTACCAATGAGGACTTTTATTACGTTTGTGGGAGTGATTTCTTATAACATTATACTCTACAGAAGCCAAGTTACTCACTTATGTAGAGCTGCAGTCGCCTGATGACGACGCCTGCGGGCCTGCCTTCTCACCCTGACCAGACGCCGATACTGGGGTTCCGAATCCCTGCATCCTAAAGCACTTATCGCTTGTGCCTGCCATGACGGCATACACGCCGTTAACCCAGGACTCTGCCAGACGGTTCTGTTACCCACCGTCACCACGTGGAGGTGCCCTGGTTACAGCAGTTTTTCGCAATTTACTCAAAATTTTGAGGGTGTACGGGCCAAACGGACTTCGGATTTGGATTCAGCGCATCAAAATAGATATAGATAGATGGGTCTGGTCAAATGTACAGACCACTTTTTTTATTTTGTGTGCCGGTGTAATTTTTTTATTTTTCTAATGAATATTACATGTCTTCTTTTTATGTAGACATATAAAAAGAAGGAATACCGGAAAGTCATTGGTTTATTTATAGCGCATTCAACTGAGCCACAACAATGTTAATAGGGAATATGCATATAATCCAAATAAACCGTATATTTTTGGAAAACTCTACATAAGGTATATATTTGTGGTGGTTGTTTTTATCCATTTATTTTGTGTTTTATTAACATAAAGAACTCTTTTTCGTACATATCGCGGGCACACAAGAAAACGGCATAACTCAAAATTTTGTCTTTTTCTGTTTTTTGTGGATTTCACATCGTATTTTTGTGTGTAAGAATGTCACTTGTTAAATGTGAATAGTAACCGCGAGAGATCGCAATGTCACGTTGACGCCAACAATGCTTTTAGGTTAGGGTATGGATGAGAATTTCAACCTAACCTCAAAAAATCGCATTGAATCATTCAACACGGGGGCAGTAAGCCTTATAGCCCATATACTTACTATATAAATATACGGCGGGTTGTCTGGAATTCTTGATGCCAACAATATGAAATGGAGATATACAATCTCGCATAAGTTAATACGAATTTTTTCATTGGTCAGAAATAGTACAGAATTAGATGGTGAATTGTACTAATCATCGGCTGTTGTGCGTATATTTCGGCTTCTGTCAGCTTTCGTTTTTTTTTTTTTTTTTTAGTTTACAGTTGGATCGCCATTCGTCATTTTTTCTTTGTGTCGTGTTGTATTTTGTATTCGGTGTTCTTGTGGTTGATTTTGAAGTGTGCTAACTTATGCCCTGATGTACAAAAAGTAATAAACTAGTTCAATTGTACCAAAAAACCAGCCCTGTCAAGAAACGTATGAAGCGTGGCGCCGTTAGATGGCCAATAGTAACACAAGATTTAGCGCAATCGCAGTTTACGAAATATCAGACTAAAGGATAGACTTATGCGAGATTATATATCCTCATTTCACATTGTTGGCATCAAAAACCGCACATTGGGTAAATGGGGAACCCGCAGTATATTTATATAGTAAGTATATGCTTATAGCCTATGGAGTTTAGGTTCATAGGCTATTTTTTGAAGTTAGGTCCATACCCTAAAAGCATTATATCTTTGAGTATTCAAATTCACAGTTTTTTTTTATTTTATTGCGTTTCCTCTCATTTCACGCAGTCATCGAACATCGAGCGTTCAGACGAGTCTATGTATACAGAATTTCGACTACTGTGATTTTTTTTGAGGTTAGAACGTGGTCGTCATTCGATTTACCAATCCTGTTGTTGAATTCCTTTTCTAAACGTACCAGAAACTTTCCATTTCCTAACTGTCATACCATTTGTACGTTTTGAATGCATTCACGCAAGTTGTTTCAAGGTTGGAATCCTAACCTATATTCGCTGAGAACACGCGCAGTATTTCTCGTGCTGTCAGCGATTTATGTTTGACTTATGTCGCAGTTATGTCGCTTTGCAACAAAATGAAGCACCATTTTTCGCTATTTTGGTCTATTTTTTGAGGTTAGAAAAAAATCCTGACCTGATTAAGTAATTCTGATGTCAAATTGGTGTTCAGCAGCTCAAAATATATAGAGCTAGGGGGCCTAGTTCCCGAACATGAAACTTTTTTTGTGTGCCCGTGTAATTTATGCAATAAAGAACTACATGCTTGTTCCCCTTTGTTAAGTAAACAAAATACTAGTAATGAGAGTTGAATTCCTCTTAATATCAAACTTGATAAAACAATTTTGAATAATATTCAGCCAAGCCAACACAGATCTCAATGTATCACCCGGTATTCTACGCCATTAATTATTGTTATTGATCTTTCATCCGAATGGACAACACGACAACAAATTTAATTCCGATAAAAGAGAGTCCGTTTTGTTTATGTAGCCTAACCCTTATACGCTTTGTGGCCCGTTATCTTTTCCTTTTAGCCTTTTTATCTGTCTTTGATTGCGGGCGCTTTTTATATAGGGTGTTGCTTCCGCTCTAGATAGTCTACAAGCTAACGTAATTGGCCGAGAGACCAGAAGAATATGCTTTCGCGCTGCTGCATAACAGATTGGATTAGTCGATTAGAACTTAGAAGCTTGTTTGTATCGATTATACAGGGTGTGCTAATTCTCTTGTTGCGTCAAAACGACAAGTCATGGCTAGGTTTTTGAGATCTACGAGAGATTCTCAACAGTAATATAACAAGAGGAGTGAAAATTATCGATAATAATTTTTGGGAAATTTACTCGAATGCATTTAAGTTGAAAAAGAGCACGAGTGCTTTTTTCAGTTTATAATGTATAAGCGCAAGTTTTTCAAAAATTATAGATATATTTTCATTGCACGAATTGTATTTTATGAGAGAATTTAATGAATTGAAATTTTCAATTTTTGATATTAAATTCCATTGTCATAATAAATGTCAAAGAAATGGCAAAATCCAGTAACCAAAGCTTCGTTGTCATGTCACAAGACAAATTCTTGATTGTTATAGTCGTTTCTATGAGAAAAAAAATAAAGCAATACAAACACTAACAATTTTGAACGTTCTTTTTGAAATTTTGTGAAAACGGTCGCTATTTGGAGCAGCAACGCTAGAAGAAATTAGTCAAAACATTGACAGCCACATTCTAGAACGCTAGTCTGGTCTAACTTGACAACCAAAAGTTTTAAACTGACAAGTGTAAGAATAAGACAACTAAGTTTAATACTAAGAATTTGTTTCCGAGTTTTTTTGCAAGTTTATAAGGAAAAGCGCAATTTTAGTACATACTTTCCACAATTACAGGACTAAATCCACTTTAGCAACACGTTCCAAAATGAAAATCATTTTAAATCAGCTGAACTATTAGAATAACTAAGATTTTAATGGAGACTTATTGACAGTGTCATGAAAAAAACCTGTCAAAACCTAACCGATCAATTAGAATAGTGGTTCCCAACCGGTGGTTCGTGTTTGGCGTTTTTAAAATTTATAATTCCATTTGGAATAAAAAATACGAGTACCTAATACATTTTAAATGGTTTTATTTTTATACCTTAGGTATATAAAAAATTGGGTGGTTCCTAAAAAAGTATATTTTTTGAAAAACGGTTGAGAACCGCTGAACTAGAAGATCTTAATTTAAACCGGTACTAATAGTTAGGGAGCTAGTGGCAATTTCAGTATATAATTTCATCGTCGTTCATAGTAATATGTAATGTAGTTTACAACTATGTGGGTTAGAAAAAGGTAGAGCTGCGCTTAGATGGCGCTATACAGATAATAAATTTACGGAAGGCAGACGTCCAGATTGCTGCATTTTTTATAATAATTACAAACATGGGAGAAAACAACTTCTAAAACAACTACTAAATCATTTCATCGTCTTTTTTATTGATATTTTTGACTTTAGTAGAGTTTCTGCAATAATATAAAAAAGGGGGCAGACATATAGGTTTTTGATTAATGCCACAATTCTAAAAAATATTCCCATTTTCTGTTTTCTAAGGTATTATTCCAATATAATATTGTATTCAAAGTATACACAGAGTCACAAGAGGAGAGAAAAATCTAGCAATTATTTAAGAAAATATATGAATAAATAAAAAAAAATTTGGCCAAAAAAGTGAATATCTCATTATCTGTCTGCCTTCGAATAAATCAGCATTGAAATTGTCTGCCTTTTCTCTTTTTATGGTTTTTATAATTTATAAAATAATTAGGCTTAAAGGCAGACACGATTAAATATGATTTCATAGTTTTTTTAAAGCAAATTTGCGATATTGCAGTTTTCTAATGCAGTGCTATCTTAAGTAGCAGAAGTAACTTTTCGTGCTTTTTATAAAATAATTTTAATAATTAACGCAATCTGTCCGACGATGGAATAATATTTTTTAATATATCATAATAATTGAAAAAATCAATTAGTAGAACAAACGTCTGCCAGTTGCATTTCTTTTTTTTTTAAATTGAGGCAATTTTATTACAAGAGGCAGACGCGATAATAGGTATTGTTTTCAGCACTTATTTTTTTACATCTTTCACAAGCTCTCATTTGATATCGCAACAGTAAATTAAAGGCAGAAGTTGCGCATATTGTTTATTTTACTCGGTTCTTTGCTTTAATCAACATCTGTCAAATGATGAAATGATTTAAAAATTACTGCCACCAGCTACTTAACTATAAATCTTAAACCTTTTTAGTGAATCTGAGCGTGAAATTCTTACCCCAAAAAACCGGAAAAGCTCCAAAAATATCGAAAAAATGCATTCTAGTGAGGATGTACCATTTAAATTATTGTGGATTTCGTGTGCGGATGATGTGACAAAACTGTCAAAGAATTAGTAAAATGCCAATTTGACATGCTTGAATTCATTTAAATGTAACCAAAGCGATAGAAGACGCTGAAAATTTAGCTGATAGGCTAAATAGGACCTACCAGCAGTTTATGGGAAAAGGGGGACACTGGTGGTAAAGGAATGCATGCTGTTTCAAATAATCTTGAACAAGGACGCTTAAAAAGTACATTTAAAAATTAACATTAAAGCGAGATTCCACTAACAAATCGTCCCTGTTTTGTAAGAAGGGGCTATCTACAATACAAAAAGATAGCAGATGGCCCCTTCTTACAAAACAGGGACGAAATGTATTATGTAAGAGATTTTGAAAAAAATCCTCCCTCTGTATTATGCTACAGCAGAGAAAGTTCAAAAGACGGGTTTATTAGTTTCTCATGTAGTTTGTGGGCCATTAAAGTAAAGTCGAGTTTTTAAACAGAAAATCTTTTTTTCGCCATCTCCCCTCCCCCACTTTATTATGCGATCCCGTCTCAGGTGTTAAAATATCACTAATTTGAAGAAACATTTTCCTTCTTTAGTCACACCTGCCAAATGTGATCAATAGTTTTCTCGTTTAAATCCGTAAAATCCTTTAAAAAAAGCCTTTCGACTGAAATTGGAACCAAAACTTTTACAGCTAACCCCGTATAGTTCCTTTGTT
This sequence comes from Philopedon plagiatum, assembly GCA_963971165.1. NCBI lineage: Eukaryota > Metazoa > Arthropoda > Insecta > Coleoptera > Curculionidae > Philopedon > Philopedon plagiatum. The sequence goes on from OZ020194.1 coordinate 10,086,235, forward strand.
ATGAATTATAACATCATTATCAACAAATAAAAATACATCCATTCAATGATTGTCAAAGGCAATTTAAAGCTGCTTCAACTTTGTTAGTAACAAAATAAAGCAGCATTTTTCTTTATGCCTGATAGTGTCTCAATGGTTTTATACAGTTGAACATACTGATATTTTGTGCATGGTTTGCGAATTGGGCTATAATTAAAAAGTGTTGTTGTGTAGTGTATTATGTGTCTCTGTGCGATTATTTTCGGTGCGTAGGCGTAAGAGATAAGGTATGTGCAATGTGGTTACTGAAATACCAACTTGTAAATATTATTTAACTTATTATTATGTGGTTATGCTATGAGATATGGCGTGAAATCTAACTTCCGTGGAATAATGATGAACCCGAAATTAACAAGAAGACCTACAGAACTGGTAGTCACCGATTTTTATAAAGTTTGGTATACAAATAGGGCAAAAAGTAAGCGACCTATATATTTTTAGCTGCATATACTCACTTTAAGGGGGCAGAAATTGACCTTAAAGTGTCGCATAAAAATCGCATTTTGTCTATATCTGAAAAACTAGAAATATCATAATGAATTAAAAAGGACAATATTTCTTTAAATTAGTATTATTTTGTCACCTGAGGTACACAGGTATCACATAATGAAGTGGGGGGAGAGGGGGGTGAAACATATTATCTATGTACGAATGTACGAGCATAAACACACGAGCCTTCGCGAGACCCTAGGTATGGTGTGGCCTGTTCTAGCTTTTTGTAGCTGGACAGTAAAGGAATGCACACGTAACGCGGCTCTTGTTGCTCTGTTAGCAACAGTCAAGGGGGAAATTATGGCGGCTAGTTCTTCAGAGCAAAACTCGTGGAAGTATCGGTAGAAAAAGGATAAATCCCCAACAGCGCGGCGATAACCGAGAGAAGGGAGTTTCTTGTGAGGTCTGGGTCATTGATGAGTCGAATGGCTCTCTTTTGAAGAGAATCAATGATGTTAACCCTCCTAACCTCCAATCCTTTAAATACCGTGTCAGTAGATTGCATCTCCCTTCTCTTCAGATGCCCACGGTACTTTAGTACAGCTTGTCAAATATAGCTTTGCATTCTCAAGAATTTTATACTTGCGCGGACGAGGAAGTGAGACAGCATTCGGATAACAGAAATAGCAATATTAAGCGGCTTCTGCTTTGGTTTAAAATACTGTCAGCGACAAAAATAAAATTACCTGATCGCTTTATAATACATACTCGGTTTCACTTAAATAATATTATTCTTGTCATTAATTTAGCATAAATTAGTTGAAGTCAGGTAGCAGTCAACAGCAGTTTAGTTCCTGGATTCTGCTTGCTTGATTTTGATAATAAAGACAAATTATTTTGTGTTAAAGGGGTTGAATTGTGATAAGAGTTGTATCATAAATACTTTCCAAAAATTTTGGTAATTATACTTATGGCAGGTACTAATTACATCTCTATATTCGGTAAGTTATCTGATGCATAATTGTGATTATGGGTGGTAGCATAAATGCATTTCGGAAATTTTGGCAATTATATTTGTGGCAGGTACTAATAATTACAACTCTAAATTCGATGTTACCTCAGGCATATAATAAATTGCTACCAGTCTTATTATTATTCTTACTATTGAAGTCTGCCAATGTCCCTTATACCCGGTTGTACAATAGTGGATTAAGCTTAGTTTAACTCACAGACTGATACCTTCCCATATAAATTGCATTGCCGTCATAAATGCATTCAATTTGACAGCAATGCATTTGTTATGGGAAGGTTTCAGTCCATGGATTTATTAAGAAAGGATTCGATGTCCGTATATACTGTGAGCGTATCGCACGTGAAGCCTTATATTTGTTGTTTGTTATTCTCTTGGGAGAGCAGTTTACAAACTTGAAGGAAATACGTAATTGAATCAAGAATGGTAGTAGAAAGAGATAAAATAGCATTGGAGTGTTGGAGCTCAGAAGTGTTTCTGTCTGTGCTGGTTGCTTAGGAAAACGGCTGAACCTCGGTCTGAACACTCGGTTACACGTACGTCTTTGTCTAATGAACTAGAAAAGAAAAAGTGCGACTTATAGATTTATAAATGACTCGGAGCGACTTTAAATAAACACCTTTAGAAATAAGATAAGATAAGATTTTACCTTGTATTTTTTGTACAAAAATACAAGGTAAAATAAGATGTGGCCAGTGTTTACAAATTGTGTTTAGTGTCGTTTAGAATGGTTTGTTTTGGCTTCAAAGAATGTTAAATCATCCCGTATCCATTCTTAATAAATCCATATTTCAGTCTGAACCGAATTTTAGTTGAACTAAGTTTAAGCCACTATTGTACAACCGGGCATTAGTCTATTAAATACTTCTTATTACTCTTATTACTTATTAGGCTTAAAGTCTACGTAGGCTGTCCTAGATAAAAAAAACTATATACAATACCGTTATTTCATCACAACAGTAGATATCGGAAGCACGCGATAATCCAAAATACATAACTCCTTGGCACCAGAAACCACGTTGTCGCATAACCACAAACTACCGGTCATAATAAACAATATAATAATTATTCATTTACGTGTAAACAAACAGCCACTGTACGATTTATGGCTTGTATTACATTTGATGATTAATGATAGATAATAAGAGTAAAAATTCGTTATTATAACAACACTAAAAATTGCTGCCAGTACCTACTTACTTCGCATTCAAATCATTTCAATTAGTGATGTCCAGTAACATTAGTCACAATTTTATTTTAATTTATGCAGTAATATTAAATTATTAATTTAAAATCATAAGGAAATACTAATTGTACATTTGGGCCACTCTATAAATAAACGATCTCGAAAATGGCCTAATCAAGAAGCTCTTCTTTTAATATATTAAAAATTGACCTTGATAATTCTTACCGTTTTGTATTAAACGCCAGGAAATCACCTACTCTAAATAGGAAAAGAAAACTCTTAATCCGGTGGTATATTTTTGAAAAATATTTTTCTGCAATTATTGCTCTGAGAATACCTAAAAAACACACTACAGTAGATATCGTTTATAACGACGTTGAAGGGACCAGCGGTCTTTATAACCGTAGGTCACTATGTATATCCAAACACCATATTAATACTCAAAAATATGTATGTATTTACATTTTACTTTTGATAGAAAAGAGTTTACAGGTAAATGAGTGCAAAAAAAATGTTCATTTAACGCAAACAATGCATGTTTTTCATATTTAAAAAACCGTTTTCTTCAATTTAGTAATAATAAAATTTTGTTTTTCTCTAAATTTTTCTTAATTTTGAAGTAAACCGGCGCACAGTGTAACGAAATCCAAAACTGGTAGACATTGGTACTTTACTTTGCTGTTTTGCAAAAATTGTGGCATATAAAAACATATTATATTGGAGTACGTTATTACTGTACTAAATTTAGACCTACGTAGTACCTTACTAGGTACCGTATTTTTCGACAAAATAAAAAAAAATACTGTTTTCGGTTTAAAGCAAACTAAGTTTAATATAATTATATACTTATTATAAAAAACACACTTTAATTAACCTAATTTTCACAATCTGAGCTGGAGACTGATGTATCAGAAACATTTTCCTCAACTTTAGTTTCTTTAAAAAGAGTATCGGTCTTTGAGAACAGATAATTTTTTTTCCGCAGTATATTTCGGTGTAATAAAGGAAATAAGGAGATTTGAAGAAATTAACAAGTTGTGCAGTATATTATTATCCTCAATATTTTCGCTTTTGCTTGTAATGTTTTCGGAATTTACGACACTCTTTATTTCTAGCTTCTGATGCCTCTTCAGATAAATAATGTCCAATAGGAATATAAGAAATGTTCTTGCAAATTCCTGCCCCATGTATTAATAACATGTGAACCGAGATGTGAACACTTGATGGCATATAGTACCAACTGTATAATGACACATACATCTGATACAGCTTTGCAGTATATGTCAAATGTTCCCGAGAAGTATCAACATTTAAGTTTTGACCCGAAGAAAGCGCTTAAAGAATTACAACAAATTTTTTAATTAAATTTTTGTTCAATCCAGTGATTGCTGCTGATTTTTCGTAATGTCGGAAAAAGTTCCAGCAGTATTGTCGTCGTTTGTGGTGCCCTCACTCTGTTTTACATCGTCTGTTAGTATCCCAAGTTTTTATTAGTTCCCATATTTTCTTTTTTATTTGCTCTTTTATTACTTTGTTTTCACCCTTAGTGGCATCATTAATTAAAAGAGTAGTTAGCATACTATAGCTACAACAAAAATTGCTTTAAATTTTTTTTATAGAGCACATATTATGAATTTTTTAAAGTTGGACTTATTTTCGCATCATTTTTATTGCTCTCAGAAAAGTCAAATTTCTGTTTAAAAAGGAAGTACTTTACGGTGATACATTTAAAAAAAATTGGTAAACGACTAAACTCCAGACATTTTACGACAAAACTAATTAAAACTCTATAATCGCTGTTAATTCATGTACTAGAAATAAATATCGAAAATACTAGAAGTTTTACAAATTTTTTAGCGTTTAAAAAAAATTTTACTTCTACTTTGTCTTTTCGACTTTGCATTTTCTAACTAATATTTTCGGAGGAATGCGGTTCCGAAAAATATAATATTAAGTAATAAACCCTATTGCAAATAAATTATCTAATCTGTATCCTCATCTTTTTCGCTCTTTCAGAGGCACTCCTGCAAAGTCGCCCCCTACCTCACATCCCTAGTCTTCCAGAATCGGATCCGCCCTCAAGCGGCTCCGGAGGTGGCACGAGTGGAGTCACAACGTCCACGCTGTCGTCGAGTGGAGCCAGCGGAGGGGCCGCTGGGGGCCCCTCGACCCCCCTTTCTTTGGAGACCGCCAACCGGTGGACGTCCAAGGAGAACCTCTTGGCGCAGGAGGAGGACGATCCCCAGTTGTTCGTGGCGCTGTATGATTTTCAGGCTGGTGGGGAGAATCAGCTTAGTTTAAAGAAAGGTGAGGCATTTTCTAGAACGGTAGATACTGTCAAAACGGTAGATCTGCCATAAAAACGGTAGCTCTAGCAGCACTGAGTGAATTCAGAACGCTAAAATTTGCATCATTTTGATATAACGATGTTTTGTCTCACGCGCCGGACTCCTCTTTCTCCAACACAGTCTTTGCCGATACTCTCGGCGTTCAATTCTGATATTGAACGCGCCAGAGCTCGTATTAATGTTAATGTTCGACGGCAAAAGAAAAGAGCTTGACTGTTATAAAAATACAAAAATCTATTATACAGTGTCACACATAAAGTCCGCATCATATGGGAAATTTTTTTCCTTACAGGTTAAAGGAAATTCTGATTTTACTATTAGTTTTTGCTTTAAAAATGACGCCCAATGGCATGCACATGAGCAGTCACGTGACTTTGTTTAGCTGTCAAATTTGACATTTTTTTCAAAAAATGTCCAAAAAGGCGGTTATTTCTTAAAATTTCGAAAAATGTTAAAGGAAAAAGTTGTTTGTTTTTTAATTTTCTACCCGTGTACCAATTTTCAACTTTCTAGTACAAATTTAATTTTTTTCCAATTTTTTTTAAACTCGACATTTCTGGGTTTTTTAAATTTTACCAAACCAGTACAAAAATATTCCTTTATACCAAACTTATCTTTTTAATGTATTTTTATCACCAATTGTTGTTCTAAATACTGTTTTTTATTATAAAAATAGGAAACGCCAGCAAAAACTATGTCAAAGTTGATGCAAAGTTGACATAATTTGTACAAATAACTGAACATTTGACTCTATTTCGGTTTTTTACTAAGATGTTAGATGCATAAAACCGAATTAAAAAACAATTCCAACGAAAAATCTTTAATTTACCTTTTACTGCACTTTTTAAAAAATAAAACCTTGTCTTAATAATAACGAATAATTACAACGCAAAAGGAACTAAGAGCAGGCCCACTCTAACCATTGGACCAATAGAGGCTGCAGCCCTAGGGCGCCGGACGCCTTGCGCCCTAGGGCTGCAGCCCCTATTGGTCCAATGGTTAGAGTGGGCCTGCTCTTAGTTCCTTTTGCGTTGTAATTATTCGTTATTATTAAGACAAGGTTTTATTGTTTAAAAAGTGCAGTAAAAGGTAAATTAAAGATTTTTCGTTGGAATTGTTTTTTAATTCGGTTTTATGCATCTAACATCTTAGTAAAAAACCGAAATAAAGTCAAATGTTCAGTTATTTGTACAAATTATGTCAACTTTGCATCAACTTTGACATAGTTTTTGCTGGCGTTTCCTATTTTTATAATAAAAAACAGTATTTAGAACAACAATTGGTGATAAAAATACATTAAAAAGATAAGTTTGGTATAAAGGAATATTTTTGTACAGGTTTGGTAAAATTTGAAAAACCCAGAAATGTCGAGTTTAAAAAAAATTGGAAAAAAATGAAATTTGTACTAGAAAGTTGAAAATTGGTACTTAAAAAACAAACAACTTTTTCCTTTAACATTTTTCGATATTTTAAGAAATAACCGCCTTTTTGGACATTTTTTGAAAAAAATGCCAAATTTGACAGTTAAACAAAGTCACGTGACTGCTCATGTGCATGCCATTGGGCGTCATTTTTAAAGCAAAAACTAATAGTAAAATCAGAATTTCCTTTAACCTGTAAGGAAAAAAATTTCCCATATGATGCGGACTTTATGTGTGACACTGTACAGTAGTAAAAGAAAATGTAAAATTTGAAATTATAATAAAAAAATTAAAACAAATTATGGTTGATGTGTAATAGTATAGTTATAACGTATAGAAAACCATCTTTTTGCGTAGATTTTTAGGGTGTTCACTGCACAATTGATCCTACACAAAAACCGCCACTGTAAGCATTTTAGTCAAAATAAAGACACATTAAATTTTTATTTCCATTTCCAAAATAAATTTTCGACGGTCTCATGGTTTTCCAAAAAAAAAATTTTGGCTATGTTTTTCTGTTGATTTTTTTTTAAATTCCGATAGTTTGACTGAAACACAAAAGTATACAAGTCATATAACACACTATTATTATGAAACACAATTAAACCTCAACTCCCTAGCGTCATCCGTCAAGGGGGTTGAAAAAATTAAATTACCTAAAAAAGTAGATTTATTGACCAATAAGATATACCGAAAATGTGGTGTCTCTTTACTAATAGCAATTTTAGCATTTTATTAATTTTTAATGAATTATTAAGTGAAACATTTTCTATGTCTAGAAAGTTAGCACATACAGTGTTGGCCAAATGTAATTTAATTAATTACCAATTACAATTAAATAAGTACTGGGTAATTCGGAGTAATTATATTAATTGGTAACAGATTACTCCAGTAATCTTTGGTCATAGATAATCGGATTCGGATCGGATCGGATCATAGATAATCGGAATAATCGGATTACATAGTAATTTAACTGAAATATAATCGGATTATTATTCATATTACATTTAATATGCCCAACCCTATATACGGTCTGGTTCGTAATTAATGATACACAGAGTGACTTTTGTATAATAAAAATCAAATCGAGTGTTGCTGCTGAATGAAATACGGAGTGTTTCATTTGAAAGTTGATTTCTAAATTAGCAAAAATCTTCTTTTATATCACTAGACTGAGAGAGAAAAAGGATTTTAATCTATAATAATAATCAGTATGTTGGGTGTTAATTAAATACATAAACAATTTTACTGTGCGGTCCTGCGTCAATTCCAAGACAAACGTTTATATAAACATGGACCTCTAACAGACACAGATTTGATCTTTTTGTTTTTTTTATTTGATGGATTTAAAGTTTGTGTTGTTAGAAGAAAGAGCAACTTAGTTTTGAAAATACGTTGAAAATAGTGCGGTGATATTTCCAACCGTCTATTTTAAAAGACTTAATATTAGACGTATCCAAAATAGACACGTTAAAACTAACCACTGATGTCGTAATGGCACTAATACTAATTTATTTTTTATTAGTATTGACAGTCTCTCAAATTTGGCTTGGTGTTTTTATTACATTACTTACATATATGACATTTCCCGAAGCTTGTTGGAATTTTGATTTTTTTTGTTGTTATTCGAAGACAAAGTTTCTGCTTATTAAAAGAATTATATGTGTTCTAAATTCACTTGTAAAGGGCAATTTTGGAAGATATAATTATGAAAACCATTAACTTATTAACCATTAAGCTGGTGCAAAAATATTTTATTTTGTACTGTTCGGTATATCTTTACTTATGTTACTAGTGTGAGTCTGTTACATGAGTTTTTACAGAATGAGGACCTAAAGTGTTGCTAGGCAACATTTACCAGACTGTTGGTTAAATTTCAGTAATAATATAAACTGCTTTAAGTAGTTTCTTTTTTTTATCAGAGACTACCCACTTAGACTTAAAGCCGTACCGTGGGGGCCTGAAAAGAAGGGAAATGTAATCTATTGACGGTTGAAAGGGGAATCTGCAGGCAATTTGTTCCATAATCTGGAGACCTTAGGTATGAATGAGCGAGATAAGTGGAATGTTTTAGTAGCTAGACAGTACAGGGATGCATACATAACGCGCCTATTGTTCTGTTAGGAATAGTCAAGGGGGAAATTATATCGGCTAGTTCTTCAGAGCAAAAGCCGTGGAAATATCGGTAGAAAAGGGATAAATCCCGAACAGCGCTGTGATGAGCGAGAGAAGGGGATTTACTTGTAAGGATTGGGTCATTGATGAGTCGAATTGCTCTCTTTTGGATATAATCAGCGACGTTAAGTGTCGAAGGTGATGCCTCTCCCCAGATGTGGGATGGGGTTAGGTCTTATTTGGGATTTTGTGTACATTGGAAGGAAATAAGTATTTTCTGGCTCGAAAGAAAAAACCAAGCTTTTTAACTGCTGATGTGACTATTGAAGTAATGTGTTTGTGCCAGGGTTGGGCAAAACTTGATTTTTATTAAAAAAATCAAAAATCCTTGATTTAAATAAAAAAATCATGCTTTTTAAATTTTTTTCTTAGTGCAGGGTACGTATAAATTTTTAATGGCATCGTTCATGTCCATTTTTTGGAACTACTAGTATACGCAACAATCATTTAGCAAGCACAAAATTTAAGCAGGCAAGTGGTCAGACGCTAGTGATGCCAAGTGATGTGCGGTGGAACAGTGTTACCGATTGCTTAGAAATGTATATCGCTCATTGGAACATACTGCTGCAGATCTGGGAGGAAAACAAAGAGAGAACTAATAATACAATCTTCCAAAAAGTTTCAAACATTGAGCTCAAACGCAGTGCAGAAGAATACTTAAAGATTTTAAAACCAATATCGATTGCTTTGGATACTTTACAGGGAAAAGGTGCTACCCTTTCGAATGCCGTGGAACAATGGAAAAACTTACAAAATATCTTTGAAGAAGAAGAAGATCCACAACTGTCACTTCAGCAACATCAAAAATTTCGGCGCCGATATGAACAAACACTGACACTTTACCACTTTATAGCTTATATGATGGACCCGTCTAAGCAAAATTACAAGTTGACCGCCGATGAAAAAAATTTGACTTTAGAAACTATAAATGCAATGTATGGTGATTGTGGATTATTACCATTAGTAATAAAATTTAATGCTCTTTCTGTGCCCTTCAAAAACATCACGTTCTCTGAAGAAATTACGAAAAACGTCAGTGGAATTCAGCGGTGGCTATCACAAGCTGATGATGATCCAGAAATCAAAAAACAGATACCTGTGTTAATACAATTTCTTTGTGCAATTGCTTCTTCAGCCTCAGTGGAACGAGTTTTCAGTGCCTTTGGGCTGGTACATTCCAATTTAAGAAATAGACTGGGGGTTGAAAAAGCAGGAAAATTAGTATTATTGTTTAAGTATTATAATGAGAATTAAAATAAAGTGTTTCAGTTTAATATTTTTTATTTTCCATAGAAGCACTTGCTTGTGAAAGTTTGTTTCTTGTTTTTGCAATTAAAAAAGGTCGACTAAGTAATTCATTTTCGTTCAATAAATTTTCTCGCAACTATCATTGGCTTTGATTTAAATTGTGATTTTAGTATAAGTGGTCGTAGAAAAAATAGTGTATGCAGCTCTCATGTAATGGCCATTAATACTCTCGCATTCGTAACAACACTCGCCAAGGCTCGTGTCGTTACTATATGCTCGTGTATTAATAACCATTATTACATAATCGCTGCATAATATACTAATGTAACAGTTTCAAATTCCATTACGTAACAGTATGCGTAAAACACAATGTACCTATTTAGTAGGCGATTTTGTTATAAGGGTCATAACAATAAATGAATAGAAAAAAATACGATACACGTTCGTTAGGTATTTTTACGGTACTCGTCTAGATATTACGGCCCAGGCCACAGTAATGGTTTAACTCCATTGAGTGAAATGGGCCCATCATGTTTAAAAATCTTTTACATTTATCAATTAATTTTTAGGCGAACAAGTTAGAATTTTAAGCTACAACAAGAGCGGCGAATGGTGCGAGGCCCACTCGTCGTCAAATCTAGTCGGATGGGTACCATCGAATTACGTCACTCCGGTCAACTCTCTAGAAAAGCACTCTTGGTACCATGGGCCCATATCACGGAACGCTGCCGAGTACCTGTTAAGTTCTGGAATTAATGGTAGTTTTCTGGTTAGAGAATCTGAAAGCAGTCCTGGACAGAGGAGCATATCATTGAGATATGAGGGGAGGGTGTATCATTATAGGTGAGTATTCTTAAATTAAAATTAAAACAAATCAAATACAGCTTTATTATCACAAGAAAACATCTCACTGATAAAGCAGACTTAAAATAAAACAAGAAAAACCAAAGTTACTTACTATTTTTCAATAAGGAATATGCACATATTTTTTTTTTGCATAAATCGTTTAAGGAAGTCATTACAAACCTTAAAAAAATATTTTGAAGAAACACTAGGATAATTTAGCTACAAAAAATGTTTAGTTTTCGGTATAATTTATTACAATTTAAAAAGCAGCCATTTGTCCTTAGTGAAAAGTGACGTCAGGAGATCAGCAAAAATCTACATGTTAACGTAAAGCTTAACCCAAAGTCGAACAGGTTTGTTTTTCTCGGAAACAGTCAGAGGGAGAGAAATCGAATTTTTTGGGTTGATAGAGGAATAGTTCAACTAGCTTCGGTAAAAAATTTAATTATACAGGATGTGTCGTTTCGGAGCTATTAAACGTCAAAGTCGAAATTTCCGCGATTTCCGTTAAAATCGGGTACAGGTCGCAAAAGTGAACTAAATCGATGTAAATTTTCGGAGGTTGTAGGGGACCCGGAGCGTCAGAACTCTACTGAAACTGGTGAGGATCATAAAATGGCAAGTAATTCTTTTGAATTTTTGTAGGTCGACAAATGCCATTTGCATCGATCGAAAAACGGATTCATAAATGAAACTTTAAAATCTCAAATACTTTTTTTTGCAATACATTTACCTAAACCTAAAATCACTGGGAAATGGAAATATTTGGAAAAAACTGGAAATTTAGATTTTTGACCCAAATATTTCGCGGTTTTTAATTTTTTGAGGGGTCAAAATGGTTCAAATTAAAATCCCATATACGTCATCGGAAAGAGCTCGTCGAAGTATTATATCATATCCATATTTTTTAGTTTCTTCATTCTCTATAGGAAGGGAGCAATCGCCGATTAAAATTCGATTTTGTAAATTTTTTTCCCTCGACATCGGTACATTTGAATCTCTGTATTTTTTCCTATCTAATTTTTTCCCAATTTTTAACACTCTTATCTTATAAAGGGATAATCACACTTTAAAATGAATAGGTACCGAATGGGTCATCCAGGAGCGTATTTAAGGGGTAAAAATAGGATGTTCTTGATTTTTTCCGACAAATCCTATTTTTAACCGACATTATTCCACACTATTTACCTTATTTAGTGATTCTTTTTGGGTTTATTTTATTCGTTAATTATCTAAGAATACCTCCCACTACTTTAAATCGCTTATTTTTTCGTTAAAGTTATAAATAAATAGGTTTATTTGCATCGGGGACATCTAAAATTTGAAAATTTTTGAATTTTCGAAAATTGCCATGAAAACAAAGAATTTCAGTGCATTTACTCGAAGATGATATGTCAAAATTTCGAAGAAATGCCAATTTTTGTTGCAAAATTGAAAGGTACCTGGACCGATTTGAGCTTGAAGTATACATGAATAACATTTTAGGAACCTTCTACTTTAAGTGCAGGGATATTTCATTGGATGAGTTACGCATTAAATGCCATTTTTATTGAGTTTTCGATGAGTCTACAACACTGGAATTCGCCATATACTCATGATGAGTCATAAGTTCACTTTTGACGACACAGCCAGTGGGATCACGTTTTACAAGTTTCGAAATTCGCGCGAAGATTTGCAATATAAAATCCTTTTTTTGTTAATAAAGACAAAAATAAATGGATAACAGCAACCACCATAAACATTTAATTTATGTAGAGAATATAAAAAAAATATTTCAGATTTATTTGGGTTATATGCATATTCCCTATTAGACTAGTTTAGTTTAGAGGAAACGTTGTCGGGAATATGTACACTTTTTATGTAAAATAACAATTCAATAATTAAAAAATGTCAAGAATTAAAATATACAACAAACATGTTAATAACGAACAAACAAATATAAATAACAAAGAGATAAAATACAAATATAAATAATAAAAAGATAAAGTCCGTATACGCAAACCAAATACGGTGAACTTAAAAAAAATTAATTAAGACAAAACTAAAACAATCAATGAAACAAAATATTAAAAATTATCTTTGAAAAATTCAGTGATCGAGTAATAAGCCTGGCTAATAAGAATTTGTTTGACTTTCGTCTTAAGAGTGGAATCCGGAAAAATCTGCCTTGCAGAGCCTCGTTTCAGGATGGGCATTTTAAAAACTACGCAATTTTAGAACAATTTAGAGACATGTATTGAAAGCTAAAATGTTAAGCTCCGATCTAACATATTTTTTATTAGAAACTTTGGCCTCATTGTCATGTAATCAACAAACAAAAATAATAACAATTTAAAAACTTTTGGCACAAACTCTAACAAAAATGGGTTCGATCCGAGATTAAATTACGAGAATTGTTTTTAGAAAGTTTCAACCGAAAAAATGCCTTTATGCGGCCAATATCCATCCAAAACTAAATATTATATCATATGGTCGATATTTTTCCGCCATATTTAATTTCACGGACTGGTGGTTACTTAGACAAGAACCAGGCAAAAGTTCAGCCCCTGTTATAAAGAGGGCGGGTCAATAGTTTGTTTACAGTTTTCTATAAGATTTTGGAGTAAGATGTATTTATGTTTATTATATTTAATATGAGTAATATACAGTGTACCAAATCAAATAGTTTCTGATGTCTGATGGTAAAGTTTATAAAATTGGAGTAAATTTTTTGATAACAGATATAAATTATGAATCTAAAGGGAATAAAATATTTTCTGAAAAAATAATTTGTTCTGGCAGTAGTACGTTAGGTATATATTGAAGTTAGAAGTAACTGAAAAAAAAAATGGAAAACACATTGTTAGAAATATGTTCAGGCAAAATGGTGTGCTTCTTTAGGTTAGGAGTATTTGTATTGTATTTGTATGTATTGTTAAAGACGCCAGACGTACAAAACGGACATACCGAGAGTAAACAACTATCAGCCCGCGAAATTCAAATTTACATGCATCTCTTATGGGATGACGTCATATCGGTAAAACAGTCGCTTATCAGTGATGATGTGGATGTGAGGATGGAATGTCAGGAAGGCAGTAAGTGCGCTTTCGCCAAAGGGTGAAGATTTGAGTGTCAGAATGGTGGATGATGGATGTATAGAAATGTCTCCTTTCCAAAAAGAAGTAGAGTGTATGAGGGTGTGCCGAAGGGGCATTAAAGTGTGAGGGTGGAAACGTCGTAGGGGGAGGGGTGTGGGGTAGTGTCACAACGGCAGGGGTGAAAGTAAACAGCGTTGTCGCCAAAGGATTGGAAAGATATGAGTGGATTTTGGATGGTCTTTGGGAGAAAGGTGTCTTTAAAGGTCTTTTAGCATGCGGTGCATTACTTTTTTAGAAATGAATCTGATGAGTAAAGCTTTGAAAACGGGGGTCATTCCAGGGACGGCTCTAACCTAGCTGTAAATACATTTAGGATCCGATTTGAAAATAAAATACAAATATTTATTTACCCACATTGTGTTATTTGAAAATGCGAAATACGAAAATACTTCGGTTACAGGGATATACCATACAGGGTGTCTGAAAAGCCTTAGCATGGGCAAATATCTTTACTATTAATAAAGATAGAGACACCAAATTTTAGTTGTATCTTATTGATTAATAAATCTACTTTTTTATGTAATTTGACTTTTTCGACCCCCTTGGGGGGTTACGCTAGAGAGTTGAGGTCAAAAATTTTAAATGCAACCCTATGCCGTGTGGTACCTCATTTTAAAGGTCTTTTCGAGAATGGCAGATGTTACTTCTTTAATCGTACTACTTACTTCATTAAATCGTAGAAATATGGTAAATACGTAGTTGTAGTTTTACCAGAGAAAAACCAAGACACAGGGAATATTATCTCTCCTTCCCGCCTGCTCGACCACGCTATGGCCTTCACACGGCAACACCCCGAGATTGGCGCGTAGGATTCTCACAATACACCCCGACATTACCAGTGCGGTAGCAACACGGCAAGCAGAGAAAGGTTTCTGCGACGCGGCGCGTCGCAATACTCACTTTCACTGTGCGTTATACCCTTTATACGGACGGGCTATTCTATTTTTAACGCATGACTACATTTTTTTAGAATTTAAACTTTTGAGTGTTGTTTTCCATATGTGGTTCAATCATGACATCACAGTTGCTGTAGTCTTTCCTTTTGGGAGAACTTTAAATTACCCCCACCAAATCTTACCTATATCCGTGAATTTCTACTCAGAAGCTCTCCTGAATAACGGAAATATACTGCATGGTCCTTTTAAAATAACTAAGGTTTTACATTGCTCATTTCGAGTATGGAGTAGTGTTGCAACATATATACAAAAGGTCAAAATGGCACCCAACCCAATGTACCCGTCCGGGCGAGGCATGCATAAGTCAAGAAGCGATAGCCGACCTATGGTGCCATACAGTACCTGCCTGCGCAATTCATGTGCAGATTTTTGTTATGTTTGTGGGAAACTTTTTTTCGCAACGTTCTTGACATGGTTTTTATTTTATTGTTTTGTATATTTGTCGATTGTTGACATCTGCGCAGTAGACCAAAATGCTAAACACGCGCAAACCGACCGTGCTAGACAATATTCGAATATTGGACTAGCGAATATTATTTCCCTTCAACAGTAGTTATATGTTCGAAGTCTTTCAGTATTGGACTATTCAACTATTTGAGTTTTCGATTTTGTCAATATTCCGATATTTGATTAGTCAAATACCTATGTATATGAAACGGGTAAAAATACGTATGCACTTTACTCAAGTGTCTCGGTAAGTTTAGAAACAGTTTTCAGGTTCAAAGAAGAAGTAACAGTCAGTAATGAATGTCAATTCAAGTATTAGAATAAAGGCCGATTTCGAATTGTAATTATTCGAATAGCCGACTCAAATATTCGAATAATCGAATCGACTATTCGTATAGTGGAACCGACTATTCAAATAGTTGAATTAACAATCCGAATATTCCAATCACATATTCGAATATTCGAATCGAATAGTCTAATCGAATCTTCGAATCAAATGTTCGAATATTGGAATCGAATATTCTAATCAAATATTCGAATATTGGAATCGAATATTCGAAGGAAATATTCGAATATTGGAATCGAATATTCGAATCAAATATTCGAATATTGGAATCGAATATTCCAAGCAAATATTCGAATATGCGATTCGAATATTCGATTCACATATCCGAACCGAATATTCGAATCACATATTCGAATAGAATATTCGAAACAGATATTACAATAGTTTCCACGAATATTCGAATAGGCGAAGCGATTATTCGAGTAGTGGAACCGACTATTCGAATAGTCGTATCACCTCTTCGAATCCCATATTCGAAGTCTCCACCAATATTCGAATAGTCGATTCAACTATTCGACTAGTCGAACCACCTGTTCGAATAGTCGCATAAACTAGTGGAATAGTAGATTCGAATAGGCGATTCGACTAGTCGAAACGTCTACAAGTCGCAGCGACTCTTCGAATATTCGTGGAGACTATTTCAACAGTGAATAATTCCCTTGATGATAAACATCCCTTGAAATTTCGTGCGCATGTCTAGCCCTCTTGGTTTGCGCGTGGTACGCATTTTGGTCTACTGCGCAGATGGCAAAACAACGAAAAAATAATGTCGAAAAAAACTTGAGAAAAAGTAATAAATTTAAATACATGGTGGTACCTTGCCTATTGGAGATAATATATTCTTAAAAGTGAATGGGTTCAAATGTAGACACCAAAGTCCATCTCCTGAAATTCCGTGCGCAGGTCTAGCATGCTCGGTTTGCGCGGGGTACGCATTTTGGTCTACTGCGCAGATGGCACAACACGAAAAATATAAAAACGACAAATGAAGTCGAAAAAGTCAGAAAAAAGTTAGAAAGAGTGCCCTACAAGACAAAAAATAAATGTGCGCGCGGACTGGTACTGTATGGCACAAGAGGTCGACTAACGGTCGACTTATTCCCCGCCCGATTATACGATTTACGATGTATAATTTTGATAGGCTTGCCATTTAAAAATGAATTAAAATACGGGGTTTGCTGTAAAATATTTCTTTTTTGAAGACTTTTAAAAGAAGGGACCACACGGCATAGGTTTGCATTCGAACGTTTTGACCTCAACTCCCTAGCGTCACCCCCCGCGCTCCCAAGGGGGTTGAAAAAGTAAAATTACGTAGAAAAGTAGATTTATTAACCAATAAGATACAACTAAAATTTGGAGTCTCTATCTTTATTAATAGCAAAGATATTTACCCATACTAAGACTTTTTAGACACCCTGTATGTTTTATTGCTTTAAATATTTGTATTTTATTTTCAAATCGGATCCTACATTTATTTATAGCTAGGTTAGAGCCGTCCCTGGAATCCCCCTCGTTTGCAAAAGCTTTACTGATGAGTTCTGCTAAATATAAAAATTATTTATTTGGCGACATATTTAACGGCGGCCAAAATTAACCGATTATATGACCCCACAACAGAAAATGTATTGTCTTGCTTGGAATAACCCTTATACCTACATAATGGATATTTCTTTTCGTGCACGAAATGAAATAATCTCAGAAATATGAAATAATCTCAGAAATAAGTAAATGAAGATTCCTACCAAAATATTATTTGGACTTGGTTGAAAAAGCATAAAAAGTACACTTATAACTAATTTCTGAACATATTATTATAGTAAATGAAAACCTTGAATCACACTCGTATTTTATTTGGCACACGGTATAATATGATCCAAAATTTATTAATTTGCATGGATTTATTTTAATTTGCACGTGCGAGCCGAGCGCCATCTGTCAATCAGTAACCAAAGTAGCCATAAAATACCTGTAAAATTCAATTTCCAAATAATTTTATAAAATACTATTTTAGGTGCCATCTACAAACTATATTAGGGAGTAATTGTCAGTTATTTTTGACCGTTAATTTTAGTCAGATTTTGAGCGATCAAATTCCCGTCTTAAACTTTTTTCGCCTGTAATCTTTCGTACACTAATTGGAAGATGATTAAAAACTTTGTTGCCATTATAAATAATCAAATTCTTAACCAGAGCTGACGATGAACTAGATAGTGCCGCAGTGTGAGTGTTACGCAGTGAATAGAAAGAGTCTCCATTAATTTCCGCTCTAAACTTTTTATAAATGAGGAAAACTCTCTAAAATAAAAAGACACGGTAATGTTAGTATTTTATACCTTGTAAAGAGCGGTCTGCAAAACTCTTTTACCTTTAAACAAAAAAATCGCATTGCCCTTTTCTGCAAACTAAAGATCATAATTAAACAGACCTTCTGAACATTAGCCCTAAAGGCACACTCCGTAACACAGATGAGACTCCACAAGAGCGAAATATATATTTCGCGCTGTTGTTTTATCTTGCTTTCCAGCCACGTTTCTCAAGGCATAACAACCCCTTGAAAATTTCTTTGAAAGTTGTATAATGTGCTATTCAAACTTAAACTGCTCATCAACAAAAAGACCCAGAAACCGACTACACTCCACCCCATCAATCAAATGCACATCAATCATCACACTGTCTAACCGACACTTAAAGTAAACCAAATATGTCTTTGATGCATTAACAGTTAGAAGATTTGCATCACATCAATCCTTTAACCTTACCAAATCTCTATTCACTTCATCCTCCAGCAGACTAGAACTCCTAGGGCTCCACATAATAGTCACGTCGTCGGCAAACATAGTGAAAGCACCAGATATGTATAATTAGTTTGGTCAAATCATTAATATATATTAAAAAAAGTAATTTCCCAAGGTCATACTAGCTTATGTGAACTTGTTTTTCATCGCTACTCACATTCACAACAGCTTTATTGAAAAACTAGCTTCTGCCCGCGACTTCGTCCGCGTGGTATTGGTAATAATAGTATAGTTGTGGTGTCATGAGCAGGCGCGGCCCGGCCCGTCCATAAGGTCATTTCGTCAATGACCCACCTATAATTTTCAATGATCTACTTAATATTTTATTTTTTAAAACCGAAAAATAATCTTCTTTCAAAAAAGTGCAAGTTCCATGCGAGAACTCCACAAGCCACCGTATACAACGGTGATCAAGCCAAGCTTGCTGCGAACTCGCCGTATTTTAAATTGACCCCATAGGTGTGTATATGGACTACATAAAATGCATTAAAGCTAAGAGAGAAACAAACATACGCGCTTGAGGAAGTTAAAAAGAGACACAATTTGTCGACGGCCCACCAATAATATCGCTTTCGGGGCGCGCGTGGTTTTCAACGCCGCCGCGCCGGGTGTCTGGTTGTCGCAAATTCTGGCTCACTAATTTAAATCTGACCAATTTATTATTAAAACAATATTCGCGGTTCGCGATACATTTATACATTTAATATAAGCTTACCTAATTTTATTTTAAGATTAGGTAATTACTAACAATAATAATGATTTTAATAATTGTAACTGTGCCTATCAAACATTAAAACCTAATAATTATGACTTCGACAACAAGTTGGCCACGCATCTTCAGCATCCAACCCGTCTATCGATTTAAAACAGCGTGTCACGTGTATGTCACGTGTGTGTCATATAAATGCAGATATCACGTGACTCCTAGTTCCCGGCCGTTCACGGTTGGTCAACGGGAACTCGCGAAAAAATAGCCTTTTTTCTTGTCGATGTCGATGTGTCAAAATTAATTGCCTACATAACAACAGAATTTTTATTTTAAATTGTTCAAAATCTTTAGTAGAGAGGTACCAAAAATTCTTTTTAGTTTTGCTTTGGTGTTTTGTGTTATTTGTAAAATACTTTTATTTGTGTATGTGGTAGTACTGTTCTGTTAGAGAGTCGTTAATCCACAAGAATTGTTGAGGATGAGAATCTAAAAATGGCACATTATAGGGAATGTAAATTGGATTTCTGTAGACCCTTTAACTTGAGAGCTCACGTTAAAAGGAAACATCCAGGTACCTACATTCCTATTATGCAATAACTAGTGTGTCTATCGTAAATAATTTTTGTTTGAGATAAACTGGATATAATTGCACCAGTAACTAGAAATCCATTTGGTTCTGATACCTAATTATTATTCATGTAGAGAATGTAGTAAATGCTTTGTAAGTTTTGGTAATCTAAGGTTTCCTGTTAGGTACTGTAGTAACTACAGTACCTATTTTATGTTTGTTGGTGTTTATTTGTAGGTAAATAATTTCTTGGCAAAACTAGGCACATTATTAAAAAACCTTTGTTGATTCAAAAAGTGTATTTTGCTTGTTGCGTTGATATCACTAGTTGTCCACAAAATTTTGACACACCTGTAAGAAAACTCACGGGCCGCCCCTGGTCATGAGTATGAATACATGACTTATGTTATGTTAGGTTATATTCATAATTAAATTACAAACGTCGAACCTCCATTTGACACCCTTAGGGATTGATTTCTAAAAAGGTATAAAACGTGTTTTGTTTTTAGGGTATTTTCACGTAGTTTCCCAAGTTTCAAGGGGAACCTTATAACAATTTTACTCCATTACAAACTTTAAACCCCCATTTCACCCCCTTAGGAGTTGATTTATTAAAATGTGTAAAACACGTGTTTAAACATTTGTTTTTTAGAGTACTATTATAAAGTTTCCAGTTAATACGACCATCTAATATTTTTCCCCATACAAAGTTTGAACCCCCGTTTCACCCCCTTAGGAGTTGACTTTTAAAATAACCCTTCCTTAGCAGATGCCTACAATATATAAGAAACCTCTGTGCAAAATTTCAAGTTTCTAGACCCAGCGGTGTGTGCTGTGCGTTGATATGTCAGTCAATCAGTTTCTTCTTTTATATATGGATAGATGAAACAAAAATCCAAAAATCTAATTTCAAGTCACTAATCCTTAAAGTTAATGTTCAAGGTTCAATATTAAAATTAAATTTGGGGTAGCATACCCCCCGGGTAGAGGTGGCGGTCGGCAAGGCACCCCTTTAGGGTAAGGGCTACCTACCTGCAAAATGTCAGTTTTATAGGCCTTACGATTTTTCAGATGTTTTTAGCCGGAAACAACAACACAATCTACTTTTAAAAGGTGTATTACACTTTCCACTTTAATTTAGTAATTCCTTACAAATTATCATAATCGAATTCTTCTTTAGTTATCAAGACAGCCTCCAGCATTTTATAATACTTTTCTGGTCCTTCATAAATACTAGATACCACAGGATCTTGACGCAGTGCTTTTGTCCATTTTCTTAAGCTTGGAACGTGGTCGTCTTTTAAGGGTAATTTCTGTTTCAGCTTAATAGAGAAGCATCCCGCCCTTTCCGCCCAAGGCCATAACATGTAATCCAGCTAAAAATAGGTTCAGTGTTATCTTTATCTTGCATACCAAGCATGAAAGTAAGGGAGATGTTAACTAAAATTTGAGAGAGGTATTCAGCACCTTTTACTACTATTTTGTTTTGTTAAATATTATTGTTGCTCTAAAAACAGACTTTCCGGTGTACACATGAAAATACACATAGAAAACCTCTCGAAAATTACACAGGCAGACATATAAAATTTATTCAGCGGCTTTAAGGAAAAAGTATAAATTAAAATTCTGATTTATTTAATGAATTACTCGTGTGAACCGAACGGTTGTTATTTTTTTATAGCAACAATTTTTAACCGTGTTAGAACAAAAATTCTGATTTGCATATTCTGAGGGGAATATAACCCTGAGAATAGCTGTTTTAGTATTATTTGTTTAGTTCTTATTGTATACAGCATCTTCAGGTGGTTTACAGAACTCCAGATTCTCGCAGATACTCTTACTTCTTACTTTGATATGTATTTTTAGTTCAACTTTTGTCTTACGCGGTCTGATTTTTTGTTTTTTTAACAATCTGATAATTCGATATAAAATTTGATCATGAAATTGCTGATAAATTCGTTCTGAGTTCTGGTGAATGCGCTGGACATGCATTATTTAACAAAATGCTAAAAGATATTTCAATTAAAATTATAATGTTAATATTATTACCATGCCAGGTGTTTCTCCACCAAAGTAAGTGGTTTCTCTAGAAGTCAGTTCTCGTTCCAATGGTTCCAAAGGTTCAAGTAACAGCTTAATCCACTCATCCAATGATTTTTCTTCGTTGCTTTTCAATTGTTTGTAAAAATTTGATATAGCAGGATCTAAAAGGGTTCTGATGAGATGTTTTTCTCTTTTTTTCGCTGCTGGGTCGCTTGGGTAAAGAGGATTTTGAGAGGGATACTTTTCTTCCAGATAATCGGCCACGTCAAGTGATTCGATTATGATTTTGTCGCCATCTAGTAGTGCAGGAACTTTTCCTACAATAAAAAGAGGTCGTTCCATTTTTAATAGTAAATAAGTGCAATAGTACAGGATTTGGAGAAACCACATTTTAGGAAATTACATTTCAGTGGAAATATTTTAACCGGAATCCACCAGTTTAGTGTTTATTCATAAATCTTTTAAATAAAAAAGAAAAAGATTTCTGAACTGAGCTAATCCATTAGGCTGGAGATTTTATATTATGAAGAACTGACTGACTTCGCCCTACTTATAATAATTATATTAATAAGAATAATAATATGTTGTAGGATAAGCTTCTGCGTTTTTTAGAAGAAGACTTATTTGGTTTTCTGTTTACGCAAAAAATGCTTGACAAAATAAAAATTTAGTAAAAGAACCGTACAAGTAATCACCTACTCTTATTTTGTGGCATACCATGTATATTCTTATTAGGATTGACATTTAAGGCTATGCTAACATAAAAATAAAAAACCTTTCAATTAAAACAATCAAATCAGTTTTCAAGTTTTTAAATTTATCACACGATCCATTCTTATGACAGACCTTGTATACAACTTGTGCCAAGCTGGCGACACGCCAGTGAAGTCACCCATCAAAATTATGTGTAAGACTCAGCGGTTTTCTATTCATCAATAAAAGAATTATACCATATAATGCCCAATAAGGTCCAAGCTATTCACCATTCACCCACAAGTATTTTTAATGTATTATTTTGGCTTACCTTCTGGATGTATCTTGAAATACCATTCAGGTTTTCGCTGAAGATTTATGTTGACAGTGTCGTGTTTGATCTTTTTGGCATCGCAAACTAATCTTGCTCTTTGTGCATACGGACAGAATTTCATCGAATAAAGTCTCAGTAGGCCGTCTACTCTCGGAGGCTCTTCGGATCCTACAAGAAATCGGATTATAATGGTGTGATTAGGCATTTGTTTGGATATTTATTGCCAATGAGTAACGATTTGCGTCTGCTCTTTCACGTGAGAGCAGCCGACTGGTCAGCGCATTCATTGTGTAATCGGTAAGGCGTGCCACTTTCGATTCACCTCCATTATTGTGCTGTCAGGGTATACAAGGTATACAGGGTAAACAAGTCGACGCAAAGCGAAGTACATATTGTTAAGCAATACAAAAATTACAGACTCCTTCGTTGCCTTTAACGGAGTCTTTGCAAAATTTAGATGACTTGCAAATAGTTCTACAGTTGTCAAATAACGAGAGCAGTGGTTGTGTTACAGAAAAATTTATTAGTGTATTAAGAAAAAATGTTGTCCTCTCTAAATTCAGACACATTTATTCTGATGTGTTCCAATAGATCCGTCCACTCAC
Organism: Philopedon plagiatum; assembly: GCA_963971165.1. Taxonomy (NCBI): domain Eukaryota; kingdom Metazoa; phylum Arthropoda; class Insecta; order Coleoptera; family Curculionidae; genus Philopedon; species Philopedon plagiatum. The sequence continues at coordinate 10,109,593 of OZ020194.1, forward strand.
CAACCCATAGTTTGTATGTTTCACGATAGTATTTTTCACATCCCCATGCAATTTAGCAAATATTGCCAAACCAATTTCTCAATAATTCTAAGTGCAGCTCTGTTCAATATTAAAATTTCGTCGATCACGTGCACGCGGCGTGTATTGGTTTTGGTCCTGTCTATCCTGGAAGTAAATTGACTTTAATTACCTAATATGCGCAATGTATTTGCATAAACTTTTGTTTACATTTCATTACGTCGCGCCGGAACTTATTTATTAAAGAAGTGTTCGGCTTTTCTAATTTTGTTGTGTAATATGTTTTTGGATATTATTTGATATTTGTGTTGTGTCCTTTGTGTAGTCGTGTAGTACTAGTATTCGAGTACTTGTGTTAACAATGACTTTAACAGTGCAAGAGACTATTTGCGTGTAATTTAAAAAAGTCACAGAACGAATGCAATTTTAATATTTCATGTTTTTTGCGGTGTTTATGCGTAGGTAAATAATTTCTTGGCAAAACTAGGCATATTAACCTTCCTTTATTAAAAAAGTGTATTTTGCTTGTTATGTTGATATTACTAGTTGCCCACAAAATTTGTCCCACCTGTAAAAAACTCACGGGCCGCGCCTGCTGCAGATGTTTAGCCAAGCTCATCCGGATTTCTATTCACTGGATAAGTGTTTCATACTACAAGGAATTTTTTTTAACATATCGTTTATAACCGCTTATAATTGGTGCGGTTACTGCCACCACTCCTAAAAAAATTTCTCCCTCCAAGTGTTTATACCACAATACAAGTGTTCGCTAAAACGCAGCGGTTAACCGGTATGTTTTGTTTTGATGATAGTTTGGAAGTAAAAGGAACCGAAAAAATACAGGTTAGGGGGCGTCCGTTAATTACGTGAGGTGTTTTTTTTTAATTTGGACCTCCCTCCCCCTTGGTGAGATTTGGTAGGATGTGGTGGGATCCCCCTCCCCTTCACATGTGATTTACCCTATAATTTTAAAATAATTAAATTTATTTGATAGGTTCATGTATTTTGCTTCATACCACTAAATACCTAAGCGTTAATACTGATGTCTTCTATGAGCTGGATTTCTTTCTGTGAAATAAGAGGAGAAAAATTATACTACGTTTAAGGTGCACTATAACGAATTTAATTAAATTTAGTAAAAAAATAGGCTGCGACACCACCTTCCCTAATTCTTTACTCACTCCATTGGCATTCATGTGCTTCCTCTATTTGTATAATGATTGGATACATGACGTCCACGTCTTTTGGTAGTATAGAAAGACAGTCAGTAGACGTATCTACTATCTACATCCTCCTTGTGCAGCCACTCCAGCCTATCGTCCACGGCGCACATCAGCCTATCAGCCCGACGGGTGACCACACGCGTTGATCGAACCCTGACCACAGGTGCTCGCGGGGTTGCATGCAGCGTCGACCTGTGTTTCTGCAGCTTCATACGCGAAGCAAAATAGATGCCGCACGTCTTGCAGCATCTGTTATGGATAGTTTGATCATTCACCAAAAGAGATGGGCAGTAGTAATCGTAGGGCATCTGGGAATAGCCCGCATGTTTGGGATATACCGTGAGGCATCGCCGAAGCAGGAACGGTGCGAAAGACTTTCCATCGTGTTCGCTCGGCTCTGGCACAGTCGGTTCTCCGGTCACTTGGAGGGTCGAATAAGGTGGAGGCATGAAGCGTCCGCGAACCACAGTGTGCAGCGCACTCCTCAATGTCCCGCAGCTTATAAAACGAGCTTGGACTGTATTTAATATTGTCTATGCCCGGGATTGATTTTGTAAATACAAAATGTTATCTGTTATAACAATGCATATTCTTTGAATTAAAAAGTTGACGTGAGATTTTCATTGACCCCCAGCTTGTAGTCCTGTAATGTAAATATCACCATATTCTTCCAAAGCATAAACTTTTGCAACCAACTAAACTAAAAAAATACAAACAGAGTATTTTTCCTTACCTGTCGCTAAATGTTTAAATGTTTGGTGGCCATTTTTTTAATCGTCTTGACTATACAACAAGAACATATTTAATGACTAACAACATTTCACTAAACTATTGATTAGAAAAAACGCTGTATCATTACGCAGTTCTGGTTATATGGATTTAATAATTACATGGGATGGCGACATTGTTTTTGTATAGGGTGATAATGTTTTTATCGCTACCGGTTTTGAATGATTTGTTTATGTCCAAAATTCGTTTTTTACCGGGATTTGGAATTTTAAAAGTCATTCATTAACAGGGTGTCTACCAACTTATCTACGACAGACTATGGATTTGGTCATCAAAGATCCACAGCTGATCTCCTTACCTTTGCCACATAAATGGAACAAGTTTCTCGAATTTCATGGCTATTCCCAGATTATTGATCTTGCTATTTCCAAGGCCTTTGACCAAGTATGGCATGCCACATTCCTCAACAAACTACCTTCTTACGGTCTTCCTCCCAAACTATGTACCCGGGTCAGTAGCTTTCTGTCTAATCGGTGCACATCTGTTGTAGAGGATGGTCAATCATCTAACCTCCATTCTATCAATGCCGGCGTATCAAGTATAGGCATTTCAAATGGAACAATTGGAACAATAATCAATCAATAAGGTATCTGCAAGATGGGTACAGGGTACCCCGAATGTTGACGCCCGAACGAAAGCGACAGAGAGTCGCCACTCCAGAAACGAATTTGGCGTTGTTTAACAGTAGTCTAAAAAGTTGTCTGGATAGATTTGTTACAGTTGATGTACGTGGGTTCACCACTTTGGTTCCGAGTCTAAACTCCAAAGTAAGGAATGGCGACACCGAGGATCTCCACCACCTCGCAAATTTAGGGTCCAACCCTCAGCGGGTAAGATTTTCTGGGATGCTGAAGGAATTATATTCATTGAGTACCTGGAACGTGGGCACGCAATTACGGGTCACTATTATGCGACATTAATCAATAAACTTCGTGATTACATGAAAGAAAAAAGATGAAAGTTTCGTGGAATTCTCTATCATCAGGACAACGCTCCAGGTCATAGAAGCCGTGTTTCCTTGAACGCGATTCACGATGCTGGTTTCGAACTGATGACGCATCCACCATATTCATCCTAGTGATTTTTATTTATTTCCAAAGCTAAAAGAAAGTCTTCGAGGAACTGAATTTGACAGCGATGATGAACCGTTATGACAGCAGTTCAAGAGTTTTTCTGTAATCAAAACCCCGAGTTTTTTGAAAAAGGTGTTTCTATGTTAGAACATGGGTGGAATAAGTGTCTTCAAGTGCACGGTGATTAGATTTACATAGAAAAATAATTTTTTATTATGTGCTACAACAGAAAATACTGTACAGCCCCAGTATGTCAGTGTGGCAGCCATATAAATTGCGAATATTTTCAGAATTGAACGTTACGTGATCTAATGCAAAAGTTTTAAGCACGAAGACGCAGAAAAACAATTTTGTGACCAAATACGAATCCCATCAAACAATAGGAAAACGAAGGCGCAATGAAATATTGACCACCCTGTATTCACCGACTGCTAATGTTAGTAATCTTAATATTATCAAATTTTGTTTTCATTTAAATAATTATTAAGTGGATTTTTGAAGGCCACTTACTGGTTGATTTAATTTATTCATGTTATTTTATTGTGATATTTAAAAATAAACTACAGGTACTATATCGTCGCCGTTTGATCCACTTGAAGGAGTGAACAATGTTCTGTCTCCTTCCATTTCATTAGTGATGTGTCTTCCATATCATTTTAGAGGATCTTCGAACGAATTGAAAAGCCGCAATATACCTGTAGTCATAGTGTAAAGCATATATTTAGAAACAAGGAAGAGATAACCATTATTTACATTTTAAAGCAATCGCAAATTCCAGGGTTATTCTTGATCTAACCGACTTTATGGTCCCCCACCTACTTTTTGAGAATTGCTCTACTAAAATGACGCAATTACTGTACATAATATCTTAATATAAAATATATCAGTATAGCGTTATTTTTTCTGGAAATAAATTTTTAGTAATTTATTTCTATTGTATTATTTGCACTGCGTAAAAATAAGTTTTTGTTTTTAAGTATTTTTTTAATCTTAGTTTTATCTTAATTAAGTCTTTCTGCCATAAGACTATGAAGTTGAATTTATTAGTCTTTTCCATTCCTCTCTTGTGCTAAGTTTCTGACTTCATTCCATTAGATCCTTCTCTCGTGTACCACTTCCCTCACTCCGTCTTGCCGTGTTATTCTAGGTCTTCCTCTTCGATTGACTCCTTGGGTTCTTGCTTCGTATACCTTTTTTGTAAGTCTTTCGTCGGGCATTCTGTGAATGTGCTCAAGCCATCCTAGTTGTCTGTTCTCAGTTTTTGTCAGTACTGGTTTTATTTTTAGTTTATTTTCAATTACCTCGTTTCTAATTCGGTCTCTTCTAGTTTTTGCCTTTATTTTTCTCAAAAATCGCATTTCCGTTGCGTTTATCTTGCTCTTGTCCCTACTTGTGAGAGTCCATGTTTCGCTACCATATAGTAATGATGGGCTTATTACCCTTTTGACAACTTCCACCTTTACGTCCTTTGCTATTTCCTTTCTTTCAAAGAATGTTGTTCTTAGCCCATTATAGAGCCTTTCTATTTTTGCTGTTTCATCATTTATTTCTTTTCATGTAAATATAATCAAAGACCCTGTACATGTAGTTACTAGATCTAACATCGCTTTTTTAATATTAATTTTTGTTTCTTTGTTCTTGATTGTTAAAGTGGAAATAAAAAAGAGAGCGGGAAATTTATCCCAAGAACAAAAAATATGTGTAATTGAATCTTTAGAAAATGATAAGGAACTACATTACAGTAGATTTTCCATCTCTAGCACATGTTGCATAATAAGATCGTTTTCCATTTCTCAAAAAAAAAAAAAAACCCAAAAGTGATATACAGTAAAGACAACAATATTGTATTTTACGAAAAAAAAAAACAGATAAAACGAGTTTCAAATTCAAACATTCACTATTTATAACCCGATAGTATACCTTCAAAAATGACAAATGGGTCAAAATTTCTAATGAAAAACTCTTTTGATGTTTTCTTAACAAAAATTACACGAAATTATTCGTTTGAGGTCAGTCAGTAATACAATCTCAGTAATTTAATATGAACTTTTTCTTGCTTCACATGAGAATCTTTTCTAACAATTTCAATAATTGGGCCCCTGACCCATTACACCCGTCCCGTGCGTGAGTACCTCAATACAGTTTTTCCTGAACGATGGATTGGCCGACGGGTCCAGTTGAATGGCCGGCCAGATCTCTGGATTTGGCCCCTCTAGATTATTTTTTGTGGGGTTATCTCAAGTCTAAGGTCTATGGTAACCGACCAAACAATATTGAAGACTTAAAGAACAGGATAAGAGACGAAATGAGATTGATAGAACCTTACGTAGTAAATAACGTTCTGCAGGGATTTGAAGATCGTTTCGTGTACTGCTGAGCTGGTGTCCACTTGTGTCATACTTTTGCATTTTATTGTCTTTTCGCTAATGAATAATATTTGATATTGATGTGATGTTTTAAGTTAAAACGCAATTTTCTCGCAAACAGTTCAATTTAGGTATATGACATGATTCGTGAAATATGTTTAGAATTTTATGCAGAATTCAAAAATGTAGTAAAAATGGGGGTATCCATTTAAAAAAATAAAATGAGTTGTCATAACTTGTTTTTGGGTCACCCTTTATACATAAAGTTACCTTCAAAAAGACTGCAACAAAAATAAAAACTTTACGGGTCCGAGCGTTTTTTTCAAAAAAAAACAACTGGATTTTAAATGAGTTTGTTCCAACCTTTACGTTCTCACTGTATAAAAGAATAAACTGAGCGACTGACTGACTGCGTATCAACGCACAGCCCACACCAATGGGTTTAGAAACTTGAAATTTTGCACAGAGGGTTCTTACATAACGTATTATAAGTTATTCTATCATTTCTGCAAAAACAAAATCATTCAACATTTTTCTGCAAAGAAAAAGCAGTTCTTTTAATATTGTTCATTCTTACCTGGTGCTAAATGCTTATCAGACATGGTATATCACTTTTCTAACTGTATTTATTGATAACCTTACAAAGTCACAGCCAAATACTTTTTTAAATTTATCTCTGTTTTAAGTTGTGGTCATATTTATAGTGAGTAAAAATAAATTTACTTTATGATAAGTAATAAATAAATTGATAAAAATAATGTAAAACACATTGGTCATAGTGAATTGGCGTTTTTACTTGTTTTTAAAGATGACATCTTTAAATGTCAGATAAAAACTATTTTTTACATGCATTTATTAAAACTTATCCACAGCGTACGTACCCGCCAGTTGCGTAACAAAAACTAAGAGGGGCCCCCGCCAACGTTAGGCCCCCCCTCTGTACAATGACTGGAAAAACACAATTCTCAATCTCATTTGCATTGCCATCAGGGTAATGCCATCGTGATAATTTAACCAGGGTTAGGCCTACATCATACATAATAAAATAGCAAATAATTGTTAAATGTTTATAAAAAAACAGGCACATTTTTGAGGTTTTTTTGTGGCTGTTGACATTCCCCTTTCCCCTAAAACCTAGAAATGTCAAAATGATTCTAAAATTTGTTATTCGAAATCGATCTTTGTAGAACAGCCAGTTTGGACCAGCGACATACAGATTAAAACGGACTAATATTGCTTGAACCAAGAATGACTCCTTTACGGACGCGCGCAGTGCCACAGGAACGCATGCGCAGTTAAAAGGTTACAGGACGGGTCTTAATATTTGTGTATGGTGGTAGGTATATCAGTTCACATAGAACACATATTTATGAAAGATTTAGTAAATTTTTAGTTTAATACGCCGATGTCCATGTAGAAATACTTATGGTAATAGGTCGAAAACTTAAAAAATATTTTTCATAAAGATATGGATGTTACCCGCGTAAATTAAAACTGTGAAAGCCAGCTGTGTGGATCCGGCAATCGCAAAGCGAAATAAAGGTTGCTAGCAGATTTCCATCAGCGAAAAGGCCGACATACCGCCAAGAACCCTTTTACAGTCTAGATTCAACAAAGTAAATATTATGTTTACGTGGAAATACGGCGACACGGTTTTTTCGTGACGCCAAATTGAGACATGCCTTCGATACACCCTTTACTAATTCCAGAATGATACTAAAAACGACACGAGACACGAGCACCAGCCACGCCAACACGCTATAGCATTTAGCGCAGTGTTGCCGCCAACCGACAGGAAATAAAAGCCGTGGCAAAGGAAGAGATTTTTTATTCACGGTTTAAATTTAAACACGTATTTTTGTTCCACTCAGCGGCAGTTAAAATACCTTTGTCATTTTTAGCATATTCATGAAACTGTTGACAGCTTTCCTTAAAATTAAAATATATTAACAATTCTGAATGAACAAATCCCTCCATTTTTTAAAATGCTTCTCATTTTTTTACCTTCATATTTAGCCTTTGTCGTGCATAAATGGCCAAGTATGCGTTTGGAGTTTTTAAACGAAAAAGTCGTGTTTCTATATGCGCGGCAGTACAGTAAGCTCGTGGCCGTACCTACCTTCGCTTTGAAAAGCCGTAAAAACACGGCAATTGCCGTGTCGTGGCAACACTGCTTTAGGGAGACGCGCTGACGCTACCTGCAGTGTTGCCAGAAGTAATTAAAAAAAAACTTGAGAGTGCTTGCGACTTGCGACTTAACCGCCGAAATTCGTGATAAATCGCGAGCCTGTAATGATTGCACCGGAAGTAAAAATAATAGGATTAAATAATCTTATTCTACTATCATTTATTTTAATAAAACTGAAAAAAATTTTACGATATCAAAATATTAGTAAACAAATTTACAAACTTAAACAAATATCTATCACTTTGTGCTATAAAAAACGAAATATATTTTTTTATAAATAAAAGTGTAAAACTACCACAAAACAAAGAAAAAGAAAGAAGTTATTCATCTGGAGTTTCCATCTTATTTTTATCTGAATAAAATACGTGACCACAACCTAACCTTTTAATCGTATTATTTGTGATACAAAAATCGTAGCAATTTTTGTCTCTTGACAAACTTTTGGTATATAAAATGCCTTCTATTGTTTTCACTTTAGGTTTGTTGCGTAGGTAGTTGAGTTTTTATTAAACAAATGTGAAAAAATGTTCTCTCTACTGCTGCTTTCGAGTGTGGTAAGCAAAAAATCTGAAAAACAAATCTAAAGACCCGCAAATTTTAGAGAGTCATCCGAGATTTTTACTAATGAATTTTTTCCCAAAACAACAAGGTATCGTTATCAAAATTGTTTAGTGGGATCTTGACATTCGCCATTCGTTATTCAGATTTTGGATTTCATTTGGATTATATTGGAACTATTTGAACTACGTATATTGAGAAAGTGCAATGTGAAAATAGAAACAGAGTTTCAAACCTCAGTTGCAATCAAATTGCAATTTGCAAAGATCAATGTCGTGAGATTCGCTGATTGATATTTCTATAAAGGTAAAAATCGTGAGATTTGGTACTTGATTCATGGGATCGGGAGAAATAACCGAAATCTGGCAACACTGGCCCACGCAAGCAGCCCGTACGAAGCTAACCGAAGCAGACCGAGGACGGACTTCGGCTGCTGCTCCGTTCCTGAATCTAGATTTGTTCGTTGCATAGATAAAGCTGTGTTTATTTGAATTTACTGGCGGACGAACCCGTCTCGTGGTTAAGAATACTATCCTTTTTTAACTACGTTATCTAAACAAGGAGAGCGCGCTGACCGACTGGAATCGGTTTGTCGTTGATGAATTCGGGAACAAGGCTATTCGTATACTGCGCATGCGTTCCTGTGGCAGAGATTTCGCCCATAGTGGAGTTAAATAGTTCTGCGCAACCTATGTATTTTATGAAATATCAGCAGTCCAAGTATGTATGTCGCTGGTTTGGACTAATTGTACAGTTACCGTTATCAAAAGTGAAAGGTAAAATACGGTACGATACGATAAGTCGCTAATAGTTTGTTAATCCGGATCAGTACGCAATTTTTTGTGGTGTTGTGTCTATATGTATTAATAAATGCTAATTGCAACTTTGCATCACTTGCAGTGGCAGGGATTTAAAAATACAACAATTCAATAATAAAAATAACATTATTTATGAAATATGAAAAGCAAAGCTGGCTACGAAGTATTTGCCCATGCTAAGACTTCTTGGACACCCTGTATATGGCAGGCAGACGGCATGTGAAACGTATCATTTTTACAGTCTTGATACAAGAGAATTAGGAAAAAATTAAAAAATAATTGTATTTATTTTTGTTTATCAAAAAAGGTAAAAATGTTCTTATTTTAAATTTTATCGTAATCCAAACTGTTGTTCTTCCTGGCCTCTGAGAGTGCTATGTACTTCTGTGGAGGGTGAAGTAATGCTTTTACCGTAGGATCTTCAAGCATGGCTTTGCTCCATTTTCTTAGGGTGGGAATCTGGTCGTCTTTAAATGGAATCTTCTTTACGCCTAACTGAAGTGGAATGACAGCACTCCTTTCAGCCCAGGGCCATAACATATAGTCAATCTAAAAAAATAAAGTTAGAATAATCAGCATAGATATGTTAATCTATCTAATAGTGTATAATAATCTTGCATATTTCTCAACGTTTGCTACAAAATTTTTTTATCAGGTTTTCTCATGTTTGGAAAAGTGGACAAAGTTTAGATGTTCTGATTTGTAGCAGGGCAGTGAAGGGATGCGTATCTGTGTGACTCACTTCTTGTTGTTCTATTGGGATCACACGCCCAAAAAAGTAGTTATAGACTAGATTTTACAAATAGTCCGCGTATGCTAGGAGGCACGTTTGGAGTATTTTGTTCTTTTATGTTGCCGTAAGAAAATTTACGTTGGCGATATACCATCGGCAGCTAGCTCGTGGAGATTTCTTTTAAAAGTAGATTTTAAAACTATATAAATTTTACTTCACTATTTTCACTATACTCATGGGGATTATTTTTAAGTGGCAATGTTGTTACGTTATCACTAATTCCTCAAGATCGCCTGCTTTGCATAGATATGCCGGCCGGTTGTAAAGAGTGGAACCCGTGAATGTCATGAGCCATGACTCAAAAAGTAATAGGTGAAACACACTGGTACATGATGTTTGCTGACGATATTGTAATATGTAACACTAGACCTTGAAAGAAAGTACACAGCTGGAGGAGATCCCAAAAGATAGAGACCTAAAAATGAGTAGGAAGGTTCCGAATTCCGTGGAATTTCATGGAAAAGGAAAAGCGGACAAAAGGATGCAACAGGAAAAGCTAAATCCGAACAAAAAATTAAATACACTCATATTGAGTCATCACAGGAGTAAGTGGAATGTAAGAATTATAAGAAAGTCTCCAATATGCTGTGCCGTGTGACCGTGGATTCAGCACGAGGAAGAGGAGAGTAGATGTTAAAACAGTGATCCGACCTGCAATGATGGGAACATGGCCATGAAAGAAGTACATTGTCTGGGTATCAAAAGGGGTGAAGTTACTTTTTTTAGAGAGCTGTGGTAAAGAATCTGGTAAAGAAATTATAATTAATAGTAGAAGCTTCACAGATTTCCCACATCACGTCAGTAAGCGAAAAAGGGAATTTTCTTGTAAAATTGAATTATTGTCGAATTAGAGTGAATAGAATCAATGATGCTAAATAAGTGGGAACAATATTAGATAGACAATATAAGCTTTTAAGCAGCTGTTATGGCTATTAAAGTAATAATTTATCTGTCCATCTCCCAAATGCATAAGCCACAACGATTTTTATTTTAAATAATTTAACGTGGCGCCGTAGATATCAACTGCCGTATATAACTTACCATTCCAGGTTTATCTCCTCCGAAATACTTCGTCCCTCGTCTTGCCAACTCCTCCTCCAAAGGTTGAACGGGAGGCAACAAAATCTCTAAAGCTTCTTCTACACTAAGTTTTTTGTCACCACTGCCATACCAGAACTTTCCGTAACCAGCGGCGGCGGGGCCAACGAGATTCCGGATTACTTCTTTATCCTTTTCTTTGGCTGCCGCATCCGAGGGGTAGAGGGGCGTTTGATTGTAGTATTTTTCATCCAAGTAATCGGCTATGTCCAAACTTTCTATAACTATTTTGTCTCCGTCTAGCAAAGCTGGTACTTGTCCTGAAAATGCAGTTTAATCTCCTTAAGATTTCTGAGTAAACGTGGCAACAGTGGCAACGTGGTTCGATCGATTTCTCATATTTAATGAAGTACTAAATTTCAATGAGTTTTGACATCTTGCAATGAGATAAACATGTGTGCTGTCACATTACAAGTGTCCACTTGGATATTAATTGTTGATTAAATTGCTTTAATAAACCGAACAAAAAATATACAAAAGGAATCTTACCTTTGGGGTGAATTTTGAGGTACCAGTCCGGTTTACTTTGCAGATTAATATTGACAATGTCGTGTGGAAGATTTTTTGCTTTAACAACTAATCTTGCTCTCTGAGCAAATGGACAGTATAGCATGGAGTAGACTCTCAAGAGGTCCTTGTTTCGTGGTGGTTCAACGGAACCTAAAAATCAGCAAATAAAAAATTAAATGCATTTGTTTTTCTCAAGTTTTATGTTGCTCTTTATAGGGATATTGATTATATTTGGACCAATGGGTAACTTTTTTATTTGAAGAGATAGAAAATTGTTTAAATTAGAAAAATTGTAGATTTGTAGAAGAACTATCAGGAAGCGTAACCGATAGAACAATTCAACATCAAATAAGCTAGTTTTCAACTAACCTTAAGTTTTTTTCAAAGGGCTTGCCATATTATGTTTTTGTTTCTTAAATTCTATTCGCTAAGAGCTCTAATTTATATTATTAAGTAATCTACCGATGTTCGACTGTTTTCCTATAATTTTAAAAACATGGCATAATAGTTTATAATAATTATTAACTCCGTTTTCATTTAGAAACACACCAATACACTTTTCCATTAGTTACAGCCATGAAAGATGTGGCAAACCCAGTTCCAAATCAAATATAAAATGACTTTGGGTGTATACGGGCATATAGAGCATTAAAAAATTATCGTCTAACACAATAATCCAAAAAAAAACTGAACACACTGAACTTGGCAAGCTCAAGGACGATATTGGAACTAAATGTTAGCAATTTCGACCTTATTAGGCCTTTAAAGGTGTGTCTAGACATGTAACAAAAGAACGCTACGCCGCAGTGGTTCTCTGAGTCAGTCCGAGAGATCGAAATTATGTAAACCTAAAATATGTAAATTTAGCACAGAAAAACCACCTTTTAGGGTCTATAAGACAAGTAAAATTAATCAAACACAAAATTGAGGGTTATAAAATTTATAAAAAAAAAATAAATTCAAAAAGGGCACTGAAAGTATTCTTCATAGTCCTTAAAATCGCTGTTTTGTGTGATAAACTTTAAAAATATCTTCAATTTTTCTAACGGAACTGGTTTGGTCCTTCCACACTCTATACAGGTCCTGGCGTAGGATGCCGTCATAAAAAAACTGAAACAATTTTTTTTATAAGTAGTAGCGCTAAGTAGCACACAATATGGATATCAGTGACAAGCCAAAATGCCAACAGTCATGTTCATTTAACAACTTTAACGGATAAAGCGTGATCAAGTTTTTTCGGGTCTAACAAACTTCATTGAAACTTTTGTGAATTTAGTATGTCATAAATAGGTATCTTAAGTAAACATATAACCCACAATACTTAGCTTAAGTTAGTTTTCTCAAAGATACTTACCTGTTAGGTGTATCCATAGGAAAAACTTGTAGAGTTAATTGCACAAACACATTTAATAACAATTATTACTGGGTAACGACTGGCGCCTTTGGCCACGACATAACGACATTCGAATAAAAGTGCGAACTTCGACTGAACCTTTATTGTTATGTATTACATGATTAATAAGGTCGCTTTTAATGCATCTTAAAGACGAATAGATCACTTAAGGTTTTTCACATTTCGATCTCCCAGAATGGCTCTGGGAACCACTGTGCGCCGCACAGTGGTTCCGATAACTAATCTGACTTGACAAAATTATTTCTATGTTTTTTCTGAGAAAATAACAATAAAAAATGGCTGCTATTTGTATATTTCCTCATAAATATTTAGTGCAAACGATTTTTTTTTTTACAAAATTTGACACTTTTTTCGCACTAGCTCGCGAATGTTTCCATCAGGATCCTCCACATCACTTTTAGTCATTATATTATAATCATACACACACACTGTAGTCTCCTTGAAATGTTAGGAGCATTTCGCCAAACCTCAAACACTTTTCTTCTTGGAATTCCAAGATCACTGAAAAAATTATTACAAAAAAAATATGGTTGAACATGGTTATAAAATAGTTAAAATTAAACACCCAAATAGGTAAACTAACCGCTGAAAATAACGTTACAACGGCCTTCGGCGGCCTTTGCAATTGCGGGCCTGCTATTTCAATTATTAGAAATCGAACAATTTAAAGAAATTTGGCCCTTTAATTGCGTCAACCAAAGAAGACAACAATAATAATAAAATGCAAAAAAAATATATTAAAACCAAAGGAAATACCTGTAATTTTCTCTGCCAATCTCACTTATTTATTAGATAAAATTTTACCCGTACAGAGACTGTAGTTCCGAACATAAATGAAGACGGGTGCCATCGGGTTACAAAGGATCACGGTAACAGAGACTTCTGCCTGATTTTGCGTAGACTCTATTATGTTAGTTCTAAAACGGGTTGTACTTTATAGATACACAACTATTTATGACCATAATAAGATAAAATATATGTTGTTTTAAAGTTCAAGAAATGTTACCTTTTGCCAAGCTAGATTTTTAATACGAACGTCTGTGCGGCGTTCGCGACGGGCTTTTGTTACATGTCTGGACACACCTTAAGGGTAGTAATCAGGTAACATGGGGTAATGTCCTGTCGAAAATTAATTTTAATGTTTGTTATTCGTTGTATCATTTGCGTAGTATATTAGCCCTAATATCCTGGGGGTTCTAAAACAATATGTTAGGAGGTGATTCTAGAGCTAATTTTAGGGGAAAAGTTCATATTTGGTCAACACTATAACGCTTAGTTGTCGAGACACAGGGTAGCAAAGTTTGAAGGTTTTTTCATTTTTTCAGTTTTTGGAATTTACCTTATTTTTTGTATTTAAAAATAACTAATTTAAATTGGGTATGAGTATCAGTTTTTGCAGTGCCTACAAAAGAAAATTATTACGATTTAAAATAATCTTTAGGGTGGTATTTTGCTGACACTATCTTAACCTAACAACTAGCTGATAAATATTTAGATTAACAACATTAATTAGAAACTTTCTTAACTAATATATTTTTTTGCTATGTCGCACCGTTTAGAAGTTATTTTTAGCAAAACGTTAATTTATATTATCCATTTTTAAAGCCAAAAAGGTTGATCTTTAGATATACAGAGTGTTAATAAAGTATGTGGCCAAACTTCAGGGTATTATTTCTTACTCAATTTTAAGGCAAAAGGTTCACATAAACATAGGTCCTAAACGACTTTGTTTTTAATACACAAGGTGTTGAATTTTTTTTTTAAAGGGTTTTTCCTAAATAACTAGAAGACGCAAATTAGTATCAAGTTAAAATATGGTGACAATTTTTAATTCATAAAGAAGAGTCTCGCTAGTTATCAAATTAAAGAAGTGTTTTTGTTTCCATGACTCTCTTATTTTTTTATTATTTGCAACAAATTACACTAATAAATAATGTTAAGTATGCATAACTTTACATTTTTTCGTTTTTATCGAAAACGGCTAATCTGAGCGAAAAAATTCAAGAAATAATTTTTGTGTAGTTTTATTTGTTAAATCATAAATTATATCAGATTGAAAAAAAATGACGTACTTATGTATATTTTAAAAATTAAACCTTGGGCGTTACCTCTGTGCACGCCACTGACAAAATAAGAAAAATAGTTTTTTGCTTAAAAGACTTCTCTTTATGCATTAAAAATTATCACCAAGTTTCAACTTGATACTAATTTGTGTCTTCTAGATATTCAGGAAAAACCCTTTGAAACAATTTTTTAACATCCTGTGTTTTAAAAACAAAGTCGTTTAGGACCTACCTATGTTTATATAAGCTTTTTGTCTTAAAATTGAGTAAGGAATAATACCCTAAAGTTTGACAACATACTTTATTAACACCCTGTAGTATGCGTTTATGGACATTTTGTTAAAAATAAAAAGTTTATAAATGAATTGGTATTTCCAAATGAGATATCAGGTTGTCAGTGTTGTCCCAAAAATATGTTTGGGAGGTGGAAAGTAGTAAATAAAATATATGTATATTTACATAACAGCAAATAACTGAGCAGCAACAATCTTTCAAAAAAGATATAAAATATTGTAGATATTACCCGATTACTACTCTTAATAGTCTATAACTACTTCACTATATAGTGTTGTGTCAGTAAGTTTTTTCCAGAAATTTACATAAGGGAATTTAAAAAAATGCATTTTTACTGGAGAAAAGCCAGATATTATTGTTTTTGCAAAGAAAAGGTAATTCTTGTAATATTCTCAGTATTCTTACCTGCTCCTAAATGTTTGTCAGACATAATGTGGCACTTTTCTAACCGTACTCAATAAAATAACTTGGAAATACCACAGCCAAATGATTATCTCGGCCTTGAGCAGCGGCTTTTATATTACAATCGATCGAGAGCACTGACTACAGTGCCGGCTCGTGGCCAATGCAATAAAATTAAATTATCGAAATAAATAGCGTGTAATTTTAGGGGCGCATTTTATCAGTGATAAACCCTACTTCGAAAGCACCCCAAAATTTAATGCAATTTATAATTTTGGATAGCACATAACTATTATCTAGTTATTATTGTGTAGTTGAATGTGTCTCCAATATGCAGTGTCCAGCTGAGCAGTGATGATAACTGTTTATAATAAAGCGTATTCCATAGCATCATGAACATGACTCTGAATTTTTATGTTTCTTCACTTTTTCCGTCAATGTACTCTCTTATACCTATCTCTGGCCATGTTTTATCTCCTGTTAAAAGTACACACGGAAAGCAAAAATGGGCGTTTTTGTGTTGCATCCAAATCTAATCCTTTCGCGAATAAATACCTATCTATTTTTTGGCTTTTTTTCCTCATAACGGTATTTAAAAAATATTTTAACAGTCATTTTCACTACATTATACACAACATCCATTATTTCAAAGTCTACAGCCTACAAAGCTAACAGCCGGCAGCTAACAATAGCAAAATAACAGCGACAACTGCAAATAATTGTCTGTTAGTAGTCGACCTGGCCCTTTGGTTTGTACTCACATTTTTGTCCAATCAAGAAAAAAATCAGTTTCCACCAGTCTCTAAGCGTTCCTATTCTAAATCATTAAAGATTAATTTCAGAATTTTCTTTTTAAAATAGTGAAAAATTTTGGTGTTCTTGGAAAATTTATAATTCACACATTTTTTTATTAAATGAGAGGGGATTTATAACCACATCACCTCGATAGTCTAGTACATAAGTGTTTATTTTATGATAAAAAAGGATAAAAGGATATAAAAAACATCGGCCATAATTGATAATGAATTTGCATGTTTCTGTAAGATTTGTAAACAAGATAAACTATCTTTTTACATTATTTTATTAGAGCTTATCTATTGTTCGCATACCTTCTGGACAAAAACAATTACTTTCAGATTCACTAAAATGTTTAAAATATAAATAGTACTGGTTTAAATTAATATCTAGTTGATCAGTTAGGTTTTGATACGGTTTTGTCCGGTCATCTCTATACACGGGGTCCCATATAAGAATGCACACTACAGGGATCTCGTAAACCAGAAGAGATACAAAGATGATTAAATTAGAGAAAAGTTGCGCTTTGCTGAACCCTTCAAAGTCACGATTCGAAATCTAAAAAAATCCGATTACTTCCGAAGATATTTGGGAAAAACCGAATTTTCCCGATTTCGTTTTTATTTTTTTCTGACTATATTTAAAAAGATATTACAAAATAAATTTCACATTCTCATTGCCACTTTTTCTGCTCTCCAAGCCGGTGTTCTTAGATTTTCAATACGACGTTTCGTTTCTTCGCAACCATCATCAACTTCATTTTTTTAAATAGTCGAAAAATTTTGTTTTATTCCTAAAAAATTCTAATTTTAATTATAAATCCCACGAGATATCGCTTCTTACATTTATCCGACGTTTCGGACGAAAAAATCATCATCTATATATTTGATGATTATTAGGAAGGAACGGAACGTCGGATCAAAAATCTAATTACGTTGTCAAGTAGAGGAGAAAAAACTACATGGGAATGTGGATTTTATTTTGACCTGTCTTCTTTTGTGAAATCAGAAAAAAATTAATTGCCAAAATTTATGTTTAAAATTTCAAGAATGCGTATATTTTTTCTGATTCTACTGTAAGAGATAGATTAAAATAAATTTTACATTTTTATTGTCGTTTTTCTCGTCTACAACATGACGTCATTCAATTTTTGATTCTACGTTTTGGCTTTTCTCGACCATCATCAACTTTTTTTTAAATAATCGGAAAATTTTATTTTAAAACAGTTAAAAAAAAGTTGATAATGGTCGAGAAAAGCCAAAACGTAGAATCAAAAATTGAATGACGTCATGTTGTAGAGGAGAAAAACGAAAATACAAATGTAAAATTTATTTTAATCTATCTCTTACAGTAGAATAAAAAAAAGTCTACAAATTGTTGAAATTTTAAACATAAATTTTGGCAATTAATTTTTTTCTTATTTCACAAAAGAAGACAGGTCAAAATAAAATCCACATTCCCATGTAGTTTTTTCTCCTCTACTTGACAACGTAATTAGATTTTTGATAGGACGTTCCGTTCCTTCGTAATAATCATCAAATAATATTGATGATGATTTTTTCGTCCGAAACGTCGGATAAATGTAAGAAGCGATATCTCGTGGGATTTATAATTAAAATTAGAATTTTTTAGGAATAAAACAAAGTTTTTCGACTATTTAAAAAAATGAAGTTGATGATGGTTGCGAAGAAACGAAACGTCGTATTGAAAATCTAAGAACGCCGGCTTGTAGAGCAGAAAAAGTGGCAATGAGAATGTGAAATTTATTTTGTCATATCTTTTTAAATAGAGTCAGAAAAAAATAAAAACCAAATCGGGAAAATTCGGTTTTTCCCAAATATCTTCGGAAGTAATCGGATCTTTTTAGATTTCGAATCGCGACTTTGAAAGGTTCAGCAAAGCGCAACTTTTCTCTAATTTAATCATCTTTGTATCTCTTCTGGTTTACGAGATCCCTGTAGTGTGCATTCTTATATGGGACACCGTGTATATAAAAAAAGAAACTGACGTAAACGCGCAGCCCTCACCGCTGGGTCTAGAAACTTGAAATTTTAGACAGTGGTTTCTTATATCACGTAGGCACGCACTAAGGAAGAGTTTTTCAAAATTCAACCCCTAAAGGGATGACACAGGGGTTCAAACTTTGTATAGATAAAAAAATATTAGATGACCGTATTAACTCGAAACTTCATAGAGTTAGGTACTCTAAAAAATAACAGTCAGATTCTCCTACGCTAGTCCGGTCTAACTTGACAACCAAAAGTTTTAAACTGACAAGTGTAAGAATAAGACAACTAAGTTTTACACTATGCATTTATTTCTGAGCTTTTTAGCAAATTTGTAAAAAAGGGGCAAGTTTAGTACGTACTTTCGACACTAGTAAAACCAAATTCATTACTGCAACTCGTTCCAAGATGAAGATCATTAGGAAGCAAATCGCTGAAATATCAGAATAATTCATAGGTTTTTAATGACGACTTATCAACAGTGACAAGACAAAAACCTGTCAAAACATAACTGATCAACTATAATATCTTAATTTAAACCAGTACTAAATCTTAAACCTTCTTAGTGAATCAGAACGTAAATGTTTAAACACGTATTCTATGGTTTTTAATAAGTCAGCCCCTAAGGGGGTGAAATGGGGGTTCAAAGTTTGTAATGGAGTAAAATTGTTATACGGTTCTATTACCTTCCAACTACGTTAAAGTACTCTAAAAAATAAAACAAGTTTTATAACTTTTTAGACATTAACCCCTAAGGGGATGAAATGGGGGTTCAAAGTTTGTAATTTAATTATGGAAATCATTGGAAAGGGCTTTGTTTACACCATTATTTTTTATTTTAAGTCACATACTTTTTAATTTTTTATGATCAAAATGTGCAAAAAAATATCCCATACAATAATCTTAATTTTGCAGGCCGAAAAATCGGAAATACATAAAGTAATAGGTCTTATAATACAAAAAAAAAGAAGAAAAAAAGAAAGTTCGTATTATTTGATTGGCACACTTGCCCAGCGTTGCTAGATAAAATTTTCTGTCGTCCCCATATTTTGTATTCCAAATCCCTAGATATCCCTAGACATCACTTAATCTCTATTGGCGTTTCCCATTCGTCAAAAAAGTGTGCAATAAGTGTAGTTCCTTCTTACTTTGTTTTATATCTCTATATAATATAAAAGAAGAAACTGACTGACTGACTGACATTCATCGCACAGCCCACACCGCTGGTTCTAGAAACTTGAAATTTTGCACAGAGGTTTCTTACATAACGTAAGCGTATTCTGAGAAAGGGATTCTCAAAATTCAACCCCTAAGGGGGTGAAATAGGGGTAATAAGTCATCATTAAAAACTTGAGTTATTTTAATAATAATTTCTTTAAAACTACGCCCCGATAAATAAATAAATAAATTTCGATAGGTTTGTCGAATTTTTGCACCGCGCGATTTAAAACAAAAACCGCAAAATAATATTTTTATTTTTTAATGAATTATGCAATGGCTTCCCATTGGTTTTGAATAGCAAATAACTGAACAACAATAATGCTAAAAAATAATAGTAATAAGCGCTGACTAGAGCTCTTAAGCACCTCGTATTTTGTAGCTTTCCTATTTGGGTATTAGAATATTTGTACTTTGCTTCTTAGAGTATAGTGTATGGAACTTAATAAAAAAATATGTATTATAAAGAGCGTCTAATAAAACTATTTTCTTTATTTTCATGTCAGGGAATTTCTCATAGTGTCAGGAAAATGTCTTTTAGCAGATCGCTCAAGAATAAATCCATAGTAAGAATGTTTTTAAAAATGATTTTCCACAAAAACAGGGCTATTGATTATATTTGGACCAATAGATAACTTTTTCTTTGAGAGATAGAAAAAGTTTAAATTAGAAGAAAAATTGTAGATTTGTACAAGAACCATCAGGAAACGTAACTGAAAAAACAATTGAACATCAAATAAGCAAGTTTTGAACTAACCTTAAATGTTTTCAGAGGGCTTGCCATAGTATTTTTTTAAAATGCTTCTCGCTAAGAGCTATATTTTATGTTGTTACTACTTTCACCGACTGATCGACTGTTTTCCTATAATTTAAAAAAATTAAAACGAAACTCAAGCAACTCTCCATACCCTTCGTATATGAGTTAATGCAAGTTGTATAGGGTTTCTATGGAAACATCGACAATCCTTAGTTAAGTGACAGCTGCTTTAACCAGGTGCTTGAGTCATTCAAAGAAATACAGTTTATTTAGTATGGGCCACAGTCAGAAAGAAAAGGTTGCGATATTGTTTATATTAAACTAAAATACATTGATTAATAAAAAAATAAGATGAATATTTACTTTAACACACACATCTGGTTAGAGCACCAGCCACTTAGCTATAGATTGTCGATGTTTCCATATAAACCCTACACGACTTGTATTAACTCATATAGGTACGTATCTACATATGTAGGTATGGAAAATTACTTAAGTTTCATTTTATTTTTTAAAAATACAGGAAAACAGTCGGAACAGGGTAGGTCCCTTAATATGAAATAGAGCTCTCGACGAGTAGAATTTAAAAAGCAAAAAAATAATAATATGGTGAACCCTCTGAAAACACATAAGGTTCGTTCAAAACTTATTTGATGTTCGGTTGTTTTTCAGTTACGTTTCCTAATGGTTCTCGTACAAACCTACAATTTTTCTAATTTAAACATTTTTCTATCTCGTCAATTAAAAAAATTATCTATTGGTCGCAATATAATCAATATCCCTGTACATTTTTTCGCCATCACTTTGTCCTTTATAAAACCTCGCAGGAAAAAGTCAAGGTTTGTCAAATCCGGGGACCTAGCAGGCCAGTTGACCGGACCAGCTCGTCCAATCCACCTGTTTGCAAATATTTCATTCAAATGATTACGGGTCTGTATTGGGGTGGAGCTTCGTCCTGTTGTAACCACATGTCAGGATTTATGTTTTGGTTTAATAATTAGGGTAATTGGTTTCTTAAAAAATCTGTGTACGTTTCCCCATTTAAATGCCCTTCAGATAAATGCGGACCAATGTCTCTATCCTCTATTATACCACATTGACATTAATTGACCAAGGATGTTGATTTGGCAGAGTTCTCATCCAGTGGTGATTTTCCGACGCCCGGTAGTGCATATTGTGTCTATTTACCTAAAGAAAACAACCAAACAAAAAAAAAATAAATTTCTACTGATATGGGATAACTTAAAATCCTACCACGGAAAGTAGCTTCGTCAGAAAAAACAACATTCATTAGGAACCTGTTTGCATTTGTCTTGTGACCCAATTGCCAAATGTAACGCAAGTTTCAAAGTCTTGCTCGTATAGCTCTGGGTGGAGAGTTGATATGGATGTACAGGGGCAATATGGTCACAACTGATTTTTGATTCATTCCAGCATCTCTAGCAAGCCGTCTGGTACCTACATGCGGATCAATAGCTATCACTTCTAAAACGCCAGCTGCCCCTTTTTAGTTCGCGTTCAAACTCGTGGTTTCCTCTCCCGACTGCCAGTAGTACGACTTCTGGTTTCCAGCCTTTTAAATGCCACGTGAGATTTCGGTTTATTAGGAAACCTCTCCGCCTACACTAATGCAGCTTCTCTGTAGTTTTTCTTCACTCACCCAAAATCAAGAACATATCAACTTGCACATTAAAATTCGCTTCCATGTTTAATTGAGCAATAAGCTGAGAAATAATCGTTAAAACGTCAAAATTCTCAACTGACCTAAGTAAAAACAACGCATTTCCGTGTAAACGTGTAAACGAATTCTGAAATAAGTGAACTTGATTTATCGATAAAATTTATTTATTTTTTAAAATCAATCAAAATTTGGTTAACCATAATTCCGTAACCGACAGATCAAACCAAAAAAAAAAATTGTACACATCGTTTTTTATGTAAATTCGATTTTTTTTAAACAAAAGTACATCATCTCATTTAAAATTCCAAAGTCCTCAAAATAGAGAGAGGGGGGGTAAATGTTAAAAATATGTTCAAATATGCCCCCATCTCCCTATTAACTCACAAAAATTTCATGAAAACATTTTAAACCGTTTTCGAGATATCGCCTTGTAACACTTTAAAAAACTCACCCTGTATAATGCATTTGGTTCATTTCGGTCGTAACATATTTCCTCTTTATTAATATTTATTTTCTTCTTTATTTTCAGAATCAATGAAGATCCAGAGGGCAAAGTATACGTGACAGCCGAAAGCAAGTTCAATACTCTGGCAGAATTGGTCCATCACCATTCGATGCTCTCCGACGGGCTCATTACCCAGCTACTGTACCCGGCACCAAAGCACAACAAGCCTACGGTGTTTCCCCTCAGTCCGGAACCCGATGAATGGGAAATCAATCGAACTGACATTGTTATGAAGCATAAGTTGGGCGGAGGGCAGTATGGAGATGTATACGAGGCAGTATGGAAAAGGTAAAATACTGTGTGAAAGTTTTTATTTCTAATTCTTTTATTATACTTTGTAATAAGGGTTCTTGCACAATTTTATGATAAATTAATCGTACGGGCCGATTTACAGGGTGTTTGGTAAGGAACGTGCCATATCTTAGCAGTGACTTCCCTGGCGATTTAACCTACCTTATCTTACTACCCGGTGAGTCATGCCTTGAAGATTAGGTTTGTCGATAATAAGCTTTTGGGTCATTCTTGTTCAAAAGAGAACGAACGTGCAAACTTTTTTGAAATATAAGTAAGAACATTTTTTAATAAGTTTTTGTCTCGACACGTATTTACGTGTTCGTAAGCTGGTTTTACAATTTTCCAATCTCCCGGAATTTATTTTAAAGAAATATTAAAAGATTTTCAATGTCAGCAATAACGGAGGGGAGAATAGTGTTATTTTCATGTGTTATCATAACACATGAAAATATAATAACACAGTTGTTGATTGTTTTTTTTTGTACTCTCATAACACTGTTATGAGAGTACAAAAAAAAACAATCAACAACTCAACTTTTTTGCACAAAAAACTGCAATACTTGTCTTTTCTTTCCACTTCAGAAGTAAATTAAGTCCTCCTTTAGATTTCCTCTTCTTTGTTACTCTTTCAGGTAACGGAAGAGAGGATTTTTAAACTTGGCGCCACTTTTAATTAGATCGCAACTTAATACATAACCTGAAGTGCAGGTTAGTAATTTACAAGACCAACTTAATTATAATGTAATCTTCAAATACTCATAAGTATTATGTCTAACATTATAAATACACTAACGGAGGGGAGTTTTAAGCTTGACAAACATGATTTTACCTACATTTTACAATTCTTTTGATAATATTGTTACTTTCAAATCAAGCGAGATCACGAAGAGTCTTTTACCCCAGATAAAGCCACTATGTGTGTCGCTTTATCTGGGCTTTTACATTGATCTCAGGCTTTATTCTAAGCAGTCTCGACAGCTGTAAGTCAGTCACTTCATGATTTAGGCAACTAAAAGGTTATTCTAACGGAGGAGCGATTTTTTGCGGGAGACAAAGTAGTTAATTTATTAAAAGCTTTATTTAAAATTTGGTTTAATATGTAATATGGTGTGAGAAACCCCTATTTCTAAAAAAGAGGGAGCCTCTCGATTTAAAAAAAATAATAAATTAGGCTATAGCCACAATAAAACATTTTGGTACAAAAATAAACAATCAGAGTAGACCGATTAGTTTGAAAACTAAAAGTCTGTCATTGCTTAATACTTTTTTTGATATCTCTTAAAATGGAGGTAGTTTGCTCTTGACTATTTTTGAAAATTGATTCTAAAAACACCCTGTATATCAATTAAATTGATTGATTTTTTCAACATCTTGGTTTAAGAACAAGCAGGAGCGTTTCCTAGAATATCACCAGCAAACTCGAAAATTTTTTGACATTTACACCTAATCCGAATTCTTCCCATGGACACACTGTATATCCATTTTTTTTATAAACCTTATGGTATTACTAGATATTTAAGGAACAAAATGTCGCATTTTCGACACCCGCCAAAACGCTTGGTAATACGTCACGTTAAAAAGAGATAAAATCCCTAAATAATATAGCCCAGCTCTTTGTTTATTAGGTATAATATGACCGTTGCCGTGAAGACGCTGAAAGAAGACACCATGGCCCTAAAAGACTTTTTAGAAGAAGCTGCCATAATGAAAGAAATGAAACACCCCAATCTAGTACAACTTATGGGAGTTTGTACTAGGGAGCCGCCATTTTATATTATTACGGAATTTATGAGTAAAGGTAATTATTTTACACTTTCACATTTTCAAGCGACGCGACGTTTAACTATTTTTATTTATTTATTTATATTTTTTTAACTATTCTCTGCTCGATTGCCGAAGTTAAACGATGCTCGGCACGGTTAGTACTTTGATGGGTGATCGCCTGGGAACACCGTGTCTTACCGCTGTAAACAAGGAAGGTGGTAGAGGAAGATCTGAATATTTTCAGGGGTGGATACTTAAATAACGTGTAACAGTTCAATTTTGTCACAGCGCCTTACCTATTTTACAAATTATTGTTATTTAAAAGCCTCTTTACTTCCTACCTTTATTGTACTGCTGTGCCTCCATGCTACGATTACGCTGTATAAGTTTTTTGCCTTATCTCAAATTTGGGTTCTAGGAGTTTTAATTTAATTGATTGCCTTTTATCTCGTCCAAGTCTTTAGTGGCTTATAGCGAGCTTTAGTTGCTTATAGCTTAGGGGTCCATAATTTGATTTAACCTTTTTGTATTTTTTGTGGCCCTGAATTTCATTTTCTTCGCCTTGCTCCAAGTTGTTACTATCAATGAAAGTTCCGATTAATTTAGTTATCGCTATTGACTGGTTTTACTTACATTTTTTGTTTCCGGAAAATATATTGTTTACATTTTCTTTTCAAGGATCTCGATTTGGCCTGGGTTCGACATTATTTTAATTTCTGATATTAAATTTATCTGCCTAGTGTGGAGATTTAAGGCCTTGTTTTGATGTGATGCCAAAAAGCCATCACCATGGCGCTGGATGCCCAGGGTACTGGAAGCAGTCTTTTCTGAGATTCGTCTCGTAGAACTTAACATCTAAAACCTTTCAAGGAGGGTTTTTTCCGTAGGGGACGATCTTCCACAAGACACCTTTTTCCCGGAGGGAGCTAAAAAGCTTTTCATTTTTTCTCCCGGAAGGGACGAGTTTCCCCAAAGGACCTTTTTTCCCGGTGGGGACAACTCCTCAGGGACGATTTTCATTGGCGGGGGAAAATGGCCCCAACATTTTTTTGTCTTTTGTACCAATGTGAATCACTGTAATTTTTGTATAAATATGAAGTGTGATTAAGTCTTCTATTCAACTCACTCCGCCTTTTATGTAGTTTGTTTTAAATTATGAATAACAGGGTTGTTGTGTGTGAAGCAGGTTCCTAGACCACCAAGGCGACTTCCAATTTGTGTCGGTTTGAAAAACTGGTGGCGCCTAATTGAAACCATCCGGCAAGCTGAGCTAAGGGCTAATTTGCACGCGCTCAGCAACAGCTTGTTTCACCCAAAACGCCCTGTTTTCTCTGGCTTTACATTTATTCATTAATTTAATTTTCTTTTCTTTTGATTCTAAACCGGTAAGTTCTTAGTCAAAGATACTCATCATAGTATATTTGACAGTTTTTAACTTAACACTTTTTCCTAAACACAGTACGTCGCAAACGTACTAATGAATAAAAACTCAGATATAAATGCCGAGTAAAGAATATTCTTGTCTTATTCTTACACTTGCCACTTTAAACCCTTAATTATCGTCCGTTAAATTAGTATTGTTTTTTATTTTTAGGTAACCTTTTAGATTATTTAAGGAACGGCAACAAGGAACAAATCGATGCGGTAGTACTGATGTATATAGCAACGCAGATAGCAAGTGGTATGAGTTACCTAGAAAGTAGGAGTTTTATACATAGGGATTTAGCGGCGAGAAATTGTTTAGTCGGGGAGAATCACCTGGTGAAAGTGGCCGATTTCGGTTTGGCGAGGCTTATGAGGGATGATACGTACACTGCTCATGCAGGTAAGATTTTATACCATAGTCGAATATGAAAAAGTGGGACATCTAATACTTGAATGTATGGGTCAAGTATTTTTCAGGATATTTGGCTATAACTTATTAACTGAAATAAAACTGCCTAGTCAGTTCCCTGGGATTTTCAGTACTAGTCGACGGGGCCGCATTGTAATAATTTGTATTTTAAAAATAAAAATATCTAAAACTTCCTCTGTGGCAGGTCGACATAAATATAATTTACTTTACTTGTTGACCGACTTTTTTTACCTGTTATCGGTAAGTATCTATTTCATGTTTTTGAAAGTTTAGGCAAATAAGTCCGTCTTCATTTCGCACGTGAAAACATCGGTTGTATTATAACATATTTACGTAATATCAACATTATGTGGCATCCGTGGGAAAACGTTGATAGTGCTTCTGCTAGGGTTACGCTGAAGAAAAAGCATTTATCCGTCGATGCTTGGAAATTGTGAACAACGTTTACAGTTCTTTGGTTAACAGGGGACTTAATGTTAGTGCCGCGGCGGCTGAAACGTGTAGTTTAACTAAGATTCCTCTGACTACAGTGAAAAGAATCGTATCAAATCCGTTCAGATCAAGAAAAAAAGCGTAAAGATTCCGGTTCTTGAAAATGTTTCGACGAAGGCGATAAAGACTTTACAAGACGAAAAGTCTACACCATGTATGAAGAACAACTTGTGCCTACACTACACACTCTGAAAAACGACTCACTGTCGACCAAACAAACATAAGCTGTAGCATCACAGGAGAGTTTTGTCCGAAATGGGCTCCAGATATCGTAAGATTGATAAGGCAAATATTGTTGGAATCGCAGCGATTACGAAAACGGCGTTATGAGTACCTAATATACTTATAGCAATACCGATCTGAAAATCATTCCATCATTTACCCTTATGAGACCTGGTTTGACACCCATGATATACCATCAAAACAGTAACTATTAAACTATGGCCCTACCCTGTACCGCGTGTTTACAGTAGTGCTTACGCACTTGTCTACACAAGGGGCCGACCAGGTAGTTTTATTGCAGTTAAAAAGTCATATCCTGAAATATCCTTTACTACAAATTTTGAAAGTGGCATTTATTCATTTTAGGAGCCAAATTTCCTATAAAATGGACTGCCCCAGAGGGACTAGCTTATAACAAATTTTCCACCAAGTCGGACGTTTGGGCTTTCGGTATACTATTATGGGAAATAGCCACTTACGGAATGTCGCCTTACCCAGGAGTCGATCTTACTGATGTATATCATATGTTGGAAAAAGGTTGGTATTTTTAAATGTATATTTGTTCAAGCCACTACAACGGAAAATACAGGGTGATATTTTTAAAGTGTTACAAGGCGATATTTCGAAAACGGTTTAAAATATTTTCATGAAATTTTGTTTATTTAATACGGAGATATATTTAAACATATTTTTAACATTTACCTCCTTTCTCTATTTTGAGGGATGGGGGTAACTTTGGAATTTTAAATGGGATGATGTACTTTTGTTTACTAAATTCGAATCTACGTAAAAAACTACCATTATGGAATAATGGTTAACTAAATTTTGAATGAATTTAAAAAATACGCAAATTTTACCAATAAATCAAGTTCACGTATTTCAGAATTATTATTCGTTTCCATGGAAATGCGTTGTTTTTACTTAAGTCAGTTGAGAATTAACGATTATTTCTCAACTGGCCTGCTAGGTCCCCGGATTTGATCCCCCTTGACTTTTTTTTGGGGTTTTATAAAGGACAAAGTGATGGCGACTGCACCTACAACTTTAGAAGATATGAAAGACCGAATCCGCTTTGTCCGCTTATTAGTGACACCTGAAATGTTACAGCAGGTACGAAATTCATTTAGAAAAAGAGAGAAATGTGTTTGGAAGTTGAAGGGGGGCATTTCGAACAACTTCTCAAGCATGACAAAATAAATAAGTATATTTATAACCTAAATCATAATTCCGTAACTAAAGGAGCAAATAAAAAAAAATGCATATGCATAGTTTTTTATGTAGATTCGAATTTTATAAAGAAAAATACATCTCATCCCATTTAAAATTCTAGTCATTCCCCACTCCTCAAAATATAGAGAGGGGTAAATATCAAAAATACGTTTAAATATCAATGGTGTAGCCCACAAATGTGTTAAGTACATTGAAAATACAGTTCACTTAACATATTTGTGCGCTATACCATCGATATGTTCCCCCCATCTCCGTATTAACTCACCAAAATTGTCATGAAAATATTTTAAACAGTTTTCGAGATATCGCTTTGTAACTTGTAACACTTTAAAAAACTCACCCTGTAGAATCTCGTGGATGCGGTCTACTGGTCAAGTTGAATGTATTCAGAATATATTTGTGAGAGTGTAAGTGGTGGTTATTTTTTTAATACAGGTTTTTATTGAAAATAGCTTGAAAGGTATTAACAAAATAGACAGAAAAAAGCCTGAGCAAACTTCACTTCTGTGTAGGTTTGATCAGGTTTGTTTAGGTTTGCTTAGGATCGTTTTCAGTCGGTATTAATTTTTTGTAAAATTATATTTTAGGCTTAAAAAAATCAAATGACTATAACTTTCTCCTAACACATTTTTTTCGCTCAAAATTTAAAACCTGTCGACAAAATGATGTAAAATTTGTTTAGAAAAAAAAAGAAATCAAATACCTACACGTGTTCATTTTTTTCTTGGGAAGGGCGCACCAAAAATTTAACATTTTTCGCAAATTACAAAATGTTTTTTTCTTTACCAAAACATTCCCAGTGGGCTCACTATTAAAACCCCTAAATTTGGTACGGGTCCTGTAAGTACGAACAGAGATAAACAACTTTGAAATTTCACCAACCGCCACTGGTTGATCAGTTAGGTTTTGACAGGTTTTGTGCTGTCACTGTTAAACCTTATTGCTCTCATCAAATTTGTTATAATAAATGTCAAGATGTGTTTATCATAACATTTACATTGAACAGTAAGGACAACAAACTTAATATTAATATCACAAAATTTAGATACCTTACTTTACGTATTTATATACAAGATTAAAATAGGGTAACTTCTCACAAGGCATTGGAGGTAGACCATAGACTATAAAAAAACTAAAGACAAAGTTATTTACTGTTCAAAGCAATCAGTATTTGCACTAAAAACTGGTGGTTTGTATTGACTGGGCATCTGCAGACGGTTGCCAAAGTGTAGGTACAAAATGTCCTGATGTTTATGTCCAGTATTACACGACATTTATTTGACTATATCTTCATCTAATAAAATTAGCATAAATAAGTATTAAGTAATAAAAAAAGTAATACATTTAGTTCTATTTTATGCATCATAGCCGAATTAACTTTTATTCCCTTCTCATTGTGATGAATTATTAAGGGAAAAGTGGCAGCGCTACGGTTTACTACCAGTTTTACTACGAATTGGAACGTGACACAAGCGACCATTCTTAAAATTCGCTGACGTTTGCGATATTGTTCGAAAGTGGAATTATTGTGTTGTTTTGTGTTTGCGAGAGGGGTTTAAGTGTTTTTCTTTAAGGAAGCTGACATTATTTTGCGAAAAAAAAACATTTAAATATAGTGCGGCAGCGTCAAGTTTGCAAAAAATTTGGCTTTTTAAGCCCATAAATTTCTTTTCACAAGTAAGTGAGGTTGTATTTACTTGTATCTAATCCATTGGTGTAGTTTTACATATATCTTACATATTAGTAATATTAAGGCAGCAAAAATTTAATACAAAAAAGCAATCCCGTTGGTATTGGAAGAGGCAGCCGACAGGAATGTTGGGCAGTGTTGTCATTTTTTCCGCTGTGTTTTCCTCTCTTAGTCGCATCCATTGCATGTTTTAAACGGATGATTGATTTGGCGCGAAACGATTTTATGAATCAAATGCTTTGTCTATAGTTTTTTTAATGTCAGTGGGGTAGACAATGACTCATTTGATGCTTGTGGCATTGGTGGAAAATTGCCCCAAAGCTGTCTATTATTGTTACTATTGATGTTAATCGCATGGAATTAAAATTTATGTAAATTTATTCCTCCCCAACTTATTACTAGATTTCTAATATTAAATTTTTATTTTTTTTTTATTTATTTCTGGCTCAGGTTATAGAATGGAAATACCCCCTGGCTGTCCGCCAAAGATTTACGAATTGATGAGACAGTGTTGGCAGTGGCACGCGAACGACAGGCCAACGTTTAAGGAAATCCATCATGCTTTAGAAAATATGTTTCAAGAATCGAGCATTACCGAAGGTTATACAAAAGTCACAGAATATGATTGAAAGTTAATTTTTACATATGATATTTTACTATTTTAGAAGTAGAAAAACAGTTACAAGGTAACGAGTTGCCAATTCCCATGGGGACCCCCCATATGTCCTATAAAAAATCACACTCTGGGAGCACAGGCAATATACATGGTTTAGTAGGATTATCAGATCAAAATTCTACAGGTAAAATAATATGGTCACAATTTAAACATGCATTGTTATTTATGAAAAATTAAATTAGTGAAAAAATTAAGAACAATAAATAGCTATTTATCTAACCAGTTAGAAAATACTTTACTTTGTTTAACGAGTGTAATGTTTGAGGGCCGAGCGAAGCGAGATCCCTCAAAATTATACGAGTTAAACAAAATTGCATTTTCCAATGTCTTTCATACGAGGTTTTTTTCTACTTTCGACAAAAATATGTAAATAAAATAATTAATTTTAATTATTGTATCAAAATATCTAAATAGGCATCAGACGAAGAAATTTTTATTTCATCGAGTAGATACCTATATTCTATCCAATTTAATGTGACAATGATGACAGAAAAAAAACATTGAACCAGAATTCACCCTATTGGCCAGTTTCATGGACAGTTTACACCAGAACATATTTTAGCTATCACAATATTCATCTTTTCTTTCCTGATAATCACGGAGGAATTAAATTTCTTTCTATCCGTGTTGGCGGAAGTGCATTAGAAAAAGACAAATAAAAAAAGAATATGTTCAAATTTGTATCATACCTTCATTGCTTGTGGAAGTATTGCTGGTTATATATATGTTATGCTCAATAGTCGAATTCGGGCAACGGCCGAAAAAAATACGCAAAACTAATTTTGAGCAACGAAAATTTCCCAAACCCAAAATTTTATTTTTATACGGTTATTGAGCATTACAAAATAAGCAGAACTAGTTTTGCGCAATTTGAAATGTACAAAACTAGTTCTGTACATTTCTGAATGGCCAGCACTAGTTATGCTTTTTTCATTTAATCAGCGCGCAGCGTCCGAATAAAATAAAGTTGGAAATGTTATTGAAATAATATATTTTATTTAAATACTGACAAATACAACAACAAATAAAACTTTATTCTTAGACAAATGTTTAAAGAATTATTTATTTGAACAAGAGCTTGAATGATGGCACTTAGAATTACGGATGACATTCATTTTTCGACAAGAACATGCTCTGTTAATACACTTTTTATTGCACATACATGAAATAAAACCTTGTGTAGATCCAGAAATATCGGAGGATGCAGTTCTAAGTGATATTTCTAAAACAACAACATAACCCTACTCTTTATTTGGGTTGGGGAGGCTGTAAAACAAGCATAACTAGTGCTGGCCATTCAGAAATGTACAGAACTAGTTTTGTACATTTCAAATTGCGCAAAACTAGTTCTGCTCATTTTGTAATGCTCAATAACCGTATAAAAATAAAATTTCGGGTTTGGGAAATATTCGTTGCTCAAAATTAGTTTTGCGTATTTTTTTCGGGCATTGCCCGAATTCGACTATTGAGCGTAACATATATACTTCGAAAGATTAGTCATCTCAAATTTTTTTCTTTTCTGATAAAATTCCCAACGGAATCCGATTTCTTTCTATCCTTGTTAGCAAAAGGGGCATTATTAAAAGACATAAAATCGATATTGCCAATAAAAAAGAATAATCAAACATTTTATCACAGCCGCCTTGGTTTGTGCAAGTATTTCTGGTTGTCTACTGTGAAAGTTTAATCGGAATTTTCATAAAAAATAAATTTCTAATCTGTCAAAATACTTATGTCAGTTTTATGATTTTATAGCAAAAGACCTTTATTTTTACTGAACCCAAACAGCATTGGGAAAAATCTCGTTTTTATTAAGCAAAAACAGTGTCAGCATAGCCACTTTAACCTTCTTATTTTATACTACTTAAAATTATTGTTTCCTACCCCTCTAAGTAACAATACACCCTCTAACCAATAATTTGCAATAAAAGCATCAGAGAAAAGTTTTTAATAAATAAAGAAAAACTAGCAAAAATTAGTAAATATTTTTATTAAGATAAACAGTTTATAATAAGGTGAAAAAAATATTCCCTATTCTCCGATATCTAATGAAAATGGATCTATAATACAGCCTACCTGCGAACAGTGACGTTTGTGCGAGTTAAAGACGCGATAAAAATTGTTTAATCGAATATACAGTTTCACAATTTTTAACTGTAAACGTTGAAAGTCTTAATTCCAGAAGGATAGATACGCTTTGTAATGACACTGTGACTTCAGCTTTAAACTTAAACCAAACGTTTCTAGGGTGCAGTTGTCACTCCTTTTTCAATAACTAAAGAAATCTTCTGTGATGTCCTCCGTTCTCAAATTTATATCGGGTCAGCGTTCCTGTTACTCATTCCCATAACGCCCGGTCCAAGTAATGTAAAGCCGTGGATTTATTAAGAAAGGATTCGATGTCCGTATACTGTGAGCGTATCGAACGTGAAGCCTTATATTTGTTGTTTGTTATGAAAACATTTCCCCTAGGGGTTTAGTTTACGAACTACGTAATTGAATCAAGAATGGTAGTAGAAAGAGATAAAATAGCATTGGAGTGTTGGAGCTCAGAAGTGTTGCTGTCTGTGCTGGTTGCTTAGGAAAACGGCTGAACCTCGGTCTGAACACTCTGTTACACGTACGTCTTTGTCTAATGAACTAGGAAAGAAAATGTGCGATTTATAGATTTATAAATGACTCGGAGCGACTTTAAATAAACCTTTAGAAATAATATAACCTATAAATAATAAAACCTTTTTAACTTAAATTTATTATTATTTAGCAGAAAAATAAAATATTTTAGGCCATTTATTACTTTTAGTAAATCTTGTGACTCTTCTAACGTATTTTTTGTACAAAGATACAAGGTAAAATAAGATGTGGCCAATGTTTACAAATTGTGTTTACAGTGTCGCTTAGAATGGTTTGTTTTGGCTTCAAAGAATGTTAAATCATCCCGTATCCATTCTTAATAAATCCATGTGTAAAGCAGAACAAATATGTACCTTCCGTAATATTTCAATAGTTGTTAGTCAGTCCCAGATTCATAGAACACAGGAATTTAAGCTGCTAATACTTTATATAAACTTTTTAAGTATATTTTTACACTGCTAAAACAACTTATATCATGGGACAGGCTTCAAATAATATGTCATGTTTATATTTCTCATAACCTAGCTTTCTACCAGCTGTAAAAGTTTTACGAGTATGAGAGAGAAAGAACATGAGATAGAGAGAAATAGTTGATCTCCGTTGTAAAATGGGTTTCTGTCATCGTTCTCAAAATAAATTGGATACGGTATAGTAGACAGTTGTATGGGTTGTCATGATGTCGTTTTGAAGTTTTATTTGTAAAGAAGTGGTCGCGTCACAAATTATTATTTTTTTTTTTAAATATTGATAATGTCCGATTCCGAGTGATATTGAAGAGACAGCTCAAAACGTGTTATCTTGTGTTGTACCCGAGAAGTCAAGAGAGATATACGAAATATTTATAATTTGTTTCATTTTTTCATAACTTAGTTATGAAATTAATATTTCATCACCAGTTAGGAAATATTTTAAATATTACCTAGTTACGAAAAGTAAGATGTTTCAAAACTGTCATCGGATTTAAGTGTCACTTTATATGTCAAAATTAGAAAAATAAATTATGATACTAGAAGGTATATTTACGCGGGCCATTCGTTTCGAAACACCCTGTATATAATAAAATACAAAATATTCGTTTATTGTTTTTTTAAGATAATTTAAATAGTATGGCTACAAAGTTAACAACTTTCATTGGGGGAGCGACTAAGAATAGTCTTGTGCAAATGAGACGGACGACGAATAAAAAAGGAAAGACGGCTCCCGCGCCGCCAAAGAGGACCAGGTAAGTGATCGCCCCTGCATGATATACATTAACATTGTTGTTCGTAAAATCAGGGTAGTTATACAGGGTGTTAGAAAATGATATTAAAAAATTTTAAAGGCAGATTCTACATCTAAAAATATGAAAATAAGTTTATATAAACACGGATCCTCAAACGCTTCTTTTTCGAGATACAGGGTGTTTAATATTTTCACACCTCAAGTATTCCAAAGAGTTAGGGCGAAGACAATTTAGAGCATGTATTGCAGCACGGAGAAGCCATTTCCATCATCTACTATAAACTTAAATGAAAAAGCACCGTTTTCTGAACAAAAAATATTTAAAAAAATTAATTTTCATTATTTGTTTTTATTGTAAGAAATAAATTAATTTTTATCTCGAAAACGGTGCATCAGAACGAAAAAGCTCAAGAGACGCTTTTTACGCAGAATTAATTAGGCCTGAAGAAAACGATATCAATTTTGCAAAAAATCAGTGGCGTGTCATTTTTTTCGCTAAAAATGAAGAATAGAAAATACATTTTTGCACGTAAAGGTA
Organism: Philopedon plagiatum; assembly: GCA_963971165.1. Classification (NCBI taxonomy): domain Eukaryota; kingdom Metazoa; phylum Arthropoda; class Insecta; order Coleoptera; family Curculionidae; genus Philopedon; species Philopedon plagiatum. The sequence continues at coordinate 10,144,778 of OZ020194.1, forward strand.
CCCCTTGATTACATACTGGCGTGTACCAAAATTCATGTCATTATCTTAACGCATTTTCGAGAAATTTAAAAAATAGCATTTAAAAAAGAAAATATTAAACACCCTGTATTTCGAAAAAGAAGCGTTTAAGGATTCATGTTTATATAAACTTATTTTCATATTTTTAAATGTAAAATCTGCCCTTCAAATTTCTTAACATCTTTTTGTAACACCCTGTATACAAATCGAATATTTTCCGAAAATAGTTTTTCAAAAAAGAAACAAAAATATACATTTTTTCGAATAACATTATTTTCGAAAGTGCATTTTTCGAAATATACATTTTTTGCGAAAAGGCTTTTCGAATATGCACTTTTTCGAAAATAAATTATTGATAGTTATGGTCTACTTACTGACCAAGTTTTAAGGGTTCAGAATATACAGGGTGGTACAAAAGTAATGACACAGCAGATTCCTTTTGTCGAACTAATGCGATTTATTCAAACTTGCCTAATTCCAAAGTTGATAATGACCAAGATAAAGGGTGTCAAAGTTTTAATTTTGTTTTCGATTTTTTCCGATAATTTCTCAACAAAACGACATAGCGGCACGAAATTAGGCATTTGGACGTTTTTTGAGGCGAGGAATTCAAATTCGTCCATACTTTTGATGTCACTAGTAGAGGGCGCCACCGCCACGACATACCGCACTTTTTTTAAATGACAACTTTTTTCGAGCTGTATATCGATCTGACTGTCGAAAAAATCGATTATCCTACTTTCTGTTACGTCAAAAATGTATCCTTTATACGCTAGGAGTAACCGTTTTCGAGATAATCGTATTTGAAATTTTCTGTGCAATTAAATACGCGTGGTTCAAAAGTAATTGGGCATAGAGGAACAGTTCATGATCTTTTTTCGTCTCGTTTTGATTAACATTTTCCAAGCTACTAGAGTTCATAATTAAAATTTTTAAATACTGTTTTCGAAAGAATATACATATTTTCGGAAAATGTACCTATTTAAAAAAATTATGACATTTTTGAAAAATTTTGTTAATCCGTTTTCGAAAAAGCTGTTTTTCGAAAAAAAAAAATGACTTTCAAAACAGATATTTGTAAAAGAAACTATTTGGGTATTTTTCTATTAGAAGCCAAAACGATCCGGCGCAAATTGTGATAAGATCGCAGTGAGATGCGCAAGGAATGTTTTCAGAAACAATCTAAGAGCATGTAAATCAAAAATGGCAAATAGGCTTGCATTTTTTATATTACATATTATTATTGATCTATTATTCATATTTTTGTGGTATAATTTATTTCAAAGACCGTACATAGACAGTAAATGCTTGTTTTTGTTTATAATATTTTGTAGAATATGCGGGAATGGTTAATGTTTATGTTACAATATTAATTTTATAAAATTCGCTATTGAAATATTTTTTGTACAAGGCTTTAAGGGGGCGCCTCTTACGCCCCCCCCCCCCCTAGATCCGCCCCTGTTCCAATAAGCAAATAATGCCATAATAACACTTTTTACAACACGTACATATAGGTACCATGTACACACATATACGTATTACTACTATATAGCGAACGACGAAAAAATGTTGAAGCAAAGACGTAGCCTTTGGAAACAATTATTGCTAACCAGTCACGTGATGTCCTGAACATCCCTCATAAATCCCCACGTGATTTGCCCAGCCAGTGAACTCAATACTACGTTACCGTCCGCTAATCAAAACACCAAATACGACAACATGGCCGCTCGCGCCTGTCATATTCAAAAGTTCAAATTTGAATCTGACAAGCCTTCGATTTCGCCGTAGCGTTATTTTGTGAATATTTATTTTAATTTATAATAAAATATCAGAAAAACCAGTAAGTATAAATCATTATATACTTTAAAGTACAATATCGAAACAGAGTTAATTATATTTTAGATAGAAAATGAGATCTTGTTTCGCATGTCGACGGTCAGTTGGGAAAGACAAAGTGATTTTGCATAGGTAGGTAATTAATTATTTAAGAAGATTTTGATTCTAATTATAATGTATTATATAAAAATTAATGATTACAATAAATTATACTGACGTATTTTGAGTTTTAATTCGAGCTTAAATAATGTGTTCTTTTTTTAGATTTCCAAACGATGCCTCGCTTTATTTACATAAAGTTCTTACCCGTTTTGCCCCAAAATCTCAAATCAAAAATTAAAAATGACCTATTCACTCTTCGGTTTACATTCTTGTGAAGAATATCCGCCGCTAAAACTACAAGTAATTTCTTCACTTCTTGCTGCTTAAAACTGGCATTATCGGTACATTAGCTTCGTCATTATCGTAAATATGATAATAATTAACTTTTAATCCACTTTTCACAAATAAAAACGCATTAATCTCTACTTTTGAAAGGTAAAAAGACGAAAAGGAAGCCGACAAGCTCACATTTTAAACTGCTGTCAGAACTGACAGTGACAGTTCCGTCAAAACTTCAAAAGTGCTGTTACATCACGTGGTACAAAACAAAAGAAAAGACGATATTTATCTTTGCTTCAAATTTTAACAACGGGTAGATTGGATGCTAACAATATAGTAGTAATACGTATATGTGTACACATATATCATAACCTCACACTAACCAAAACTAACCATCCACGTGTGCGATAACACATCACCGAATTATCGTTTGCAGCCTGCTGTCTTCTTGCAGCTCCTTCCGGGACAGCACGTTCGACGACCAGTGCCAGGGGGACCATGCCCACGACGACGGGGGATCGGCCGAGCTAAATGGTATTATTAAAAAACGATTTAAAGGTATTTCTATTTTCTTTGTGGTTTGAGCTCGTTTTTTTCTGGTATCTTGGCTTGAAGTGATACGAGGAAGGTGATTTTTTAATACTTATATTAACCGTAACCATTGAGGGTATTTCACCTTTAGAGATTTTTTTTTACGTTTTGTAGTTTCTAGACCATGGTTTTTCATTTCCGTTGGTCGGTCTGTTGGCGGGAAATCTGCTTGACCTAAGGAAGGTTAAGTTATTGCGTGCAGATTCGGCGGTCAATAGGGTACAGTTTCGGTAAAATATCTACAAGGTGAGTTTTTTAAAGGGTTACAAGGCGACTTTGGAATTTTAAATTGGATGATGTACTTTTGTTTATAAAATTCGAATGTACGTGAAAAACTACATATGTGTACAATTTTTTTTTTTTTTGATTTGTTCGTTCGGTTACGGAATTACGATTTATTAGGTTATAAAATAAAAAAAATACCAGTTAATTTTAACTTATTTATCGCCTATCATGCTTGCGAAGTTGTTCGAAATGTCACCCTTCAACTTCCAAACACTTTCTCACTCTTTCTAAATGAATTTCGTACCCGTTGTAATATTTCAGGTCTCACTAATAAGCAGGCAAAGCGGATTCGGTCTTCATATCATAAAGTTGTAGGAGCAGCCGCCATCACTTTGTCTTTTATAAAACCCGCAAGAAAAAGTCAAAGGGGGTCAAATCCGGGGACCTAGCAGGCCAGTCGACCGGACCAGCTTCTCTGTAGTTTTCACTCCCCCAAAATTAACAACATATCAACTTGCACATTAAAATTCGCTTCCATGTTTAATAGGGAATATGCATATAAATGAAAATAAATATGTAAATATGAAATATTTTTTTTATATTCTCTACGTAAATTAAATGTTTATGGCGGTTACTGTTATCCATTTATTTCGGGCTTTATTAATAAAAAAAAGATTTTCTACTGCAAATTTTCACGCGAATTACGAAACTCCTAAAACGTGATTCCATTGGCTGTGTCGTCAAAAGTGTTTTTATGACTATAACATGAGTACATGGCGAATTCCAGTGTTGTAGGGTCATCGAAAAATCAATAAAAATGACATGTAATGCTGGACTTATCCATTGAAATATCCCTGCACTTAAAGTAGAAGGTTCCTAAAATCTTATTCATGTAAAGGGTTTTCCATTAGGAAAGGCCATTTTAATGTAAAACCAAAAACATGTTTTTTTAAGTGCAAATATTTATATTTTAACTTTAAGTACAAAAATTCCGATTATATGTGGAACACCATATCTGGTAAATGGAAGCCTCGGCTTCTGTGAGAAATGTCCATCCTTTTGAGGAATATTTGCATCACATTTACGCATATTTACGGCTCTATTTCCCGAATAATTTTATAAACAAAAGTACATCATCCCGTTTAAAATTCCAAAGTTACCCCCTATCCTCAAAATAGAGAAAGGGGTAAATGTTAAAAATATGTTTAAACATTACCATCACCATCTCCCTACTAACACACAAAAATTTCATGAAAATATTTTAAACCATTTTCGAAATATCGCCTTGTAGCACTTTTAGAAATTCGCCCTGTGTAGGATGTTCTTCAAAAAAATTATTGTTGCTCTAATTGGACATTGGTGGATCCACTGTACGAAAATTATATTTTGCATATAGTTTAAAGGTTTTACCGTTGATATAGACACTTGATCCCCCAGATAGAGGGTGGACAACTTAAAAAAATTAAATACTTTTTGTGGAAGTTTAAAAGAAAATTTAGATGCACCTTAAGCTTTCAATTACTTCATTTAGATTTTTTATACAACACAGCTTACTTAAAAATAAAGATCTGTTCAATTTTCAAACTCCAGAAGAGTAGCTTAAAAGAAATAATATTTAATACGAAGCTGTGAATTTTGCGTAGAAAATCAACGTTAAATTTGTTTAGGTTGGGTTGGGTTGGGTTGGGTATGTCTATTTTTACAATGCGAACAAGTGTGCGTTTTCAATTTTGTAGTACTTAATTTATTGTAATATCGCAAGAGAAGTTCTGTGCAAAGACTTTTGCAGATTTTGTTAAATATGTGATTTAATAATGAATGCTTTAGAGTAAAATTCCACTAACAAAATATAATTGCCCGATGTAGTTTTAAATTTAACTCAAATCGCATCCATCTTTATTTTAACAAACCAAAATTGCACATTTTGATATAATATAGATAACCATTAACCAATAACGTTTAAACTAAAATTGTATTTTAAAAATACTAACAAACATATTGTAGACTTAATTCAAGCATGTCACAACCACTTATTATTTGTAAATCTTCAACTTGTGGTGAATTTGCTGTGGCATGAATTTACTATAATATAGTTAGTTGCAATTTCAAACAAAGTGAATCAATAAAAATGTATTGAAAAAAATACTTTGTTTTTGCCAAATTTTCTGCATTTTTACAAGCCCTTTCTATATTATCTTAAACTAAAAGCTCCTGTTTTTTTGATTCTGTGTATAAGAAATTCTAAAAATCTGCTCAGCACATACAATCGTATCTAACCGTTCCTAACCTTCTAATAAATATTTCTGACTGTGTCTCAGGCTGATTTTAGGTAAAAAAAGTTTATACAAACGTGTCATGAAATTGTTTATTTTCAAGATACCCGATGTTAAAATTCTTTATTTTTTTTCTATTTTTTTATTCTATGGCAATATCAAAAACTACCCATACAATGTGCAGGGTGATATTTCGTCTCGAGTCCTAGCCCCTAAGCCTATAGATAATCTAGATCTACACACCTATCCCGTTCCCAAGATCTTCAATTAATCTTATACTGGGGCGCCAAGAACCTTGCTCAGTTCAACGCCTCCAAAATCCAGTCTTGCTCCCTGTTAAGCAAAAAATCCGGCAACACCTACCCCATTCACATGAGTGGCTAACCCTACTACAGAACAATGAAACGTTCGATCTTGTTGGCATCGCTTTCGAACATGATCTCAACTGGCACAAACACATTACTTCAGTAACCATATCAGCAGCTAACAAGCTTGGTTTTTTCTTTCGAGCTAGAAAATACTTCTCCCCTTCCAACTTACATACTCTCTATGTTGTCCAAATAAGACCTAACCTAGAGTTCTGTTCCCACATCTTGGGAGCGGCATCACCTTCGACACTTAACATCGTTGATTCTATCCAAATGAGAGCTATTCAATATCCCTTCTCTTCAGACGCCCACAGTACGTTAGTACTTAGGCTTGAAGTCTACGTAGGCTGTCTCAGATAAAAAATAATAAAACAAAGTTTAGGTTGTCCAAGGTTACATGCACCAGGAACTTTATCATCCTGGACAGGCATTTCTTGCAGATTTTTACTTAAAATTATACCAGCCCTCACACCTTGATATATCTAGCTGAGGTTTAGAAACGCCTTGTTTAAAAAGGTAAAGTAAAACCTTCAGTAAACGAGCTCACCCACACAACTCCAAGCTGGCACTGCATGTTTAAAATTCTACAGGTTTGACAAAAGAAATGCAAAATTTAACCGCGAGTACTAAAGGCGACAGCGAAAGCGACTTCCAAGATCAGACCCCCGACACGGACGACTCTGGAGCCCACTCGTACCCCGAAGTGTCGGCGCCGAGCAATTTGGGAGGAGGAGGGCTGGGATCTTTTAAGAGGGTCCCGATAATGGGGAACAGAGGGCTGGAGCAGAGAGGGAAGAAGAGTAAAACTAAGGATTCACCGGCGGTAAGTTTATCGTAATAATAATTAATTAATAATAATTTCTAGGTCCAAAGTCAGAAAACTTCTAATTAATTTGGATTTTAGTTCTGAAGTGTAAGTGGAAGTATATTAAATTCGTGTTTATTGCGGAAGAGAGCGTGGCAATTTTTTGTTGTTGTCCCCGTTATAGCATTGTGCATGATGCTCGATACCCCCAGGTATCGATAGCAACGGATCGAAATTTGCGTGGCTCGATTGGAAAGGAAAAATACGAAATAAATTTTTGATTTCTTTGAAGAATTATATGTATTTTTACGTGACAGTTAAAAATAACAGACTCGACGGTGAGGAGTCCGATTTCTTAAACCTGAGCAACAACAATGTTAACAAAATCAAAATAGTAGGGATGGAAGCCGATTATTCCTCTTAGGTTTCTTTTTTCTCTTACCTACGTGTTTTTCGGATCTGTGATACCTTTGTTTCATCTAGGTCCAAGTTGCCGCCTTAGAAGTACAAAACGTCCGCAAGGCGATTAGTAGGTATGGTACTCTTCCTAAAGGGGCAAGAATAGGTGCCTACTTGGAATCGCTACGACAGAGCGGCATGTCGACGAACGAGGAGTCGGCGGAGACTAGTCAAAATCCTCAACTATCCAGTGATCCGGCAGAGTCAACACCAAGGTTTGTATAAAAAAATTAAGTTATTTTTTGTAGACACGCAGTATTATGTAAAGTTAATAATACAAAAATTAATTAGGACCTTTCCGTTTGACTAAAATACTAGTACTGTTAGCATCACACAAAAAGGATAACTTTGAAAATGCTGAAAGAATTATTTTGATATCTTTAAGGCGGCAACTTAATTTAATTTTGACATGGTTTGTCGGCCTTAACATTTTTAACATTAACATTATGAGTGTATTAAGTATATGTTCATATTCTATATGTATTTTTAACGTATTAATAAAAGTTTCAAGATAGTTTATGATTTATTTTAGGCAAATTGTTTTTACAAAGAATATTGAGGTCCTAGTGACAGAACAAATGTCACCATAGACCTTTTAAAATAGAAATCTTCTGAATAAAATCGTTATACACGTTGAAACTTTAAATAATTGACTGAAGATTACTTGCAGAATATGAATCTATACTTAACATACTCATAATGTTATTGTTAAAAACAGGGTTGGCATGAATTAATTCACCTGATTTAATTCATATATTTCTCAATTCTCCGATATATCCGTGATGACCACTATACCTATTGCTATTATTGCGTAGAACAACTAGGTAGATTTTTTCAGTCTACAGAATGAGTTTTTTAAAGTATTACAAGGCGGTATCTCGAAAACCATTTAAAATATTTCCATGAAATTTTGTTGAGTTAATATGGAGATGAGGGGACATATTTCAACATATTTTTGACATTTATCGCCTCTGTCTATTTTGAGGGGTGGGGGTTCAAACTTACCCCCTTTAAATGGCACGATGTACTTATGTTTATAAAATTCGAATTTATGTAAAAACTACGTATGTGTACAATTTTTTCAATTGCTCTTTCGGTTACGGATTTCGGTTATGATCTATTAGGTTATAAAATAAAAAGATATTTACCATTTAATTTCAACTTATTTAACGGCTATCAGGCTTGAGAAATTGTTTAAAATGTCCCCCTTCAACTTCCAAACACTTTCTCACTCTTTTTCTAAGTGAATTTCGTACCCGCTCTAACATTTCAGGTGTCACTAATAAGCAGGCAAAGCGGATTCGGTTTTTCATATCATCTAAAGTTGTTGGTGCAGTCGCCATCACTTTGTCTTTTATAAAACCTCACAACAAAAGTCAAGGGGGGTCAAATCCGGGGACCTAGCAGGCCAGTTGACCGGACCAGCTTGTCCTGTATTGCATAATGGACTTAATTGACCAATAAATTCAGAAATAATCGTTAAAATATCAAAATTCTTAACTGACTTGAGTAAAAATAGCACATTTCCATGGAAACGAATAATAATTCTGAAATAAGTGACCTTGATTTATTGGTAAAATTTATTTATTTTTTAAATTCAATCAAAATTTAGTTAACCGTGTAACTGAAAGGGTAAATCGAAAAAAAAATGTTGCACTTACGTAGTTTTTTACATAAATTCGAATTTTATAAAGAAAAGTACGTCATCCCATTTAAAATTTCAAAGTTACCCCCACTCCTCAAAATATAGGGAGGGTGTAAATGTCAAAAATATGTTTAAATATCCCCATCTCCCTATTAACTCAAAATAATTTAAATCGTTTTCTTCGTTAGTGCAATAAAAGATCGTCAATAAAGACTTGCTATAGTAGAAAAACGGTTTATTAAAGCTACTAATTGATATTACTATCAACTCTAGATCCCTGTCTCCAAGAACGAATATCAGGACTCAGCCTCAAATGATACGGAGTAATTCTTCAAGCGGAGTTACGACATTTCATGCCACCCATCCACCTAGTTCCCCGACGTCTTCGAAGTTATCTAGAAATCGAAATTTAATAAGGTAAATTGTTTTAAATATTTCAGATTTTAATTTTATATTATTAAATATTAATATTACCCAGACTATCTTTTGTTGGTGATTACCCCAAAAGTGGATCATAAGTATTAGTTAAGATATTAAAATATACATAATGAGACGTACTTTAGAATGTTTATTATTATTCTTTACTTTAAACAAATTAACATCTTTTTATTATTTTACATTTTTTATGGAGGGCAAAGTAAGTGTAAAAATCACCTATAATTTAGAAACAAACAGCTCCGCCCTAACCCTCTCCTACCTACAGCTCTGTTCATCCTTCTAACCAACTATTAATACGCTTGATATTTCCGTGTTTCAGAAATAACACCGACAACGTAAGATCCAGCCTCCGAACTTTCAAAGCCTCGCAAAGTACCTTTCGAGGGGGCAGCCCCTCGCGTTCAATCCCCCCTCCCACCCTGGCAGACCTTGAATTTCCACCTCCCCCCACCGACTTGCCCCCTCCCCCGGAAGAATTTGACAATATCGGTCCGATAGACACGCTGGACTGCAGCACGGCCATAATGACTTCGTCGACTGAAATTAAAAAGAAGATCGTTCCTATGTCGCCCATGTTGCCAAGTAAGAAAATTAATCGGGAGGCGTTAGAAAATTTGGAGGGAGGGGGGGACGTTAGCACGTTGCAGCCGTCAGTAGAAGAAGCCAGTTCACGGTAGGAGAAACTATTTGTACTTTCTTTATTGTTTATGTATACATAATGTGTTGGAACTTAAAAACTTCTTTCCTAGATTTGGCGTAAGCTTGAAAAAGCGCGAACTGTCTTCAGATAGCTGCAGTAGCGCTAAGGAAAACATCAACAAAGACGAAAGCAAGTTGAAGGAGGAAAAAAGTCCACAACGAACAAGTCTAAGTCTCACGAGTCCTAGTCACGATGGAAAGAGCCCCACGAGTGGTGATTCTGATGTTCCTGTAGTCGGTTCTCCTTTGGAACCTCTGCCTCCACCGCCTAGTTTTCCTGAGATAGGTAAGTTATCGCGAGACAAATAAGAATTTGTCGTCGCAATACTAACAAGCTATACGCAACAGATGATCCTTTAGCCAAAAACAAGACGACCAGTTCGTATTAACAGACTCGAGATACAGGGCGATGAAATTTTAATTACATTTAAGTTTTTATTTTCCAGACGAAATTGACCTTTCGGAAAATCACCCTCAAGAGGATCTGACGTCGAGCGATGACAATAAAAACTCTTCCAAAGCGTTCAAAAATAAACTTGTAAAAAAGGAAATGGAATTAAAATTAGTCGCAGAAATTAAAGAGAGGGCCGACCAGAAACAGGGCAAGAACCCTAAAGAATCTCCCTTGGACTCATTTTTGGCTGTGAGTGGCATAAGCCACGATCCTGTATCTCAACTAGGTAAGATAAAGAATTTCGAGGCATTTCCGGAAAATCGCGATCGATATTTCCTTGAAGGTCTCTTGAAATGCACTTTGACAAATATACATACAGTGTTGCCACCTATAAAACAGTTTAGTAATTTTTCTGGAATGAACAAACATATATATATATATATATATATATATATATATATATATATATATATATATATATATATATATATATAAAGACAAATTTTATGGAAAATCGCTCGGCTACGTCAACTTTAATTTTGTTTTTTACATATTTTAAAAATATTTGTCATTATACAGGGTGGTTTATTTTTTAAATGGGACACCGTGTATATTTTTACATTTTCGGATTCTACGTAAAATTCTAAATATTTTTCATGTAGCATGTGATATACCTACAAATATCGGATAGTTTTGGAATTATGTATACAGGTTTAGAGTTAATTTGTAGTCTTATTTTCTATGGTGTAGCAGCAAAAGAATAATGTTAAATAATGAATTATGGCAAAATCTTTTCCAACATGACAAAAGTTGTAAAAAATTTCTCTAAATGTATTGCAAGATTTGATAATGTTGTACACAGGGTTGCTAAAAAAATTGACATTTTTCAACAATTACCATTCACAGCTTGAAACTAATGGACATGGAAGAGAGATGATTCTAGAACTTTTTTCTTTAATTAAACTAAACTAATCCGAGTTTCCACTCTTTTATGAGAATTTAAACAGGCTGTCAAAAAAAATTAAATAAAATATCTATTTCTAACGAATTGCTCTTACTTATGAGCGGGAATACTCTAGCTAGGGAGTCAGTTGAAAGATACTCACCGATGTAAGATGTTACTCTGCCCGATCGCGAACCGAGATTCTGTCTACGGGAAAGTCCAAAAGTCTGATTCAGTAAGTACGATGTATAGTCGGAAGTTTTGGAGCTCGTCGGAATTTCTTGGCCAATTGTGTGAAAAAGCTACTGCGTTAGAAACCCAAAATTTTATCTAGGATCATTGGAAAATTTGTGAAAAGTAAAAATTGTGAAAAGAGTGTTTTGGGTGACGTAATCTGTGGAAATAAAGTGTAGTTGATTTGTGTTTTTCTGTTGGGGAACAGGGAAACATTGAAAAAATAAAGAGAAAAATAAAAATTAGTCAAAAATTCATAGAACATTTGAGTAAGTGCCTAACCTCAACAATAATATATTGTTGAGGAAGTTAATTGCAAAGCTAGAGAAGATGTTAGGTAATGTGGTGGTTTAACAGCAGTTGACACGGAATCTTGTCACCGCCAGCTGTATTCCTAGGTTACCGTTTCGGCCATATAGAAAAGGTAAAGGAAGAGAAAGGAATCAGTGGTGGGTGTTACAATATATAAATTTTAAAAGTCGTGTCAACAAAAGGTAAAGGAAGAGAAAAGAATCAGTGGTGGGTGTTATAAAATATAAATTTTAAAAGTCGTGTCAACATTGTCCACATGTGGATCTTTTGCGACGATTTTTACAAAGGTTTATTTTTTATTTTCTCCGAAACTTATAAATATCATTAATGAAGAACGCGGAAAATTCCGGTTTTCCTCACTCTATACACTGCCACCACAATTAAAATTTAGTAAATGAGTCCATTATGCAATACATTCATTTTTAAATAGTTGCGTTGTTTTTAGTTACTGAATTATCCCAGTCGCTAAACCTAGAGAAAGAACTGACAAGGAAAAATTCTCTAGGCAATAACGCCCTGAAGAAGCAACAAAATGCCCAAGATAAGGAAGCGAACGGCGTGAGCTTCGTGTCGCAGTTAAAAAAGACCGAAACTAACAAGAAGCCCTTAACCAAAGAAAAAAGTGACGTCGGCGATTCGTCGATGATTATCGATTTCAAATCGAGGCTTAGGAAAGTCGATAACGATAAGAAAGTAGAAAACAGTAAAAAAGAAGGTAAGGCTTTTCAACTAACGGTGCCGTGGTTTTTTTTAATGTAGAGATTTTTTTAGGTGATAAAATAGAAGACAACGAATCTAACACCGAACCAATTAACAAAAGGGAGAGTACTGCCAGTACGGACAGTGGTAACCTAAAGATAGAGGAATCGGATGACAAACGTAAAAGTACTGGTAGTATTAGTAGCCTAAAAAAGTTATGGGAGGCGAAAGACTCGGATTACGGGACTGTGCAGTTGAGTCCGAAGTTGTCGATTAGAAATACAAAGAGTGAGGAGATTTTAGAACATTCACCCATCGACAATTCTGACGATTCGTCTAAAATGGAGAAAAGTATTAGTTCAGGTACTAACTGGTTTATTAACTGATACAAAGCTTAGTTAGTAGTGATTACAGGCTTATGACTGTACTCATTAAGTATTAAGTATTTATATTGCCTTACTACAATGTGTTTACGTCACTTGATTTTCACCCAAGAAATTTGCAACAAATATGATTTTTTTTATTAATGTGTTTATCGCAATGTAAGTATTACAAAAAGTAAGTGCTTATCTAAAAACAAGGTTGACTGTTATCCGTAGGGCCCTCCGGTTTCCCTTGCGTCCAGCGGCGTCGTTTACATAATTCTGAAGTTTCCATTTTTTCATTCTCTTAATAAATACCAGGCGCGGCCCGTGAGTTTTTTTTACAGGTGGGTCAAAATTTTGTGGGCAACTAGTTATATCAACGCAACAAGCAAAATACACTTTTTTAATTAAGAAAGGTTTTTTAATAATGTGCCAAGAAATTATTTACCTACAAATAAACACCGGAAAAATCAGAAAATAGGTACTGCAGAATATTGAACATTACTATTCTAGATGTGTATGGGTTTTTTCTGTGTTTTAATACTCTAGATTAGTAGATTTTAGCGGCTTCCGTTTTGATAAGTAGCATCTCCTCAATAGATGTCGCGCCTTGTACTAAAAGCCCAGAATATAAACAGAACAAAATTCTGAGCCAAAAGTATGATTATTCGTAAAATAAAATTAGGAACGCTGCCGAAACTCCATTTTCTTTAATAAATACAATTCTGGCGACTAGATATAGTAATACGATATTTGTCTACGCACGACGTGCGTCGCACGTGCAGGCTGTAAGCTGTAGTAAATATGAGATTGCCAACAATTTTAAAAATATTTTATCGAGGAACAACTTGTTGCCAATACACCTTTTAGAGCCGATCTAATTTTTTAAATAACAAAAAATTAAAAAAAGTTCTTGCCCCAACACAGATTCGAACCCTCGACCTTCTGGTCAACTCGCTGAGATTGTACCTCTGGACTACGCTGGTACGCTGGTAATGTAAGAAAATCGGTCCGATACCGTTAAATTTGATGCCTAGCGCTGGCCTGACAGAAATCGTATTTATAATTTTTTATGTTTAACCGCTAATTAATATTATCAATACAATGCAAATACAATGCGCATATTAGCTACCTAATTAGTTTTTCTTTTTCCGAACTAAATGTTTTGAAATAGTATATTTTATGTGGCGGTTTGAGTATTTCCATAGTGGGAGTGGCCCGATATTATTAGTGGGCCGTCGACCATTGTGTCTCTTTTTAACTTTCTAAAGAGCGTATGTCCGTTTCTCTCTTAGTTTTAATGAGTTTATATCGTCCGTATAAACCTATGAGGTCGATTTAAAATACGACCCAGCCTTGAGCAAGCTTTCTTGAGGAGTTCTCGCATGGAACTAGCACTTTTTTGAAACAAAAGATTCTTTTTTGGTTTTAAAAAATTAAAAAATAAATTATTAGGTAGATCATTAAAAATTTTAGGTGGGTCATTGGCCAAATGACCTTATGGTATGTTAAATATAAAAATAAATTAGCGTATACATATTTTCTAGAAAAATCAACATCCAAATCAGACAAGAAACCTTGGCCACCTTCCAGCACCGAAGAAAAACCCGTCATCCCCACCAAACCCCCCGTGAAAGCCGTCAAGCCGATAGTGACGCGACCCGCTGGCGCTGCGATATATGCAACGCCCAACGCACCTGCCACTAAACCTCCCATCTCCGTTAAGCCCATTAGTACTGATAGTAATAATACTAACAATAGTCATAATACGAATAGTAAGACCCCGGAGGAAGAAGGGCAGAAGATGTCAACTTCGGTCACGTCAGTGGACAAGGCTGGGAAGGAGAATATTCTGGAGATTTCGCAGGCGTTGGAGAGTACGTTAAATACGATAAGGTAAATTTTGGGGATTCTTTTATTTTTAATTTGGAAAAGTAAACTTGCATAGTCAACACGTTGACATTCGTGACAAAATATAGGCAACCTATAATAACACATTAATTTTTTTTACATCAGGGAGAAGGGGATATTTGTGTCGAGATAATAGTGAGATTTTGCAACTAGAAATTGAGGACCGTTTTTATAAAACTCGTTAACTACAAAATCTAAAATTTTCAGGAGAGTATTTTTAATATTTCAAAAGAATATTTACAAGTACCTAAATGCTAAAAGAAAAACAGGTATATATATTTTATTATATAAGCAAATAAAAAGTAAACATACTCCGTTTTTTTAAAACTCGATAACTTTTATAACTAGATAGTGAAAATGCTAGATTTTTAATGTAATTAAGGCATGGTAGTAAAAACAAATTATATATATATATATATATATATATATATATATATATATATATATATATATATAGAGTGGTAAAAAATAGTGTTGTATCCGTATTCTTTATATATCCGGATAGTAGATAGGTGGATGCGGCATCATATGATTCGAATTCGAAGGTTAGGGATAGGAAGCCACCGTCGTTCGTTCTCGTTTGAATTCGGTTCGGGTGAGGCGGACCGAATTTAACCAATGGGTCTCATCTCATATGATGCCCGTTACCCCGATAAGTATGCTATCTTTTTTTAGGGAATGTCATTAGAAAGAGAAAGCATAAGATTAAATATGCCAAATCGCTGACCGTGTTGTTCGCTTACATTCGATCCCGATTCCGTTTTCTCTTTGCACTTTGCATTAGTAACCATCTGAATGCGTATTTATTTTGATTCCGGATCCGTATTCAAGTTCTCGGCCGGTTACGGATAATACGGATTCTTTTAATATTCGTATCCAACGGATTTTTGAATACGCATCCTTACATCACTAGTAAAAATGTTTGCACCAAATGGATTTTTTTTATTTGATCTTTCTCAGAAAATTTTATACTTGAGAAAAGTTGGTGCTTGTTCCGAAACCTCTAAATGCGATGACAGGTTTTGTAACTACAGTTTTTGTAACTAAGGTCATAATTTGAAAAATAAATGTCTTTGAAAGTATTCTCCGCTCGATCACTGAGATTAAACCACTCCCAGCACGGTTGGTACTTGGTTGGGTGACCGCTTGGAAACGCCTTGTGTCGCCGCGCTGTAAACTAGAAAGGTGGTAGAGGAATTCTTCCTCGGTCGAGGTGGTACCACCCCACAAATCCTTTTAAAGGGCTGGTAAAATCCCGACGGATGTTTTCAACTGTGGATGTGTGAGTCGGATTTCCCCAGTACACCCACGGTTCATAGTACTTAGCCTTCGGTCTTCGTGGGCTATCAGAAGATAAAAAAAACTATCAAGATATTTTTTGAATTTATAGCTGCTTTTCGTTTCAGTACTTAAGGGTGGTGCCATCTCAAAATGAATAATTAATTTACATCCTCTATTATGCATCGTTTATTGTTTCTCCTGTTTCCATCTATTAAATTTATATTTAGGAGCACGTCGGCCGTTTCCACTGCCACCTGGCTGCAACTATCGGACAAAATCGGCCTCCTCCACGGATCGTGTATGGACTACGCTGACAACGTAGTTCCGGCTCACACAAAGTTCCAATTTAGGGAGCTCCTGACCAGGCTCGAACTCCAGGGCAGGCAGATGAGGTCTGCCAGCACTAGGAATCAAAGCGAAAACTTTAGATGCATTAGCGAGGTTAATAATACGATTAAGGATGTGGTGAATGTTGTGTTTCGGTAGAATGGATGGGTCGTAAGGGGTTCGGTATTTTTTTGTGTCTAAGCTCTTTTTTTCTAAGAAATGAAATAATAGACGGTTGAGAATGTGATTGTGTATGATTTGTGATACCATTAAGTGGCATCTTAGTATTAGTTGCTTGCGTGCAAAATACAACCATGTAAAAATTGTAGTCCGAAGTTTTTGACCGCAAAGATTAGATAACCTAACACCCTCAAAACTATCCAGTTATATATATATATATATATATATATATATATATATATATATATATATATATATATATATATATATATATATATATATTATATATATATATTAGGGTGCTTTTTTTCGACTATTTTTGTCCCATCGTGAAATTTTGTTGGAAATAACAAAAACAAAATTGCCTGAACGTTTGAGCCCTTAATATTAATAATTAGTCCTAGACCAAGGCGTGTAAAGATTTCCCATTGAAAATACACGCAAACTCTGATTTTTTATCTTTAAATTTCTATAGCTCAGCGGCATTTTATGGCATCGCTTTGACCATAGACAAGTATTTCTCATAATTGAACGCTCTACAAAAAGGCCCATTGCGGCAAAGTCGTAACTCACACCGTCGAGGTAGTACGGGCCACTAAACCTGAGTTTTCGCTTTTATCTCGCAAACGACAAGAGATACAAAAAAAATGTATAAAACAAACTTGTAGGAAATTCAATTTTCTACAAAAGAGGTCCTTAGTACTGAGTCGCTTGATGGATAAATGATGGTCGAGTAATGGATAATGAAAGAAAGATATTTTTATAATTTAACGTGATTTTCGATAAAAATTTGAAATTACAAAAACTTTATAGATACTTATCTCCAGAATATTGATGTTAGCGACTCAGTACTAAGGCCTTTTTTGTAGAAAATTGAATTTCCTACAAGTTTGTTTTATACATTTTTTTCTGTATCTCTTGTCGTTTGCGAGATAAAAGCGAAAAATCAGGTTTAGTGGCCCGTACTACCTCGCCGGTGTGAGTTACGACTTTGCCGCAATGGGCCTTTCTGTAGAGCGTTCAATTCTGAGAAATACGTGTCTATGGTCAAAGCGATGCCATAAAATGCCGCTGAGCTATAGAAATTTAAAGATAAAAAATCAGAGTTTTCGTGTATTTTCATTGGGAAATCTTTACACGCCTTGGTCTAGGACTTAATATTAATATTAAGGGCTCAAACGTTCAGGCAATTTTGTTTTTGGTATTTCCAACAAAATTTCACGATGGGACCGAAAAACAAAAATAGTCGAAAAAAAAAGCACCCTAATATATATATATATATATATATATATATATATATATATATATATATATATATATATATATATATATATATATATACAGTGTGGTCCATTAAGTGTGCAACAAATGGGATTTTTTTATTGGTTGCACAACCGAAATATAAATACCGCCAAAAGTTGGTGCATGTCCAATAAATATATCAGGTGCACTTAGAATGGCTTCAAGTCAAAGCATACAGGGCACGTCAAAAAATATAAAAATCGTTCAAGAGTAAAGTACCCCTATTACGAAAAATACAGAAAAAATTATTAATAAAAGTTGTTTAGAATTAAAAGATGTATCAAACCAAATACAAAGTGAATTGAATTGAATTTGTATTTGAACATATCTTTTAATTCTAAATTTTTTTAATAACTTTTTTCTGTATTTTTTGACATAAGGGTACTTTACTCTTGAGCGATTTTTATATTTTTGACCTGCCCTGTATGCTGTTTGACTTGAAGTCCTTCTAAGTGCACTTGATATAGTTATCGGACATGCACCAACTTTTGGCGGTATTTATATTTCGGTTGTACAACTAATAAAAAAATTTCCCATTTGTTGCACACATAATGGACCACACTGTATATAGGGTGTTCCCAAGCCTCAGATTATTATTTCCGGGTGTAACTGTTGGCCCAGTTTTAAGTGAAAAAGTCCATAAAGAGTGCCCAAATATCAGATCAAAGAGTAGTAACAAATTGTAATTGGTCAACTTTAAGACTAGTCTTTTGTATTCTACCCATGCCCATGCAAAATAGTTATGCACAGTCGTGGACAAAATAAAGTGCTATTTTTAATAGCTCTTCAGATGTAAAATAAAACTTTATTTTTGCAACGACTGTACCTAGTGCAAAGGTTAATATTTAGGACAGAGCATGGAATTTATCCAATCCAAGATAGAAACGAAAATAACAGGAAAAACAAATAAAGAGTAATGAAAGGTTATATAACAAAAACTTCAGAGGCCAACGAAAAACAAGGTCTTCCGTTGCACCCTGTACCCTCCTTCAGTTTAATCCTGTATATGCAAGTGTTCAGAAATAAAAAGTAGACACAGGGCTTTCATCTAAATAAAATTTTCTCAAAATCGGCGACAGTTCCGCTATCGATTGCGTTTAATAATTAGGTAAAAAAATATCTACGCATTTCAAAAGTTGAAACTTTATAAGACTTAAATAAACAAATATACGTACGCACTATGAGAAAAAGGGAGCTTGGACTTAATACTTAATAAATTAAAAAAAAATACATAATTATTCCTATGTATTCAAACACTATTGACTGTAAGGACCATTTAAAATTTGTAATATTGCTTAAGCAGTATTCCGTAGGCGTTGTTAAGGGTTGCGTGAATGACTGTGTCAAGTTGGTTTAATGATTTTAAGTTTGGCTTTGTTTATGGCTTCATTATATTCGAATGCTGCATTATGCTGACTGATATATAAAAAGTAATACAAAAAATTAAGTTGATCAACATATTTGAAAGCAATACTCGGAGCTCATTACTACTCTTTTGGTTATTTTAACACTGTGCTGAATTAATTGTTATTAAAAACCAATTATTTTCGAATCTAAACGCATAAGCAAATGCATAATATAAGTAAGATACATAAACACAGACATATTAACAGGAACATTAAAGAAATCAACATTTTATTTTGCACTTTTCCTTTAAAACCGCGCTCTGCAAAAATTCGTGTGAAAACCGCAAAATTTCGATGGACCAATCGAATTTTTGCAAAGCGCGGTTTTAAAGGGAAAGTACAAAAAAAATGTTGATTTCTTTAAGGAATCATATGTCCTGATTTATGTGTCTTACTTTTCCTTTAAAACCGCGCGACGCAAAATTTCGGCTGATGTATCGAATTTTTTCCAGAGCGCGGATTTAAAATATACAAAACAATATGTTGATTTCTTTAAAGAAGTATATGCCCCTGTTTATATGTTTTACTTTTCCTTTAAAACCGCGCGGTTTAAAATTATAGGTGTTTTAACTGTATACACTGAAAGGTAACTGATTTGTGATAGCAGATAACTAAGGAACAACAATGGTACAAAAACCAAAGTAGTAGTAATGAGAGCTGAATATTTCTCCTAACTACATATACAGAACAGAGAAACAGAGACTAAAATGAGCTTCGTTATACAGGGTGTCACATTTTCGATTATATATATCAGTGCCCCTCCCCCTTAGTAAAAATAGAGGGATGTGGTTTTCGCGACACCATGCTACTTTTCCAAAAACTTGGTGAATTAAAAATTTCTTCAGTCATCATGCCCCCTTCGTATCTCTAAAAAGTCCCCCACAGACATCGTTCTTTTTTGGCAGGATTTCCCGACGTTCAAAACTGTTCGGGCAAAACGGCCGGTGTTTGCCGAAAAACCGTCGTGATTGTCGGCGTTCTAAAAAATCTGTCGGAGCTTGGTTTTTCCCGTCTATCTTGAACGTGATCGTGCAAGTATGTGGGATGCAGTGGACAATCACTACGGGATTTTTCAGTGTCGTTCCCCGGTTTTGATCGGCATATACAGTGAAATTTTTTTCAATCTGACTTCGGCCAACATTTTTTTTTTGAAGTAGCAACACTGAATCTTTTTTTATAGATTTTAATAAATCGTGTAGTTCTAAACAAAAAATAAAACAAGACATTTTTAATTAAAGTAGCCATTTTAAGCAATATTGCCATCTAAAATGTTATCGTACCATGCTGTAAAGCAAGACATGACGGGTCAAAAAGGGCTACTTTCGCAAGATATGTTAAAACGTTGCAGCGTTGCCATTAAAAAAAAATATTTTTATGACTTTTTATGACCCAACCTGACCAAACTGGCAACGCAGAAAAAATTTGTTTGCCAATTTTTCTTAAATTTAAAAATTTTTTGTGAATCAAGTTCTAAAATTTTCCTTTCGGAAGTATCTATCTTTTTATACATAATATATATTTATATGTAGAAATCTAAGAAAGTAGGAGCGCAATTTTTTCTGTTCTTATTGCTAATAAAACAGTATAGACCAATTAGATTACCCAAAATTAATTGAAAATGATGACGTAATTGTTGTCACGAGTCGGTATATTGCAGCATCTATCCTATTATTTTCACTAAACTGTGATACCTTCCTTTCGTTTAGGTTATTTTAGTGTAATTGTACGCTCAAGTATAATTTTATTAGAATTTTTTTAGGTACAATAGAGCTTTGTTTGTTTATGAAATTGACAATATAACAACAAATCATTACAATAGCGGAGATTGAATTTTTTAACTTACTAAGTTCGTACTATTTCTATACAAAACCTATGTTTAATTGTAAGTCGATAGAAAATAAAAAGTTATTTTAGCAATTTTAGGTCATTTGCACACCTAATTGAATATTTTAAACTACATACATGGTGTCTGAACTCTATTTTACAGGCATTTGCTCGAAAGCTATCGGAGATAGCGCCATTCTGTAAAATATAAAATTAAATTTAGGCTTCTACAGGGTGAGTTTTTTTAAAGTGTTACAAGGCGATATCTCGAAAACGATCTAAATATTTTCATTTATTATTTAATATTAAATATTAAATTTTGGTGAGTTAATAGGGAGATAGGGGGACATATTTAAACATATTTTTTACTTTTACCCCTTTTCTATTATCAGGGGTGGGGGGTAACGTTAGGATTTTAAATGTGGTGATGTACTTTTGTTTATAAAATTCGAATCTACGTAAAAAACTAAGTATGTGTACTATTTTTTTTTTTGATTTGCTCTTTCAGTTATGGAATTATGATTTATTAGGTTATAAAATAAAATAAATTATTTAGCATTTAATTTCAACTTATTTATCGTCTGTCAGGCTTGAGAAGTTGTTCGAAATGTCCCCCTTCAACTTCCAAACACTTTCTCACTTTTTTCTAAATGATTTTCGTACCCGCTTTAACATTTCCGGTGCCACTAATAAGCAGGCAAAGTGGATTCGGTCTTTCATAGTATCTTCTAAAGTTGCAATCACTTTGTCCTTTATAAAACCTCACAAGAAAAAGTCAAGGGGGGTCAAATCCGGGGACCCAGCAGGCCAGATGACCGGACCAGCTCGTCCAATCCACCTGCTTTCTTCTCTGTAGTTTTTTCTGCACTCCCCAAAATTAACAACATATCAACTTACACATTAAAACTCGCTTCCAATTGAGCAATAAACTGGGAAATAATCGTTAAAACGTCAAAACTCTCAACTGAGTTAAGTAAAAATAACGCATTTCCATGGAAACGAATAATAATTCTGAAATAAGTGATAATTTGTTAAATTCAATCAAAATTTAGTTAACTATAATTCTGTAACCGAAAGAGCAAATCAAGAAAAATTTGGTACACATACGTAATTCTTTACGTGAATTCGAGTTTTATAAACAAAAGTTTTCACATTTCAAATTCCCAAGTTACAATTTTTTCTCTTGCACAAGGTGTTTTAAAAAAGCTGTGGCATTCAGTAACTACAAAACTTTAAATAGAACCCACCATGTATATTATTCAATTTTTGAATATTGCGATACAGTCTAGGCACATTTAACCTACCATATTGTGTCTAAATTGAGCAGTTCAAAGATTATTTAACTTATTGTTATTTTTGAAATATAATTATAACATTTTGTATCTCTCATTAATAGAATAACTCATTTGGCATAAAAATAAAATGTTAAATTCACAGTTACTAAAGTATTGGCAACATTGACCTTAACTTTGACTTACCTACGAAGAAAATTTAAAAAGGTAGCAGATTCGCAACCTGGATAGTTTCTTAGCTATTTTTGCCTAAATGTGGTGTTTTGTGTGACGAAAAAAAAATAAAAATTGTAAGTTTACAGAAATGTTTAAGTGAAAGTGTCGAAACTTAAAGGAATCTATAGAAAAAGCTAACCTAAAAGTTAAAAGAATTTTTTTTGGAAAAACCATACGAGACCGCCGAAAACAGACTTCGGATTCGTGTTCTACGACCCAAAATTAGGGTTTGTGCAAAATTTCATGAAAAAATTCGTGTTTCCATTAATCCGAATAATTTCCTAACTTGCATATTATGTATTATCACGGTTAAAATAAGCTTGCTTCGTTAAGCGAGTATAAAACCCCTTTCAGTAGTCACATTGGAGATTTTTTAATTGGTACACTATATATTTCCAGTTCATTTTTACAAACATGTGTTATGAAAGAATTACGGAAAACTGCAATTAAACTATATCTGGGTTACGCTGCTGCCCTCTGGAAGGTAGTGGCTGAACTTTAGGGGTTCGTGTGATGACTAAGCAGCTGATTGTCAAAATTAAATATAGAAAATGAAATTATAAAATTTTGTCCGCGAATGGTTATCGTCCTTAGATGTTTAGACTAAACTTTTGACAAAACACTTATGGCAATATAGACAAGGAGCTGATCCATTTTCATAAGGTTCCTATTAACTCACCAAAATTTCATGAAAATATTTTAAACCGTTTTAGAGATATTGCTTTGTAACACTTTAAAAAACTTACCCTGTATACCTTTTACAATTTTTTCTCTTGCACAAGGTGTTTTAAAAAAGCTGTGGCATTCAGTAACTACAAAACTTTAAATAGAACCCACCATGTATATTATTCAATTTTTGAATATTGCGATACAGTCTAGGCACATTTAACCTACCATATTGTGTCTAAATTGAGCAGTTCAAAGATTATTTAACTTATTGTTATTTTTGAAATATAATTATAACATTTTGTATCTCTCATTAATAGAATAACTCATTTGGCATAAAAATAAAATGTTAAATTCACAGTTACTAAAGTATTGGCAACATTGACCTTAACTTTGACTTACCTACGAAGAAAATTTAAAAAGGTAGCAGATTCGCAACCTGGATAGTTTCTTAGCTATTTTTGCCTAAATGTGGTGTTTTGTGTGACGAAAAAAAAATAAAAATTGTAAGTTTACAGAAATGTTTAAGTGAAAGTGTCGAAACTTAAAGGAATCTATAGAAAAAGCTAACCTAAAAGTTAAAAGAATTTTTTTTGGAAAAACCATACGAGACCGCCGAAAACAGACTTCGGATTCGTGTTCTACGACCCAAAATTAGGGTTTGTGCAAAATTTCATGAAAAAATTCGTGTTTCCATTAATCCGAATAATTTCCTAACTTGCATATTATGTATTATCACGGTTAAAATAAGCTTGCTTCGTTAAGCGAGTATAAAACCCCTTTCAGTAGTCACATTGGAGATTTTTTAATTGGTACACTATATATTTCCAGTTCATTTTTACAAACATGTGTTATGAAAGAATTACGGAAAACTGCAATTAAACTATATCTGGGTTACGCTGCTGCCCTCTGGAAGGTAGTGGCTGAACTTTAGGGGTTCGTGTGATGACTAAGCAGCTGATTGTCAAAATTAAATATAGAAAATGAAATTATAAAATTTTGTCCGCGAATGGTTATCGTCCTTAGATGTTTAGACTAAACTTTTGACAAAACATTTATGGCAATATAGACAAGGAGCTGATCCATTTTCATAAGGTTCCGTGACAAAAATTTGTAATTTTTTTTTGTCACATTCGTGATTATCTGGCCGTATTTCATTACAAAAATGACTTAACTCCTAGCTTGATGTTTTATCTTTTGATATTCATCTCAAAATTGCCCTAAAAATTAGTAGTTTTTGCAATGGCCATTTTTGCGCACTGCTCTGCAAGACCTTTTTTTGTGATGCCCCTCTTAAGATTCTACACTACGCTATCTCCTATAGTTTTCCAGAAAATGCCTGTAAAAACAGGCGTTAGGACACCCTGGATAAATATTTTTTATTTTGAAATATAAAGAATAAATTTGAACAGCTTTCCCGTGGTTGCTGCATTCTGGCCTAAACAGCATAGACAAAATTATTTGTTAAATATGTTGATTATATTTTGAATCTGAAAACCTAACCAAAACTGTAACTATCACTATTACAACAGGTCTACAAGAAACTGTTCATTATAACTTTAGATAATACAATAAGATAATACAACTAGATAATACAATATAAAAGCTACTAAAGAGTCCTCTATCCTTACTAGGGTAGATGCCAAATTGCGCTATAGTTGGGTCAAATTCCTAGTAAGAGCATTGCTAAAGATAAAAAATTATTGTTTATGACATTCAAAATAATACAAAATTGTAAATGGTCAGAATTCAGTTCTCCCTTCATATGGTAAAAAAATCTGGAGGATTCAAAGCTTTTTGAACGCGTTTTAGTTAAAAGTTGTATTTCCATTAATAACTATTTTGTTCATCTTCTTTCTTATAGCGATTTGCACACAACATGTCATGAATTCATTTGACTTTTAGCGTTATTTTGACAGTTACGTGCCGGCAAAATTTTTGTAGTTGTTGATCTTTGTTCTTCTGTCGACAGACAGATTGACGCTACACAATAGTTCAGTGCATTTCAAAGTCCTACTTATAATTAGAGTACTGTCATATAGCTGTTATTAATAACCGAAAAAAAATCCAACAAAAAAGGGACAGAGTTAGGAAGAATTCCGGTAGTTATACAGGGTGTCTGGAAAAGGTCTGTACAAAATGCTACCACGTATTCCTGAGACTAAAATAAGACGATTTAACCCAACTTACCTATAACCAAAAGTGTTTCGTTAGGGAGATACAGAGCCCCAAAGGGGTACTTAACAATTTACTTTTTTGGCTCCAACTTTTGAACCAACTTGTACAATTTAATGAACTTTTAATATTTTATGTTGGCCATAAAGACTTATAAAACCATTCTATAGTAGATGTTTGACATCGCCAGGGAAGTCAGGAACGGACTAGCCACCACACTCGTTGGGCCAAATTTTTGACAGGTATCATTTTACAGAGCCCAAAGCCGATTTTTAAATACTTTGGTCTTTCCTCTTTAAAAAAGGTACTCTACATTTGTTTCGATAAAATTAGCCGTTTTCGGAAAAATTAAGGTTTTGTGTAACACGTTATTGAAATAATACTACAATACTACAATAAAACACCAGTCATTTTTATTTCGTTAACAATGTGTTATTGACAGGTAAAGGTTAAATCATAAAAAGTACCTAAAACTGAATCTTTTTGATATTTCAGAAATCGCTTAAACAGAAAAATGTGAAAGCTCTCCTTCTTGTTTACTTGAGCAGATTTTCGAAGTGGGCGCCCTGTACCTCTATACATTTTCTTATCCGACGGATGTTTTGTTGTTGTACTTGAAACAACATTCCAGGATGGTCTCGAATTTCGTTGCAATGGTGTGTTATTCTTTCTATCAGGTTTTCCCTGGTGTGAACTGGCGTTGAATATACAAGCCTTTTTAAATTTCCCCACAAGAAGAAATCTAAAGGAGTCATGTCGGGCAACCTCGGTGGCCATACAATAGGCCCACCTCGACCTATCCATCTCATCTATCACCAAAAGTATTTCATAAGTGCTGACGAACTACATAAATTGCTAAAATGGGGCAGTGCACCGTCGTGCATAAACCACATCTGATTTCTAATTTCTAAGGGCACATTTTCTAATAAACCGTTTAAGTTTTGTTGCAAGAATTGCGAATAGATGGCACCATTTAATCTGTCTTCAATAAAGAACGGTCCAATGAGATGATTCCCAATAATCCCCGCCCACACGTTAACCATAAATCTTTGTTCATGCTTTGTCTGTTCTATTGTATGGGGATTTTCTTCATGCCAGATATACAAATTATGGCAATTTATTACACCGTCTCGGGTGAAACCGGCTTCGTCCGTGAACAAAACAATACTAGTAAAATTTGGATTTTGCCTAAATCGTTGAGGAAACCAATTTGATTGACTCTTGCAGGATAATCAGCGGGAGACATGACATGTACCTTTTGGACGTGATACGAATGTAGCAGTTGTTCTCGAAGGGTCTCATGAAGAACCCACTTTGTCGCATGAACTTGAACCGACAACTTTCTTACACTATTAGAGGGATTTTCAGCAATCTCATCCAGAATTCCCTCCTCTAATTGGAGGCCCTCCTCCACCACGGTGCGGCAAAAAACTTTCTAAAATGGATTAGCAAAAGATTCGCTATTTTTAGCATTTTTTTTTATTTCACTTGACTTCTTACTTGTTTCTCTTAAGCTACGATCCACCCTTTCAAAAGTTCTTCGGTGCGGTAAACGTCGATTTGGAAATGTATCAGAATAAATTCTTCTTGCCTCCACACAATTGCCAAGTGCTTGTCTATAAACTAGATGCATGTCAGCATATTCGCTATAGGAATAATGCTCCATTACTTAATTCTTGTATAATCAGTCAGACAATTTTGAAAAGTGTTGTCGATAACACATTGTTAACGAAATAAAAACGACTGGTGTTTTATTGTAGTATTCTGATAAAATTAATAACGTGTTATACAAAAACTTAATTTTTTCGAAAACGGCTAATTTTATCGAAACAAATGTAGAGTACCTTTTTCAAAGAGGAATGACCAAAGTATTTAAAAAATCAGTTTTGAGCTCTGTGAAATGATACCTGTCAAAAATTTGGCCCAACGAGTGTGGTGGCAAGTCCGTTCCTGACTTCTCTGACGATGTCAAACATCTACTGTAGTATGGTTTTATGAGTTTTTATGGCCAACATAAAATATTAAAATTTCATTAAATTATACAAGTCGGTTCAAAAGTTAGAGCCAAAAAAGTAAATCGTTAAGTACCCCTTTGGGGCTCTGTATCTCCCTAACGAAACACTTTTGGATATAGGTAAGTTGGGTTAAATCGTCTTATTTTAGTCTCACGAATACGTGGTAGCATTTTGTACAGACCTTTTCCAGACACCCTGTATAATCAGTACTAAACTTTTTTTTTTTGCACTGAAGTGTTTTGAAGCAGTTTCTAATGGATCACGTGCATTTTTACTCCCAAGAGAAAACTTTTTAAAACATTCCAAACTAAAGAGGCTAAAATTGGAAGGCCACTCGTCATAACCTATAATTTTTCTTTATCATCTGTCAAAAAAGTTATCGGTACTCATGGATTTATTAAGAAAGGATTCGATGTCCGTATACTGTGAGCGTATCGAACGTGAAGCCTTATATTTGTTGTTTGTTATGAAAACATTTCCCCTGGAGGTAGAGTTTACGAACTTTAAGGAAGTACGTAATTGAATCAAGAATGATAGTAGAAAGAGATAAAATAGCATTGGAGTGTTGGAGCTCAGAAGTGTTCCTGTCTCTGCTGGTTGCTTAGGAAAACCGTCTGAACACTCGGTTACACGTACGTCTTTGTCTAATGAACTAGGCAAGAAAAAGTGCTATTTATAGATTTATAAATGACTCGGGGCGACTTTAAATAAACCTTTAGAAATAATATAACCTATAAATAATAAAACCTTTTTATCTTAAATTTATTATTATTTAGCAGAAAAATAAAATATTTTAGGCCATTTATTACTTTTAGTAAATCTTGTGATGCTTCTAACGTATTTTTTGTACAAAAATACAAGGTAAAATAAGATGTGGCCAATGTTTACAAATTGTGTTTACAGTGTCGCTTAGAATGGTTTGTTTTGGCTTCAAAGAATGTTAAATCATCCCGTATCCATTCTTAATAAATCCATGTCGGTACTAGTGATGGGATCGTTAGCTCTCTTAAGTCAAGTGTACCGAACGAACGGCCCTATTTTGAGAGAGCGGCTCGTTCAGTGTGCCGGTGTGCTCAGTGTTGCCAGAGCAGGCGATTTTTCACCAAAGTGAAAAAGTATAAACAGCCAAACGAAATAGCACTTTCCGAACTGACAAGCAGGAATGACGACGCACAACTACTAACCTTGACAGTTATACTTTATTAAATTTAATCACCTTGCTTTACATATAAAAAAAAATGGTGATTTGAACGAAGAACCCATAACTAAGCGGAATGGTTATCGACGAATAACCGAACTCGTAGTCACGTGATCTATTGAGACTATATAAAGCACTAGAGCGCATACAAACTAACATTTTTTTACATGGGTTATAAATAAATTATTATTGATTTAAGAGGGACACAGTTTGTTTATGATATTAAACTATGCATTTATTACTTAAAGACATAAAACAAAATGCATTTATTTTATGATATTAATTCCGTTTTTTCATATTCCTTAGATTGAGTATTGTAAAATTACAAAACTGCATTTGCATTTTTAACGTACAATATTTCGTTGAGATGAATAGTCTACTAATTCTGTTTAATTTATTATTAAAATCAAATATCTCAGTAACTACTTCTTAGAACTGAAATTTAGGGCACGAGAATAGCAAAAAACTTAGAGCTCAACAAAAGTTTTCCTTTTGCAAGTGAAAAATCCTGTATGCTATAATTTTTTTTTCAATATTAGTCGCCTAAGCAGTTTTTTTTTTAAAGCGAGTTTCTATCAAAAAACATGTGAGCAAAATATTAACTAGACTTAATATCTCTTATCAATATGCTAGTCCTTTAATTTTTCTTCTGTAAAATATTATTTTAGCATGAATGTGCGTAACTAACTTTGCTAAAAAGGTACCCTGTGTTTATTCTGTAGTTCAGAAAGTTTGACGCTTGAGCATAGAGTCCATACAAATTTTTGAAATCTAACAACCAGGGACTTTCGTAGGAAAGAAACTGAAAATATTGTTCTAAAATTTAAAAAAATAAATTAGATTTTCCTTATGAAAAAATATCCAGAATGTTAATTAATTCTAAAACAAGACCTCGGAAGGAGACTTCTCTCATAAAATTGAAAAAAAATAATGTTTTATCAGTAGGGGTCGAGAATTTAAAATAATTAAATAAAATATAAAAATTTTAGGGTACTTAAAGTAGCTAAACCCCCCTAATTTTTCCGTGGTGTTTTAAATAAAAATATAAAAATTTTAGGGTACTTAAAGTAGCTAAACCCCCCTAATTTTTCCGTGGTGTTTTAAATAAAAATATAAAAATTTTAGGGTACTTAAAGTAGCTAAACCCCCCTAATTTTTCCGTGGTGTTTTAAATAAAAATATAAAAATTTTAGGGTGCTACCAGTGTATGTATTGTAATTTTTTTAGTAAAATCAGACCTTCAAAACAACTTGAGCTTTAATTGAATACCAGCTTCTTATTTTTAAATGGAAAATTGTTTTTATTCGATATTTAAGTTCTCAAGAAAATTTCTTTTCCAGCTACATATCACACATTTGATTTCAAAATGGCCTTCTAGCTCAATTTTTATCCAATACCTAAGATGACCATGAATTCGTTAAAACATGACAACCATGGAGATGATAAAATGTTTTTTTTACTCCCATACTTTATATTAGACATTTATTATCTGTATTTTAATGAGATGCCATGACCATGACAAATTTACAATTAATCAGTTTTGCCCATGGATCTATTATAATATCCATGATTTTGCCAGTTTATAATTACTGTTTACTTAGTAAATTCGTAATCAAAATAAAATGGGTGAAAATGTGTGATAGTGGGAGTGAAATTGGGATTTTAACTCCACCAAAAATTGTGGAACAGGTCACAAGAGCCGCAAACAATTTATTACCCGTAGAATCAGCAAAAACATACGAAAAACAAGTTCAATAAATTTTAAAAATTGAAATTTTTGTTTTTCGTGATTGTTACTGGTCGTAGAAACAATAGCTTATGCAACTCAAATTTAATGACTATTAAGACACTCGTTTTCATTACGACACTCGCCTTCGGGTCGTGTTGTAATTGTCATGCCCGTGCCTTAATAGCTATCATTTAATGCTCATTGCATAATATATTATTTCACTCTGTTTAATAATATCAAATCAACACGTTTCAGGAACATGTATCGATTAGGGCTATTTTATTTACGTTATGATTTTTTTTAAGGCTGCATTTGCTTACCACACCCATTTATTGCCAATTTAATTTTATTTTAGTATAATTTCTTGCTTTATATTTCCTTTGTATGAATGTTCTCACAATACTAACCATATATTCATATTCTATGGATCCCTTTAACGTATTGATAAAAGTTTCAAGGTATTTTATGATTTATTTTAGGAAAACAATATTTAATAAGAATATTGGGGTCCTAGTGACAGAAAACATGACACCATAGTTTTCTTAAAATATTAATCTTCTGAATGAAATCATTAAACACGTTGAAACTTCAAATAATTGACTGGAAATTGCTTGCAGGATATGAATCTATTCTTAATATACTCATGTTATTGTTAAAAATTTTAAAGCCGAAAAACCGTGTCAAAATGAAATTAAGTTGGCCACAATGGACGCGAATGCCAATTGAAATAAAGTGAAATTACACATTTTTTTCAAATGGAAACCTATTTCTTTTTATCACCAGAAAATTGCTTATCGAACTTTCTGTCTAATGGTATATCACAAGTTAAATTTCCTGGAGAATCCAAATGTCGAACAAAAACGATAGGTTTCCATTTAAAATAAAAAAGTTACTGCCACTTCCGATTAAACCGGAAGTTGTTTTGAAGGTCTGATTTTACTAAAAAATGACAATTAACACATTGGTTGTACCTAGAAATTTTAATAGTTTTATTTAAAAAATTACGGAAAAAATTCGGAGGGCAACTACTTCCTGTGTCACCCGATACATCTCGAGACGGGCTCTCATACCCTCTTCTTTATGAGATAAATCTATTTCCGAAGGCCTGTACCACAGTTCATTAACATAATAGTCGCCCATCCTGACTATACATAATTTTTTTACAGCGGGCAATAGGGGTTTTCATGTTAAATTTTTAATCCCATGTCAGGCCCTGTTCTATTAGAAGTGTAGAGATAAAACATGACATAGGTAAATTTCAGAGTCTTAAGAATATGTTAACTTGCCAATTATGTCACAAAAGCTTCAAGAAATACTTCAGAATGCATTTATTTTTTGAAAAACATCCGCACACACCTCTTGTGTTCTTTTTTTTTTTTACCTTGTACCAAGTGACACACATTCTCAGACTCTGAAATTTACATATGTACATTTTTATCTCTATACTTCTTATAGAACAGGTCCTTTTGAATGTTAAATTTCTAATGGGGTTAACAATTTAACATGGTCCGCTCTGTATGTATCTGATCCATATCAGGTCGATAAACTCTCAATGAGAAAGTTATCAAATTTTCTTTACCCCACGGTATACACAAGGCCTCTTTTCAGCAAACGAACTATATCCTTAGATATTAAGTAGAATTTTATAGGGTTACTATTCTTAAGATTTTTGTACAATCCAAAGATTAAAACTAAAAGTAACTAAATTAGGCTTTAGGGATGTCTTTTTTGTTTCTAATTAATTTATACCTACGTCGATATTCGCATTTGTAAATATTAATTTTTATTGATTTTGTTATAAAGCTAGTTGTACTATAGGTTTTTGTTTATTTATTTATAGTGATATTTTTAGAGGTAGACATTTATGTGTATAAGGAATTTGTATTGATGGTAAACGATCATATGCTCATGATATTTTATACCTATTTAACGAAATTATATGTTCGCAACTGAGGCAGTTTTGGAGTTTTTATTTATAAATCCTTATTATTACGGACCTGTTTAAAGTGCGGTCTGTGAACCCCCTTCCCCGCCATCGAGGACGGTTCAACTTTCTGAGTTAATAGAAGGATAGTGGGACTAACTTCGACAAAAAAATGAGTTATACAGGGTGTTTCGTTTCGGAGCTATTAAATGTCAAAGTCGAAATTCCGTGATTTTCGTTGAAATCGGGTACAACTTGCAAAAGTGGATTAATTGGATTTAAATTTTCGAAGGTTGTAGATGACCCGCGGCTACAGAACTAGAGAACGAAAGTCCAGTTCACTTACATTAGCGTAGTTTTTGATATTTCCTATTTAGTATTTCAAAAAATAGTTTTTGCACTTGGTAAACTGTGGTATAATTACTTAATTGTGATATATAAATTACGAGTAGATGCCGCCCGTGGCTTCGCACGTTTTTTTTGTGGTTCCTTCCCTTAATAAGGGTAAAAAAGGTATTGACAATTTTTGATTAATTCCGTTATTCTGGGTTGTAACTTGAACCCCCATACCAAATTGCAACCCTCTAGAACGTCTAGAAGTGGCAGAACATCTTCAAACATATACCTACCTACCATACATACATGCACAGTGGACACGGTTATATATATATATATATATATATATATATATATATATATATATATATATATATATATATATATATATATATATATATATATATATATATATATATATATATATATATATATATACATACAGGGTGATTCACGGTGGATGGTCCGTTAGACGTATCTGGCGAACCAGTCAACGAATCGTTCTGAAAAATTGGTCGTTTACATAAACGAACATGGTCTACCTGCCTAAAATATTTTTGCCAATGCAGTGTTCTCGAAGACAAATATTGCAGCAAATATGGGGCGCCTATTTTTTTATCTTGGTCACCAACTTTACATCCAAAATACAACTCATACGCTTTCTTAATTAAAGGAATTGTATTTATTTTTTGGTTCTTAAAGGTAAAATCTCCACAAATATAACAAAAATTGCTTGGCTTATTAACACACTCGCGCGGCATATTGATATAGTTTACTAATATATACGACACTAAACGATACGACGGCTGAAATAAGACCATAGGCTAACAATGTACTGTGAATAAGACTAAACCAGTTAACTAACTTATGCATTTACTAGATTTTACTACTGTAGATAGGGATAAACCAATTACAATACGTCTAGACTGGCCTATCTAATGATAAATTTTTATTATTTGCTTGTATCATGAAAACCAGACATCGGCAAATATTTTGACCGCCGAATTTGTGACGAGCAAGTCAAAATCTATAAGGCTGGGCTACTTTTATTACCGACGTTTTTGTGGTTGACTAGTGTTGTTTAATATTCTCCGAGCGGAGGCGGCGCCCTGCCTCCGGCGGTGCTTGAAATCTTGAAAATACAAAACATTTTTAAAACATCAGCACCCGTTAGAATGGTGTACAATAATATTTTAACCTGCAAAAATGTTGCTTTCTCTATAAAGAAACTTACTACAATATCATGATACAAATAAAAAAAGATATGATACCGCGCAGGTAGGCGTGGCCAGGTACGTCACGCTGTGATTAATTCCGCCATATTTTGTAAACACGTCTTTGTTAAGATCGCTTTGTGTTTTAAAGTTATTTTTTGGTGTTTTTATATCACTTTTAAGAGTTTAAAAGTGGAAATGCGGTGTGTTGTGTATGGTTGTGATGTGGGCAATCAATGAAAGGGCTTTATGCCCGATATTAAAGTTTTAGCTTCCCCAAAAACACGAAGTGTTTGGAAGCGTTTGTGCAAACGGGAAGATACGTTTAATGTAAAAAATGCTAGAATCTGTTCTAGACATTTTAACGAAAGTGGTTATGAAGGTAATTTAAGGCAGGTCATGAATGTCAAATGTGTTTAATGTTTTTACAAACTCGCTTCAATAAAAAAGTAGGTATACTGCGACAAACAATTTCTAAAAATCTCCACGGTATAACGAATCACCAGACTTTAATCGAGAAAATATGACAAGCAAAGCGACCGAAAAAAGGCTATTTTCTTAAAAAATAATTTCTTGTTTTACCTAATTTCATAAATTTAAATATTCTTGTCTTGTTTAGAATAATTTTTGGCATTTTAAGATTTTTGTATATTTGAAAAATCAAAGAATACAAAAATACAATAATTTTTAATAATTTACTATTTAGAGTATAGAAAAATAAAAAAAAAATACCCTAAAAACATGTTTCCGTGACAAACATAAAGATCTTATTCACGGCAAAAAATATTTGACAAATTATAGGAACAAACAAGATTCTTATTTATAACATATTTTCGGAACAGTGGCGTGCCGTCGAGGGGGCTAGGGGGGCACAAGCCCCCCCCCCCCGCCCTCGTTTTAACGGCGCCCTCGCGCCCCTACGGAGATTCACTGCCTACTATGACCACATAC
The DNA here is from genome assembly GCA_963971165.1 of Philopedon plagiatum. Lineage (NCBI taxonomy): Eukaryota > Metazoa > Arthropoda > Insecta > Coleoptera > Curculionidae > Philopedon > Philopedon plagiatum. The sequence continues at coordinate 10,179,410 of OZ020194.1, forward strand.
TCTCCAATACAAGGAAAATAATTTACGGCGCCCCCTGGAGATTCACTGCCTACTATGACCACATATTCTCCAATAAAAGGAAAAAAATTTGGCGCCCCTAAATCATTGTGCCCCCTCCGCCTCCAAAGGCACGGCACGCCACTGTTTCGGAAGGTAAAAATTATCACGTAAATAAATACATTGAACGCAACTGGCGGGCAATTTACCAATATCTACTATTTGAAATTAATTTATCCCTTTATTTATATGATTATTTATTTATTTATTTACTCAATACACGGGCGAACCCATTACAATACACGGGCGAACCCATTACATTTAAGTCATATACTTTAAAATTTGTATTATGAGCTGGAGGCAAAGTATATTCCTAATAGAATTTATATAAAATCGCCTATAACTAACAAACTCTATATTGCGTTATAAATTTTAAAAATAACTCACAGCGTGACGACATGCGGGAACCCGGACGAATTTGACACGGTTTGGTATCATATCTTCCTTTTATTGTATCATGCTCCAATATCGTAATTTTGCAAAACATAAATACATAGTAACCGTTAAATATGTATATATTTACGAAAAAAAACTTTATATAGACATCCATAAAGTTGATAACAGTAACTATTACTCTTAAACTTATTTGTGAAAAAATATTTCGAAAACACTGATTTGTCACGTCTGTTTTCCAAGATGGCGGTGCGAGCGGATGTGCGTCAATTGCAAAAACTTAATTTTTTTTATTAGGGCCCCTAAATATAAAACATATCCAAAAATTATAACTACCGGACCTTTTGCAAGGTAACAATCCTGCTCTTCTACCCGATCGAACAAAAATGCCATTTAAAGTCTTCCGAAACCTTCATTTGGGGATTTATCCCTTTTCTACCGGTACTTCCACGGATTTTGCTCTGAAGAACCAGCCGGTATTATTCCCCCCCTTGACTGTTCCTAACAGAACAACAAGAGGCGTGTTACGTATGCATCCCTTTACTGTAAAGCTGCAAAAGCGTAGAACAGACCACTTCTCTCGCTCATTCATACCTAGGGTCTCCAGGTTATGGAACAAATTGCCTGCAAATTTTTTCCCTTCCCGTTCCAACCTCCAATCCTTTAAATCCCGTGTCAATAGACTACATTTCCCTTCTCTTCAGACGCCTACGGTACGTTAGTACTTAGGCTTGAAGTCTACGTGGGACGATTTAAATAAATAAAAAAATTACATACAATTAAGTAAAAATTGGTGACATAATTTACTTATTCCTTAATAAAAACTTGTTTCGTTTTCCTTTGTACGCTTGAATTTGAAAGCCTTTTTACTTTTGTCGTTTAATATAAATTGTACGTGTTTCTCTTTGTTCCTGTTCTGTGGAATAATTCTTCGTGTTTAGGTTGAAGACGTGTAGTATTACGCTAAAACCAAGCTTTTAGTTTTATAGCAATTCACACTGTCTCGTGAAAATCAACCCAGGTTCATGCAATAGATATCGCTAATTAAATTATTTCCATTTTAATAGTGTAAATGTCGCTAAAATACCAATAATTATCGTTTTATGTTTAGATTTAGGTATTTTACAACTAACGTAACGAGTTTCTTGGTGAATCACTTATTTACGAATTAATTATGATTATATTTAACACCCATCACACAATCAGTACAGAAATACTAACCAAGCAAACCCAACCAGTAAAAACATGAAGCTGCCGGTACTAATACAGAAGTATACACAGTACTAAAACCTTACCTACAAACCCAACAAAATTCAAAAAATCTTACCGCTCCATTTCCATATTAATAATTCTTATATTTAAAATAGCAATTTGTACTTCGCATCTTCCAAGGTGTCCGCTCACCCGACGAGCAGTTTCCATCTTCAGCTCTGGGTTTGTGATTCTACCTCTACCTCTACCTCTATCTCTTTTTCTAAAGAGGTCTTTTGGCTTTTGTCCCTCTCTAAAAAAGAAAAAATATAATTAAAAACAGTAACAGTACTTTTACTATTTCTTCACATTGAACAAAAACGCAGCAAAAGCAGTCGAGAAGTCGGAGAAGTCGTGTTCAATAAAATCGTACTTTTAGTTTGCAGTATAAATAATTGTTAACGAACTTTCTTAGGGAATTTACGTTTATATGGATGGATATTTGGGCCGTAATCAAAAAATAAATGTGACTTTGTTCTTAAGATGAGTTTGCCTTTTAAAGTTGCAGCAAATTTTTACACGATTTTTTTAGCTTTATTGAAAAAATGTTGACAAACTATCAGTGCACAACATCAAATACCTGGTCCTTAAGTTTATTTTAAAAGTATTTATTATTCGTTACTGGCCATCATTATTTGCTTCTTTTTATAAAAAATACCATTCGATTTAAATATTTTGACCTTTAAATACTTTTTTTATAAAACTGTTTTAATTTATTTCTTTCACTTTTACTTTTAATAATATAAAAATTCTATTTAGAAATAAAACTTTCTTGAAATAAACTTTTTGTGACATACACTGTTTTATTCCCTTTTCAAATATGTAGGGAAGACGGGGCTGGTTGATACAATTTTTAAATTATAGCCAATAAACCAAAATATTTTACTAAAATATATAGGATATCTGAAAAGTCTTAGTATGGGCAAATATCTTTGCTATTAGTAAAGAAGACAAATTTTAAAGTTTGTCTTATTGATTAATAAATCTACTTTTTCATATAATTTCACTTTTTTAACCCCCTTGATTTATTTCGTCATCATGATGAAAGGGGGTTGAGGTAGAAAAATTTAAATGCAACCCTATGCCGTGTGTGGCATCTCATTTTAAAGGTCTTCAAAAAAGAATCACTTTACCCTAAACCCGAGGTCTGTATCTTAATTATTCGTTTTTAAATGGCAAGCCTTTAAAAACTAAAAGTCGTGAAAAAATAATTAAAAATTTAAGTACCTTTATTTCTCTTATTAAGTACTTTAAAAGTTATTCAAAATATCCACCATGAACTTCTTGGCAGAAATAAAGTGAATTTTGGAACTCTGCCAAGAAGTAACACCTGTCATTCTCGAAAATATGAGAAGCGTGAGTTCCAAAATAAACTTTATTACTGCTAAGAAGTTCATGGTGGTTATTTTGAACAACTTTTAAAGTAATAAGAGAAAAAAGTAATGTAGCCTGGGGTAATAAGGTTCAAAAATCGATAGTTTGACTTTGAATACCAATTATTAAAAAATCGTCTATGCTATCGCTTTTTCTTTTAAATATTCTTAGTGCTGGACATTTCGTGACTAAAAAGAAAAATTGACGTATATCTGTCCCTCTGTTTTCTCAAAAAATGCGCGTTCTTGTTACCCCGCTATCAAGTTCTTATTACCCCCTTTGGGGTAATAAGAACTTGAGAGTCTATGGGATATAAGTCTCTTGTTTGGATGTGCCTATGGTCATGAGAACTTATTCATGCCTGTTCTTTTTACCCTGAAAAAATAACTGCTGTGGAACAAACAACAACAGTTTTGAAAAACTCTGCCATAGTATTGGGTTGGTCATCATGTGCCAATTTGTACAACAAAAAGTAGCAACAATAGGCAGCAACAGCTGTAAGAAAAAATAAAGTTAATGTCAACATTTTTGAAGATATATTGATGTTTGGAGAATATATTAATAGGAAAAAAGTTGTGACCATTTAAATCTTGCCATTTTAAGAATAACATTTTTAAAGAATTTCACTTTTTACATTACTTATAGGGGCAAAATTAATCCTACTAAGGAATTTTAGGTGATTCCTACCTATTATTCATGTAATTAAAAAAAATGGCTCATGGAATATCGTAAACATTTATTAGAAAAGTAAAAAATACATATTTGAAGTTTATATTAAAGCATTTGTGATCTGCTTCTTAAAATTTTTGTAACATGTACGGATTAAATATATAGAGTTCAGGTATATGGAATAATGGGTAAGTTCCCAGTGTTACTGGTCCATACAAAATTAAATTGCAACAAAGAAAAAGTGCTAATATTGGGTTCTTATTACCCATGAACCCACGTTCTTATTACCCCAAAACAGTTTTTTTAGGTAATACGAACTCTGTTTAAAAAAAAGTAATAAAACAAGTTGTAATAGTTCGTTACTAAAAAACTTTTATTAGAGACCTTTAACTTCAAGATAATTTCATACTAAAAGGCACAAACCGTTACAACTTAAAAATATATATTTTTATATGAGCCGCTACTGAAATTTAAAGAGCCGAAAAGAGTGACCTAACATGGATTTTCAAAAAAAAAAACACAAAATACTACAATAACAGAGCAGTATGAATTATTTTGACTAGACTTTTGGGTGTATAAATTACGGGTTATATTTTTAAAACTATAGAAGCTTTTTCAGCAGAAATGTTCTTATTACCCCAAGTTCTTATTACCCCCAGACTCCCCTATTTAAATTTTCAATTTTTTTTCACGATTTTTAATTTTTAAAGGCTTGCCATTTAGAAACGAATTAAAAAACGGACCTCGGGTTTGTGGTAAAATGTTTCTTTTTTGAAGAAGTCTAAAATGAGGTACCACACGGCATATGGTTTCATTTAAAATTTTTCACAACTCCCTAGCATCACCCCTCAAGGGGAATGAAAAAGTTAAGTTACATAAAAAAGTAGATTTATTAACCAATAAGATACGCCTAAAATTTGGTGTCTCCGTCTTTACTAATAGCAAAGAAATTTGCCAATACAAAGACTTTTTGGACACCCAGTATATTATAAACCCCAATAGCACATCCTAATCCACTGGATAGCCAGTGGATATCCTTAACTGAACATACCGGCTGTTCATAGGATATCCAGAATTTGTCCAGCCGACGGCTTATGGACATCCAGTGGACGATACAAATGACACCACTCCTGGACGTCCTTCTGGATACCATTTATTATGAACCTTATATGGACATGTGCAAAATGCGCAGAATTAGTATCTATGGAACATTTAGATTTAAAAAAAAAAGATTTAAAATCCAATTTAATACTCCTTTTGGTTTTAAACCTTACTTTGAAACATATTTATTACTTAATAGTAAGGTATATAATAATACTTAAGCTGGTTTTTTCACTTAAGCTGGTTTTTTCAATTGCCTTTTTCCAGCGATCACTAATTTTAAGCTTTACCACAAATAAATTTTCAACAACGTTTTTAAAGCCTCGCCAGCAAAAAGCTCTCACTGACTGCAAGCTCTCGCGGAAAGAGTCGTTTTCCTCATTTGCACGTCGTTGGGCAACCAAGGGTTAACACCAACCCCGGCCGCACCCTGGCTGTGTTGTCGCACTGGACTTCCCTGAATAGGGGTCGTAGTGTGGACATATGTAAATGTGTGCGCAAGCATTAATTAAGTTGCTAGGTGACGTTATATACCTTACTATTAAGTAATAAATGTGGTTTTAAACCAGTTTTCACATTTTCCACTTTTCTACAATATCACTTAATTTTATTATTATTGCTAAATTAATAATAATAGATGAATATAAAACCTTATTCCTATTTGAAGTTATTTCACTTCGGAAAACAAGGATAAGATAAATGGAACACGCCGCCCTCTTTTAATAATTGATTCAATTGTTTAGTTTACCCATTTTCTGAGTAAGGGCGCTATATTTAAGTACGAAACCTGTCCAAAATTGTACATCCATAAGCACTACAATAAGTGGATATCCAGTGGACCGATCAAATATGTCCATGGACTTCCTGGATACATTATGGACAAATTTTGACCTTCCAGTGGACGTCTTGTGCTATCTGGGAACATTGGAAACCGCATGCCCGTGGCATTGCTATCACTTAAGAGTAAAAGTTGTTGTAACAACCTGGCCCTGTAACAACCAACCCGGTGTCCCCTGCTTATTTCACTCTTTTACAAAAGTTTCTTATTCAAGAGGGCAAAAAATAACACAAATATTTTCGTAACAAATATATTTTGTTTTTTATCGTTTTCACAATATTAATATTGCACAACTTTTTTTTATATAAAATTATATATTTTTAAAATTATTTATATCTAGTAGTTAAATACCCTGTATAGAGTGGACTAACTGTTTATATTATTCTAACAGTACAAGTTTCATTACAAATACCATTAAATTTGGAAAGGTTCAAATTTAATGCAAATACCTATAATTACCTACAATGAATCACCTTTAAGAGGAGAAATCAGCCCCTATCTTTACTATTTTAGAATTTTTAACGTTGTTGCTCAGTTATTTGTTACAACAAATAAATGACTTAAAAAAACAAACAAAATATTTGTAATGGAAGCTGAGTGAACATAATACTTTCATGGTATATACTTAAGGCCATATTATAAAAGTTATTGCTATTATTTAAAATACACTTCAGTCATTCATCAGTATAATAGTATTTAGCATGTCCATCCATTTCGCATTATGACTTCTAGCGCTGCTGTGAAGTTGTTTTCAAACTCTCCCCAGCTGCTAAAGGGCTTACAGATGCAGTTGCCTCTCTTGAAGTACTCAAGAGTCTACTATGGGGTGTAATATATACCACGGGTTCTTTAGTAGTACTAGCAGGTGATCCTGTCTCAGAGGAATCAACTACTTCCCTCGTCTTACGGACATTTCCAAGTGAGGCAGGACGACCTGCGGGGGCTGCATGCCTACTGCTAGAAGATTCAAATTTTCTTGGTGATAAGTCTTTCCTTATTTGAGCGTTGGTATTTGAGCTACTCTGTGATAAAGAAGTTTTGGTATTGGGTCCATTATTTAAACTAGTTTCCTGGCTTTTTGCAGCTGACCTAATATGCCTTATGGCAGCTTCTCTTACGGGCCGAGATTTCAAAATGGATTCAGTAGATAATACTGATGCATCTGTTGTACCAACTGATGTAGATTGTACCTTGTCTTTTGATGAATCGCCTTTTTCTTTTGAAGACTCCTCGCTGGAGGAACTACTACTGTCATCAGACTTATCTTCTGATGATGATTTTTTATTAGAGGGTTTATCATGAACATGTTTTGACGCCTTTTCTTCTGAAGAGCTGGAATCCTCGTCACTATCAGGGCTTCTTTTTGAACGATCATCGTCGTCATCAGTGCTGTTTGATGTTTTGTTAAGAAGGGTTTCCAGGTCTGTTGTATTTAGTAGTTGTATGCCGGGTAATAGCACTTCTATGAAGGTTTCCTGTATGTAGGCTTGTTCGGTCGACTCGGATGAGTTTTGCTCGGAATCTTCATTGTCGTTTGAGTCTTGTATTTTAGAGGTTTCCTAAAAAAATATATGTGTTAAAACCGATTACCCATTAAATGTGCCGTTAAGTTTTTAATAAGGGCCTGCGGAATCTTCGTTTTCAACTTTAACAGAAATTAATAGACCACAGAGATATTCTATGAGTCAACCCTGAATCGCCGATTTAATTTATTTAGCTTTTGAAAGACGAAGAATAGAGTCACTCAAACTAGACCTATTTTTCATAATCATAAGCAAAGGAAATTACACCTTTTTTAGTTTTCTAGTTTATGTTTCCTAAAATGTTCCTCATTATATTTTAACTACTCTAAAATTTTAGTTGTTTCTATATCCTGTTTTTATATTTGTGTTTTTGACGGTTGTAGGTACATCATACAAAAAAAAAGCCTCATATTTTTTGAAACCTTTTGCTTTAAGTTTGGTTTATTTTGTTTGTAAATTATTTCAATATGATATTTGTATCGGTGCGCGGCGTCTGCCAAAAAATAAAATTGCCTGAAGTTTATGAAAAATTTTCCTGCATACGCAATTTGTAGTTTTCATTCGTCCAGCGCACCGAATAACCAAATAAGAAAAATAGCGGCATTATAAAATATAGCGACAAATAAAATAATAATATAAAATATCGGCCCTGGTAAAAAGACTATGAGCCCTTCCTAAAACTTGGTTCTGGCTACGGCCCTGCAGCAAGCCAACAAAACACAAATACCGTTGCCAAGAAAATGTGTAAAAATTTATTACTACGTAAGGCAAATTCGCTCAGCTTTTGATTTTTTTGGGGAGGTATTAAATTTTAAAATATTCACTTTTTAATCACAAAAGAAACAGAAACAATGTACATTTTCTCGGAAACAGTTCCATTGAAAATTATGAAATAGCATAATAATTTTATTGTGGTCTCTGATTAGTTTATCAGTTAGTTTTTGTCATGTTATTGTTAATAAGTCATTTAAAACTTATGACATCGTATAATTTAGTTCTTTTGTTGTGGAAAATAAATAGGTCCTAAGTTACATATTCCTTTATAAATTAGGGAGAAGGACCCAAAAATAAATTACAAAATAAATCTTGTCTCATTCTTACACTTGTCAATTTAATTTAATTCCTTTAATATTTCTGTATTGTTGATTTGCTGTTGTCAAAGTCAAAATAGGCTTTATTGTATAAGAATAAAAATTTTCATTAACAAAGCATCCTAAAATAACTTATAACTAATAAATAAATACATTTCACTTCATAAAATCAAAAATTCAAAACGAGGTACTATGGATATTGTAATATCTCCTCTAATGTAGCCATTAGATATTGTATAAATTGGCAAATGTATAATAAGATTTTTCATATTGCTCATTTCCAAATCTAAATCATTGTTGAGTACCCCTAATCATTATTTACATAAACATACATGCAATTCATTGGTATTTTTTTCTTACGTTGGAGATTTAATAATGAGGTAACAATTAAAACTTACATTTTGTTTTTGATGGGTTGCTTCCGCAGCTAACAGTGGCGTACCTTTTGCAGGACTAGAGCTCTCAGCAGCGTCACTTTCCTCCACAGGATAAGCACTAACAGCAACTAAGACTGCAGCAATAAGAAATAAAATTGTCACCTAAAAATATTAATATATGAACAGTTTTCCGTTTTTTTTTGAGATTCTGTTTTTTACCTTTTCCATCTTCACCTGATTTAATTCTTTACTAATACACAACTTTTTCTTCACAAACTTAAAAACCATAATATCGTTGATTTTTATATACTCATCTACTTACAAATATTTATATTAATAATTAACAACCAGTGAATAACGCTGTTGTTAAAATCAATAATTAGCAGATATTAATACCAGAATGAACATTTCCATGTTAATCACAATGTTTTGGCTGTAAAATACCAGACTATTGAATGTATATATTTTAATTAAAAAACAAACACTAAATTATTTTACAGAAAGATGAGTCCCTTGCGATGTAATCCTATGTTCCCTACGACAAGTACAGACACCAGGGGGGCACGAGTAGCCCGGGCCAACACTAAAAGCTGCTTACCCTGTTAGTCAGGAATACGCACGTATTTCTTTTATTGCATAAATCCTTTAAGGAAGTCATTACAAACGCAAAAAAGCTATTTAAAAAAAATACTAGGATAATTTAGCTAGAAAAAATGTTTGCTTTTCGGTATACTTTATTAAAATTTAAAAAGCATCCATTCCCCCTGCTCAAAGTGACGTCAGGCAGTGCACAGTGACGTCAGGAGATCAGCAAAAATAACGTAAAGCTTAACCTAAAGAGGAACAGGTTTCTCAGAAACAGTCAGAGGGGGAGCAGTCGAATATTCTGGGTTAATAGAGGAATAGTGCAACTAACTTCGGTAAAAGATTCATTTATACAGGATGTATCATTTCGGAGTTATTAAACCTTTCATTTACAGATTTGGTGTAAAGTTTCAAATATAAGTTTGCTACCTACTTCTTATTCATATTTGCAAAGTTGCCAGTGGGCTTTAACAGCTTGATTATTAACAAGTTTTATCTTCATCTTCCTTGGACGCTTTTAAATACTTAATGCAAGTAAATATTTTTCATCCTGCTGCAAATTTGTAACAACCTCATACAAGCTTGCAGGATGCTTGCAAAAAGTAACCTTCACAAATGTAAGGCTACAGCTAACTTGTGAAGGAAAACTTTACAAACGAAACCGCACTGGGGGGAAGATTTGCAGTTTGCGGAAAACTTTATGGAAACTTAACGGACTGTATTGTTCATCTTTACAGTTGCACCAGAAATATGACTGCCAATTTGACGCAACCTTGCTCAGTGGGACGTTATTGCCACTTTCACTTTAAATTCCGTCACCATGCAATGGAAATAAGTTACTAGGGGTGGGGCTGCAGCCCCCCAGCCCCACCCCTGGGTGAACCACTGGTCATATGCTTTAGCCTGTGGTATTTATGATTGTTTATAAGTATTAACACAGTTATTGCGCTATTTTAGTAGAGTCTATCAACCTGCAAATATTCTACATAACTGAAAGCCTGGCAACAGCTGTTTCCAAAAAGTAGGTGGGGGATCATATCGTCTGCCGGGTTATAAATAACTTGGGCGCCTGCTGCAAAATATAAATAATTGTATCTATCCTTGATTCTAAATCAATAAGCGACATTACGGCACGACACCCAGTTCCAGTGGCTTCATTGGATGCCAACTAGGATAGGTAATTTCCAGTTGCTTTAATGGCTGTAAAACGGCGTCCTTTCAGGATCTAATTTTTCATGGCCTGCTTGATTTTGTAATTTTTGATTTATGTTTTAATTTTTTTAAACCAGTTTTAAATATATACCTACCTTGGGCTCATTATTAGGGGAGACCGGGGCAGGTTGTAACACGGGGTCAGTTGTAACACACCAAATATTTCCCGGATTTAAAAGCTGGCAACCCCGCATCATTTGTAGGCTTCTAGAGTACACCGTGAAGGTCAGTTCTGTGTAGACAGTCGAGCAATAGACATTGTGGTTGGTGATATTTCTGAGATTGTTTATATTTTAAGCACGTAAGTAAATTTCGACATCGTAATTTTATTTAAAATATCTATTATTAGAAACAGGGTAAAATTTACTTTCTTTGTCACAAATGAATCATTGCAGTCTGGGTTATTATGCTGATGAAAGTTTTCCATGATTTTAAGTTTACGCTTTTATCTGCCGCGACAAAACGAAAAAAATCAAGCCCGGGGCAAAGTGTAACAATCTCATCGGGGCAAAATGTAACATGTTACAATTTACCCCTATATACCTATGTGCGATGTACCTAAATAACTACGTTTTATTTTTTAGGATGAGGACGTACACTAAAAAAACAACAAGAGGTTTCACTTCTAAAGAAGAGATGGAAGAGGCAGTTAACCGAGTTGTACATAATAAGGAGTCCATACGTTCAGTGGCAAATGCTCTAAATATATGTCACGTGACTCTCTATAGATATGTGAAGAAGGTAACAAATTCCGAAGGTCGTATCACGTTTGATAATGTGGGCTATAGGCAACGTCCAGTTTTTAATGATCAGCAGTCATCCAGCTTAGTTGAATACTTAAAACACGCTTCAAAAATTTATTTTGGGTTGACTCCTAAAGAAGTGCGAAAACTGGCTTACGAGTGTGCATTGAAATATGATATTAAAGTTCCTGATTCCTGGAAACGAAACAAATCTGCCGGGGAAGATTGGCTAACCATTTTTCTTAAAAAAAATAGGGATCTTTCTATTAGGACTCCAGAACCTACAAGTTTACAAAGAGCAACGAATTTCAATAAAATCAATGTTTCTCTCTTTTTTGATAAACTCGCTAACGTAAGAGATAGATACAGTTTCACAGCTGCAAAAATATGGAACCTCGACGAGACAGGGGTAACCACTGTGCAGAAAGTAAGCAAGGTTATTGCTGTAAAAGGGGCGAAGCAGGTGGGTGGCATTACTTCAAGTGAAAGAGGGGTCCTGGTCACTGTATGTGTGGCCGTAAATGCGATAGGGAATTCTACACCTCCCATGTTTCTGTTCCCCCGGAAAAAATTTCAGGACCACTTCATTAGAGATGGTCCTCCAGGGTCCATTGGTGCAGCGAATGGTTCTGGCTGGATGATGGTGGAAGAATTTTACAAATTTATGGAACACTTCGTAGCCCATGTTAAGCCATCGAAAGAACACCCAATCCTTTTGTTGTTGGACAATCATGAGTCCCATTTAGCAATAAAAACTATAAACTACGCCAAGGAAAACGGGGTGGTAATGATGTCATTTCCACCCCATTGTTCGCACCGTCTCCAGCCATTGGACAGGAGTGTATATGGTCCTTTCAAAAAATATTTATCTTCTGCTCAAGACAGTTGGCTGCGAAATAACCCTGGAAAGTCAATGACAATTTATGACGTCCCGTCTTTGGTTCGAGATGCGCTACCACTAGCAACCACTCCAGTAAACATAATAAAAGGTTTTAAAGTTTCTGGCATAGAACCTTTTAACCGAGATATTTTCGGCGACGATCAATTTTTACCATCAAGTGTGACAGATCAACCACCACCATTACTTCCTCCATCTTCTCAAACAGTTGAATTAGAACCTGATGCTACGACGTTAGCTGATCTACCTCAGGAATCTCCTGATATGTCCACGTCGAATTTACAGGCTATTGTCATAGATTATCCATCAATGACAGCACCTTCCTCTTCTCAAATAGCTGACCTAGAGCCCGTTGCTTCAACATCAGGATTAAATAAAATTACTTCCCAAATAACTTTTAAAGGCAAGACTACATTCTCTCCAGAGTTTGTTCGCCCACTTCCTAAAGCTGATCAACGAAAGACAACCCTTAAGGGCCGAAAAAAAAGAAAATCTGCGGTACTTACTGACACGCCAGAGAAAGATGCACTGGAAGAAGAACAAAATAGTCGAAAGTCCAAAAAATCCAAAGAAATTATAAAGTCGAAAGTGAAGAAAGTGAAAAAAAAGGTTTACGAAGAATCAGACGATTCCTCAGAAGAGTATTTTTGTTTAGTTTGCACCGAAGCATATGGAAATAGTAAACCCAACGAACAGTGGATTAGGTGCCAGCAGTGTAAAATGTGGTCACATGAAGCTTGCACTGACAGTAATTTTCCATATATCTGCCATCATTGCGATTCCGATGGTGAATAGATAACCAGTAGTATGTACTCATACCCAAATGTATTCAAATACTAAATGTTGAATAATGTTTATATTTTTTCGAAATAATTTTTATGTTCCCGTTTGTATTTAAATGAATAAAATAGTAAAAAAAAATATGCGTTACCACTTACCCCGCTTACTGTTACTTTTTACCCCGAGGCGGGGCACGTTGTAACAAAGGTTCCGATCTATTTAAAATAAAGCTGGCCGTTTAATTTTTAAAGATTTTATTATATATATTTAATCAATTTGTTCACCACATATGTAAGTAGAAATTCAAGCAAAAAAAATTCTGATTAGTGAAAACAGTTCCAAGAAAAAAAACGTGAAATATTTTTTGTTACAACCTGCCCCGGTCTCCCCTATATCGTGAAATAATGAAACCGCTTAGCAAAAACAATCGTCAATTAATGATGATGAATGTATTTATAGTGCGACTGTGCGACGTTACCAGAGAATAGCAATCCCAGAGAAGCGACAAAGCCGAAAGCCGAAACGAGATTTCATAACACACACACACGTGTGGACAATATAAATGTGGACTTCTGGTAATTGTCATTAGTAAGTGTGTTTAGGTCGTGCTTTTAGTTATTTTGATGTTGCGTTTAATTTCTGTGTTGTGTTTTATATTCACTGTAAAAAGTTTTGAAATATGCCTGGATATTCATGTGCATTTCGTGGCTGTCGCTCGAAGACAGGTGGAGGTGTACTTTGTTTTCTTTCTCGAAAGATCATGATCGGTAAGTACATTTGCACCTACACTGTTTAACATTTTTCTCGGTATACCGCATCACATGATACAATTAAAAGAAGATATGACACCACGCAGGTAGGCGTGGCCACGTACTTCACGCTGTGAGTAATTCCGCCATATTTTGTAAACGAGACACGTCTTTGTTAAGATCGCGTTGTGTTTTAAATTGATTTCTTGGTATTTTTATATCACTTTTAAGAGTTTAAAAGTGAAAATGAGGTGTGTTGTGTATGGTTGTGATGTGGACAATCAATGCAAGGGCTTTATGCCCGATATTAAAGTTTTTAACTTTCCCAAAGACAAAGAAACACAAAGTGTTTGGAAGCATTTGTGGAAACGAGAAGATAAATTTAATATGAGAAATGCTATAATCTGTTCTAGACATTTTAACGAAAGTGATAATCAAGGTAATTTAAAGCATAAATTGTGTCATGTCATGAATGTCAAATGTGTTTAATGTTTTTACAAATTCGCTTCAATAAAAAAGTTTACTGTGACAAACAATTGCTAAAAATATCCACCATAACGAATCACCAGACTTTAATCGAGAAAATGCGACAAACAAAGAGACTGAAAAAAGGCTATTTTCTTAAAAAATAATTTCTTCTTTTACCTAATTTCATAAATTTATATAGTTTATATATTTTTGTTTTGTTTAGAATAATTTTAAGATTTATTAAATTTGAAAAAGCAATAAAGAATACAAAAATACAACAGTTTTTAATAATTTACTATTTAAAGTGTAAAAAACGCAAAAAAAGTATCCTAAAAAACATGTTTCCGTATTTGACAAATTATAGGAACAGACAAAATTCTTATTTATAACTTATTTTCGGAAGACTCTGTAGGTATATATTTTAATAAGAATATGCCTCTAAATAAAAATTATATTATCTTAATTATTAGGCATAGTTTTATTTTATAAAATTACTTTACCTTTTCTTTTCACGTAAATAAATACATATTACGCAATTGGCAGGCAATTTACCAATATTTATTATTTTAAATTAATTTATCCCTTTATTTACATGATTAATTTAAATCATATACTTTAAAATTTGTATTATAAGCAGGGGGCAAAGTATATTGCCAATAGAATTTATGTAGAATCGCCTATAACTAACGTAAACTCTATATTGCGCGTTATAAATTTCAAAAATAACTCTCAGCGTGACGTCATGCGCAAACCCGGACGAAATTGACAGGGTTTGGTATCATATCTTCTTTTATTGTATCATGACTGCATCATGAGTTTGACGAATAATTTTTCTCCGTTCAATATTGTGCATACGCATGATACAAGGAAAACAAGATAATGCGCATGTAGGCGGAGCCTGCTGACGGACATACTGCGTCACGCGGTGAGTGTTTTCGTTGTATCATGGTGAGTGATGGGCAAATACCGGATATATTGAAATTTGGGTAAATACCCGATATATACCCGGTATATACCCAAGTATTGCATTTCTTGTAATTTTTTTGTATTTTATTGTAGTGTATCAGTCGACTTAAAACTAAAAATAATGTACAAGTACCTATATGTACCTTTAAATAAGCAACGAACAGAGAAAATATTTAGTAAATAGAAATAAAATTGACAAATTAACGAAAATAAAAATTATTCTAAAAAATCTTGACCTCCCGTCAGGAATATACCCGACCCCGTCGGTATATACCCGGTATATACCCAAATTTTATTTGCCCATCACTGATCATGGTGCATATATACGTGTCTGTCCAAGGTCAGCAAAACTGGTACCCTAAAGATCAAAGGCGCCGACGCGTTTTGTCGCTCTACTGTGATTGCTATTTTCGGACGTTACCACAAAGAGGGGCGCATTCAGAATCGACGCCGGGGGGGTAAAAATTAACTTGTCATGACGTCACGGCCATAAGAAACAACGGCAGGCCGCACGGTCAGCTGTTTACCCGGGAACACCCGGCGTCGATTCTGAATGCGCGGACTTTTACTTACCACGTATCGATATAGAAATGTCGACCCGCAGGTACGTCCCTAAATCCGACCAACTGTTCATTAATTTTCCCATATAATCATAATCCTAACCTCAAGCCCAAAAGAGAAAGAGCTCTTCTAATTTGTATTTTTTTCTTAAAAGCCAACAATTAAAATATTCCTGAATAAATTTGTAAACCACCTCACAACAGCGATTAATTGATTAACAGGACGAAAGGTAAGTAGGGACGCTATTGTTTTTCTATTAAAGGCAGGCTAAATTTTATAGATTCTTGATTGTAGAAATGGGGGATTTCGCAAGAAAAATTGCCCGCTTTTTTCTATGTTCTGATCCTGAGTCTTAATACCTATCAATTTTTTTAATTATTACATCAGATGTAACACCTAATGTTCAAAAACGGTCCAAATTGCAGGTTTTCTTTTTTTAAATTTTAAGGGGTGTTTTTTTGACTTGCTGTTTTGCTCTTAACAGAAATGAAACCTTAATGGTAATTATTTAGATTAACGTAAACAGCGAATTTTTTCATGAAATTTTGCACAGACCCTAATTTTGGGTCGTAGAACACGAATCCGAAGTCAGTTTTTGGCGGTCTCGTAAAAAAAATTTTTAAACTTTTAGGTTAGCTTTTTCAATGAATTTCTTTAAATTTGTTGGGTGAGCAAAAAGGTGGTCAGGTTTGCTCAGTTTTGATTGATATAGATACATATATATCTATATCAATCAAAACTGAGCAAACCTGACCACCTTTTTGCTCAGGTTGGGTGACCACAAAAAAATTTTTTTTTTTACGAGACCGCCAAAAACTGACTTCGGATTCGTGTTCTACGACCCAAAATTAGGGTCTGTGCAAAATTTAATGAAAAAATTCGCTGTTTACGTTAATCTAAATAATTACCAAATTAATTTTAGGATATATTGAATACATATTGAATATAAAACTCATCTTGCATTCCTTACTCCAGTGTCTTTGCTTTTCAACCAGTTAATCTTTACCATCTGTCAGACCATTGTGGTATACTCTCAGTACTCGAATATCACACACCAGTCTGGGAAAAACCCATATAAACTATCGCTTCATAACAGAACAAGGTCATCATCCTTGTATAATGAGGTAGAGGCAGTAAGCTGGGATTTTGTTGCCAACATGCCAACCTGGAGATTGTGGTGGACGATAAGTTTAGGTTGTTGGTTGACTCGATTACCTGTGCAGCAGAAGCTTTCCTTCCATTGAAATCAAGGGTAATGCCTTCTGGTGGACCTTGCACTGTCTCTGTCAACTGGTTTGATGCCAGACTTAAGGGGATGAGGGAGAGACTGCACATGCTATCTCTCATTAATAAACAAAACCCTGTTCTCATGCCGTAAATTATGGTAAAAAATTATAAAAACTACAGACATGAATTAATCTAAAGTAAAAGAAAGCGCTCATGACTGGTATATACAAACCACAGATCAATCCCAGTCTGTCAAGTGAGACATTATAAACAGCAACTCATAGACACAACAAAGCATCGGAACTATTTAATGCTGAAACTTTTAATAACTGTTTTGTAAGTATTGCTGAAGGAATCACTAATAAATTGCCAACCACAGATAAACACCGAGTATTTAACTGGAACTTTTAATAGCAAATGTTTTT
This sequence comes from Philopedon plagiatum, assembly GCA_963971165.1. NCBI lineage: Eukaryota > Metazoa > Arthropoda > Insecta > Coleoptera > Curculionidae > Philopedon > Philopedon plagiatum. The sequence goes on from OZ020194.1 coordinate 10,196,698, forward strand.
CTTTTAAACCTACAATATATAATATTGTTAGGCAACAATTAGGCCAGCTAAAGAACAGAGTAAAGATTGATTTGATATCAGCACTAAAATTTTAAAAAGTCTAAAAAATCTTTTGGTTTTCTCCCTCACGAATCTAATTAATCAATGTATGACCAGTAATGTCTTTCCTGCATGTCTCAAGATTGCCAAAGTAGGTCCATCAATTTAAGAATTAGGGATCAGTTGATGATGTAAATAACTATAGACCGATCTCCCTTCTTCCTGTTTTCTCGAAAATTTTTGAGTCTGTACTAAAGGGCCAAATCAATAACTATTTTGAAACTAATAACATGTTTTCTCCCAATATGGTTTTCATAACAAAAAATCAGGTTCTCTTGCCATAAATTCCCTTACTGAGGGTATGGAGTGGGGGCTGGATACAAATACGTCATTCTTCGATCAGACAAAAGCATTTGACTAAGTGTCTCATCAAATACTACTGCAAAAGTTGTCATACTATAGTTTTAACCCCGAATCCATTATTTTAATACAGTCATATTTGTCAGACCGTAAACAGTTTGTTTTTCTTGGTGGTAATAAATCTGGTGAGTAAAATATCATGCAGGGTTCTGTACTAGGCCCTGTCCTATTCTTGATTTTATATTAATGACCTAGCAATTTCACAGAAAAATCTAATTCTTTCGCCGATGATACTACGAATTATATAACCTACCATCCCTCTAACCCTGTATAGACCTTTATCCATGAAGCACAGTTGAATATAGAAGAATGATTCCTATCCAATCGCCTGAATGAATCAAAGACGCAAAACTTAAATTTCTCTCTAACACTCTTAAATCCCAATATAAGAACAGATAATATGGATAAATTCCTGTTTTTCTTGATCCTAGTTTAACCCGGTCACAGCATGTCACCCAGCTGATTAAAAATCTATTTAAGATAACCTATTTAATCAGAAATCTTGACAGGGGTGTATTATTGGAGGTATTGATGACAGCTTACCATGGGTATTTTGGATCTAACATGCTGTATGGCATCCTCATTTGGGGCCATGAAGCCTATGCTACTGGAATTTTTGGCTCCAACATACATGTGTACACCATGGTGGGGCTTAGATATCGTGAGTGCTGTTGTAGCCACTTCAGAGAGCTTGGTTTACTGACCTTTCCTTCAGCGTTCATTCTGCAATGTCTTTGCTACATTAAACAGAATATGTAGTGCTTTACACCACACTTTGAGGTTCACAGCTATGACACACAATAACAATATCATACTCAACTTTCACAGGATCACAGGCTTGCAAGAACCAGAAGATGCACTGACTGTGTCTTGTTTTTTAATGTCCTACCACCTCCCATAAGAGAGTCGGAGGAAAGAATATTTCTGGGAAGAATGAGGTAGTTTCTAATTTTGAACTCATTTTATTCTTTTGAGGAGTATCTCGACTATAATTTTAATTAATTGCTTGAATGTGTTGTATTTGAAAGTATGTATTTAAAAAAATTGTACAAATGTATGTAGTTAGATAAAATATCTTCAATACCAGTATAGTATGTTTTTAATGTACATTTGTAATCTGTTTTATAACCAGAATGTGTTCACTATATTAAATTATAATAAATTATTTTTGACTTGTAAAAGCACTTGTGTTATACTTACCAATAAAAGCTTACTTACTTACTTTTGAGACAGTGTTATTTAAGCCACTATAAAATTTAAAAATTTTCTATTGAAATAAAATAGGAATTAGACTGAGCTGAGCAGCTCCAAGCAAATGAACACCCCTTTATTAAAAATGCAAAGAAATTAATTCTTCGCTAGTGCAATAAAAATAGTCGAACAATTCCAGAGAAATTGACTATTTTTGATTCTGGTCTAGGTGCCTTTTCGGCTATCGCGATTTCTGGGTACTTACCCTTCATCAGGTGGCTCTTTTAGTTTTGCAGAACTAAAACTAATAAGAGTTTTTACTCTATTTAATTTTGATCCTCTGCACTATTAAGCTATAGGTACAAAAAAAATTTCTTGCAGCTAACTACTGTAAACGAATAGCAGTTGTAAATACGTATTTATTAATTTATTAATCTTGTGATGGTAAGAAAACAATATGGATGTTAAACATCAAGATTTGATAAACATTACCAACCAGGAAGTACTGGATGAGGATGATACTGATGACATTTTTGAAGAACAGCTTGTTAAGCCTTTAAAAAAAGAAGTAGAATCCACATTATTACGGTAAGCTTAGTATTATTACCACCATTATCTCTTACAGTGTTAACCTGCTACCTTCATTTTGCCTTACTTTGCAGGAGATATAAAAAACATATGTTTTAAAGTATACGTTTTATTTTTTCTATAATACCATTTTTTCCTGCTTTTGTATTTTAATTTTCAATTGTTGAAATGCATCGCTGGCACTGGACTTAGCACGTTTTCGTTTCACTGATTACCTATTTTGGAATTGATGATGATGTGTAAAGTGACTTATCAGGTTGTCTTACAATCTATTTTTGCTCTTCAATTGCACCAAAAACTCATTTTCCTCCCAAAGTGAACTTAACAGGTTAACACATTTTCCTTAATAATTAAGGAAGCAATTATTGCTGTTCTAATAAATGATACATATCTAAATACAAGTCAATTATTTGTATTTACTTTTTGTTAAAATTCTCTAATCTTTTGACAGTTGCAAATACAACTCTGATTTTTAAGTAATCTAATACAGTTCATTTTAACATTGAACGTAGTGTCCCTGTATACATTTTTTATTTCATCTGAATTGTATTGTATCTATTTCTCGTCCTCGATATTCATTTTGTAGGTATATTATATTTTATCCTAATAACTTATTAATTTTTAGTCATAAATAAATAATTTCTTAAACTTCTGGTATAAGAGTAGTAACTGAATATCATTCCACAAAATAAATTTTTGATAACAGACAGAAACTATTTTTATATAGGGCGATGAGTGCCGATTAGAAGATCTCGGGAACTAATACAGATGTGTTTTTGAAATTTTGGTCAGACGTGTAGGACATCGTAATCCAGCCTATAAAAATATTTCTAAAGATTGTCAGCTCTACCACTATTGCCCAGTTCCGACGATGCAACTAGTTGCGCCGACAAAGTTGCAGCAATTTTTTGTTGATGTGGGTGGTTGCATATATATATATGCGTTCACACGTGGACATAGTGTAGCGTCGATTTTCTAGTGAAAAGCCTGACTGTTGCCAACATGAGAGTAAAATCACTAGAAAATTAGCCACACTTAACCTTAAATGTTTCCTCTTGTACACGTGTATCACAAAACATACCACTAAGTGGTATGTTTTGTGACGTGTATGGTATTTTGCAAAATATAAATCACAAAAGAGGTTAAACTAAAAGAAATAAAATTTCTCAGTTAAAGAATGTGACTGAAAGTTGCACTGTGAGAACTGGGCATAACTGACCGCAACTTCCGACTTTTAAATAGAACACCCTGTATTTTATTGATTTTATGAATTTTACTCAAACTTGTGCATATACTTTGTATAAGGCATTGTATATCTTAGCTTAATACTTTTCGAGAAATGACCATTTGAGAAATGACTTTTTTGCAATTTGAGAGCCTGTAGCTTGCTACTCAAAATTGTACACTTCCGTTTTAACCGGAAGCTTTTTTACTTCTTGATAAACCGGACTTTTTGAATAGGGTAAAAAAAACCAAGATAGGGACACAAGAATAAATAAGAACCAGACTGATACCTCTTCTTGTTGTCAAGCATCAAAAACAAGAGATTTATTTTTCAATTTAAATTATTTTTTGCCCTGTATAATGGGAAATTGGAAATGCGGACATTCGGTATACATTTTGAGACTGACTAAATGAAAAGTTGTTTGATTATCGATGGAAATATTGTTATTAATAAAACTGTAGCGGAATTTTAGAATTTCTTTCATCAAAAAAGGCCGGTTTTGGAAAAAAATCGATATTTTTTGTTAGAAAGCCGTAATCAAAAAACTGACAAAAACGTCCCGAGATATTGAATACGACTCCAAATCCTGCCTAGTTTGCAATACAACACAAACAAGTACTAGTGCAAATTTTATACAAGAACTTAAACTTGTTAAATTTATGCACTGCTTTCTTCTCCGCTCTGTATAATATTCAGATATCCTTACTGACGCAAAACGGCTTTCTGAAGCGAAATGTAAACAAAACGACCTTTCAAGATCTGAAAAGCTCATTAAAATCCGTTAATTCATTTTCAAACTACATCAATTTAAAACTGATTCTGAAACTTTGTTTTTTCAAACGAGTAGTTTCTTTAAAATTTGAGAAGCTACGGTCACTTAGGTGGTTAATTAAAAATATTTTTAAAGGCTAGATTACAACCTCGTACACCTCCGACCAAAATTTCAAAAAGGTATCTTTATTAGTTCCTTAGATAGATTAGATCTTTTAATAATAATAATACTCACCGACATTGAATCATAATTTCCAGATTACAAAATGATCAATTTCAATGCAAATATTCTGATAGTAAAAACAAAAACAAGTCACAGAATATGAAGTCTGAAATTGCCACAGAAGTCGACATTAAAACAGAAGAAATTCACATTAAAGATGAAGAAGAAGGAGAAAGGTAAGTTAACCCAGTGGCGGTTGGTGGTTTTTGAATATGGGGGGTGCAAAGCAGTTGTTAGGGGGAGGGGAAGGAGGGTTAAAGGTGAGGAGTGAAAAGCGCCGAAAGCTAGCTTTCACTATTTTTTTTTTCAAAACGTCATATACACCGATGATTTTATTTCTAAATCGGGTGTTGGACGACCCAATTTTTTGATTGCAACTTTTTCTTCTAATGGAACAGGTTTATATTCTAAAATATACTTTACAGAATTCACATTGACAATGAAAATACCGAAAAAACAGAGAACAAAACAAACTATTTAATGGCAAAGGCAGAGAGGCTGCTGAAGTTTTGAGACCGAAGCACGTGTACTATGCCGACCGTTGTCATAGCAACCACAGATTTATTCGCAATCTGATTGGTCATCGAGCATCGCGTCCTTTTGCGTGACATCATCTCGCGGTTGTTCTCAAGCTGAGACCCTGCGGAAGTAAGGATTAGGTTCGCGCTTGATCCACCGTTCAGATTTCAGATTATAACGTGGACTTTTGCCAAGGTACTCCAAACTACCTTCCAAGCAAAAACGCTGCCTTATTTATTTGTGCTTTCGCTGGCTCTGTAATTTACGTTACGAGGATAATTTGAACAGTTTTTTGGTGCTATGAGTTGCTTTAATGAAATAAATATTTTATATATTTATTTTATTTTATTATTTTAGTTGGTAATTTAATTGGGGGGTGCGAGACCCTGCGCCCCCTGGCAGTAGCCACCCCTGAGTTAACCACGTCTTAAAAGTATCTTTGTCTAAAAAAATATATATTTTGTCTATGTACAACTATTTAATACAATCATTGTTACCTAATCGTTTTCAATAGACGTGGTTTTGCGACCAAATAATTAAAACAGTTTAAAAATTATCAAGTATGGCATATGATAAAGCCACTAAATGCCATGTTTAACTAAGCTTTACCTAATGCCGTAATTTTTTTAATATTCCTTATAAGATTTTAAGAACTGCAAATGTTAAAATGTGCAAATTTCGATTAAATAGTAGTAGGTGTAGAATTCACTTCGCGGTACTGACTGACTTCTACAGTACTGACTATGAACGATGATGAAAACATATACCGAATTTGCCACCAGCTCCCTAACTATGTCTTACAAAAATGCAATATTGCAGAACTTACTTAATAAGAAAATAATTCTATTCTAAAAGAGGGCCCGTCAAATTGTCGGTCAATTGACCCAAAAGTTTTGACCGGTCAAATGCAGAACTTTACAGTCACATACAATTTAAACATTTAGTTGTGCACTGTATTGTATAAATCTAAATCTGAAATCTAAATTATCAATACGTCGCGGCAACTATTCACTTAAAAGAAGATTAGGCAATGTTCTGATCTCTTTCATTTTAGAGTATACCAGGTGCGGCCCGTGAGTTTTTTTTACAGGTGAGGCCAATTTTTCGGGCAACTAGTAATATCAACGTAACAAGCAAAATACACTTTTTTAATTAAGGAAGGTTTCAATGCATTTATATAGTTTTCTATTTCCATATAAACCTATGAGGTCAATTTAAAATACGCCGAGCCCGGAGCAAGCACCACAGGAATTGGTACTTCCCTTCCCTTGACTCAATTTTTTATTGGGGAGTTTTGGCATGTAACTTGCACTTTTTTGAAAGAAAAGATAATTATTTTTGGGTTTTAAAAAATAAATTATAAGGGTCATTGGCCAAATGACCTTATGGACAAGCCGCGCATGGAGTATACTGGTTCAAATTAACAAGTACAGGGTTCGGCAAAATGTATTACCCATTTTATTTCATTAATAACACAAAAACGATTCGGATATTTTGAATGAAAATAGTTTTAAATGGAAAAGTAGGCTTTGGAAATTTTGTTAAATTGTTGACAGCTGTCAAAATGGTGCGTTGATCTACACGCGTCTTTTGTGTTGAGAAATTGATTCCATTTGATTCAGTAATCGCTGTTCAAAGATGTTTTCGACGTCATTTTAATATCCGCCGCTGTCCTCAGCGTAAGACTATTTTGGTTTGGCGCAATAAATGAAGACATCTGGGATCTATTGTAGATAAAAAGTCAAGTGGAAGACCAAGAACTGCCTGCAATGAACGTAACGAAGAAAGGGTAAGAAATGCAGTTATTGCTAGTCCGAAAAAAACCCGCTGTTAAACATGCTTCCGTCCTTGGTTTGACTGATCGAAGCACGAGAAGAATGTTAAAACGCATGAATTTTCATCCATATAAGATCACAATAGCTCAGGAATAAATGATCAAGATAAGATTAATAGACTTGAATTTTGTCGTCTGATTCATGATAATCACCAAGGTATCGAAAATAACCTTTTCATGAGTGACGAGGCACATTTTTATCTCAACGGCGATGTAAATAAGGAAAATTAACGATATTGGGCTTAAGAGAATCCTCGGGGAATTCATCAACGACCCTTACATTGTCCTAAAGTAACTGTATGGTGTGCCATTTCATCTTCTAGAATAATTGGGCCTTATTTTTTTGAAGAGAATGGTAAGACGGTAACCGTTACCGCTGATCGCTATATTCAAATGCTGCAGACATTCTTTTTACCTCAAGTTGAAGAAGAAATAGGACATTACTAGTTTCAGCACGACGGGGCAATAAATAAGGATGGGCATTTTAAGAGAATCCTTTCCAAACAGACTCATTTCAAGCAATGGTACGATTCCATGGCCAGATCTTTCAGCTCCGGATTATTTTATTTGGGGCTATTTAAAGCTCAAAGTGTTTGTGAATAAACCCAGAAATTTAAGAGATTTGAAATTAAACTTTAGAAATGAAATCAATGCTATCGCACGTCACGTTCTTCAAAACGTTATGCAAAAATTTGCTAACCAATTAGAATGCATTGAGAACAATGGCGATCATTTTCGAAGCACTATATTTAAATCATAAAAACTCCCATCTTTCTAGATTAAAAATATGCATTAATTCGATTTATTATTAGTTAATAAATTTTTATAAGTTGTTTAAATTGGGTAGTTCATTTTGCCGTACCCTGTATGAGAATAAGTCGTGTTAATAAGGTTTTGTACTTTGAACCATAAACTTATTACTGATTTTTTTTGCGAATTGATAAAGAAACAAGTATTTAATTACGGTTTTTTCTCATTATAACACAAAAATCAGGTATCAAAATTAAAACATCTTTGAAACTTCAATTGTGTAGACCTGTGTAGTTAGATAAAGAATGCTTATTTTCAAAATATAGTGCAAATTCGCTGCCAAGCGAATTGATTGGCAGATAAAATAGAAGGGTTGTTAATGAGATATGCAGAGATAGATAAGTCCTTATATTTTTATTTTATTTTCATCTCCGCGAAACTGCGAAGAAAACGGTGACACCACTGGACGAGCTTGCAGCTCTACTCCTCAGTAGTAATCAGCATTACTGTTAATCTGTTATTTCTCATTTTTAGCACTCGCATGCAACCATGTCAAAGAGGCCGCAAAAAAACTCAATCTCATAAGAAAATCAAAAAGAATCGACGTAAAACAATGAAAATTAAAAGAAAGCCAAACTCATATCGGAGTAACAAACAAAATTCAGTACAAGTATACAAGTGTGATGACTGTACTTACCAAACAGTTCTCAAATATCGTTTCAACCGACATCAACTTCGTCATAAGGACATAACAGAAGTTGAAATGCACCATTGCTCGGATTGTAGTTTTAGCTCAAAATACAAACGCAGTTTAAAAGTACATTCTCTTCAACATACTAATCCAGAAAAATTGAGAATGCTACCAGAATACCGTCCAAAATATCGGAAAGGGGAAAATAATGTTCTCTTGTATAGCTGTGACAAATGTGATTATCAAACCTCGAATATAACCATTCTACAGAGACATAGAATCGTGATCCATAATCAAGAAAATTTGGAATATTTAAAAACGCTACAGTGCTCCGAGTGTTCCTATAAAACATTCGATCAGAATTATCTAAGAAACCATATTAGGCGTCATAAAAAAGATTTAGTCGACAATTTTAGGTGCCCCCATTGTAGTTACAGAACAGTCGATAGGAGCAATTTCAATAGACATATTAGGGCTCATTTTCAAAACACTACATACACCTGTTTTGACTGTGGTTTTCAAACTAAAAATAAAAATAGCTTAAAATATCACGTTATGCGCCATAAAAATTCTACAGACGTGAAGAACCCCAAGTTTCATGCGGCATCTATTAAAAAATGTCAATATTGCGAATTTAAAACAACAACCAGAGCCGATTTGTTAATACACGAGCATGCACATAAAAACGCGAAAAAAATCAAAGTGCATGAATGTCAAAAATGCGAATATAAGACAATATACAAGAGCAGCATGGAAAGGCATATTGATAGACACGAAAATCGCTTACGAGCTAGACCTGAATTACAAAAATGCGATAAGTGCGATTTTGAGACGACTTCCAGATTTAGTTTGCGCCACCACAGTCTCGTGCACAAAAATGGCGAGGAAGCAGAACTATACAAGTGTAATAAATGTACATTTGAAACAATTTACGGAGGCAATTTCAAAAGACACGTCCAACGCCATAAAGGTGAGCAGGTCTACTACCACTGTTACGAGTGTAATTTTAAACGTGTTCGCAAGGATGAATTGAGAAATCATATTTTTCGCCACCATAAAAAAGATGCGTTTTTAAGCATCGAATCTACGATCTGAAAATCTCTTAACTGTATTTTTTTTAACACCGTCGTGTTTTCATATTATTTTGGCGCCGAAAGTCAGGAAATGTTTTTTTTTTGCATTGGCTATCCTGACTGGGCTACACACAATCATGCAAGTGTTAAGACTTGCCTGAGCAGGTATAAACTCGCCGGCAAGTACGACGTGTGTGGACGATGACGAGCGGAGCGCGTTCAAGATAAAGCGCGGCATGAACTACATCCTGAATTTGGAACCCCTTGATTTTGCGAACAAGTGCGAAGACTTACCTGACGTGCGTAGGCAAAACCGCTTTCAACCTTCAGTTCCAAGTTGCTTATTTAAATCTGTAACAGTATTAAAATTAGAAAAAAAATTAGGTCAGAACGTGTGGGCCAAACCTATATAATAGATTTTAAAATGCATTTATTAATACCACGCCAATCATCGGATACCTGGGGGTTATTTCGGCTTGAACTTCAAGAATTCTATTTTGTGATCTTGGATTCCGACCAGATGATATTGGGAAAACAACAAATAGAAACGATTGTTTACGTTTTGCGCTCTATCTCGGTCCTTTCGCGTAGTCTGGGCAGAACCATAGAATACTTTTGTGTCTATAAAATTACAAAGAAAATGATAACAAAACGAACTTGCTACGCTAATTTGTTTCGGAGATAAGGCTAATCAATTTTTGAATCAATATGAATGTAACTCATGTAAATCTAAAATATTGTTTTTGTATTCTCTACATAAAATTATTTATGGCGGTTGTTTTTAACCATTCATTTAGCTTTTTATTAAGAAATAAAAAGATGTTCTTCTACAAATTCGAAACCTGCGAAACGTGATTGTTATTGGTTGTGGCGTCACAGGAGATGTAAATAAAAGTGCTGGTATGACTAGTGTACTATAAATTCGGTTAATTTATTTTCTTGATTATTTCCCGAAGATAAGGGGATTTTGTGGGTGAGAAACATTACATTTGATTAAAACGACTGTTCGACAATGAACACTAGGACAATCAAACAATGTTCCGACTAACAAATCTGTTATGTTTTCTTTCTTGCCAACAGTTTTCATTTACGATGACTGCTTATTTTCTACAAATCCTGACTACCTACATTTGCATTAAAGGAATAAAAGCTTAAAGGTATTTGTTTACGATAATGTGCTAATAAGCTCCAAATAAGTTTATTCTTTTTATTTTTCTTACTCTATACTTTGACAGTGGTAAATCATAAACTCAACATGTGTCTTTAAACTTTCTGTAGCATTTATTATACCATAAAAATAAATAAATAGCAATTTGAATTTGGCGATACCAACATTTAATAATATTTGTGTACAATTTTTGATTAAGTTTGCACTGCTTTCTTCTGACCGGCGATTCGTGGCAGAAGGAGAAAAAAGAGTTTTGGGGGCACGTGTAGTGGTATATTTGCATACTGGCACAATACAATACATATTTTGGTAGTTTTAAAAATTTCATTGTTTTGTACAAGGAATTACACAAATCGTCGTTCCCATTACCAAACAAACTTATATTACAGAATTTTACCTTAAGTATTATTATGTTTTTTACACTACGGCCAGATTCTCCAAGTTTTTCAATTTTTTTTTAAAGAAAATGGCAATTTTAGTACGGACTTTCGACAATATTAGAACTAACCCAACCTCACATCTAGAAAAACATTGAAGTCACTGGAGGTTATTCAGAAAGCTATTATTAAAATAATTTTGTTTAAAAACAGGTGTTATCCCTCTACACTCTTATTTCAGGATGCTGGTCTTTTCTCCCTACCACTGTTAACTACTAAGGTAATAGTAAGATTTATGGTTAAGTATAAAAATTATATAGCATATAACATGAATAATCAACACACAAGAAGTGCAAATAAACTCGTAATACCCAGGATGCATTATACAAAAACGCAGAAACATATTATCTATGTGGGTCCCAAAATCTACAATAAACTTCCAGATTCATTTAAGAATAAAGAGTACAACAAATCCAAAATTAAAATAAAAGACTGGATTTTTAATAATAATATTTCTTTAATCTCATTGTTTAATTATTGTTAGTGTTATATTTTTTGAATGCATATTTGTATGCTAGAGCTGAAAAAACCTAAATCAGAATTACTAAGGCATGCACACACAAACCATTAGGTTCATTTGTATGCCTGAGACATTTGTTATGTTTATTACTGTTATAATTGCTGTATTGTTAAATAAATAAAATAAATAAATAAATAAATAAATATAGTATAGTATTATACCAGTATAAATATTGGACACCAAAAAGAAATACCGTAAATAAATAAATAAATAAAAATAAAAATAAAAAAAAAAAAAAATCATTTTAGCAATACGTTCCAAGATCAAAATCGTTTGGAAACCCAGCAAATCGAAATAGCAGAATAATTCATAAGTTTTTAATGACGACTTATTAACCATGACAGGACAAAAACCTGTCAAAACATAACTGATCAACTAAAAGATCTTAATAAAATTTAAACCCGTACTGAATCTTAAATCGTCTTAGTAAATCTGACCGATTAAATCTTAAACCTTCTTAGTGCGGGTACTTTGGGCATTGATTAACGCTGATTATTTTAATCAGACGTTTGTAATGTGTCAGCAGTTATTTGGCATCCTGTCAGATGGAACAGTCAAAACTTTGATACATGCTCAAACTGGTTAATCGGAGCCAAAAGTACCCGTCCTTAGTGAACCTGAACGTTAAGTTTTATTACGTGTAATTTATTACATATAGTCCGAGAACTGGCGACATAAATTTTCAGTCAGTTTTATTACAATTTTGTTTTATCATTAATCGATTATTTTTATGTTACGGGGTAGTAAAAATGGTCGTCTGCCAGGGTACACGCGGGGCAAGGCTTGCCGGGAGCGTTTCAGACATGTAACGATTAATAGAATACCTTTGTCCGCTGAAAGACTGGCGGACTATTTTTTCTTTCATTTTATACTATAAGCTATTGGTACAAGAAGTCTCTTGACATGCCTGTTTGACTGACAGAAGCACTCTGTTCCGCAGTTAAGTTGGCAGACTTGCTCTAACACTCCCCAGCCAAGTGTTGTCTCGCTATTCGCGTAGCAGTAACGCTATTCACCAATCGGAAGGCTAGCATGACGTTAAGCGTCACATTAGAGGCAGGTGCGGCCCACCCCAACCACAGCATAACAACCAACTTCCCAACCCTAATGAAATGACTCACCAAAATCGTCGCCAGCGTCCGGACTAGTATTTTCTTGGACGAAAGTTCATGTGGGGATTTTTTTAAATTTAACTGCCATAGCAATTAAACAATGTTATTCACTTACTCATCAAAATAAAAATGTATCTTGTTGTTTTTCTTTAATTTGGTGACTACACTGGCATCGCATCGGATTTTCCTGATACATATAAAAATATAGGTTTGTATGGGAATGTGTACACGCATTCTGGTCGCGATAAGATACGATTCGAATTTCGTCTTAAATAAAGGCAAAATGCTAAAACGACCCGTACCCGGGTCGTTATATCAGTTGAAGTTTTCGCAGGGTCTCAGAAAAATGTATATTCTAAAATATGAAATTCTAATAATACTTGCATGTATAAAAACCTCTGCTTTAAAATAGTCTAAAAACGTCAAAAATTTAAAAGTTGGCATAGAAAAGGTCTTCCAAGTCAAATACTTTAAATATCGTAAAAACAGATGGCCAAGCGACGCTGTCGCACCACCAAGCCACCTCCGCCGAGAGAAGGCGCGGATACTTAAGCGCTCGACGCGACCGTATAAAGGCATTCTTCAGACTCAGGTTCAGATATCAGATAGACAAATTTCCCCTTTAAATTAAGTCGTTAATAATGGCAGTCGTACATCACAGTTTAGGCTTATAAACAATATAAAATAAACTATTTAAAAATATTAAACTAAAACCTTAGAAAGGGGACAACTTAAGGGGAGAACTTAAAATGAAAGTATAAGGTTATCAATTATTTTACATAAATTATGAAAGAAAAGGATACCTATTTTCTAACGGTACCGGATAATGGTGTCAATAAACTTTTCCTTTCGAGATTAGGGTCAGTATTATAGGGCAAGTGCAAGATCTGCTAATCTGCATTAGTAAACAGAAATATTAAAAAGGGTTGGATGGGAGTAAATATGCATGGTCGCATTTTACTAACGTATTATCAAAACTGGCTACAATAAAGTAAAGAAAGGATGTGTTGGCATGATGCTACCAGTACAACGTTAACATATAACTGGTATATATAAAACGGTGCCTTAGTAATAAGAAAATAACGCCTGCTCGAGATGAAAAGTGACACATGCGGAGAGCAGGTGGACTCCTAACTTTGATTGCACTTTTATATGTTATACGTTGAGATGTCCGATATTTTGTTTGGGTGTTTAATGCCGACGGTAATCATCGGCTTATTACAGTTAATTTAACAGTGGTGTTCCACTGCTCAGGTTTTCGGCTCCTCACGGATTGTCCGACAGTGGGGTTCCGCTGAATCGCCATCCACACTACTTAGTGCCATTATGCCAAGCGTGTAATTTGGGGTGATGCTGAATGTTAGAGGTATTGAAAGGTTAAATAAAAATTATACGTACACGTCACAAGGGGCGATACCGATAATAAAATGCAGGTTATCCGTGTTATCAAAGAAAAAGGGTTAGATAAGGGGACGACAAGACCCGTAAATTGAGTTTTAGTTTGAGGCCAAGCAGTGATCGCGAGGATACTGTGAGGCTATTAGGTATTACTCTGGATACGGGTTTTATTATTACATTTCAACACCATATTCATAATTTGTACAATGGATTGTCTTCTGACATCTTTCTGATTCGTCACCTTAAGGATCATATTTCTCCTCTGTTCCTTAGAATGGTTTATTTTAGCGGTTTTTCAGAGCAAAATGACATATTCAGTTTTGATGTGGGGGGGGGGGGGGGGGAGGCTCGTGTCATTCTAGACAGGTATTTATACTCCAGAAAAGGGTCATACGTGTCCTTGCAGGGGTCGGATTCATCGATCATTGCAAACCGTTGTTTAAAAAGCGGGGGCATATTGACACTGCCAGCATGCTATATTTTTGAATGCTTGCTTTTTATGAGGAAAAGGTTGCGCGACATGGTTATCGTACAAGAAATGCGGACATCTTAAGACGTCTAAGGTTCAGGCTCTCTAGGACACAGAATACGTTCCTATATCATAGCTACAAAATGCTTTGCCATCATATTTTAAGGACAGCAATCTGTCTGTAAAGCAATTTAAAAAGAAAATTAAGTTTTTTTATTAGACGATCTCTTCTACACCATATTATGTGAATACTTTGAGCAGATCGGTGTTGCGGCATAATTTTTAAATTAAATTATTTTATATTTTAATCTTGTGGTGTACCTACTTGTGTGCACTTATTGTGTAAGTATTTTGATATTTTTTGTTGTATTTTAAATTATTTTTAAAGTAACATTGACAATAGTAAACAGTGTAACTTTATGACTGATGATTAGGGTGGCCCACATTTTGCGACATTTTTTTTTCTTTAAAATAACGTGTGCAAAATTTCAAGTCATTTAATTAATTCAAAATGGCGCCGCCGATGGAATAAAATATAAGGTTTTGTAAATTTTCAAACTCATATTCATAAAGACCACTGACTACAGTATACAGTATATATAATATCAATACATTGTACCTAAGAACTAACCCTATTATGTATTTACACGAATAAGTTGCAATCAGTTTTAAAATGTTTCCGCAAGTGTCGTCTTACTGACATCTCTAAATTTTTTTCTATATTCGCTTACAATTTGCCGTCTACATAGGCGCTGTTCTTCATCTTTTGTTAATATTTTATAATATTCGTCTATGAGTTTAATACCCCTTTCTGCTGTATCATTCACTACTTTAAGCTTTTTTTACTACGTAGTGAATGATACAGCAGAAAGGAGTCTTAAACTCATAGACGAATATTATAAAATATTAACAAAAGATGAAGAACAACGCCTATGTATACGGCAAATTGTAAGCGAATATAGAAAAAAATTTAAAGATGTCAGTAAGACGACACTTGCGGAAACATTTTAAAACATTACAACAAATTATTCAGGCAAATACATAATAGGGTTAGTTCTTAGTTACAATTTATTAATATTATATATACTCTGTTTCTATGTACTCAGTGCTATTTATGATAATAAAAGTTTGAAAATTTAAAAAAACTGTATATTTCATTCCATCGGCGGCACCATTTTGGATTAATTAAATGACTTGAAATTTTGCACACGTTATTTTCTTGGCATATAGAAAATTTTAGAATGGTGAGACCAAAGGAAAAAAAAGTAAAATGTGGGCCACCTTACTGATGATGTAAAAAAAAGTGCACGCAGAGGTTCGCTGCAGACGCACAGTAACAGGGACAGGGGTTTTGGTAAAGAAATAGGCAAAGAAAAACTTTACGAGGACTACCATCAGTGTCGCAGGCATTAGATGTGCGAGCTATGGAATAGGCGTAGCCAAGAAAATCACCGGTAAGGTGTAGACAAGAAAATCACCTGTAGTGGCGCAGACATAAACAGGTGACAAAAAAGGTAAAACTTACGGGAGACAGACGAAGGCCTAGGTTAAGGTATTGGATTTTGAACTGTTATGATGAACATTTTGTTATTTTGAACTAAAGCTGATAACTGGTGTACAAATAAATAAATGATAAAAACAGGTTATTTCTTTGATTGCTTATCCCTACAATGCGACAGATTAAAAAGGGGAAAATATAATTTAAAATTCGATATAAAATTACCGTCGCACCAAACTTTAAAAGAACCTGGAATAAACACAATCCAGACGATTACAGCTACAGTGATTAACTTTGTCACGTGTGGGAGTCGATCAGTTTCAATGCGGACAAGTTTGACATTTTGCGTGCGATCGGATGCGCACGTAAATAGAATGGAAGTCCACTAATCGCACGTATCGTACCGATCAGATTTTGATATTCTCCCTATTAACTTCCATATAACAGCGTTTCTTTGCCCTCATTCAACTAGCAAAAAATGCGCCAATCTAATGTCACTTAAAGATGCGCGAAAATGGCGGCTTTGTAAATTTTACCAAAACAATTTATTTTAGTTAAATTGTCTAAGTAATTTTTTCTAAATAATATTTTTGGATTTGCAATGACTTGTTTGAATTTATGCAATGGAAAAATACATACATAGTACGCAAGTGACAAGAAGACCTTACCACAGCTTACCATTATGGTAAGCTGTGACCTTACTATAAACTCCATCACAATGTCGAAATGTGGACATATCGGTGGGGACGGATCGGAACCAAGATGCCAAATAAAAAATGAGTTTCGTCCGTTGTTTATTATAGTTATTTTTATTTCAAAACGGCTTTAACAGAAAATTGTCGAAAACATTCACTAATTTAATTTACGATCCAAAACTTACCCTACATACTAACAATAAGATTAACAGCAGTGGCACTCTGTAAGAAAAATAGCGATAGCGACCGGTGTCTCTTCGAAACATACCGAACGGTGATACATACTATGGCTGTGTACCGTTGTCAAACCTGGTTAACCGCATCGGTTTCTTCGGTGACATTAATGACAGATATTGCGTTTCCAATCTGTCAACTTTTCAGATTACCGATACTTACGGGACACAAAACCGTAACCGAAGTTGACAACGGTACACGCCCTATGTGTACCGTTGTCAAACCTGGTTAACCGCTCGGTTTCTTCGGTGACATTAATGACAGATATTACGTTTCCAATCTGTCAACTTTTCAGATTACCGATACTTACGGGACACAAAACCGTAACCATTGTTGACAACGGTACACGCCCATAGTAAGAATTTGCAAAGAGACGCCGGTCGCGATCGCTATTTTTCTTACAGAGTACCACTGCAGGTGTCTTATATTGTCGCAACACTCATCCCTGTTATGTTGCAGTCGAATATGGGCCAGCAAATTCTTCCTGCGGACGGTCTCATAGCTGCAATGCGGACATTTATTCATAGTCTGCGGGTTCGGCCTCATACGAACAACAGTGTGTTCTTTCAATCGATATTTAAAAGGCGACTTATACTCTCAATTGTAACACTGAAACATCTCTATCTCTTCAGTATTGCGATGATGCCGGATCTTGTGAGTGTTTAAGTTACTCTTATGCAATGTCTGATAGTTACATTCTGAGCACTTCCACATGTTCACTTCGTCGGGCTTTTTATGAGTCATCAAATGTTTCTTGAAATCGCTCTTGTACAGGCTCTCGTAACTGCAATGTTCGCATCTGTTCATGGTCACTCCGTCAGAGTTATGTTCGCGAACCATGTGTACTTTTAAATTAACGTTTCTTGTTGCCCGAAAATCGCAAAATTTACACTTGTACATATCATTTTCAGTAACTATAAAAGAGTGGGACTTTAAATGAGATCTAAAACAATGTTTGAGGGTAGTTTGGTACTCGCAGAAATTGCAGTGGATAACTTCGCCTTTAACTTTTTTAACTTCTTTATCTTTGTGTCGTCTAGAGTTGTGTCTATATACCTAATTGGCGTTTGTTCGTGGCGTAGAACTGCCACGCTCTTTTCCGCACAGAAGAAGAATTTTACTTCTACTTACCCTTCATAAATAAAAATTCGAAGTTCAGTAAAAATTTAAAAAAAATATTGAGAATTTACAAAATTAACTCACGTAAAGAGCTGAGTTGAATGCGAGAGGCTTGCGCATGCGTGCCAAAAAAAAAATGCCCTAGCTCCAATGCCGGAGAGAGGGGGGGTTTAATAAGGGCGCCACTGTTTTTAATGCCGGGTTAAAAACAGAAACCCTCCTAGATGGTGTTGGGACCTCGCTTTCAGCTCACTCACTCACATAAAGTTACCATATTATCAAAGTTAAAAACAGAAACTGCGCTGTCTGGTGAGGCAAATAAAACACTACCTTTAAAACAAATTTACAATTTATTTACCAAAAAAAAAAAATATTAGGTCATTTCTACATTTATTTAACTCGAAAATCAAACCCTGAGGGGGGACTTAAAGTAAAAATATGAAGATTCGAATCGATTCGACGTTAGGCGCAAACCAAAAGTTTTTATGAATATAGACATTAAATATATATTAAGGTTACCAAACAAAATTAATAATAAATAAAAAGACGTTGCCTGAAGAAGTTTTCCTCAACTGAAGGTGTCCAGGCCCAAGGCTATGACGGCCTAGGCATGGCGATTGGGTGTCCCCCAGTAAGAGGAAGCCTGGAGATGTCTCCCAGTAAAAGCAAGGAAAGTTGGCATCTCCACCAAAAAGAAAGATTTGTCCCCCAAAAGTAAAGAGATTGGTATCTCCACCAACAATAAAGAGAGTTGTGCGGTCTCCCAGCAAAAAGAGTGCTGTCTCCCAGCAAAAAGAGTGCTGTCTCCCAGCAAAAAGACCCTGATAAAACAAAAGGTATGCTTCAAGGCAAGGTAAAATTCAGGTACTATGCAAATATAATTTCGAAATATTAAATTTAAATCACAAGAAAAAAACTTTTAGTGGCTGAAGGCCTTAAGCAATTATTAATTTATATCGAGAAAGTAAAACGAAAGAAAATATTTTAAATTAAACAGAGACATCAGGTTCAAGAAAAAATAAACAGGCATTATCGAAGCCAATTAGTTGCCAAAAACAAGTTAAGATAAAATTTACATAAGCGTGGCCATTGTACGCTACTGTGCACAGAAAATTATTCATTATGAACTAATTATATTTACATAAATAATGCAGATACAAAAATATTTAACAATTAAATTATACACTGGTAACAAAATAACCAAAATAGTTAGGTAATCGCTTAAATTACACCAAAGAAAAGTTATAGCCGCAAAATACAATGTTATAAAATTTAGAAAGTTACATACAAACCATCAAAAGAAAGAAAGAAAATTTCCGTATTACTATTACTAAACGTATACATCAAAATATAACAACGTAGCTTAATATTTATGAATATAAATGAAACATACAGTAGGTATCTGTAAGCGTAACCCAAGAATGACCAAATATCATAATTAAGGATCAGCCGTGTCAATGTCGTACGCAATATTAATTATAAACTACTTAACACAAGAAGAAGAATAAAAGAAATGTGAAAATTACTACTACTGACTAGTCAGAAATTTAAAATATTCACTCAAATTACTAAAGTTCGAACCCACTGACAGCCAAAAATATAAAACATTTAAATTGTCGGTCTCTAGCGCTATCAGATGATATTCCAAAACACAAGATATTAATTTTAACAACCTGGCTGTTGATTATTAACATAATTAGTTGATAAAAAAAGAGACATCATTAAATTCAAATTCACGGACATACAGCAATGACTAATCCACCATGGTTCTGCTTGCAAAATATCAAAATAAAATTTTAACCTTGGGTCACCCTATACAGTTTTAAACAACTTTACCAAAAGAATGCAGCAAATCGAGCTAAGATAGCTGACAAAAAAAAACCCGTACTTATTAAAAAAAAACTGACAAGAATTTGACCTACACCACATGTGAAGGACAAATATCAACCCATTGAATTCTTAATAAAAAAAACCCATCTGTACATAATTAATTAATTGCCACGAAATATAGCGATCTACTTGTATTAGAAGAAAATGTTTAATTATAAAGAAACTGATTAAAAACGCGGATGTCTTAAAAAAAATTAATCAAAAGGATATGAACGAAAATTAATTAAAATAGCAGTTTGAACGCGGAATTCGGTGTTTTTAAGGGTGTAAGAGTGGCCAAAAGGGCTTACCTGTCGATTCTGTGTCGGGTCTACACGTGTGTCTGCTAACATCTACGGCGTAGATCCATTAAAAATGTGATTCTTCCGGAGTAAGGTAACGGCATTCAAAGCCAAACAAGAACGGTATCAAACAACCAAACGGCACCAATTGCCAAACAAAACCCGGAGGAAAAATTCGGGGTCACAACCCCAAATCCTTATGAGCCCAGCAGGGCTGAAAGGGTTGCACCCCTACCGACTTCAGCCAGCAGCAAGGTGGAAATGATCGCAATTTTCAGTACCCCAACGATCCCAAAATTCATTCATTTTTTCCCTCGTCATCACGCTATAGAGCGGTGCATAATAGTATCTATACGAACAACGCTAGTCGATACCGTCAAGTATCGACAGCGACGAAAACTAACCCCTTAACACGTCAAACGGTCGGGTGTCAAAACTAGCTACAAAAGAAACATATCGCGCCCCGTCCCGCTTATAATTTCGTAACATATCGTCCGTTATACAAAAATCAAACATCTAAAATAGTATCGACACCCTCTACGTCGATCTAATCGCATGTCCCTACGACACCGTCGCGCGCAGTACTCGAGCAAGGTAGAACCTTAAACATGAGTTGCCTATACCGTTGTTTAAATAAAAAGGTCGCGGCGATCTCTAGGAACACACACATAAAACTCAAACCGGTGGTTCTGTTGGAAACTACCTAGATCAGAAGTACACCTCAAAACCGGAACCAAAGGTGGCGCTACTTATATCAATATTATAATTCGGCAATAAAAATATATTATAAAACTTTGTGACAAAAATTGAATGTTATAGAACTCGCAATCTTTACATTTGTAGGATTCTTGGAAAAGGAAATGATCTGAGTTCAATTCTGGTTCTAAAACACAAATTCAGTGGTTATATAATTCGTCAGCAGATAAATAGGCAGATTTTGGAAAAAAACCGACAGATTTTGGAAAAAGACCGACAGATTTTAAAAGCAAAATGGCAATTTTCGGTTATTTAGGAAGTTAGGGGCAATATCTCACCGGGATGCCATGACGTCGCACAGAGCTCATTTTATCTATTCTAGCAATTAATAAACAAAAAAAAAGTAAAAAAATCCGAAATAAACTAGACTATTTTAACAAAAACATACTAGTTTACAATAATCGAAAATATTTTTCTCCGTATTGTAGTTGTACCGGTGTACCACAAATAATCTGCATTTACTCCAGTCAAGTCACTTTTGCCTCGCATGTTTGAAGTGTAGGGAAGTATTTTACTTTGAGGGAAGTAGGTACTATAATATTTATTACCTTTATTAGTTTTGTTCTTTAAATTAATTTGGAGGTAGTATTTTTGAAAATTTTCTGAACTTTTTTATAATTAATTATGTAAAAGGCAATTCGCACTTTGAAGATTTTCATAGATTTTGTGTCTTTAGGTTTTTAAATATCTTAACTCGCTTAACTCGGTGCCTTCTTCACTATATATTAAATACGCGAAGATGCCTGAAAAACAATGTATTTTTAGTTACCATGTCATTTACGAGATGACGATGACTTTTGGATGTTTGGCGGCAGGAAGATATTTTAGTTTAGAACGTAAAAACGCGGCCGTATTTTCATACGCGACGTATTAAAATATGACCGCATTTTATATTTTCATATGTCACGTATGAAAATACGGCCGCATTTTTACGTTCTAAAGTATCACCCTGCCGCCAAACATCCAACATTTATCTTCTCGTAAATGACATGGTAACTAAAAATACACTGTTTTTTAGTCATCTGCACGTGTTTAATACATAGTTAAGAAGACACTGAGTTAAGATATTTAAAAAACCTAAAAACACAAAATCTGTGGAAATCTTAAAACTACGAATATGCCTTTTGCATAATTATGTGACAGTTTAATTTTGTTGCTGTGAGTTTTTAGCTGCTATTGTTTAAAATTGTTCAATTCCTACCTTAAGTTAAGCTGCTGTATTTTTATGCAACTGTTACGCCGTGTAGGTTTGTATTGCCTTGTTTTCAGGTTGTTTCCTGGGGGCATTGATTCACTTGATTGCCTTTTGTCTCGTCCGGGTCAGCTTGTTGCGGTGCGGGTTGTTGTTAACGTTCTTTTGTTGTGGCCCTGAATTTCGTTTTCTTCGCCTTGCTTAAAGTCCTCCTTATGTATAGACGGTCGCTTTTAATCTGTTTATGTTAATTTATTGGTTTAATTTTTCTTTCCTGAAAATATTTTGTTTACATTCTCTTGCGACATTGGAACACCCTTAATTTATATGGTTCTTGGTCACATTGCCTTCACTGTTCTGGATTCCGCCCGTGCTTTTCAACATTCTGTATTATTTAAACGGCATTCTTTTTTCCAGATTTTGTTTTTAAATTCTATAAT
This sequence comes from Philopedon plagiatum, assembly GCA_963971165.1. Classification (NCBI taxonomy): domain Eukaryota; kingdom Metazoa; phylum Arthropoda; class Insecta; order Coleoptera; family Curculionidae; genus Philopedon; species Philopedon plagiatum. Next base: position 10,219,231 of record OZ020194.1, read on the forward strand.
TAATAAAATTCTTGTTGACAGGTTAGTTTTTTGTACTGACAGCTGTCGGTGTTTTCCAGTGTTGCCAATCTGGAGGTTCCAAGTTTTCCTGGTGGCGTTTTCACGTGGTATGATGTGGTTCTGTGCCGTTAATTGTTTTAAGCCACCAGTTTGTAGCTGTCTTCACGACTTCCATTGGGGTTGTCGGCGCATGACGGAAATACTCGGTTCCACATCTTGTTATCTTGTCGGGGGCACCTTTCCTCCTCTTTCAACATGAATCACGCATTTTCCATCTAGAAGCCGTCGACACCGGGGCTTCGGTTCAGGTCTTTTGTCTTTTTATGACACGGTTGAGCCGGAGTTAAAGGTCTGACTGATGATTTTTCACTTCTACGATGAAATTCATCCGCTTAGTGTGGAGTTTTAAGGTCCCGTGTTCATCGGATACCAATGAAGGGTGAGTCTGGTTTTGGTAGTCTGACCTGGGGTAACAGTTTGCCCATCGAACTTGTTCGGCGGGCCGGGGGAGGACCAAGCTACTTTGTTCGGCCTGAGCTCAAGTCGGCCTATGAGGTTGCGACAGACTCGGGACACCCTGTGGTTTCTGTTTTTCTCTAGTGTACCTTTCTGAATTATTTTAAAGATATTTTCTTTCAAGTTTTAAGCAGTAATAAGTACTTGGTCAAAGATACTCATCATAGTATCTTTGACAGTTTATAAGTAAACACTTTTTGTTTAACAAAGTGCGCCGCAATTATTTATGCAAAATCTGCAAGGTTTCAGCAAATTTTCAAAATTTCGAAATTATTTTAAAGCACAAAACTAATAAAAAGGTAATAAAAATTATAGTACCTACTTATCTAAAACTGTTACGCCACTCTACTGTTAAGGAAAATTAATATTTTAAAAAATAATAAAAGTCACTGCGTTTAATACAAAAAACAAATCCTGAAAAAAGAAATGTTCTGTACACTTGTTCTTTACAGCGAACTGTGTTTATAAATGGCCCAAAAGCTCAACTGCGAACTTTCAACTACACGAACTGCGAACCTCAACCTCAACTGAACCTCAACTTAGTTTATAAATCCAGCTTAAAAAAGGCTTTTTTGGTCTATCAAGACAGGTGACAAAAATGACATTTCTTGTGAATTTTGACCTGCTGAACATGATGGCACAATAATTAAAATTACCGGATGCTTCCGGGAACATCTTTTTCTTTAGTATCAAGTAAATTCTAATCACATCACGTTGTTCAGCAGGTCAAAATCCATTATAAATAATATTATTATCTTTGACGTTTGATACCTTGGCACGCAAAAAATTGTCTTTTCTTACGATTGTTTTTTAAACACATTTTAGTGTTACAACACAACATACACTTTCACTTCACTTCTATTCACTTAAAACCAAACTAAAATTCGCAACAGTTTCTACGTTATAAATGAATTCAAAAAATACAAAAATTGGGAATGAAATTGTTTAAAACACAAAATAATTATTGCACCGACCTGTCACAGACCGCGGCGAAATTTGGCAAGTCGTCAGCTGTCTGAAATTCTGAAAGTTCAAAGAACGAGTGAAATGATAGTTGCAGAAGAATTATCCTACAGTGCCACCTCTTTTTACGATGGCCTACTAATGGTGTAACGGTCGTGTTTCCACTTATTCAATTCAAGTTTCACCCATGATTGCTATTCTCGGACGTTCCACAGGACTTTTACCATGGATTTATTAAGAAATTAGTAATATTCCTTTCAGGTGTCTGACGCCCCGGAGCGACTCGCCCCGGAGTCACTCGACACCATTCCGAAAGGAACAATTGACAAGTTTGACATTAGGCTCAAGTGATAAGTGATGCACGAGGGTGCAGGGGGGATAGGGCTCGAACGGTTCAGGTGCTTGATGCCCCAGTTGAAAGGAACAACTGTGTCCTGCTCAGGAGGTGCACGGGAGCTCCTCCTTGGGGTGAAAGGAAGACACCTATTAATTAATCCATGACTTTTACTTACGACGTATCGATATAGAAATGTCGACCCGCAGGTACATCCCTAAATCCGAACAAGTGTTCATTAATTTTCGCATATCTAACTTCTGTGATCCTAACCTCAAGCCCAAAAGCCAAACAGCTCTTCTAATTTGTATTTTTTTCTTAAAAGCCAACAATTAAAATATTCCTGAATAAATTTTTAAACAACCTCACTACAGCGATTAATTGATTAACAGGACGGAAGGTAAGTAGGGACGCTAGTGTTTTTCTATTAAAGGCAGGCTAAATTTTATAGATTCTTGATTGTAGAAATGGGGGATTTCGCCTGAAAAATTGCCCGCTTTTTTCTATGTCCTGAGTCTTAATACCTATCAAATTTTTTAATTATTACATCAGATGTAACACCTAATGTTCAAAAACGGTCCAAATTGCAGGTTTTCTTTTTTTAAATTTTAAGGGGTGTTTTTTTGACTTGCTGTTTTGCTCTTAACAGAAATGAAAAATTAATTTTAGGATATATTGAATACAAAACTCATCTTGCTGTATTCCTTACTCCAGTGTCTTTGCTTTTCAACCAGTTAATCTTTACCATCTGTCAGACCATTGTGGTATACTCTCAGTACTTGAATATCACACACCAGTCTGGGAAAAACCCATATAAACTATCGCCTCATAACAGAACAAGGTCATTTTCCTTGTATAATGAGGTAGAAGCAATAAGCTGGGATTTTGTTGCCAACCCGAAGATTGTGGTGGAGAAGTTTGGGTTGTTGGTTGACTCGATTACCTGTGCAGCAGAAGCTTTCCTTCCTTTGAGATCAAGGGTAATGCCTTCTGGTGGACCTTGCACTGTATCTGTCAACTGGTTTGATGCCAGACTTAAGGGGATGAGGGAGAGACTGCACATGCTATCCCTCATTAATGAAGAAAACCCTGTTCTCATGCCGTCAATTATGGTAAAAAATTATAAAAACCAATACGGACATGAATTAATCTAAAGTAAAAGAAAGTGCTCATGACTGGTATATACAAACCGCAGATCAACCCCAGTCTGTCAAGTGTGACATTATAAACAGCAACTCATAGACACAACAAAGCATCGGAACTATTTAATGCTGAAACTTTTAATAACTGTTTTGTAAGTATTGCTGAAGAAATCACTAATAAATTGCCAACCACAGATAAACACTGACAGCTAGATTCTCCAACGCTAGTCACATCTAATTTGACAATCAAAAGTTTTAAACTGACAAGTGTAAGAATAAGACAACTAAGTTTTGTACTGTTAATTTATTTCTGACCTTCTTAGCAAATTTATAAAGAACAGGGCAATTTTAGTACGTACTTTCGACAATAATAAAACTAAATTCATTACAGCAACTCTTTCCAAGACGAAAACCATTTGGAAACCAACTAAATCGCTGAAATATCAGAATAATTCATAAGTTTTTAATGACGACTTGTTAACAATGACAGGACAAAAACCTGTCAAAACATAGCTGATCAACTATAAGATCTTAATTTAAACCAGTACTAAATCTTAAACTTTCTTAGTGAATCTGAACGTGAATATCTAACTGAAACTTTTAATAGTGAATGTTTTTCTTTTAAACCTACAATATATAATATTGTTAGGCAAAAACTAGGCCAGCTAAAGAACAGTAAGAGTAAGATTGATTTGATATCAGCACTAAAATTTTAAAAGTTCTAAAAAATCTTTTGGTTTTCTCCCTTACGAATCTAATTAATCAATGTATGACCAGTAATGTCTTTCCTGCATGTCTCAAGGTTGCCAAAGTAGTTTCTCTATTTAAGAATAAGGGATCAGTTGATGATGTAAATAACTATAGGCCGATATCCCTTCTTCCTGTTTTCTCGAAAATTTTTGAGTCTGTACTAAAGGACCAAATCAATAACTATTTTGAAACTAATAACATGTTTTCTCCCAATATGGTTTTCATAACAAAAAATCAACTTCTCTTATCATAAATTCCCTTACTGAGGGTATGGAGTGGGGGCTGGATACATATACGTCTTTCTCCGATCTAACAAAAGCATTTGACTAAGTGTCTCATCAAATACTACTGCAAAAGTTGTCATACTATAATTTTAAACCTGAATCCATTATTTTAATACAGTCATATTTGTCAGATCGTAAACAGTTTGTTTTTCTTGGTGGTCATAAATCTGGTGAGTAAAAAATCATGCAGGGTTCTGTACCAGGCCCAGTCCTATTCTTGATTTTATATTAATGACCTAGCAATTTCACGGAAAAATCTAATTCTTTCGCCGATGAGTCCTCGAATTATATAACCTACCATCCCTCTAACCCTGTATGGACCATTATCCATGAAGCACAGTTGAATATAGAAGAATGATTTCTATCCAATCGCCTGAGCCTGAATGAATCAAAGACGCAAAACTTAAATTTCTCTCTAACACCCTTAAATCCCAATATAAGAACAGATAATATGGTTAAATTCCTGTTTTTCTTGATCCTAGTTTAACCTGGTCAGAGCATGTCACCCAGCTGAGTAAAAAACTATCTAAGATAACCTATTTAACCAGAAATCTTGACAGGAGTGTATTATTGGAGGTATTGATGACAGCTTACCATGGGTATTTTGGATTTAACATGCTGTGTGGCATCCGCATTTGGGGCCATGAAGCCTATGCTACTGGAATTTTTGGCTCCAACATACATGTGTACACACCATGGTGGCGCTTAGATATCATGAGTGCTGTTGTAGCCACTTCAGAGAGCTTGGTTTACTGACCTTTCCTTCAGCATTCATTCTGCAATGTCTTTGCTACATTAAACAGAATATGCAGTGTTTTACACCACACTTTAAGGTTCACAGCTATGACACGCAATAACAATATCATACTCAACTTTCACAGACTGGCAAGAACCAGAAGATGCACTGACTGTGCCTTGTTTTTTAATGTCCTACCACCTCCCATAAGATAGTTGGAGGAAAGAATATTTCTGGGAAGAATGAGGCAGTTTCTAATTTTGAACTCATTTTATTCTTTAGGAGTATCTCGACTATAATTTTAATGAATTGCTTGAATGTGTTGCCTTTGAAAGTATGTATTTAAAAAAATTGTACAAATGTATGTAGTTAGATAAAATATCTTAAGTACCAGTATAATATGTTTTTAATGTAAATTTGTAATCTATAATAAATTTGTAACAGGTTATTCTAACAGGGATCACTATATTATATTATATTAAATTATTTTTGACTTGTAAAAGCACTTGTGTGATACTTACCAATAAAAGCTTACTTTACATGAGACAATGTTACAAGCCACTATAAAATTAAAAAAATTTCTATTGAAATAAGAAAATAGGAATTAGAGTGAGCTAAGCAGCTCCAAGCCGATGCAAATGAACACCCCTTTATTAAAAATGCAAAGAAATTAATTCTTCGGTAGTGCAATAAAAACAGTCGAACAACTCCACAGAAATTGACTATTTTTGATTCTGGTCTAGGTGCCTTTCTGCTATCGCGATTTCGGAGCACTTACCCTTCATCAGGGTGGCTGAATATAGAGCACTCTTTTACTTTTGCAGAACTAAAACTAATAAGAGTTCTTACTCTATTTAATTTTGATCCTCGTCCCTATTAAGCTATAGGTACAAAAAAAATTTCTTGCACCTAACTACTGTAAACGAATAGCAGTTGTAAATATGTCTTTATTATTTTATTAATCTTGTGATAGAATACAATATGGATGTTAAACATCAACATCAAGATTTGATCAACATTACCAACCAGGAAGTACTGGATGATGAGGATACTGATGACATTTTTGAAGAACAGCTTGTTAAGCCTTTAAAAAAAGAAGTAAAATCCACATTATTACAGTAAGCTTAGTATTATTACCACCATTATCTCTTACAGTGTTAACCTGCTATCTTCATTTTGCTTTACTTTACAGGAGGAACAAAAAACGTATATGTTTTATTTTTTCTTGAATACCATTTTTTCCTGCTTTTGTATTTTAATTTGCAATTGTTGAAATGCATCGCTGGCACTGAGTGGACTTAGCAGATTTTCGTTTCACTGGTTATTTTAGAATTGATGATGATGTGTAAAGTGACTTATCAGGTTGTCTTACAATTTATTTAGCTTTTCAATTTCACCAAGTGAACTTAACAGGTTAACACATTTTCCTTAATTGCTGCTCTAATAAATGACACATATCTAAATAGAAATCAATTATCTGTACTTACTTTTTGTTAAAATTTTCTACACTTTTCACAGTTGCAAATACAACACTTAAGTAATCTAATACAGTTTGTTTAAGCATTGAACATTGTGTCCCTGTATACATTTTTTATTTCATGTGAATTGTATTGTATCTATTTCTCGTCCTCGATATTCATTTTGTAGGTATATTATATTTTATCCTAATAATAACTTATTAATTTTTAGTCATAAATAAATAATTTCTCAAACTTCTGGTATAAGAGTAGTAACTGAATAACATTATTCCATAAAATAAATTTTTGATATCAGTCAGAAATTATTTTTATATAGGGTGATGAGTGCCGATTAGAAGATCGCGAGAAAAAATACAGATGTGTTTTTGAAATATTGGTCAGACGTGTATGACATCGTAATCTAGCCTATAAAATTATTTCTAAAGATGTAACTTTGTCAGCTCTACCACTATTGCCCAGTTCCGACGATGCAGCTAGTTGCGGCACGGCGACAAAGTTGCAGCAATTTTTTGTTGCCGTGGGTGGGTTGCATATATATTAGATTGTTTCAAAAAAAGTGACTTTTTTTTCGCTTAAATATATCGAAAATATTGTTGGAAACGCCGAAAAAGAAATACTGGTAAAGTTTGAGCTCTTAATATTAATTTTAAGGGGTGCCGCATCGCAAATTTCAATTTCCCATTTGATTAACATGGGAAAATTTTGTTTTCAAACTTTGGAATTTTCTAGCTCATTAACGGCTCGTCATATTTGTATGCCCATAACATCTTTTTGTAGAGAATTTAATGCTCTACAAAAAAGGTTTTGAGCAATGTTGTGATAAACTCACTCCTACAAAAGTAATTGAAGGTTATAGTTGAATTCATAAGAATTTTGTACAATTTTTCAATTTTACGACAAAATTATCGACTTTTTTGAAAAATGTTATACCTTTTTTGTAGATCTTTTCATTTTCTACAACTTTTCTTTCATAAATTTTCAAAAATTTCGTAAGCTTTGCGAGTTATCTCCAAACTCCAAAAACTGAATAATTTTAATTGTATATTCTAATGACTTACGATTATTTCCGAGAATTTATATTATAGTGGAGATAACTCGCAAAGCTTAAGAAATTTTTGAAAATTTATAAAAGATAAATTGTAGAAAATGAAAAGATCTACAAAAAAGTATAACATTTTTCGAAAAAGTCTATAATTTTGTCGTAAAATTGAAAAATTGTAACAAATTATTATGAATTCAACTGTAACCTTGAATTACTTTTGTAGGAGTGAGTTTATCAAAAAAGTGCTTAGAACCTTTTTTGTAGAGCATTAAATTCTCTACACAAATATGTTATGGGCACACAAATATGACGAGCCGTTAACCAGCTAGAAAATTCCAAAATTTGAAAACAAAATTTTCCCATGTTAATCAAATGGGAAATTGAAATTTGCGATGCCGCACCCCTTAAACTTACTATTAAGAGCTCAAACTTTACCAGTATTTCTTTTTCGGCGTTTCCAACAATATTTTCGATATATTTAAGAGAAACAGTCTAATATATATATATATATATATATATATATATATATATATATATGTATATATATATACATATATTTTTTTTTTTTTGGAACTATTTCTTGGGAATAGAGGTTCATCATTTAAACGACAAAATAACAGATTTACTGACTGTATATATATATATATATATATATATATATATATATATATATATATATATATATATATATATATATATATATATATATATGTATATATATATATATATATATATATATATATATATATATATATATATATATATATATATACAGGGTGATTCAAAAGTCCTTTGACAAACTTCAGGAGGTGATTGCCGGCATTATTCTAAGGTGAAAAGTTCATATAAACAATGGTCCTTGGCGGCTTCGTTACCGAGATACAGGGTGTGGAAAAATTAAAAAAAAAATAAGAATTTTTAAGTAGCTTCTAAACGTTTTGAGCTTGTGTTATGAAATTCGGTGGATGAGATAAGCACCTAAGGACACTCATTTTAAAAGGATATCGCGCACTTTAATTTATCCAGTGTCGTCGGCACGAAACTTTCATATAACATTTTTTGAGAAAACTATGCTACGCCACTGACTTACTTTATTTTAACTATTGTGAGTATCATTTTGTGAATCCTTGCTTTATTTGCAACAAAAAAAGTCTCTCGCGTTTTTTTCATACGGGGAACGGTTTAAAGGTAAATCATTATTTTATTGGGCTATACAGATGTATTAAAAAAATTATTTGAAATTGATCAAAAACATTTATTTTGAATTGATCAAACATTCAGACATTATTAAAATAACAACTATTTATTTAAATAAATAAGCAACAGTTATAAAATTGCCTTAAATAAATTGTTGGAAATGTCCACCCACAGACAAGATGGCGGCATCTAATTTTTCAACACCCTGTATCTCCGTAACGAAGCCGCCAAGGACCATTGTTTATATGAACTTTTCGCCTTAAAATAATGCCAGCAATCACCTCCTGAAGTCTGTCAAAGTACTTTTGAATCACCCTGTATATATATATATATATATATATATATATATATATATATATATATATATATATATATATATATATATATATATATATATATATATATATATATATATATATATATATACAGGGTGTTCCGGTGATCATGTTACAAACTTCTAGGGTAGATAAAACACACGAAAATAAGAAAAAAAGTTCATGTGAACATGGGTCCGGAAACGCTTCTTCAGGGAGCTAGGGCCCTTCGAAGATGACCTTCAAAAACTACTCTTCGTTTTATAGCTTCGATACTACTGCAGCTATCGCCACCAATTTTGGGACATGAAATCTACTTGGTAGGTTCATCAATTTGAGCCTTCCGGATTTTGTCACCTTTAACCAGGGGCGTACAAACCAGGAGGGTATTTGGGTAAATTTGACCCTACTCCTCTTAGGCTTTAATTTCTTACCATTTTTATATCTGATTATGATTTTCCAATGCCTTTTACATAAAAAAGGTACTCTTAGTAAAAGTCGCTATCTGTCACCGTTTCCTCGGAAAATGGTTAAATCCAATCAATAATAAATTATTGGTCTTAAACCAGTTATTCAAATTTACCCAAATACCCCCCTGGTTTGTACGCCCCTGGTTAAAGGTGACAAAATCCGGAAGGCTCAAATTGATGAACCTACCAAGTAGATTTCATGTCCCAAAATTGGTGGCGATAGCTGCAGTAGTACCGAAGCTATAAAACGAAGAGTAGTTTTTGAAGGTCATCTTCGAAGGGCCCTAGCTCCCTGAAGAAGCGTTTCCGGACCCATGTTCACATGAACTTTTTTTCTTATTTTCGTGTGTTTTATCTACCCTAGAAGTTTGTAACATGATCACCGGAACACCCTGTATATATATATATATATATATATATATATATATATATATATATATATATATATATATATATATATATATATATATATATATATATATATATATATATATATATATATATATATATATATATATATTCACAGCTCGGTAGTTATTTCAGTTCTTTATTTCAGTTCTAGGACCTCCAAAACGAGGTTGTTTCCCCAAGTTTCAGCTCGATCCTTTGCAAATAGCCGTGCCGCCGCACACTTCATTTTTCCCATGTTATTTAAATGGGGAAGGGCATTTTTCTTGGTATTTTTGGGATTACAAAATACTAATTCAGACAATCCGGTTACTAACTGTTGAATACCATTCTAAAATGATATATTTACATGTAGGAACAGTTATGTAGCCTAAATTCATAAATTTTTTTTATTTTGTTTTATATTTTTTTACGAATATATATAAATATGCGTTCACTCGTGGACATAGTGTAGCGGCGATTTGCTAGTGAAAAGCCTGACTGTTGCCAACATGAGAGTAAAATCACTAGATATTAGCCACGCTTAATCTTAAATGTTACGTGTTGTACACGTGTATGCCATTTTGAAAAATATAAATCACAAAAGAGGTTAAACTAAAAGAAATAACATTTCACAGTTAAAGACCGTGACTGACTCATAATCACTAAAGAAGTTACTACATTGCAGCAACCAGTTACACCAAAATAGCACATGTTCTATTTCTATGCAACTGTGTTGCTGCAACTAATTTCATAGTGTGTACGCTTGAAAATACAGCAATTTTAATGCCGCTTACGAATCGCCGCCGCGACCAAGTTGCTCCGTGAGAACCGGGCATAACTGACCGCAACTTCCGAATTTTAACACCCTGTTTTGAATTTATGAATTTTACTCAAACTAATGCACATACTTTGTATAAGGCATTGTATATCTTAGCTTAATACTTTTTGAGATATTCCATTTGAGAAATGACTTTTTTGCAGTTTGAGAGCCTGTAGCTTGCTACTCAAAACTGTCAACTTCCGGGTATGTAAGTCAAAACAATATATTTAATTTCCAATTTAAATTATTTTTTGTCCTGTATAATGGGAAATTGTAAATGCGGACATTCGGTATACATTTTGAAACTGACTAAATGAAAAGTTGTTTAATTATTATCGACGGAAATATTGTTATTAATAAAACTCTAGCGGAATTTTAGAATTTCTTTCATAAAAAAAGGCCGGTTTTGGAAAAAATCGATATTTTTTATTAGAAAGCCGTAATCAAAAATTGACAAAAACGTCCCGAGATATTGAATACGACTTCAAATCCTGCCTAGTATGCAATACAACAAACAAGTACTAGTGTAAAATTTATACAAGAACTTAAACTTTTTAAATTTTTGCACTACTTTCGTCTCCGCCCTGTATAGTGTCCAGATATCCTTACGGGCGCAAAACGGCTTCCTGAAAAGAAATGTAAACAAAACGACCTTTCAAAATGAGAAAAGCTCATCAAAATCTGTCAATTCGTTTTCAAACTACATCAATTTAAATCTGATTCTGAAACTTTGTTTTTTCGTTTTTTTAAACGAGTAGTTTCTTTAAAATTTGAGAAGCTACGGTCACTTAGGTATGGTTTCGCTGAATGCGTCTGGCGGCAGCGTCCGACGGTAACCTCCGGCGGTAACGACTGGCGGTCGCGTCTGTGTGTTTTTGCTAAAAGCGTTGGCATTTTGGCGCTTGTTTAGAAACGACAGTTAAGTGCAGTATCTCGTACAGTAGATGGATAAAAAAGAACTCGCTGCTGTACTCTTAATTAAAGATGACGAAGAAGAAGAGGAACTGGCTTTACAGAGAAAAAAGCGTCAAAAAGTTGATCCCATTTTTAAAGCAAGACGAGCATCAAAAAGGGCGGGATACCTTCTAACTTCTTTAATTAGTAATTCGTCTTCATTTGCAGTAAATTGTGGAGCCATGATGTAAAAAAAAAGCAGTGAACACCGAAAAATGCGTTTACAGACTTAAAACAATTACCTAAACTGTACCGATCGCGCGACCGTCGGCGGCTAGACTGCTACTATGAGCAGTCGAGACAGGGACGCGCGCGTTCGGACGCGTCGGGCCGCGCGGCTCAGACGCATAAATGAAAATAGCGCCATATAAAATATAGTAAAGCAGTACGCTACCGCTAGCGGTTACCGCCGGACGCTACCGCCAGACGCACAAGTAAAAATATACCTTTAGGTGGTTAATTAAAAAGATTTTTAAAGGCTAGATTACAACATCCTAGACCTCTGACCAAAATTTCAAAAAGGTATCTTTATTAGTTCCTTAGATAGATTAGATCTTTTAATAATAATAATTCTCACCGACATTGAATCATAATTTCCAGATTACAAAATGATCAATTTCAATGCAAATATTCTGATAGTAAAAACAAAAACAAGTCACAGAATATGAAGTCTGAAATTGCCACAGAAGTCGACATTAAAACAGAAGAAATTCACATTAAAGATGAAGAAGAAGGAGAAAGGTAAGTTAACCACGTCTTAAAAGGATCTTTGTCTAAAAAAAATATATTTTATCTATGTACAACTATTTAATACAATCATTGTTACCTAATCGTTTTCAATAGACGTGGTTTTGCGACCAAATAATTAAAACAGTTTAAAAATTATCAAGTATGGCATATGATAAAGCCACTAAATGCCATGTTTAACTAAGCTTTACCTAATGCCGTAATTTTTTTAATATTCCTTATAAGATTTTAAGAACTGCAAATGTTAAAATGTGCAAATTTCGATTAAATAGTAGTAGGTGTAGAATTCACTTCGCGGTACTGACTGACTTCTACAGTACTGACTATGAACGATGATGAAAACATACACCGAAATTGCCACCAGCTCCCTAACTATGTCTTACAAAAATGCAATATTGCAGAACTTACTTAATTTTGTAAACCAGGTGCGGCCCGTGAGTTTTTTTACAGGTGGGGCCAATTTTGCGGGCAACTAGTAATATCAACGTAACAAGCAAAATACACTTTTTTAATTAAGGAAGGTTTCAATGCATTTATATAGTTTTCTATTTCCATATAAACCTATGAGGTCAATTTAAAATACGCCGAGCCCGGAGCAAGCACCACAGGAATTGGTACTTCCCTTCCCTTGACTCAATTTTTTATTGGGGAGTTTTGGCATGTAACTTGCACTTTTTTGAAAGAAAAGATAATTATTTTTGGGTTTTAAAAAATAAATTATAAGGGTCATTGGCCAAATGACCTTATGGACAAGCCGCGCATGGAGTATACTGGTTCAAATTGACAAGTACAGGGTTCGGCAAAATGTATTATCCATTTTATTTCATTAATAACACAAAAACGATTCGGTTATTTTGAATGAAAATAGTTTTAAATGGAAAAGTAGGCTTTTGAAATTTTGTTAAATTGTTGACACTTGACAAAACATCGCGTCTTTTGTGTTGAGAAATTGATTCCATTTAATTCAGTAATCGCTGTTCAAAGGTGTTTTCGACGTCATTTTAATGTCCGCCGCTGTCCTCAGCGTAAGACTATTTTGGTTTGGCGCAATAAATGAAGACATCTGGGATCTATTGTAGATAAAAAGTCAAGTGGAAGACCAAGAACTGCCTGCAATGAACGTAACGAAGAAAGGGTAAGAAATGCAGTTACTGCTAGTCCGAAAGAACCCGCTGTCAACCATGCTTCCGTCCTTGGTTGAGTGATCGAAGCACGAGAAGAATGTTAAAACGCATGAATTTTCATCCATATAAGATCGCAATAGGATAGGAATAAATGATCAAGATAAGATTAATAGACTTGAATTTTGTCGTCTGATTCATGATAATCACCAAGATATCGAAAATAACCTTTTCATGAGTGACGAGGCACATTTTTATCTCAACGACGATTAAATAAGCAAAATTACCTCTATTGGGCTCAAGAGAATCCTCGGGAAATTCATCAGTGCCTTTACATTGCCGTAAAGTAACTGTATGGTGTGCCATTTCATCGTCTAGAATAATCTGGCCTTATTTTCTTGAAGAGAATGGTCAGACCGTAACCGTTCGCGCTATATTCAAATGCTGCAGACATTCTTTTTACCTCAACTTGAAGAAGAAATAGGACATTAATAGTTTCAGCAAGACGGGGCAACAAATAAGCATGGGCATTTTAAGAGAATCCTTTCCAAACAGACTCATTTCAAGCAATGGTACGATTCCATGGCCAGATCTTTCAGCTCCGGATTATTTTCTTTGGGGCTATTTAAAGCTTAAAGTGTTTTTGAATAAACCCGGAAATTTAAGAGATTTGAAATTAAAGATTAGAAATGAAATCAATGCTATTCCACGTCACGTTCTTCAAAACGTTATGCAAAAATTTGCTAACCAATTACAATGCATTGAGAACAATGGCGATCATTTTCGAAGCACTATATTTAAATCATAAAAACTCCCATCTTTCTAGTTTAAAAATATGTATTAATTCGTTTTATTATTAGTTAATACATTTTTATAAGCTCTTTTTTAAATTTTGGGTAGTTCATTTTGCCGAACCCTGTATAAGAATAAGACGTGTTAATAAGGTTTTGTACTTTGTACCATAAACTTATTACCTACTGATTTTTTAGCGAATTGATTGAGAAACAAGTATTTAATTACTGTTTTTTCTCATTATGACACAAAAATCAGGTATCAAAATTACAACATCTTTGAAACTTCAATTGTGTAGACCTGTGTAGTTAGATAAAGAATGCATATTTTCAAAATATAGTGCAAATTCGCTGCCAAGCAAAGGTTTTGATTGGCAGATAAAATAGAAGGGTTGTTAATGATGCAAGTATATGCAGAGATATATAAGTCCTTATATTTTTATTTTATTTTCATCTCCGCGAAACTGCAAAAAAAACGGTGACACCACTGGACGAGCTTGCAGCTCTACTCATCAGTAGTAATCAGCATTACTGTTAACGTGATATTTCTCGTTTTTAGCACTCGCATGCAGCCATGTCAAAGAGGCCGCAAAAAAACTCAATCTCATAAGAAAATCAAAAAGAATCGACGTAAAACAATGAAAATTAAAAGAAAGCCAAACTCATATCGGAGTAACAAACAAAATTCAGTACACATATACAAGTGTGATCAATGTACTTACCAAACAGTTCACAAATATCGTTTAAACCAACATCAAGTTCGTCATAAGGACGTAACAGAAGTTGAAATGCACCATTGCTCGGATTGTGGTTTCAGCTCAAAATACAAACAAAGTTTAAAACTACATTCTCTTCAACATACTAATCGAGAAATGCTACAACACCGGCAAAAATATCGAAAAGGGGAAGATAATGTACTCGTATATAGCTGTGACAAATGTGATTATCAAACTGCGAATATAACCAATCTACCGAGACATAGAATCCTGATCCATAATCAAGAAGATTTGGAATGTATAAAAACTCTACAGTGCTCCGAGTGTTCCTATAAAACATTCGATCAGAATTATCTAAGAAACCACATTAGGCGTCATAAAAAAGATTTAGTCGACAATTTTAGGTGCCCCCATTGTAGTTACAGAACAGTCGATAAGAGCAATTTCAATAGACATGCTAGGGCTCATTTTCAAAACACTACATACACATGTTTTGACTGTGGTTTTCAAACTAAAAATAAAACTAGCTTAAAATATCACGTTATGCGCCATAAAAATTCTACAGACGTGAAGAAACCCATCTTTCATGTGTCATCTATTAAAAAATGTCAATATTGCGAATTTAAAACAACAACCAGGGCCGATTTGTTAATACACGAGCGTGCACATAAAAACGCGAAACAAATCAAAGTGCATGAATGTCAAAAATGCGAATATAAGACAATATACAAGAGCTGCATGGAAAGGCATATTGATAGACACGAAAATCACTTACGAGCTGGACCTGAATTACAAAAATGCGATAAGTGCGATTTTGAGACGACTTCCAGATTTAGTTTGCGCCACCACAGTCTCACGCACAAAAATGGCGGGGAAACAGAAATATACAAGTGTAATAAATGTACATATGAAACAATTCACGGAGGTAATTTCAGAAGACACGTCCAACGCCATAAAGGCGAGCAGGTCTACTACCACTGTTACGAGTGTAATTATAAACATTTTCGCAAGGATGAATTGAGAAATCATATCTTTCGCCATCGTAAAAATATGCGTTTCTAAGCATCGAATCTACGATCTGAAAATCTCTTAACTGTATTTTTTTAACATCGTCGTGTTTTCATATTATTTTGGCGCCGAAGGTCAGGAAACGTTTTTGCATTGGTCATCCTGACTGAGCGACACACAGTCATGCAAGTGTTAAGACTTGTCTGAGCAGGTATAAGCTCGCGCGCAAGTAACACGTGTGTGGACGATGGCGAGCGAAGCGCGGTCAAGAGCGGCATGAACTACATCCTTCATTTGGCACCCCTTGATTTTTCGAGCAAGTGCGAAGACTTACCTGACGTGCGTAGGCAAAACCGCTTTCAACCTTCAGTTCCAAGTTGCTTATCTAAATCTGTAACAGTATTAAAATTAGAAAAAAAATTAGGTCAGAACGTGTGGGCCAAACCTATATAATAGATTTTAAAATGCATTTATTTATACCACGCCAATCATCGGATACCTGGGGGTTATTTCGGCTTGAACTTCAAGAATTCTATTTTGTGATCTTGGATTCCGACCAGATGATATTGGGAAAACAACAAATAGAAACGATTGTTTACGTTTTGCGCTCTATCTCGGTCCTTTCGCGAAGTCTGGGCAGAACCATAGAATACTTTTGTGTCTATAAAATTACAAAGAAAATGATAACAAAACGAACTTGCTACGCTAATTTGTTTCGGAGATAAGGCTAATCAATTTTTGAATCAATATGAATGTAACTCATGTAAATCTAAAATATTTTTTTTGTATTCTCTACATAAAATTATTTATGGCGGTTGTTTTTAACCATTCATTTAGCTTTTTATTAAGAAATAAAAAGATGTTCTTCTACAAATTCGAAACCTGCGAAACGTGATTGTTATTGGTTGTGGCGTCACAGGAGATGTAAATAAAAGTGCTGGTATGACTAGTGTACTATAAATTCGGTTAATTTATTTTCTTGATTATTTCCCGAAGATAAGGGGATTTTGTGGGTGAGAAACATTACATTTGATTAAAACGACTGTTCGACAATGAACACTAGGACAATCAAACAATGTTCCGACTAACAAATCTGTTATATTTTCTTTCTTGCCAACAGTTTTCATTTACGATGACTGCTTATTTTCTACAAATCCTGACTACCTACATTTGCATTAAAGGAATAAAAGCTTAAAGGTATTTGTTTACGATAATGTGCTAATAAGCTCCAAATAAGTTTATTCTTTTTATTTTTCTTACTCTATACTTTGACAGTGGTAAATCATAACCTCAACATGTGTCTTTAAACTTTCCGTAGCATTTATTATACCATAAAAATAAATAAATAGCAATTTGAATTTGGCGATACCAACATTTAATAATATTTGTGTACAATTTTTGATTAAGTTTGCACTGCTTTCTTCTGACCGGCTATTCGTGGCAGAAGGAGAAAAAAGAGTTTTGGGGGCACGTGTAGTGGTATATTTGCATACTGGCACAATACAATACATATTTTTGTAGTTTTAAAAATTTCATTGTTTAGTACAAGGAATTACACAAATCGTCGTTCCCATTACCAAACAAACTTATATTACAGAATTTTACCTTAAGTATTATTATGTTTTTTACACTACGGCCAGATTCTCTGTTTTTCAATTTTTTTTTAAAGAAAATGGCAATTTTAGTACGGACTTTCGACAATAGAACTAAATTCATTTTAGCAATACGTTCCAAGATCAAAATCGTTTGGAAACCCAGCAAATCGAAATAGCAGAATAATTCATAAGTTTTTAATGACGACTTATTAACCATGACAGGACAAAAACCTGTCAAAACATAACTGATCAACTAAAAGATCTTAATAAAATTTAAACCCGTACTGAATCTTAAACCGTCTTAGTAAATCTGACCGATTAAATCTTAAACCTTCTTAGTGCGGGTACTTTGGGCATTGATTAACGCTGATTATTTTAATCAGACGTTTGTAATGTGTCAGCAGTTATTTGGCATCCTGTCAGATGGAACAGTCAAAACTTTGATACATGCTCAAACTGGTTAATCGGAGCCAAAAGTACCCGTCCTTAGTGAACCTGAACGTAAGTTTTATTACGTGTAATTTATTACATATAGTCCGAGAGCTGGCGACATAAATTTTCAGTCAGATTTATTACAATTTTGTTTTATCATTAATCGATTATTTTTATGTTACGGGATAGTAAAAATGGTCGTCTGCCAGGGTACGCGCGGGGCAGGGCTTGCCGGGAGCGTTTCAGACATGTAACGATTAATAGAATACCTTTGTCCGCTGAAAGACTGGCGGACTGATTTTTCTTTCATTTTATACTATAAGCTATTGGTACAAGAAGTCTCTTGACATGCCTGTTTGACTGACAGAAGCACTCTGTTCCGCAGTTAAGTTGGCAGACTTGCTCTAACACGCCCCAGCCCAGTGTTGTCTCGCTATTCGCGTTGCAGTAACGCTATTCACCAATCGGAAGGCTAGCATGACGTTAAGCGTCACATTAGAGGCAGGTGCGGCCCACCCCAACCACAGCATAACAACCAACTTCCCAACCCTAATGAAATGAGTCACCAAAATCGTCGCCAGCGTCCGGACTAGTATTTTCTTGGACGAAAGTTCATGTGGGGATTTTTTTTTTTAATTTAACTGCCATAGCAATTAAACAATGTTATTCACTTACTCATCAAAATAAAAATGTATCTTGTTGTTTTTCTTTAATTTGGTGACTAAACTGGCATCGCATCGGATTTTCCTGATACATATAAAAATATAGGTTTGTATGGGAATGTGTACACGCATTCTGGTCGCGATAAGATACGATTCGAATTTCGTCTTAAATAAAGGCAAAATTGCCGAAATGAAATATTCATTAGATGAGAGATTGCAGATTGTTATCTTGTTCTACAAATGCCAAGAAAATGCAAGAGAAGCAAGGAGAAGATTTATTGCAAATTTTCACAGAAATTATATATATATATATATATATATATATATATATATATATATATATATATATATATATATATATATATATATATATATTATAGTAAATTTGTCAAATTTTTTGACTTTGAAGGATTTCAAGGTGATTTTACCTTTATTACCTAGTGTATGTTTCAAACAGGTTGAAGTTAAATTATACTGGATAAAACATTAAAATTTAATAAAAATAGCTGTCACAATATTAAATATTTTAATCAGAACGGACATAAAAAAATCACTCGTTCCGAAAATCGTATAAAAAAAACTATGTTCCATTTAAAAAACACCTTATCCATAGCGTAACTCTTTTGTTTCTGGTTCAAATAAATTTTTGGTTTCATTTTTGAATTCTGCAGGAAAAAGTACATCGATTGGCTATTTTAGATTTTTCTTTAAATACAAGGAAGCTCAAAAATGAGCCCCTGTTCAGTCCTCGTTGGAAGACCCTGTACAAATAAATAAATGATAAAAACAGGTTATTTCTTTGATTGCTTATCCCTACAATGCGACAGATTAAAAAGGGGAAAATATAATTTAAAATTCGATATAAAATTACCGTCGCACCAAGCTTTAAAAGAACCTGGAATAAACACAATCCAGACGATTACAGCTACAGTGATTAACTTTGTCACGTGTGGGAGTCGATCAGTTTCAATGCGGACAAGTTTGACATTTTGCGTGCGATCGGATGCGCACGTAAATAGAATGGAAGTCCACTAATCGCACGTATCGTACCGATCAGATTTTGATATTCTCCCTATTAACTTCCATATAACAGCGTTTCTTTGCCCTCATTCAACTAGCAAAAAATGCGTCAATCTAATGTCACTTAAAGATGCGCGAAAATGGCGGCTTTTTAAATTTTACCAAAACAATTTTTTTTTAGTTAAATTGTCTAAGGAATTTTTTCTAAATAATATTTTTGGATTTGCAATGACTTGTTTGAATTTATGCAATGGAAAAATACATACATAGTACGCAAGTGACAAGAAGACCTTACCACAGCTTACCATTATGGTAAGCTGTGACCTTACTATAAACTCCATCACAATGTCGAAATGTGGACATATCGGTGGGGACGGATCGGAACCAAGATGCCAAATAAAAAATGAGTTTCGTCCGTTGTTTATTATAGTTATTTTTATTTCAAAACGGCTTTAACAGAAAATTGTCGAAAACATTCACTAATTTAATTTACGATCCAAAACTTACCCTACATACTAACAATAAGATTAACAGCAGTGGCACTCTGTAAGAAAAATAGCGATAGCGACCGGTGTCTCTTCGAAACATACCGAACGGTGATACATAGTAAGAATTTGCAAAGAGACGCCGGTCGCGATCGCTATTTTTCTTACAGAGTACCACTGCAGGTGTCTTATATTGGCGTAACACTCATCCCTGTTATGTTGCAGTCGAATATGGGCCAGCAAATTCTTCCTGCGGACGGTCTCATAGCTGCAATGCGGACATTTATTCATAGTCTAACAATGTGTTCTTTCAATCGATATTTAAAAGGCGACTTATACTCTCAATTGTAACACTGAAACATCTCTATCTCTTCAGTATTGCGATGATGCCGGATCTTGTGAGTGTTTAAGTTACTCTTATGCAATGTCTGATAGTTACATTCTGAGCACTTCCACATGTTCACTTCCTCGGGCTTTTTATGAGTCATCAAATGTTTCTTGAAATCGCTCTTGTACAGGCTCTCGTAACTGCAATGTTCGCATCTGTTCATGGTCACTCCGTCAGAGTTATGTTCGCGAACCATGTGTACTTTTAAATTAACGTTTCTTGTTGTCCGAAAATCGCAAAATTTACACTTGTACATATCATTTTCAGTAACTATAAAAGAGTGGGACTTTAAATGAGATCTAAAACAATGTTTGAGGGTAGTTTGGTACTCGCAGAAATTGTAGTGGATAACTTCGCCTTTAACTTTTTTAACTTCTTTATCTTTGTGTCGTCTAGAGTTGTGTCTATATATAATTGGCGTTTGTTCGTGGCGTAGAACTCGCAATCTTTACATTTGTAGGTTTCTTGGAAAAGAAAATGATCTGAGTTCAATTCTGGTTCTAAAACACAAATTCAGTGGTTATATAATTCGTCAGCAGATAAATAGGCAGATTTTGGAAAAAAACCGACAGATTTTGGAAAAAAACCGACAGATTTTGGAAAAAAACCGACAGATTTTAAAAGCAAAATGGCAATTTTCGGTTATTTAGGAAGTTAGGGGCAATATCTTACCGGGATGCCATGACGTCGCACAGAGCTCATTTTATCTATTCTAGCAATTAATAAACAAAAAAAAAGTAAAAAAATCCGAAATAAACTAGACTATTTTAACAAGAACATACTAGTTTACAATAATCGAAAATATTTTTCTCCGTATTGTAGTTGTACCGGTGTACCACAAATAATCTGCATTTACTCCAGTCAAGTCACTTTTGCCTCGCATGTTTGAAGTGTAGGGAAGTATTTTACTTTGAGGGAAGTAGGTACTATAATATTTATTACCTTTATTAGTTTTGTTCTTTAAATTAATTTGGAGGTAGTATTTTTGAAAATTTTCTGAACTTTTTTATAATTAATTATGTAAAAGGCAATTCGCACTTTGAAGATTTTCATAGATTTTGTGTCTTTAGGTTTTTAAATATCTTAACTCGCTTAACTCGGTGCCTTCTTCACTATATATTAAATACGCGAAGATGCCTGAAAAACAATGTATTTTTAGTTACCATGTCATTTACGAGATGACGATGACTTTTGGATGTTTGGCGGCAGGAAGATACTTTAGTTTAGAACGTAAAAACGCGGCCGTATTTTCATACGCGACGTATTAAAATATGACCGCATTTTATATTTTCATATGTCACGTATGAAAATGCGGCCGCATTTTTACGTTCTAAAGTATCACCCTGCCGCCAAACATCCAACATTTATCTTCTCGTAAATGACATGGTAACTAAAAATACACTGTTTTTTAGTCATCTGCACGTGTTTAATACATAGTTAAGAAGACACTGAGTTAAGATATTTAAAAAACCTAAAAACACAAAATCTGTGGAAATCTTAAAACTACGAATATGCCTTTTGCATAATTATGTGACAGTTTAATTTTGTTGCTGTGAGTTTTTAGCTGCTATTGTTTAAAATTGTTCAATTCCTACCTTAAGTTAAGCTGCTGTATTTTTATGCAACTGTTACGCCGTGTAGGTTTGTATTGCCTTGTTTT
Source organism: Philopedon plagiatum (assembly GCA_963971165.1). Taxonomy (NCBI): domain Eukaryota; kingdom Metazoa; phylum Arthropoda; class Insecta; order Coleoptera; family Curculionidae; genus Philopedon; species Philopedon plagiatum. The sequence goes on from OZ020194.1 coordinate 10,241,246, forward strand.
CAGGTTGTTTCCTGGGGGTATTGATTCACTTGATTGCCTTTTGTCTCGTCCGGGTCAGCTTGTTGCGGTGCGGGTTGTTGTTAACGTTCTTTTGTTGTGGCCCTGAATTTCGTTTTCTTCGCCTTGCTTAAAGTCCTCCCTGTGTATAGACGGTCGCTTTTAATCTGTTTATGTTAATTTATTGGTTTAATTTTTCTTTCCTGAAAATATTTTGTTTAAATTCTCTTGCGACATTGGAACACCCTTAATTTATATGGTTCTTGGTCACATTGCCTTCACTGTTCTGGATTCCGCACGTGCTTTTCAACATTCTGTATTATTTAAACGGCATTCTTTTTTCCAGATTTTGTTTTTAAATTCTATAATTAATAAAATTCTTGTTGACAGGTTAGTTCTTTGTACTGACAGCTGTCGGTGTTTTCCAGTGTTGCCAATCTGGAGGTTCCAAGTTTTCCTGGTAGCCTTAAGGCGTTTTCACGTGGTATGATGTGGTTCTGTGTCGTTAATTGTTTTAAGCCACCAGTTTGTAGCTGTCTTCACGACTTCCATTGGGGTTGTCGGCGCATGACGGAAATACTCGGTTCCACATCTTGTTATCTTGTCGGGGGCACCTTTCCTCCTCTTTCAACGTGAATCACGCATTTTCCATCTAGAAGCCGTCGACACCGGGGCTTCGGTTCAGGTCTTTTGTCTTTTTATGACACGGTTGAGCCGGATTTAAAGGTCTGACTGATGATTTTTCACTTCTACGATGAAATTCATCCGCTTAGTGTGGAGTTTTAAGGTCCCGTGTTCATCGGATACGAATGAAGGGTGAGTCTGGTTTTGGTAGTCTGGCCTGGGGTAACAGTTTGCCCATCGAACATGTTCGGCGGGCCGGGGGAGGACCAAGCTACTTTGTTCGGCCTGAGCTCAAGTCGGCCTATGAGGTTGCGACAGACTCGGGACACCCTGTGGTTTCTGTTTTTCTCTAGTGTACCTTTCTGAATTATTTTAAAGATATTTTCTTTCAAGTTTTAAGCACTAATAAGTACTTGGTCAAAGATACTCATCATAGTATCTTTGACAGTTTATAAGTAAACACTTTTTGTTTAACAAAGTGCGCCGCAATTATTTATGCAAAATCTGCAAGGTTTCAGCAAATTTTCAAAATTTCGAAATTATTTTAAAGCACAAAACTAATAAAGGTAATAAAAATTATAGTACCTACTTATCTAAAACTGTTACGCCACTCTACTGTTAAGGAAAATTAATATTTTAAAAAATAATAAAAGTCACTGCGTTTAATACAAAAAACAAATCCTGAAAAAAGAAATGTTCTGTACACTTGTTCTTTACAGCGAACTGTGTTTATAAATGGCCCAAAAGCTCAACTGCGAACTTTCAACTACACGAACTGCGAACCTCAACCTCAACTGAACCTCAACTTAGTTTATAAATCCAGCTTAAAAAAGGATTTTTTGGTCTATCAAGACAGGTGACAAAAATGACATTTCTTGTGAATTTTGACCTGCTGAACATGATGGCACAATAATTAAAATTACCGGATGCTTCCGGGAACATCTTTTTCTTTAGTATCAAGTAAATTCTAATCACATCACGTTGTTCAGCAAAATCCATTATAAATAATATTATTATCTTTGACGTTTGATACCTTGGCAGGCAAAAAATTGTCTTTTCTTACGATTGTTCTTTAAACACATTTTAGTATTACAACACAACATACACTTTCACTTCACTTCTATTCACTTAAAACCATCCTAAAATTCGCAACAGTTTCTACGTTATAAATGAATTCAAAAAATACAAAAATTGGGAATGAAATTGTTTAAAACACAAAATAATTATTGCACCGACCTGTCACAGACCGCGGCGAAATTTGGCTAGTCGTCAGCTGTCTGAAATTCTGAAAGTTCAAAGAACGAGTGAAATGATGGTTGCAGAAGAATTATCCTACCACCTCTTTTTACGATGGCCTACTAATGGTGTAACGGTCGTGTTTAGGGCTGGAAAAAAGCGTGATTTTTCTGTCACAGTTCCGATCTGTGACTGTTCCATGTGTATCACTGTGACTAAAACCTGTGATTTTGCCACACCAAAAGATGAATCGCAATTTGGCTCGGCTCGGTACAACTGCATTCAGCGCTAACGGTTTTATTTGATATTTTACCGGCGACAAAGGCACCTCTTGTCGGCGTGGCACTAATAGGCGGCCGCGCTTACAAAATTAATTTTTTTTTAATGAGTTTGCCGAAAGATTATGTTTTGTCTATGCGACTGGTATTTTTATTTTATTTTTACTTTTGATTTACCCTTAAGACTTCCTAGTGGATTGGGCTTTTATGTTAGATTTGGTATTTTTTTTTAAGCTTTTACTTTTTATTAAAATGTCTAAATCTCGGGTTACATCATTAAAAAGAAAAACTAGTGTAATATGGGACTTTTTACCCCTATAGACGGCGAAATGGCTACGTGTATTATATTTAAAACAATTAATTGCCCTTAAAAACTTTATAGCAAGCCTACAACTAAGTATTTACTTGACTCCGCCTGCTCTTGATTATCCTTGAACCGGTGATTGCTCATATTTACTCGTCGCCGTCGTATCTGTCCCGTCGCCCGCAAAGCGCGGCGAATAAAATGAAAAATGAAAGCGTGATGTAGATGTGATCGGTCACCGTTCGGCATCTTCTTGCTATATTATACCGGACCGGACCCGAGAACAACTTTTAATCGAACCTAGTTGCCAGCGGTGTCGGTGTCACCCGTCACTGCTTCTTTAGTTGAAGCGGAGCAGGTCGTGACTGTGACAGCCCTGGAGCTGTGACAAAATCACAAGTTGTGAAATCACACCACAGCCCTAGTCGTGTTTCCACTTATTCAATTCAAGTTTCACCCATGATTGCTATTCTCGGACGTTCCACAGGACTTTTACCATGGATTTATTAAGAAATTAATTAATCCATGACTTTTACTTACGACGTATCGATATAGAAATGTCGACCCGCAGGTACATCCCTAAATCCGAACAAGTGTTCATTAATTTTCCCATCTGTGATCCTAACCTCAAGCCCAAAAGCCAAACAGCTCTTCTAATTTGTATTTTTTTCTTAAAAGCCAACAATTAAAATATTCCTGAATAAATTTTTAAACAACCTCACAACAGCGATTAATTGATTAACAGGACGGAAGGTAAGTAGGGACGCTAGTGTTTTTCTATTAAAGGCAGGCTAAATTTTATAGATTCTTGATTGTAGAAATGGGGGATTTCGCCTGAAAAATTGCCCGCTTTTTTCTATGTCCTGAGTCTTAATACCTATCAAATTTTTTAATTATTACATCAGATGTAACACCTAATGTTCAAAAACGGTCCAAATTGCAGGTTTTCTTTTTTTAAATTTTAAGGGGTGTTTTTTTGACTTGCTGTTTTGCTCTTAACAGAAATGAAAAATTAATTTTAGGATATATTGAATACATATTGAATACAAAACTCATCTTGCTGTATTCCTTACTCGTGTCTTTGCTTTTCAACCAGTTAATCTTTACCATCTGTCAGACCATTGTGGTATTTTGGAGTCCTAACTATTCTCTCTCACAGTTATGGACATGTTTGTCAATGTTCTATTAAATGAAGCCTTCCTAATTTAGGTTGACTTTTGTTTATTATATTCATTAATTTTGTATAATAGTTTATTTTTTGTTCTTTGATCTATATTATTTATCTGTTTTAGTAAGTAAATGCTTTGTCAATGAGAATCGATTTCTTCAGACAATAAAGCTATTTTTGACTTTGACTTTGACTCTCAGTACTTGAATATCACAGGCCAGTCTGGGAAAAACCCATATAAACTATCGCCTCATAACAGAACAAGGTCATTTTCCTTGTATAATGAGGTAGAAGCAATAAGCTGGGATTTTGTTGCCAACCCGGAGATTGTGGTGGAGAAGTTTGGCTTGTTGGTTGACTCGATTACCTGTGCAGCAGAAGCTTTCCTTCCTTTGAGATCAAGGGTAATGCCTTCTGGTGGACCTTGCACTGTATCTGTCTACTGGTTTGATGCCAGACTTAAGGGGATGAGGGAGAGACTGCACATGCTATCTCTCATTAATAAACAAAACCCTGTTCTCATGCCGTCAATTATGGTAAAAAATTATAAAAACCAATACGGACATGAATTAATCTAAAGTAAAAGAAAGTGCTCATGACTGGTATATACAAACCGCAGATCAACCCCAGTCTGTCAAGTGAGACATTATAAACAGCAACTCATAGACACAACAAAGCATCGGAACTATTTAATGCTGAAACTTTTAATAACTGTTTTGTATATATTGCTGAAGAAATCACTAATAAATTGCCAACCACAGATAAACACTGAGTATTTAACTTGAACTTTTAATAGCGAATGTTTTTCTTTTAAACCTACAGTATATAATATTGTTAGGCAAAAAATAGGCCAGCTAAAGAACAGTAAGAGTAAAGATTAATTTGATATCAGCACTAAAATTTTAAAAAGTCTAAAAAATCTTTTAATTTTCTCCCTTAAGAATCTAATTAATCAATGTATGAGTAGTAATGTCTTTCCTGCATGTCTCAAGATTGCCAAAGTAGTTCCTCTATATAAGAATAAGGGACCAGTTGATGATGTAAATAACTATAGACCGATTGGGCCTTCTTCCTGTTTTCTCGAAAATTCCCCAGTTTAACTTGGTCAGAGCATGTCACCCAGCTGAGCAAAAAAACCTTCTAAGATAACCTATTTAATCAGAAATCTTGACAGGAGTGTATTATTGGAGGTATTGATGACAGCTTACCATGGGTATTTTGGATCTAACATGCTGTGTGGCATCCGCATTTGGGGCCATGAAGCCAATCCTACTGCAATTTTTGGCTGCAACGTAGATGTGTACGCACCATGGTGGGGCTTGGATATCATGAGTGCTGTCGTAGCCACTCCAGAGAGCTTGGTTTACTGACCTTTCCTTCAGCATTAATTCTGCAATGTCTTTGCTACATTAAACAGAATATGCATTGCTTTACACCATACTTTGAGGTTCACAGCTATGACACACATGATAACAATAACATCATACCCAACAGGCTTGCAAGAACCAGAAGATGCACTGACTGTGTCGTGTTTTTTAATGTCCTACCACCTCCCATAAGATAGTTGGAGCAAAGAATATTTCAGGGAAGAATGAGGGAGTTTCTAATTTTGAACTCATTCTTTTGAGGAGTATCTCAACTATAATTTTAATGAATTGCTTGAATGAGTTGTCTTTGAAAGTATGTATTTAAAAAAATTGAACAAATGTTGTACCTATGTCAGATAAAATATCTTGAGTACCAGTATTATTATGTTTTTAATGTAAATTTGTAATCTGTTTTATAACCAGAATGTGTTAATACAATAAATTTGTAACAGGTTCTTCTAACAGGGATCACTATATTATATTATATTAAAAGATTTTTGACTTGTAAAAGCACTTGTGTGATACTTACCAATCAAAGCTTACTTTACATGAGACAATGTTAAAAGCCACTATAAAATTAAAAAAAATTCTATTGAAATCAGAAAATAGTAATTAGAGTGAGCTGAGCAGCTCCAGACAGATGCAAATGAACACCCCTTTATTAAAAATGCAAAGAAATTAATTCTTCGCTAGTGCAATAAAACAGTCGAACAACTCCAGAGAAATTGACAATTTTTGATTCTGGTCTAGATGCCTTTCTGCTCGATTTCTGGGCAGTTACGCTTTATCAGGGTGGCTGAATATAGAGCACTCTTTTAGTTTTGCAGAACTAAAACTAATAATAAGAGATTTTACTCTATTTAAATTTGATCCTCTGCACTATTAAGCTATAGGTAAAAAAAATTTTTGCAGCTAACTACTGTAAACGAATAGCAGTTAATATATATATATAGCAGTAAATATGTATTTATTAATTTATTAATCTTGTGATGGTTAGAAAACAATATGGATGTTAAACATCAACATCAATATATTCCTGATTTGATAAACATTACCAACCAGGAAGTACTGGATGATGATACTGATGACATTTTTGAAGAACAGCTTGTTAAGCCTTTAAAAAAAGAAGTAGAATGCACATTACGGTAAGCTTAGTATTATTACCACCATTATCTCTACAGTGTTAACCTGTTATCTTCATTGTGCCTTACAGGAGTATCAAAAAACGTATATGTTTTAAAGTAGGTATATGTTTTAGTTTTTCTAGTACCATTTTTTCCTGCTTTTGTATTTTAATTTGCAATTGCTGAAATGCATCGCTGGCACTGGACTGGACAGGTTTTCGTTTCACTGATTATTTTGGATTCAAAGTGAAAAGTGAAATTCATTTTGATTCAAAGTGAACTTAACAGGTTAACACATTTTCCTTACTTGCTCAGTGTATCAGATATTTGTACTTACTTTTTGTTAAAATTATCTAAACTTTTCACAGTTGCAAATACAACACTGATTTAAGTAATCTAATACAGTTTGTTTAAGCATTGAACATTGTGTCCCTGTATACATTTTTTATTTCATGTGAATTGTATCTATTTCTCGTCCTCGATATTCATTTTGTAGGTATATTACATTTTATCCTAAAAATGACTTATTAATTTTTAGTCATAAATAAATAATTTCTCAAACTTCTGGTATAAGAGTAGTAACTGAATAACATTATTCCACAAAATAAATTTTTTATAACAGTCAGAAGTTATTTTTATATAGGGCGATGAGTGCCGATTAGAAGATCTCGGGAACTAATACAGATGTGTTTTTGAAATATTGGTCAGACGTGTAGGACATCGTAATCTAACCTATAAAAGTATTTCTAAAGATGCAACTTTGTCAGCTCTACCACTATTGTCCAGTTCAGACGATGAAACTTGTTGCGGCGGCAAAGCTGCAGCAATTTTTTGTTGCCGTGGGTGGTTGCATAATAATATATAAATATTTTAATAATATGTAATATTTTATTTTATATATATACCGTAAAATGGGGTGAATAGGGTCACGGGGGTGAATAGGGTCAAAGTGTGTTCGTTACCTTAATCCAGTTTAAAAATAAAATTCGCGAATGGTGCCGATTTTCGAACATGGCTTTTACATGTTGACACTTGCCAACACCGGACGTGATAGTTATGTGTGCTGTTAAACAACCTGTAGCGGCGTGTTAGCCACGATAATATTCGTAATATTTAGCGGCAAAAAAGTTATCCCGTAAACGTGTCCCGTCTTTTTGTTAAAATTAACGGACAAAGATTTTTGTGTTTGTGTAACTTAAAGGTAAGTGTCCCAGCAACAAAGTTATATAATTAGTGTTTTATTATGTTACCTGGTGTTTGTGTTAAACCGATTTTTTTTTTTTTGGCGAAAATTTGATATAGATTATTGGCCATTACTGTATTTTAACACACTTGATTCGTAATATAGGTACGTTTAGAAACCAATGTGTACTTTATTTACCTATTTAACCTATTTTTTACAATAATATTTTTGGTTTTTTTAGAAAACAAGATAAACACAAACAGCCAGATTATCCAATGCTAGTCCGGTCTAATTTGACAATCAAAAGTTTTAAACTGACAAGTGTAAGAATAAGACAACTCAGTTTTATTCTAGGAACTTATTTCTGAGCTTTTTCGCAAATTCATAAGGAAACGGACAATTTTAGTACGTACTTTCCACACTAATAGAACTAAATTCATTAAAGCAACTCGTTCCAAGATGAAAATCATGTGGCAACCAAGTAAATCGCCGAAATATTACAATAATTCATAAGTTTTGAATGACAAGGACAGGACAAAAACCTGTCAAAACATAACTGATCAACTATAAGATCTTAATTTAAACCAGTACTAAATCTTAAACTTTCTTAGTGAATCTGGACGAAATATTTTATGTAAAGTTTAATATGTAACTTTTGTTACCTATGTTTGCAAACAAAGCCAAAAAGTATCTGTTTCAAACAGTTTAGCTGACCCTTTTTAACCCAGTAGCGGTTTACTCGTATTTTAGAGTAATTTTTAAGGCGTGACCCTATTGACCCCGACTTTGGGGTGAATAGGGTCAGGGCATAAAAAACTATATATATGCTGACTCCTACTGAATTTCTTAAAACTTATATGGTAGTTCTATTGTACAGGGTGTCTCATTTTCCGTACTTTTGCGGGGTATCTCCCTTATTTTTAAAGATAGAGGGTTCCGGTTTTCGCGACAGTGTGCTACTTTTTGATGAAACGAAAGATGGCATAAAAATATTTTTCATGGCCCCCTTCGTTTTTGACATACAGGACGAAATTGATTTTTTTCCATTTTCGGACCCCCCTCGCATTTCAGTTATCTATAAAAAAAAGTAAAAATGGATCCTATTAGAGTTTTCTACGTAGAATTGAGTGGCGTGGTTAGATTTTCATCAGATGTGATATTTTTCGAGATATTAACCAAATAAATGTCTTTTTAAATGGAACACCGTGTATATTTCTTAACCATTAAGATTCCCCTTTCGAGAGCTTTTCAGAAATATATAACACTTTATGGTTATTTTTTATTTTTAGTCCTTAAATCGAACTATTTAATTTTAAACTTTAATTTTGCGTAGTTGGCCGTGTTTAACAAGTGGTTTAACGTCAATTCAGGTATTTAGATTTAAAAAAGAAACTGGATAAATCCTGTATTTTCATTAATTTATTAAAATTGGTATTATTTTTAACCTACAACACTACTTGTTATCTAGATATATAGAAAATCCTAACCAGAACTAAAACTGTTTAGTTTTTAATCACTTAAAGATTAAATTAGTTGTCTTGAATTATTAATAGCAAATAAAAGTCAAATTTAAAAACAAAACATACAAAACTTTAGGTAACGAAAAGAGTTAGTCCATTTAATCCATTCTAGCTCTTTTCGTTACCGAAAGTTTTGTATGTTTTGTTTTTAAATTTGACTTTTATTTGCTATTAATAATTCAAGACAACTAATTTAATCTTTAAGTGATTAAAAACTAAACAGTTTTAGTTCTGGTTAGAATTTTCTATATATCTAGATAACAAGTAGTGTTGTAGGTTAAAAATAATACCAATTTTAATAAATTAATGAAAATACAGGATTTATCCAGTTTCTTTTTTAAATCTAAATACCTGAATTGACGTTAAACACGGCCAACTACGCAAAATTAAAGTTTAAAATTAAATAGTTCGATTTAAGGACTAAAAATAAAAAATAACCATAAAGTGTTATATATTTTTGAAATGCTCTCGAAGGGGGAATCTTAATGGTTAAGAAATATACAGGGTGTTCCATTTAAAAAGACATTTATTTGGTTAATATCTCGAAAAATATCACATCTGATGAAAATCTAACCACGCCACTCAATTCTACGTAGAAAACTCTAATAGGATCCAGTTTTACTTTTTTTATGTTACAAGATAACTGAAATGCGAGGGGGGTCCGAAAATGGAAAAAATCAATTTCGTCCTGTATGTCAAAAACGAAGGGGGCCATGAAAAATATTTTTATGACATCTTTGGTTTCATCAAAAAGTAGCACACTGTTGCGAAAACCGCAACCCTCTATCTTTAAAAATAATGGAGATACCCCGCAAAAGTGCCGAAAATGGGACACCCTGTACAAGTAGGGACTCATACTAGTAACCTATGTCCAAATTTTTCCGGACAACGGTTTCAAAGTTATCGAGGTGTAAAGTTGAAAATTGACCCTATTCACCCCATTTTACGGTATATATATATATATATATATATATATATATATATATATATATATATATATATATATATATATATATATATATATACAGGGTGTTTCAAAAAACATGTGCCATCGTTCAAGGAGAGATTCCTTGTAAGAAACTAAGGCCAAAAGTTTATATAAACATGGGTCGGCAGATGCTTCGTTTCAAAGATACAGGGTGTTAAATTTTTTAATTTTTGTCAGTTTTTCCAAAATATTTTCAAAATGGCTTCATCAATTTTGATGAAATTTACATTGTGTAAAGTACTTAAGTTAAGCATAATTCTGACCATGAAAAGACTTTGTCAGGTCCTCCAGGGGCGTACATATGAGAAGACGGTACAATATTTTTCCAATAAAACATGTACGCCACTGATTTTTTCACATTTTCTTATATCGGTCAAATAGTATGTTAAATTCTAAACAAAACTTATCTCTTCATATTTTTTCAATTTTCATTTCGTTTAGGAGATAAATGTAATTTTATTAACCGTCTTACTGGTTTAGTTTTCCCAACCATCGGTTTTACATGTAAAGACCATTTAAAAATTTAACGTCCTGTATCTTTGAAACAAAGCATCTGCGGACCCATGTTCATAAGAACTTTTTGCCTTAATTTCTTTCAAAGAACCTTCCTTTAAGCGATGGCACATGTTTTTTGAAACACCCTGTATATATATATATATATATATATATATATATATATATATATATATATATATATATATAATATATATATATATATATATATATATATTTTTTTTTTTTAAGTTACGCTACTGGTCAGAGGGCGCCAAATAATAGAGTAACACGCGGGCGGCTTTAGACCTCGCGGGGGCACCGACCTGAGACCGTCAGTGGATCGTTTCCAAGGTCAAATTTTTGTTATGATTTTAAGCTTAACATCTTCCGATATAACAAAACAAGAATAACTTCATCATTTGCATAATTAACGATGCAGTACGCTGCGTTTAATCAATGTAGAGATATCATGTACTTCCAACGGTGTGTTTTGGTTTTGTTTTTGATAATTTCGGTGCAAAAAATATAATTATATATATATATATATATATATATATATATATATATATATATATATATATATATATATATATATATATATATATATATATATATATATATATATATATATATATAAATTTCGAGGGCATCGTGTGGGTGTCAAATGAAAGCTTATTGAAGCACAAATTCAACAATATACATATATTGTTGAATTTGTGCTTCAATACAGTGGCGCAGCCACGGTGGGGGTTTTGGGGTTAACCCCCCCCCCCCCAAAGCCTAAAGATTACCCTACCCATTTCCCAAATTAACGAAAATAAAGCAATATTTGTCAAATTTTTTTGTCAGGTTGGGTTTGATTGGGAAAATGGCAAGTAATTCTTTTGAATTTTTTAGGTCGAAAAATGCCATTTGCAGACCCCTCTTTGATAAATAGTCGGAGCTCCCATGGCAGTAAATAATACGTCACAAAACACCTAAAATTAAAATGGTTAAAATGATATAATAGGAGTGGCAGACAAATGAATATTTTTTAACTGCTAGTTTTTATGAATTTTTGAAAATAGCAAAAAAATAAATGGGTGTTAAAAAAAACAGCTTTTCCAAATTTACACTATTTATGGTAAATAATGTCTAGTTTTCGAAAAAATTTGTCCGACTCCAAAATAATGTTTTTTACTATGGCAGACCTAATTTTTGATTAATTAATATTTTTAATGTAAATACTTGACAAAACACCTTTTTTTCCAAAATAAAGTTTAATATCTCCGCTACGCATAAAAATTTGTCTGACTTTAAAGAAATGTTCGTTACTATGGCAGAATTAATTTTTAAGGTTCAGCTTCCAGGTATGACATCACTGTCACTGGCAATCGCAAGCATCTCAAAACACCTGTTTTTTCCTTTTTTTTTTTTAGAAAAAAGTTTGGGATCTCCTCTATCTATAAAAATTGGTGTGTCAGCGAAAAAATGTTTTTTTGCTATGTCAGGCTTAATTTTAAAGAGTCGCGATCAAGTTTTTTTTATACAAATGATCCGTCTAAGTTGCCGCGTCAAAATACCGTTTTTTGCTTGTGATAGAATAAAGTCATGATACAAATAAAAGAAGGTATGATACCAAACCGTGTCAAATTCGTCCGGGTTCGCGCATGACGTCACGCTGTGTCCTATTTTTGAAATTTATAACGCGCAATATAGAGTTTACGTTAGTTAAAGGCGATTTTATATAAATTCTATTGGCAATATACTTTGCCTCCTGCTTATAATACAAATTTTATAGTATATGATTTAAAATATAAATATAAATAAAGGGATAAATACATACATTGATTACATTGATTGATTGATTGTCCACATCACAACCATACACAGCACATCTCATTTTTACTTTTAAACTCCTAAAAGTAATATAAAAACACCAAAAAATAGTTGAAAACACAACGCGATCTTGAAAAAGACGTGTTTGGTTTACCAAATATCGCGGAATTGGTTACGGTCTGACGTAAATGGCCACGCCTACCTGCGCGGTATCATATCTTCTTTTATTTGTATCATGGAATAAAGTTTGACATCTCCTCTATCTATTAAAATTTGTCTGCCTTTGAAAAAAAGTTTTTTACTATGACAGACCCAAACAAACCCAAGTATTGTGATCGCATTTTTTAACGAAAAAATGAGATATTATCGCTGCCAAATAAAAATATTTTTTTATCCCAAACTTGAATTTGAAAAAAAAAGAAATATTGTTATGAGAAGTATTTACATTAAAAATATTAATTAATAATAAAATTAAGTCTGCCATAGTAAAAAAACATTTTTCTTGGGATTAAGTTCATAGTAAAAACATTTTTTATTAAAAGTCTATTTACGTTTCGACCCTTTTTCGGGTCATTTTCAAAATATTTTTTTTATGTTGTTTGGTAAAAAGACTAAAAATACAATATTTGGTTAAAATAATTTACAAAAACACTACAATACGACAGTCAAACATTGAAATCTGGACATATTATCTAAAATTCTACGCTCTTAACAGTAAACATTTTCCTACCATTTCAGGATATTTTTATTGTATACACCTTGAAAACTTTAAGGTCTTTAGAGAACTAATCTGTTATTTCTTATCAGATATATTAAAACATACCAGAGTATTTTACATGGAAAGAGAAAAAAAGGGTAATTTTTAAAAAAATTTTGTAATCTATTGATTTGATATTAAGATGATATGACTAATGCTGGTTCAGAGGAGATAATTTTTTTAATTTGTTGTAATTAGATTAGCATATATGCGGCTAAGTCCTCCTATATATGTTCTGTCATTCACAACATTTTTATCTTTTTTTATTTCTATCATTTATTTGATGGATAATTTCTAATGGTTATGAATATGATCTTTATTCAGATTATTCTTGTTTGGCTGTAACTAAATTCATGTTGTGTCTCTCTTACATGTTTGCTCAGAGCTGTTGATGTGTTTTTTGTATATTTGTGTCCGTTAAATCTGTTCTTTAGTAACTGAGATGTCATCCCAATATATTTTTTTGAACAATTTGTGCATGGTACAGAGTATATCACATTCGATTGGTTCATAGTTGGTGTCGGACTTTTTAAGTTCGTGAAAAGAGAACCAAGTTTGTTTGTTGTTTTATGACAAGCCACTATGTTGTGTTTTTTAAGAATACTTTTTAGTTTTTCAGATAGTTCGTTTATATAGGGTAGTGATACATATTTGTTTGCTACTTCATCAGTTTTTTTTTGGTAGGTACTGAATACGCTATTATAGAATTTGTGGGTACGTTTTTTTATCTATTAATTTCTTTTTCTTTGAAACCATTTTGCAACATAACTGTCTTAACTTTGTTAAGGCAAAGGCAAATAAAATAAATATTTTTAAACTTTATTAAGTGCATGTAATTAGTACGATATATACCTATATAAAAAAACCCTAAACAATATAATTTGGCCACCCAGCCAAACCCTTCTTATAAAAATTCAAACTATATTTTTGAAACACACAGTAAATAACATACTTTGCGTTCTACAAAAAGTTAATATACTAAAAAAATATATTATAAAAATGAAAAAAGTTTTTATCTTGAAAACAATTCATCAAACAACTGCTTCTCAGACCAACAAGATAAGTTATTTTAATAACTAAAATGTCGACTTCTTATAAACCTAGAAATTCGAGGTGCGAATTTTGTTTCATTTTGTTTTTTCAAAAGATTAATTATATTGTCTTGTAGTGCTTTTTCAGACAGACACAAAATTTAATATTGTTCTAAAAATGGCTCCATAATTGTAGGTTTTCCAAACTAAAATGAGACAATTTTGAAAAAGCCTACAATGATAGGCGAAACGTTAACCTAGACCCAAGAATTAAAAAAAATATAGCTTATGGTTTAAATAAAGAAAAAAAAATAGATATATAGATAGATAATTTTCAACTTGTATAAAAAAAAATAAAAAACTTAAATTCATTAATACTATTATTAAAAAGAACAGTCATGATAACTTACATACATGGTGTTTCAAAAAAGATGTGCCATTGCTTAAAGCCAGATTCTTTGAAAGAAACTTAGGCAAAAAGTTCATATGAACACGGGTCCGTAGATGCTTTGTTTCAGAGATACAGGGTGTTACATTTTTTAAATGTTCTTTACTTGTTAAAACCGATGTGAAATTATCTGGTTAGAAAAACTAAAACAGTAAGGCACCAAATAAAATTGCATTTACCTTCTTAACGAAGTGAAAATTGAAAAATGTTTTTGTTAAAAAAATATTTCACCGGCTTCTCATATGCACGCCTCTGGACCAGTGAAAGTCTTTTCATAGTCAGAATTATGCTTATTTTAAGTACACAACGTAAATATCATCAAAATTGCTGAAGCCATTTTGAAAATATTTAGAAAAAAAATTTAAAAATTTAACACCCTGTATCTTTCAAAGAATATCCCTTTAAGCGATGATATGTTTTTTTTACCGTATTGGCTATATGTCCGCCGGCGGTAGGTTGCAGTTAGGCTTAGAATTCCGCCGCAAGGCGGACTCATGCAAATAATAAGAACTTATCCGCCGTAGAAATGATAGTGCGGCGCAACGCAATGGTGCTAAGATCCGTCGACAAAATTTTGGCAACCTTTTTAATTTATATATCTATATAAATAACACTCCAAAGTTGTTTTTCCCACAAATTTTTAGATCAGCGTTAAAAGGTGAGGTGAGGAGTTGTGAAATACGTTCTCGGACAGGTTTGCTCAGTTTTAGGTGTCAGCAGTATTATTTCAAAATTTTTTATCTATCTTTGTTGAGTTTTTTCAACACCGCATCCAACTGACATTTTATTAAATAAGATACTGATGAAAACGAAAACTGAGCAAACCTGTCTGAGAACGTATTTCACAACTCCTCACCTTTTAACGCTGATCTAAACATCTTGTAAATTTATATAGATATATAAATTATAAAGCTTGCCAAAATTTTGTCGGCGGATCTTAGCTACTATGCAGTAAAATCCGTCGAAAGGCGGAAAATGAATTATCAACCATTGCGTTTCGCCGCACTATAATTTTTACGGCGCATAAGTTCTTATTATTTGCATGAGTCCGCCTTGCGGCGGAATTCTAAGTCGAACTGTAATCTACCGCCGGCGGACATATAGCCACTACGTTTTTTTTAAACAGCCTGTGTAGCTAACTTACAATATTCTATTAAAATGTTTTATAAATTTTCCCCTAGTATACTGAGCACGTATGTTTTATAATATGTCGTCAAATTAGGTTTCACAGTCATATCGCATATTTTGGGATTTTCTTTGTCTGCCACACAAACAGGATAAGGATAAGTTATATCTAACTTATTAATGTCAAATAGAAGTGAATAAATTTTGTTTTCATACATCCAGTTGAAGACATCGTCTAAACACGAACAGACAATAGGGTTGCCAGAAGCATATATTTTAACTCCATATGCCTCCATTGTTCCCCGTAAAAATGATCTAGGAAAATAATTTATTTCGTTGTTTTGCAAATTGAATGATCTTAGGCCGATTGAGAGTGAGAAAACAGGCGCCGGGATGGTTGCTATTTTGTTATTTTGTAGATGCAGGTGACCTAAACTTAGGCCTTGAAAAGCATTCGCATCAATGCCACTGATTTGGTTAAACGACAGATCTAACTCCCTGAGCTCCGAAAGATGTTTCAAAATACCACTTGGTATATATGTTATGAGGTTTCGCTGTAGTTTCAACACCCTTATATTTGAGCTGTTTGTAAACCAGGTCCCACCAATGTATGGTAATTTATTATCCATGAGTTCTACGGTTCGTAAGTTGTCAAGGTTACTAAACGCCTCTTCTTCTATATGGGCAATTCCTAATTGTATTGAAACCCGCTTCAACGAAGGAATTACATTAAAAATATTTTTTTTTAGTGTTGTCATGTCAGCTGTTTGATTTATTCTATTTTGTATCAGAATATATTTTAATCTCGGTACGTTCGTGAATGCCCCTGGTTCTACGGTAGTAATTGAACAATTGTCAATTAAAATATATTCTAAGTTGTGCATATTTCTAACATATTGCCTACCCAATGTAGTTATTGCTTGACGATCACATATAATTTCAAAACGGCCAACTTTTTCGGATTTTGGAAACTTTTCATCTTCTATGCAGCCCGTTATATATTTTCTTGCGGACCACGAAAAAGTTGATTCGATATCGGTATTCGGTACAACAACTTCAGTTTCTATACCATCACAATCTAGCACTTCCGCAGTCGTTTTTTGCACCGAAATTATCAAAAACAAAACCACAACACACTGTTGGAAGTACATGATATCTCTAAATTGATTAAACGCAGCGTACTGTATAGTTAATTATGCAAATGATGAAGTTATTCTTGTTTTCATATACGAGAAGATGGTTAAGATCGAAATAAAAAAAATTCGACTGGGAAACCATCCACTCAACATTGAAATATTAAAAATACAAGTTTTACTTGTTTAAAGAAAAACTTGTTCTAAACCATTGACGTACAGATTAAAATGGACTAATATTGCTTGAACCAAGAATGCTTCCTTCTCCGACCGCGCGCATTGCCACAGGAACGCATGCGCAGTTGAAAGGTTATAGGACTGGTCTTAATATTTGTGTATGGTGTTATATCAGTTTAAATAGAATACCTACAAGTTTATGGAAGTTTAGTAAATTTTTAGGTTAATCCAATGTCTATGTAGAAATACTTATTTTATTCGGTTGAAAAGTTAAAGGCTAAAAAATACTTTTCATAAAGATATGGATGTTAGTCACATAAATTGGAACCCGAGAAGAGCAAATCAGAGAGAAGCGACATAATCGAGTCCGGCCGCTGTCCTCGCGCTCGCCGGCATAGTTAGTCCGGTGGTCGATGAGTTTGTTTTGTGTTTGGAAAACTATTTTTGATGCTAAGTGTTAAGTGTTTAATTTGTTGCTGTAATTTATAAAAATTCTTAAATTATGCTTGGTAATACCTGCACGTTTCGTGGGTGCCATTCAAAAGAGGGACAATGATTTAGCATGTTTACGTTTCCAAAGGATCCTGAACGGTAAGGTTCATACAAATTAAAAACCGATCACGTCATCAAACACGTGTTTAAGTTTTAGAGGACACTGTTGCCAGATTGTTATAAATTTATCGAATATTGAGAAATAATTTACCTAGCACATGGATGGATTTTTTTGAATTATTTACTCATTTAGTTTTTGTTAAATGACTTATCTTTTAACATTAAAAAGATGTAGAATAATTTAAAAAGTTTATATCGTTGTAAAAGACATTGATTAGTGTATAAATATGCAATATCTGCACATCTCTGTGTCTGTGGCCAGCTTAAATAAAGATATCTTTTAATGGGAGAAAAAAATGGTAGGAAAAAAGTACACTGAATTTTATTAATATTTTAAAATATATTAAAGAATAAAAAACTTTTTCACAAGCACCATTCAGTTATTTTTTATGTTCTGACAGCCCACGAAGACCGAAGTCTAAGTACTATGTACCGTGGGTGTACTGGGGAAATCCCACTCACACATCCAGAGGTGGAAACATCCGAACGGACTTCACCAGCCGTTTAAGAGGATGCGAGGGGTGGTACCACCTCGGTCGAGGAAGAAATCCTCTACCCCCTTCCTAACACATATACAAATTCAATTCAAGTTTATTCATGTTAATAAACAGAGTTTTGACATACGTCACAAAAGTAAAAAATTCATAGAACTAGGCTGTCTTAATAAAATATTACAAATTAAAACATTACAAAACATTGTCTTATCTAAACATATTTACACAGAGGAGGTACAGTTAAAATGAAATTACATTAAACTTAAGATACGTTAAGAAGAGAATGCAGTTGCAGATATTGTAGTGCAGTTCTTTGTACTGTCGCACAATTCACCACAACCCCCCCTCCCCCCCGAATGAATTTGCGAAAGACAAAAATGAAGTTTCGAAAAGACTACAATCTCGAAATTATTAACTTTCAATTATCACGCCCAGAAAACCTCTGCAAGGAGTCCGGGCTGTCTGAAATGATGTCTACATTAACCAGATTCTGAATCGTAACTGCTGGAATCACTGCTGTCATCCCCAACATTAATTATCAAGGGGAGAACTTCTTGTCGATCAAGTATGTGCTCTCTGTCATACCATTTTATTATTTCATTTTCTGTATGCCTAATTGAATTCTTCCATATCTCAGGAGTATCAGTTTGCAATGCCTCACGCCACATGTTTAAACAGTCTTGTTCTGTTTTACCATCTCTATGTTTGTTGTAGTAACATTTTGCAATTCCCCATATAAGTTCGATTGGGTTAAAAATGCAATGGTATGGGGGGAGACGTAAAACTCTGTGTCCATATCGATATATTCGTGCTGGTTTATTTCTAAAAAAATATCTAGTTAGCAAATATGTAACATAATAAATTGTACGTGATACTTACTGTGCTACAATTCTTAAAAGCTCACTTTTAAGCATCGGGGCTGCAAATTCCATGTTATTATTAGTTAACCAGTCTTGAATGGCAGCTTTGGTCCATGAGCCGTTTGGTATTTTGGTTAATAGCATGCTATGATAAGGGGCATTGTCACTAGTAATACCACTAGAGGTTAAATTATTTCCGGAAATTTTTTCGAGCTCATGAATATTTTGAAAATTTCCCGAGTCGCAGACGAGGGAAATTTTCTAAAAATATTCATGAGCGGGAAAAAATTTTCCGGATTTTAATTTGACCTCCAGTGGTATTTGGTAAGAAAATTCCACACCGAATTGTGATTAAAAATCAAATATTTTTAAAATTTATTTTTCGATTCTTAACAATGCAGATTATTATTGGGCTACTACAAGTGGTAGAAAATGAAAAAAATATTAGTTTTATAGATACATACCTATAGGAACAGATTACATAATAATATTGAGTTTGTCTTCACACCAATGGACTTTTAGCCTATAAACTGTTGATTTCTACTGATTGTAGTAGCTCAAAAGTGCCATTTAGGAACAAAAAAAAATAATATTCTTTCATTTTATAGTTACTTGAGCTTACTACAAGTGGTAGAAAATTATAATTTTAGAGGTTTTTCGGGAAGCTGCATGAACAGATTCACAAGCGCGTTATAGCTTTGGCAGCAATTATACAGGGTGTCTAAAATAGGTGATACCACTATTGCTATCTCCGAAACGGTAAAAGATACGAGGTCAGGTAAATTAGAGAAATTGTGCCATTTTCAGTCCCTGTTCATATTCCGTTTACGGAGTTGCCAAATTCTCTATAGTTTCGTATCTACAGGGGATTTTTTAAAAATAGTCAAAAATTTAATTCTTAAATATCTCGAAAATTATTATAGTTAGAAAAAAATTGTTTTAACAAAAATCACACGATTTTTTACCTTCTAGGAAGTAACGTTATTGTTTTGTTTATACCATTTGTTTTTATTGAGTTACTGATACTAACTTGTTTTTTTCAAATACGGACCTGGACTTTTTGCTCCATTTTTTGAAAGAATACTTTATACCCTTTACAACTGTGTATAACTTGAAAATATTTTCCGACGTTTTGATCACGACTTGTAACATCATCAGAATTTTCTGACAATACGGACCTGGAATCTTCCATGTTAAGGCACAATTCACAACCTATCGCTATGGTTTGTGGTTTTTATGGTTGTGAAATGGCGCATTTACTGGAAAAATGCCAGGTCCGTACTGGTAGAATATCCTGATGATGCTAGTCTTCACCAAAACGTCGAAAACCATAATCAGGTGATACACAGATGTAAAGAGTATGAAATATTCTTTCAAAAAATGCTGCAAAAAGTTCAGGTCCGTATTTGAAAAAAGCAAGTTAGTATCAGTAACTCAATAAAAACAAATGATATAAACAAAACAATAACATCACTTGAGAGAACGTAAAAAATCGTGTGATTTTTGTTAAAACAATTTTTTTCTAACTATAATAGT
This sequence comes from Philopedon plagiatum, assembly GCA_963971165.1. Taxonomy (NCBI): domain Eukaryota; kingdom Metazoa; phylum Arthropoda; class Insecta; order Coleoptera; family Curculionidae; genus Philopedon; species Philopedon plagiatum. The sequence continues at coordinate 10,261,521 of OZ020194.1, forward strand.
TTTCGAGATATTTAAGAATTAAATATTTGTCTATTTTTAGAAAATCCCCTGTAGATAAGAAACTATAGAGAATTTGGCAACTTCGTAAACGAAATATGAATAGGGACTAAAAATGGCACATTTTCTCTAATTTAACCGACCTCGTATCTTTTACCGTTTCGGAGATAGCAATAGTGGTATCACCTATTTTAGACACCCTGTATAGGCCTTCAAATTGGTAACTTCTACTTATTGTAGTTGAATGGGAATACTATCTCAAGATAGAAAATAGTATATTCTTCAATTTTACATAAGTTTTGAGTAACTACAAGTGGTAGAAAATTGTTTTTTTTTTGCGTTTTTATTAACGTGCGTTATGCGCGCTTTAATGGTATAGAATTCATAATCAGTGTCAGCAAGAATCAATCATAGTAGGCTGTGATCATTGTATTTTGACATTTCAAAACATTAAAAAAATCGCGTTTTGTTGCAATAAAGTATATTGCACAGCCAGTAAAACCTACAAAATTCATTGTTTAAAAAATGAATAGATTTGAAAATTATACTACAGTGAAACCTCTCCTTGCGGACACCTCTATTAAGCGGACACTCCCTTTAGCCGGACAAATTTGTTGGAACCAAGCTTTTGCCTAGTTCTTTACATGTAAAATTCACTCCTATAACCGGACACTCTAATAACCGAACGCGGACAATTTTTTTTTGTTAAAAAATTCTGGAACTTCCCTTAACCGGACGCGAACCTCTGACAACGGGACGGCGCACAGACGTTCGTATTAAAAATCTAGCTTGACAAAAGGTAAAATTTCTTGAACTTTAAAACAACATATATATTTTATCTTATTATGGTCATAAATAGTTGTGTATCTATAAAGTACAACCCGTTTTAGAAATAACATAATAGAGTCTACGCAAAATCAGGCAGAAGTCTCTGTTACCGTGATCCTTTGGATCCCGATGGCACCCGTCTTCATTTATGTTCGGAACTACAGTGTCTGTACGGGTAAAATTTTATCTAATAAATAAGTGAGTTTGGCAGAGTAAATTACAGGTATTTCCCTTGGTTTTAATATATTTTTTTTGTATTTTATTATAATTGTTGTCTTCTTAGGTTGACGTACGTAATTAAAGGGCCAAATTTCTTTAAATTGTTCGATTTCTAATTGAAATAGCAGGCCCGCAATTGCAAAGGCCGCCGAAGGCCGTTGTAACGTTATTTTCAGCGGTTAGTTTACCTCTTTGGGTGTTTAATTTTACCTATTTTATAACCATGTTCAACCATATTTTTTTTGTAATAATTTTTTCAGTGATCTTGGAATTCCAAGAAGAAAAGTGTTTGAGGTTTGGCGAAATGCCCCTAACATTTCAAGAAGACTAGAGTGTGTGTGTATGATTATAATATAATGACTAAAAGTGGTGTGGAGGATCCTGATGGAAACATTCGCGAGCTAGTGCGAAAAAAAAAGTGTCAAAAGTGTGAAATATTTATGAGGAAATATACAAAGAGCAGCCATTTTTTATTGTTATTTTCCCAGAAAAAAACATAGAAATAATTTTGTCAAGTCAGCTTAGTTATCGGAACCACTGTGCGGCGCGCCGCACGACGTGGCATAAATATTATGTATTATGTAGGTATGTTGACGACAAAGCACTCTGCAGCCGAGGAATACCCTCTAACCGGGGAATTACCTTTTTCTGTTTTAATGCGGAGACTAAATACTTCTGTCGTATTTACATATTTTATTCGACGGGACTGCTGTTTTTATTTTGATTGTTCAGTTAGGTAGTGATAGATATCACTTGAAATTGAAATTGCGCCTAGTAAAAACTTCTTAGTTTACGTGACACAATAGAAGTTGTTAACGTTTCGGAGAAGGAACATCTATCAGCACGAAAGCTTGCTGAAAAATTTAATATCGGAAAAACTCAAGCAGCTAAAATTGTTAATAATAAAAACAATATTCGTCAACAGTGGGAGTCAGGAAACAATACCGAACAAAAAAAGTGTTTCTTGCGAACTGGCGGACTTCGAATTGACAAAGTGTGTTTTGACTGGTTTGCTCGTGCTCGGAGCCAGAACATTCCAATATCGGGAACTTTAGTGAAGGCCAAAGCTCAAGACATAGCAGAAAAATTAAATGTCACCAACTTAGGGCATCCAATGGTTGGCTGGAAAAATGGTGTCGGAGACATGCGATAAGTTTCAAGTTTCAAGTGTATCTCCGGATAGGCTGCACAATGACATATGGCATCCGTCAAATAGTTGCCTCTCGTTTAACTTCTCCCATAGGGAATTCAAAGTTATGTGCTGTCCTGACAATTAAAATGAAACTGTAAATGTCTAAACATAGGTATTTGAAAGAGTATAATCTGAAGTTACAAATACTTACTGCTTTCATACATGGTGTAGATAGTGTTACGAATAGCACTTGTATCCAATGCTACAGTATTTGTAACCCTCTTAGGAGAATTACGCTTTTTGGGCGATTTTAAAACTTCATGGTTTTTTACTTTTTGTGAAATAGAACTAACAGTAGAAACATTCAAGTTTAGGGCTGCTGCTACACGCTAAAACAATATATTTGATGGTAATTTGTTTTTATCAATGTATAGGCATTAAAATTACGGTAATTATTTAGATTAGTGTAAACAGCGAATTTTTTCATGAAATTTTGCACAGACCCTAATTTTGGGTCGTAGAACACGAATCCGAAGTCAGCTTTTGGCGGTCTAGTATGGTTTTTCCAAAAAAAATTGTTTTTGGAAAACTTTTAGGTTAACTTTTAGGTTACCATTTTGTTATAGATTCCTTTAAGTTTCGACACTTTCACTTCAACATATCTGTAAACTTATAATTTTTATTAGTTTTCGTCACACAAAACACCATATTTAGGCAAAAATAGATAAGAAAATTGCTTCTTTCGATAGAAAATTCCATTTGAACACGCCACTAGATGCCATTATTTTCCCAGCTGTCAACAATATTCATGTGTCCGGCGTTGCCAGGTTTACTTATTTTTCCAACACCTGCATGCAACCATATCTGAACAAAAAGGTGTATACCCAACCCAAGCAAACCTGAGCAAATGGTGGTCAGGTTTGCTCAGTTTTCATTGATATAGATACATATATATCTATATCAATGAAAACTGAGCAAACCTGACCACCTTTTTGCTCAGGTTTGCTTGGGTTCAAATTGTTTAAATTTGTGGGAAAAACGATTTGTAAATTTGGCAACAGCGCGTCATACTCGAGCATTTGTACCACGGGTTGCGTCTTTATTTTCTTTCAGTTTTTTGATATATTCTCTGTTTTTTAAATGTGTTTCTACATAAATTTGCCTAAATATGGTTCAGATAAATAGTGTGTAATGACTTGTATAGATGTGTTTAAGTAAAAGTGCCGAAATTTAAAGAAATTCATTGAAAAACCTAACCTAAAAGTTAAAAATTTTTTTTTTGGAAAAACCATACGAGACCGCCAACAACTGACTTCGGATTCGTGTTCTACGACCCAAAATTAGGGTCTGTGCAAAATTTCATGAAAAAATTCGCTGTTTACACTAATCTAAATAATTACCAAAATTACCTCTCTAACAGCTGTTAAGGGTAGCAATGGGCCATTATTGTCTCGTTCTTGTTCAAAATAGCGTATCACAGATGCTACTAACTGTTGGCAACGGCTGTTTAACTGCTTCGGCATTTCGCAAACAGGACTCTGACAACTATAACACTATGATTGTTCTAAAAAGAACAGTTTTTAAACGCAAGATAAAAGCTTAAAGCTCCAAAAAGACACAAAACACAATAATTATAAAACCAATGTGAAGCTCGGATAAACTTCGAACTGTCAACAAACTAAAAATGTCAAGAAATTAAACGCGGCCTCCCGGCAACCTCGCGTATGCTGCCAACTGCCTAACAACGAATAACAGGCGCGAAATTTAAAATTCAATGAAACATTCCATTACAGTTTTCGTTTTATAATAATTATGCGGTGGTATGACTGCATTTATTTAATAGCGTCATCAGTGACGTGCATCGGTTTTTATTTTGTATGAACTTATATACACCTTTATTACACAAAATTATACCGGCCAACTGTCTATTATTTAGACTCGAGGTCACAAAAATCAAAGGCGCCGACGTATTTTGTCGCTTCTCTTTGGTTTGCTCTTCTCGGTTGAAACTATGTGAGTATGGATCAGGCAATCGCAAAGCGAAATAAAGGATGTTTGCAAATTTCCATCAGAGAAAAGTGCGGAATATCGCCAAAAACCCTTTTACGGTCTCAATAAAGTATTTATTATGTTTACGCGAAATACTGCGTACAGATTTTTTCACCACAACAACATGAGATTTATTGCACTCGACGCGCCTTCCGCATATATATATATATATATATATATATATATATATATATATATATATATATATATATATATATATATATATATATATATATATATATATATATATATATATATATATATATATATATGTGTGTGTGTGTGCGTGTGTGTATACCGAACTATACTTGTGGCGACTTGTGTATGCATAAGGCTGTACTATGGCATCCGGCAAAATTGTGGCAACTTACACGCGTCGCCACAATTTATTTTAATAATACCAGCTTTATTTTCCATGTATTTTTCTCTATCTCATCGCCTTGTGCTTGTTTCTTCTTCTATTTAATCATCCAATTTATTTTTCTTTACCTATTTTTTAAATAAACCGAACAATTTCAAAAATTGCTTTAAATTGTGTAAGTTGCCACTATTTGGGCTTAAGTATGTTACCTTTACACACCCAATAATGGCGTCGTGGGCGTGGTAAGAAAGTGGCGACCTCTGTAAAGAATTTGCAATGTTGCCATTTTTATTGCCGATTTTATTCCATTTAACTGAAATAAGATTTTAGTATTTCGAGTGTGTCGCGAGAGTTGCCACTATTGTTTGCATAATGGATGCCCGCACACACAAAATGTTAATCCTTGTAATTTAAAAAACCATAACAAGAGTAAGGTTACTTCGATATAGGTTTGTTTAACGTGGGGGGGGGGGGGGACATATAAAAAAGAGGCTAGAAATCTTTCGAAGATGCTAACTAATATATCATTTTCGGGGTTATTGAGCTCAGAAAATCTAATTTTTAAACCATGTCTTAACAGTTTTCAAAAAATATAATGGGGGGGGGGGGGGGGTTAAGGCGCGGATGGGAATTTCTCCAAAAATGTTGGAAGTATCATTTTTGGGGTTATTAAGGTCCGAAAATCTAATTTTGTGTAATAGATGTTAAGAAAATTAAGGGGCGGGGTCAAAGAAGCGACTGACAGTTTCTACAAAAACGTTAAGTAATGTGTCATTTTTGGGGTTATTAAGGTCAAGAAATCTAATTTTGTCTGACAGATGTTAAAAAAGTTATTGGGGAGGGGGGATAAAAGGAAACAGCTGAAAATTTCGCCAAAAATGGTAAAGAATGTCAGTTTCGAGGTTATTGGGGTCAGAAAATCTACTTTCGTCCAACATAATATGTACAAAAAATTAACGGAGGTGGGGGAGGGATGAAAAGGAGCGGCTGGGATTTTTTCCAAAACTGTTAAATGTGTCATTTTCGGGGTTATTGAGGTTAGCAAATCAGCAACAGATTAACAGATGGTAAAAAAATTAAGGGAGGGAAGGAGCGATTTTCAATCTGTCCAAAATTGTCATTTTCGGGGTGATTAATGTCAAAAAATATTATTTTGTGTAATAATTACTTAATTTCCCCAACAATTTTAACTAATGTAACATTTAACATTTTGGGAAAAATTCCCAGCCGTTTCTTTTTATTCTCCCCCCCCCCTCGGTTATTTTTTTAACAAATCGTAGACAAAATTAATTTTTTTGACCTTAATAACCCCAGAACCGACATATTCATTATCAGTCTTGGAGAAATTTTCAGCTGTTCCCTTTTCCCTTTCCACCCCCACGTTAATTTTCTCAACATTTATTACACAAAGTTCGATTTTCTGACCTTTTTTACCCCGAAAATGGCATTTTGGTTCACATTTTAGGAAGAACATGTCAATCGCTCCCTTTTTATCCTCCCCTACCCGTTAATTTTTTTTCCATCTGTTAGATAAAATTAAATTTTCTGACCTTACTAACCCAAAAATTTTTGGAGAAATTCCCAGAAGCTCCTTTTTAACCCCCCCCCCCTCCCCCCCACTATATCCTTTAACAGGTTACATCCTAATAAAAGCAGAATCAAAGTTATCATTGAAACATATATGTTATGTTAAATTTATTGTCTAAAAAGCTTGTAGCGCACAGAAAAGTTTATACAGGCATTAATTTTGTTTGGCAGAAATTGTAAGTAGATAAGAATGTATTGTTTTTTCTATTTACGCGACAAGCTTTTAAGACAATAAATTTATCATAACATACTATATCTGTTTCAGTGATAACTCTGATTCTACTTTTATCTACCTAAGCGAACTACGTCCACTTATAAATAGCATTCAGCATTGTCACAATGAAAAACTATACCTATTTTTTACATAAGATTTTATTTATAAATTTTTGGTTACGTCTTAACCAATGCATTTCTGATAATACATTATTATTACAAGGAATTTTACCTGTTATCGTATTCTACTCGTCAAACACTCTCATGTGATACCCATATTAAGGGGATTGTAAAGAAAAAGGTAATCCGCCATCTGGTGGCGTCCGCCATATTGGGTTTAGAATGACGTCATATATCTTACCAAATTATACTGGTCAAACCCTTTCGTTTGATACAAATGTCAAGGGGGTCGTGAAGAACAAGGTAATCCCCCATCTTGTGGCGTCCGCTATATTGAGTTTAGGATGACGTCATAGCTTATCGTATTTTACTTGTCAAATCCTTACATTAGATACCTATACCAAGGTGATTCTGAGGAAAAAGATAATCCGCCATCTTGCGGCGGTCGCCATATTGGGTTGGAATGACGCCACATAGCTTATCGTACGTCAAACCCTTTCATTTGATACGCATATCAAGGGGATTGTTGAAAAAAGGTAATCCACCATCTTTTGGCGTCTGCCATATTGGGTTTAGAATGACGTTACACAGCTTATCCAATTCTACTCGTCAAACCCTTTCATTTGATCCAAATATCAAGGGGTTTGGGGAAAAAATGGTAATCCGCCATCTTGGGGCGTCCGCCATATTGAGTTTAAAATACCGTCACATAGCTTATCGTATTATACTCGCCAAACCCTTTCATTTGATACCCATATCAAGGAGATTGTGAAGAAAATGGTAATCCGTCTTCTTAGGGCGACCGCCATATTGGATTTAGAACAAAATTACATAATAATATACCATATTGCATTGTCACTGAACTTATACACGAGTGCAAAATTTCAAAGCTCTAACTTAATTAGAACTAGTCGAAATTTTGATTGCAATATTTGACCTAAACATACTAACAAACTAACAGGTGAAATTAAATAAAAGCGTGTAGTAAATATTAAATTTACATTCTACTTACTTTTCTTAATATTTTTAGTTCATGATGTCCTTTGTCAAAACCTAATAGTTCTTGAGATATCGGCAATTAAACAAGTTGCTTTGGAAAGTCGTAATTTTAACACGAAAATGAGCTTAGTAATTTGAAAACGAAAAAAAACTACCACATTATAATACTTAACCATAGTTTAAACGTTCAAAACGATCACCGTTAACATCTCGACAACAGTTAATTCTTTCTTGAAATTCTCGTAATACATTCTGCATTTGAAGTTGAGTAATAGAGTTTACTGCTTGCGTAATTCTGTTTCTAAGGTCCTGTAAATTCTAAAGTTTCGTCATATTCACTTTTTATTTAGTGTGTGCCCAATAAAAAAAAATCTAGGGTAGTAAGGTCCGGAGACCTCGCCGGACACCTTAAAGGGCCATTGGTACCTATCCAACGATTCTCGAAAAGTTCGTTTAAATAACCGATCACTACTCTTGCATTATGGACTGGTTGATAAAAAGATCTGTGAAAATTGTCTCACTGGTAAATTTTCAATGTCATTTTGTATTTGGTTTTGTAGAAAATTAAGATATGGACCGCGTTTAAAGGTTCATCAAAAAGTATTGGTCCAACAGTTAGAGTTCTTAGAATGCCCAGCCAAACATTAACGCCAAATCTTTCTTGGAAAGCTCCTTCTCTAAGCAAATTGGGATTTTCAGTTGCCCAGTACCTCGTGTTTTTCCTGTTAAACATTCCCATATTAGTGAAACGGGATTCGTTTGAAAACAACGTAAGTGATTTTAAATTTGGCTGTTGTCGCTCAGTTTCTAGGTACCAACTGTAACAATCGAATCTTCATTGGTAGTCGGTATCGTAGAGATGATGATGTATTTATACAATTTATAACCATGTAGTATTTTTCCTGCACCTTCGTGGCATATTCCAATATCAATGCCAATTTCCATGTAGATGTTGTAGGATCAACTCAACACAAGCCAGTGTATTTGTCTCCGCCTCCTCACTTATTATAATATCGTTTTAGTATTCGTAATCATTTTCTTCTTTTAAATGTTTTTCCAACCATGAAAAATATTGTTCACAGGGGTGATCACGTTCCAGAAATCATACAATGCTCTTGCTTTTATTTGGTTTCTTTGTGCCTTTCCATATAGCATATCAATTTGATAAGCATTCTGAAGTTATTCCTGTTTGACTGTTTAGGAGGAATAAATATGAAAAATCGGACTTGTTTCGGTTTCATTGGCCAACCCAGTATTTAGGAATCCATATACCGAAAACTAATGCAAATTTTGTTGCCACTATTTTAAAAATATCAATTTCAAGCCTGGTAGATATATTTTTAACACACACACACATTCATACTATATCTGTGGCAACTTAAGAAAGCTGACAACGTCGCAAATAACACTTTGTACCTGCCTAAATATTAGTGGCAACTTTTTTTACACAACTTCTTACTTTGAAATATTAATGGCGTCGCATTAACACAGTTCTTGTCATGATATAATTGTGGAAACGGATGCCATAAATGTTTTTCAGCCATAGGAAAAAAACCACGGAGTGTAAAGAAATTATTTGTATCCCTATACACTCCTCGGAATGAGCGCCACAATCCTGTACAAAAAACTCGAAAATGCCACAATTGGGGCTTATGCACGCGTTGCCATAATTATTGGGAGGTGTGTAATGGTGTGTGTGTGTGTGTTCACACGTGGACATAGTATAGCGGCGATTTTCTAGTGAAAAGCGAAATGCCTGAATGTTGCCAACATGAGAGTAAAATCACTAGATATTAGCCACGCTTAACCTTAAATGTTTCCTGTTGTACATGTGTATGGCATTTTGCAAAATATAAATCACAAGGTTAAACTAAAAGAAATAACATTTCACAGTTAAGGAACGTGACCGACTCATAATCACTAAAGAAGTTACTAAATTACAGCAACCAGTTACACCAAAATAGCACATGTTCTATTTCTATGCAACTGTGTTGCTGCTACTAATTGCATAGTGTGTACGCTTGAAAATACAGCAATTTTAATGCAGCTTCCGAATCGTCGCCGCCGCGACAAAGTTGCACCTTGAGAACCGGGCATAACTGACCGCAACTTCCGAATTTTAAATACAACACCCTGTATTTTAATGATTTTATGAATTTTACTCAAACTTCTGCACATACTTTGTATAAGGCATTATATATCTTGGCTTAATACTTTTTGAGATATTCCATTTGAGAAATGACTTTTTTGCAATTTGAGAGCCTGTACTCAAAATTGTTAACTTCCGGTTTAACCCGAAGCTTTTTTACTTCTTGATAAACCGGACTTTTTGAATAGGGTAAAAAAACCTACATAGGGACACAAGAATAAATAAGAATCAGAATGATAACTCTTCTTGTTGTCAAGCATCAAAAACAATAGATTTATTTTCCAATTTAAATTATTTTTGGCAATTGGCAATTGGAAATGCAGACATTCGGTATACATTTTGACTGACTACAGACTGACTAAATGAAAAGTTGTTTTATTATATCGATGGAAATACTGTTATTAATAAAACTGTAGCGGAATTTTAGAATTTCTTTCATAAAAAGGCCGGTTTTGGAAAAAAAATCGATATTTTTTGTTAGAAAGCCGTAATCGAAAAACTGACAAAAACGTCCCGAGATATTGACTACGACTTTAAATCCTGCCTAGTATGCAATACAACAAACAAGTACATTTAATACAAGAACTTAAACTTTTTAAATTTTTGCACTACTTTCTTCTCCGCTCTGTATCCAGCTATCCTTACTGACGCAAAACGGCTTGCTGAAACAAAATGTATACAAAACGACCTTTCAAGATCTGAAAATAGTGATGCAACGAATAAAAAACCGCACGGTTTTTTTTTAAAAAAACGTGTTTTTTATTAAAAAAAAAACAGAGCCCTCCGGTTTTTTTTAAAATCACGTTTTTTTTTTGTTATAACTACAAATCTAAGATACAGCGCCGATAAAAACGAAAATACAGAATACAATAGTTTATTTAAAAATCAAATACATAAAAATTTAACAAAAGTACATGATTACAAGCCAACCACATCACTATGTCTAACTAGCTACTTGCCTGGCCCTAATCGAGTTGGAACGATTTACCGATATTGCGCAGTTTACATTTTACGGAATTTTAACGCGACTTTAAACTGGCTAGTCTCTACAAGTTAGCTAAGTGCTGACGCTGTTGACAGACATAGCGTCATCGTCATCGCTGTCATTTGAATCATTGTCCACGTCAGTGCCTAGGTCACTTTCGGAAAGGACGGATGATCCAGACTCACTGAGTGCGATTTCAACTTCCTGTCCACAGTGATATACTGGCGTCAGAGCTTGGCCCAGCAGTGGGTTCAGAGTCACAGCTGGATTTGGGTTTTTCTTTTGCGTTACATTCCGCCATTAATTTCAAATTATTCGCGACCTAGACAATTTTTGACGCTCGGTTGTTGGTCAGCCGATTCCTATATTTGAAGTGAATCCTCGAGTATGAAGAAAAAGATCTTTCACATGCAGCCGATGTTGCTGGCAACTCTAGAAATCGGATCGCCAACCTGGATAGCTCAGAGTTAGAACAAAGTCCGCTCCACCAAGCTCTTGGACTGATAGCTTCGATAGTCTCGCTATTCCAGAGGAAAGATTTCTTAAATGGACCTTCTTTTAAAAAAAATTTTAAGTGTAAGTTTTTTTATGCTTTGGATTTGGTAAAAATAACTACATTCAGTTTCACATTTTAATAAATCCTTTTCTGTTCAAGAAAGAGGAATTTAGTATTCCTGTAAAGGTGTTTCCGAGGTTTTTGCTGATTTGGTTTCGAAAATCAATTTAGAACAATTAAAAACAAAAAAAAACGGTTTTTTATTGTTTGTTTTTCCGGTTTTTAATTCGATTAAAAAAAAAACGCGTTTTTTTACATCACTATCTGAAAATCTCATCAAAATTCGTCAATTCCTTTTCAAACTACATCAATTTAAAACTGATGCTGAAACTTTGGTTTTTCGTTTTTTTAAACGAGTAGTTTATTTAAAATTTGAGAAGCTACGGTCACTTAGGTAGTTAATTAAAAATATTTTTAAAGGCTAGATTACAATCCTACTCCTCTGACCAAAATTTCAAAAAGGTATCTTTATTAGTTCCTGAGATCTGTTAATAATAATAATTCTCACTGATTAATAATTTCCAGATTACAGAATGATCAATTTCAATGCAAACATTCTGATAGTAAAAACAAAAACAAGCCACAGAATATTAAGTCTGAAATTGCCACAGAAGTCGACATTAAAACAGAAGAAATTCACATTAAAGATGAAGCAGAAGGAGGAAGGTAAGTTAACCACGTCTTAAAAGTATCTTTGTTTAAAAAAGTATATTTTATCTATGTAGGACTATTTAATACAATCATTATTACCCAATCGTTTTTATTTTACAGTGTCTGATATTGAGCCGATTACTTAGAAGGTGTGAGAAATCAGAACACACAATTTTAATAAAAACCTCAATAGACATGATTTTGCGACCAATTAATTAAAACAGTTAAAAAAATATGAAGAATGGCATATGATGAAGCCACTAAACGCCATGTTTAACTAACCTTCACCTAACGCCGTAAATTTTTTCAATATTCCTTATAAGATTTGAAGAACTGCAAATGTTAAAATGTGCAAATTTCGATTAAATAGTAGTAGGTGTAGAATTCACTTCGCGGTACTGACCGAATAACTGTGAACACAGGAACAGTCACATAGAGTTGTGCCCTGTTCAATTTGACCTCGGTCAAATATTAGGTGGTCAAATACGGTCAAATACTTATTAAAATTGCTCCATGTTGAAATAAAGTGCGGATATGTGGTCGACCTGGACAAACGACATTTGGGGAATCACCGGCACCGATTGATGGTCTATTCAAGTTTCGGGGATATCCCTGGTTTATTCAGTGACGTTGTGGCGTCATTCGCCGTGAAAATTTAGCACGTTCAGTTTATTTTTCACTTTCACACACTTTATTTTCCTTTATAATATTTACTAACGGTATTATAAAGTGTGATCACTAATAGGTAGGGAGCTGGCGGCATTAATTTTTAAATGATTTCATCATGGGGCAGATGTTGATTAAATCAAAAAAAATATATATTAGCAACAAAAGTAAAATAAACAATATTAGCAACTTATGCTTTTAATTTATTGTTGCGATATCAAATGAGACTTGAAAGATGTAAAAAAATAAGCGCTGTAAACAATATTATCGCGTCTTCCTCTCGTTTTAATAAAATTGTCTTAATTAAAAAAAAAGAAATGCAACTGGCAGACGTTTTTCCTACTGCGTTTAAGAATAATTGATTTTTTTTGTCAATTATTATGATAAAAAAATTATTCCATCGTCAGATTGCGGTAAATATTAAAATTATTTTATAAAAATCACGAAATAAGCCACTTAGAAAATTGCAATATCGCAAACTTGTTTAAAAAAAAAACAACGTAATCATTTAATCGTGTCTGCCTTTAAGCCTAATTGCTTTAGTAATTATAAAAAACAAAAATGGAAAAGGCAGATTACTGTTGACAGTTGCTTACACTGCTGTTTATTCGAAGGCAGACAGATAATGAGATATTGAGTTTTTTAGGCAAAAATTTTTTTTGCAAAATGTATTCATATATTTTCTTAAATAATTGCTAGATTTTTTCTCCTCTTATGACTATGAGTATACCTGTGTATACCTCGAATACAGGTCAAAAATTTGACGTCTACAAATACACACTCACTAATATACCTTGTGTGAATGCTGTCGAGTTGTATTGAATAATGAATTGGTTTGTTGGTAGGTAAGCCAAAGTTGGAGTCTAGTTGAAGTCTACCACCAATAGGTGTCCTTGAAAATTTCAGTGCGTAAGGAGCAATGAAGCGGTAGAAGGGAACGGAGCAGATGCTCCAAAACATCAAATGAGTAATATAGTGCAGAGCCATCGTCGAAAGATATTCTAAATGGTCTAGTCAGTTCTTTAAAGGCCGCGAAGTGCCGGCATTTTTTGCAATCGGTCGTAAAGCATTCAAACGTGATGGAAACAACGATGTACGGGGACTCCGCGATAACAATCGAAATGGTTTTATTTGTTAGTGGTTTTACGAGGTCCAGGCAAGATATTTATATGAGTATTTAAAATAGGTTTAATCGAAAAAGTTCAACAACATTAAACGTGATTTATTACTGAACATAAAGTACAACAAATTAGTGTATTAAGTACTGTATACACAACGATGAATAAATGCAGAGTAATCATGTTAATTAAAATCTACCTGAAATTAATTAGTTGAAAAAATGAAATGAACATAACTTCATTGTTTTTAGAATAACATGCTAATACAAAAACAAAATATTGTGTCTTTGTGTGTGTGTGTGGAATAATACCTTAGACAATAGAAAATGTGAATAAATTTGTTTTTGGGAATGTTGCATTAATCAGAAACCTATATGTCTGCCTCCTTTTTTATATTGTTGTAGAAATTCTATTAAAATCGATGAAATGATTTAGTAAAGTTTTTTTTCTTGCATGTTTGTAATTATTATTATAAAAAATGCAACATTGTGGTCATCTGCCTTCCGTTGATTTATTATCTGTATAGCGCCTCTAATACAATATATCAATGGCAGACACGATAATATAATTTATGACAGTTTATTTTTTTTCAATTTAAAAATTCATTTTCACAAAAAATCAGCGCCATCTAAGCTCAGGTCTATCTTTTTCCAACCCACATAGTTGTAAACTACATTCCATATTACTATGAACGACGATGAAAACATATACCGAAATTGCCACCAGCTCCCTAACTATGTCTTACAAAAATGCAATATTGCAGAAATTACTTAATAAGAAAATAATTCTATTCTGAAAGAGGACCCGGTCAAATTGTCGGTTGCTGACCGGTCAAATGCAGAACTTTACAGTACAGTTTACAGTCACATATAATTTAAACATTTAGTTGTGCACTGTGTTATATAAAACTGAATGTCTAAATTATCAATACGTCGCGGCCACTATTCACTTGAAAAAGATTAGGCAATGTTCTGATCTCTTTCATTTTAGAGTATACCAGGCGCGGCCCGTAATTTTTTTACAGGTGGGGCCAATTTTGTAGGCAACTAGTAATATCAACGTAACAAGCAAAATACACTTTTTTAATTAAGGAAGGTTTTTTAATAGCGTGCCTAGTTCTGCCAAGAAATTGTTTACCTACCAATAAACACCGCAAAAATATATATATTAAAATTGAATTTTTGCTGTGACTTTTCGAAATGTAAACAAAAGTTTATGCAAATACAATGCGTACATTAGGTAATTAGTTTTTCTTTGTCTATCCCAAATGTTTTCCAATAGTACATTTCACGGAGCGGTTCGAATGTATTTCCATAGAGGCCCGGGACAAGCCTAGAACGGTCAAGTGTGCGCCGAAAGCGATATTATTGGTGGGTCGTCATATGTATATTTATATATTTTTTAACTTCCTGAAGCGTGTATGATTATTTCTCTCTTAGTTTCAATGCCTGTATATAGTTTTCTATTTCCATATAAACCTATGAGGTCAATTTAAAATACGCCGAGCCCGGAGCAAGCACCACAGGAATTGGTACTTCCCTTCCCATGGCTCAATTTTTTATTGGGGAGTTTTGGCATGTAACTTGTACTTTTTTGAAAGAAAAGATAATTATTTTTGGGTTTTAAAATAGCTATTTATGCCATCAGTTACGAAATGCCTAATTTTGTGTAACGCGTGAGATTTTTGCGGAACGAACGAAGTGAGTTCCGCAAAAACTCACAAGTTACACAAAATTTCATTTCGTAACGTATTGCATACAAGATTTTTTCTAATTTTGAAGAAAGTAATAAAAAAATAAAGTTTAATATAATTGATAAAAATTTTAAAACATAAATCTAGTTTGTTGCTGTTACTTCATGTTAGTTGTCAGTTTGACATTTTGTAAAAAAGTCTAAACGGAAGGTTTTTAGCGAGATTGATATATTTTTAGTTTTATTTTTAAAAAATGAGTGATTCAGGATCTGAAGAGCTACCAAGCGATATTGAAGAGGCAGCAGGTAATGCTTTAGTATCAGTAATTCCCAAAAAGTCAAAGGCAGTTTAT
The DNA here is from genome assembly GCA_963971165.1 of Philopedon plagiatum. Classification (NCBI taxonomy): domain Eukaryota; kingdom Metazoa; phylum Arthropoda; class Insecta; order Coleoptera; family Curculionidae; genus Philopedon; species Philopedon plagiatum. Next base: position 10,277,196 of record OZ020194.1, read on the forward strand.
GATTTGGCATACGAAAAATTTGTTACGTGGTGTGATGAGAAGAAAATTAAACATGTTAATGAGAAAGTTTTACTTGCATATTTTGAGGGTAAGAAAGATCTAAAAGTTTCCACATTATGGACACTTTACTCAATGTTAAGGTCTGAACTAAATCTGAAAAGGAATATTGATATTAAAAAATATACAAATTTGGTAGCATATATTAAAAGGCGAGCGGACGGGTACAGTGCTAAAAAGTCAAAAGTTTTTAGTAAAGAAGATTTTGCCAAATTTTTAGTGGAAGCTGATGACAAAGAATACTTAATGGCTAAGGTTGCAATGATTATTGGAATGGCAGGAGCGTGCAGAAAAGCAGAATTAACATTTCTTCCAGTTGAAAATGTTATAGACGAAGGAAGCCATTTTCGTGTTGATATCCCACCTTCAAAAACAAAAGTTACACGGCAGTTTGCAATTACCACTGGAGACATTGAAAATACGAATCTTGTTGAAATATTAAGAAAATATATTAAGTTGCGTCCCCAGATTCTTAAACACAACAGATTTTTTGTAAAATATGCGAATGGAAAATGTACCAGAAATCCTGTGGGAATTAACACATTTAGCAGTCTGCCAAAAGTTATTGCACAATTTCTTGGTCTTTCAAATCCTGTTCTATATACTGGCCACTGCTTCAGAAGAAGCTCTGCCACTTTCCTAGCAGACAGTGGCGCTGATATTTTAAAATTAAAGAGGCACGGAGGTTGGAAATCTAGCTCTGTTGCGGAGGGATATGTTGAAAATTCCATGAATAATAAAAAACTTATAGCGCAAGAAATATTTGGTCAAACATCTAATGCAACGTGCGTCGTCTCCCAAATAACAGCAAGTTCGAGCAATGAAAAAAGTATGTCGTCGGGAATTAATTTAAATAATTGCAATAATTGTGTTATCAATATTTATAATAATTAATTAATTTATAATTTATGTTGTTATCGTGTATTAATAATAATTAATTAATTTATAATTTATGTTGTTATCGTGTATTATAACAGTTTAATAAATAGAATAATTCTTTTTGTCACTAATTTTGAAATACATTTTTCGTCACCAATTGCATAAAATTTTACTTTATGTAACTAGTTACAAAAAGTAAGACGTTTCATAACGTCAATCAGTTTTACAAAGTGTCACTTTAAATGTCAAAATTAGAAAAAATAAATTCTATGGGTCATTGGCCAAATGACCTTATGGGCAAGCCGCGCATGGAGTATATCAAAATGGAGCGTTGGTCTACACAACATCTCGTCTTTTGTGTTGATAAATTGATTCCATTTAATTCAGTAATCGCTGTTCAAAGGTGTTCTCGACGTGATTTTTGTGTCCGCCGCTGTCCTCAGCGTAAGAGTATTTTAGTTTGGCGCAATAAATGCAGACAACTTTGATCTATTGTAGACAAAAAGTCAAGTTCAAGATTAAGAACTGCCTGCAATGAACGTAACGAAGAAAGGGTAAGAAATGCAGTTATTGCTAGTCCAAAAAAAACCCGCTCTTAGGCTACTTTCAGACGGTACGGTTTTCTGTCGTTGTCGTGCAGCGATCGTGTCGTGGAAAAATCTATGCTTCCATTTAAAACAATGCGTAAAAACTATATACGATATCGTTGCCGTACACGACAACGACAGAAAACCGTACCGTCTGGAAGTAGCCTCAAACATGCTTCCGTCCTTGGTTTGAGTGATCGAAGCACGAGAAGAATGTTAAAACGCATGAATTTTCATCCATATAAGATCGCAATAGCTCAAGAATAAATGATCAAGATAAGATTAATAGACTTGAATTTTGTCGATTCATGATAATCACCAAGGTATCGAAAATAACCTTTTCATGAGTGACGAGGCACATTTTTATCTCAACGGCGATGTAAATAAGCAAAATTACCTTTATTGGGCTCAAGAGAATCCTCGGGAATTCATGAACGACCTTTACATTGCCCTAAAGTAACTGTATGGTGTGCCATTTTATCGTCTAGAATAATTGGGCCTTATTTTTTTGAAGAGAATGGTCAGACGGTAACCGTTACCGTTGCGCACTATATTCAAATGCTGCAGACTTCCTTTTTACCTCAAATTGAAGAAGAAATAGGACATTACTGGTTTCAGCAAGACGGGGCAACAAATAAGCATGGGCATTTTAAGAGAATCCTTTCCAAACAGACTCATTTCAAGCAATGGCCAGATCTTTCAGCTCCGGATTATTTTCTTTGGGGCTATTTAAAGCTTAAAGTATTTGTGAATAAACCCAGAAATTTAAGAGATTTGAAATTAAAGATTAGAAATGAAATCAATGCTATCCCACGTCACGTTCTTCAAAACGTTATGCAAAATTTGCTAATCAATTAGAAGAATGCATTGAGAACAATAACGATCATTTACGAAGCACTATATTTAAATCATAAAAACTCCCATCTTTCTAGTTTAAAAATATGTATTAATTCGTTTTATTATTAGTTAATAAATTTTTATAAGCTGTTTAAATTGGGTAGTTTATTTTGCCGAACCCTGTATAAGAATAAGACGTGTTAATAAGGTTTTGTACTTTGTACCATAAACTTATTACCTACTGATTTTTTTGAGAATTGATAAAGAAGCAAGTATTTAATTACGTTTTTTTCTCATTATAACACAAAAATCAGGTAACAAAATTAAATCATCTTTGAAACTTCAATTGTGTAGACCTGTGTAGTTAGATAAAGAATGCTTATTTTCAAAATATAGTGCAAATTCGCTGCCAAGCAAAGGTTTTGATTGGCAGATAAAATAGAAGGGTTGTTAATGAGATATGCAGAGATATATAAGTCCTTATATTTTTATTTTATTTTCATCTCCGCGAAACTGTAAAGAAAACGGTGTCACCACTGGACGAGCTTGCAGCTCTACTCATCAGTAGTAATCAGCATTACTGTTAATGTGTTATTTCTCATTTTTAGCACTCGCATGCAGCCATGTCAAAGAGGCCGCAAGAAAACTCAATCTCGTAAGAAAATCAAAAAGAATCGACGTAAAACAATGAAAATTAAAAGAAAGCCAAAATCACATCGGAGTAACAAACAAAATTCAGTAGACATATACAAGTGTGATGACTGTACTTACCAAACAGTTGAGAAATATCGTTTAAACCGACATCAAGTTCGTCATAAGGACGTAACAGAAGTTGAAATGTACCATTGCTCGGATTGTAGTTTCAGCTCAAAATACAAACGCAGTTTAAAAGTACATTCTCTTCAACATACTAATCCAGAAAAATTGAGAATGCATCAAGAATACCTTCATAAATATCGAAAAGGGAAAGATAATGTACTCGTATATAGCTGTGACAAATGTGATTATCAAACTGCGAATATAACCATTCTACAGAGACATAGAATCCTGATCCATAATCAAGAAGATTTGGAATATTTAAAAACGCTACAGTGCTCCGAGTGTTCCTATAAAACATTCGATCAGAATTATCTAAGAAACCATATTAGGCGTCATAAAAAAGATTTAGTCGACAATTTTAGGTGCCCCCATTGTAGTTATCGAACAGTCGATAGGAGCAATTTCAATAGACATGTTGGGACTCATTTTCAAAACACTACATACACATGTTTTGACTGTGGTTTGCAAACTAAAAATAAAAATTGCTTAAAATATCACGTTATGCGCCATACAAATTCTACAGACGTGAAGAATAGGAGATCCATCTTTCATGAGTTATCTATTCAAAAATGTCAATATTGCGAATTTAAAACAAAAACCAGGGCCGATTTATTAATACATGAGGGTGCACATAAAAACGCGAAAAAAATCAAAGTGCATGAATGTCAAAAATGCGAATATAAGACAATATACAAGAGCAGCATGAAAAGACATATTGATAGACACGAAAATCACTTACGACCTAGACCTGAATTACAAAAATGCGATAAGTGCGATTTTGAGACGACTTCCAGGTTTAGTTTGCGCCACCACAGTCTCATGCACAAAAATGGCGGGGAAGCAGAACTATACAAGTGTAATAAATGTACATTTGAAACAATTTACGGAGGCAATTTCAAAAGACACGTCCAACGCCATAAAGGTGAGCAGGTCTACTACCACTGTTACGAGTGTAATTTTAAACGTGTTCGCAAGGATGAATTGAGAAATCATATTTTTCGCCACCATAAAAAAGATGCGTTTTTAAGCATCGAATCTGCGATCTGAAAATCTCTTAACTGTATTTTTTTTAACACCGTCGTGTTTTCATATTATCTTGGCGCCGAAAGTCAGGAAATGTTTTTTTTGCATTGGCTATCCTGACTGGGCTACACACAATCATGCAAGTGTTAAGACTTGCCTGAGCAGGTATAAACTCGCGCGCAAGTACGACGTGTGTGGACGATGACGAGCGGAGCGCGTTCAAGATAAAGCGCGGCATGACCATGAACATCCTGAATTTGGCACCCCTTGATTTTGCGAGCAAGTGCGAAGACTTACCTGATGTGCGTATGCAAAACTGCTTTCAACCTTCAGTTCCAAGTTGCTTATTTAAATCTGTAACAGTATTAAAATTAGAGAAAAAAATTAGGCCAGACCGTGTGGGCCAAACCCATATAATAGATTTTAAAATGCGTTTATTTATACCACGCCAATCATTGGATACCTGGGGGTTATTTCGGCTTGAACTTCAAGAATTCTATTTTGTGATCTTGGATTCGATTTGGTATGATTGTTTACGTTTTCGCTCTATCTCGGTCCTTTCGCGAAGTCTGGGCAAAATCATAGAATACTTTTGTGTATAAAATTACAAAGAAAATGATAATAAAACGAAGTCGCTAGGCTAATTTGTTTCGGAGAAAAGGCGAATCAATTTTTGACCTCAATAGGCAATATGAATGTAACTCAAATAAATCTAAAATATTTTTTTGTATTCTCTACATAAATTAATTATTTATGGCGGTTGTTTTTAACCATTTATTTAGCTTTTTATTAAGAAATAAAAAGATTTTCTTGTACAAATTCGAAACTTGCGAAACGTGATTACTATAGGTTGTGGCGTCACAGGAGATGTAAATAAAGATGCTGTTATGACTAGTGTACTGTAAATATAATTTAATAGCTTTTTATGTGCTTGTTATGACACGCGCACCTTGAAATATCAATAGAAAATGCGGGATGCAATATAAAGCTACCCACTTGATAATAAAAAGGTGGTAAATGCCCGATAAATTAAGAGCGTTTTCTTCATGTGCCTGCTAAATTAGGTCGCCCACTCGTAGAATTTGCGGAAAAACGGGGGAAAATAGAATTTAGTAGGGTCGTAAACGGCATGTTGTCACATTAATTACGTGAAGTGGTCGTTAACAGGACAAATTTATGGGAATTTTCGCTATATAAGCGGGATGACTCCTGCTAGGAGGTAGTTGAAAGATACTCACCGATGTAAGGTGTTACGCTGCCCGATCGCGAACCGAGATTCTGTCTTCGGGAAAGTCCAAAATTCTGCTGCAGTTAACAGTATTATCAGAGCCCATTTTTAATAACAAAATACACATAACCTCATTAAGAAAATTTGATCACTTGTTCGACATACCGAATGTAATGTGAAGCGTGAGGTCGGTAAGCTTCAGTTACGTTTTTTATGTTACCGAAACAAACTTAGGTATGCTGTGACGTCATGAGTAACGTCGCCAGAAAACCTAAAGGTTACTTGACCTTACTTAAGATACTTGGCCTCGCCAGAAATCACTTAAAGTGTAGTTGATCCAGAGATTTGTGTTTTTCTGTTAGGGAACAGGGGAACATAGAAAAAATAACTAGAATATATAAATCACATGGGTGAGTCTCGAATTAAATAGGTGGAAACACGACCGTTGCACCACTAGTAGTCCACCCTACCACTACGTGGCACTGTAGGATAATTCTTCTGCAAGTAGGCTACCATCATTTCACTCGTTGTTTGAACTTTTAGACAGTTGACGTAAACGTTTTGTCAAATTTTGCCGCGATTTGTAACAGGCTGACGCAATAATTATTTTATATTTTTAAACAATAATTTTATTTTCATTACCTATTTTATTGTATTTTTTGCAACTGTTTTGTTGTTTAGAATGGTTTTAGGATTTCATCACACAGGTATGTATGCACGTTACATAATGTTTTTTTCTAAATATCAGATATTCATGCCTGATAGATTTCTTTGCCTGAAAGGTTTTATATGAACAAAGTTATAATTTTTTTAAAATAATATTTTCTGTACGGATGAAGTTATTGGTTTTTATGTGCATAATGATAATAGGTAGGGGGAGTACGAATTTCTGTAGTCGGGAGAATAGCATGAGTGCTTTTTTATATATTTTGTTTTATGACCTTTCAAGGTCGGGGGGATTTGTATTGTTATATTCTTTTTTATTTATTTATTTTTAGGATAATGCTTTTAAAAATCTATTATGACTGTCCATGAACAAGATTGGAACATTAGGTTTAAAACAATGAAAAAAAAGTTGAAAGCCATTTTAGTGCCGTAAGTTTTTGTTTTTATTACTTATCTTCCTTGATTTTTAGTGTATGGCCTTTACCTCCCTATAAAGTTAAAACATTCTAATCCAGTAAGTTAAATTGATAGGTTTTTACTAATATATTTTTTTCTTGCATAAACTTCGCGAGCATTCACCATCTGAACAGAAAGTCCAGAACAGCATAGCCTCAACAAGACATTTTAATTCGGATTGGACCAAATATTGCCAAACGTGACCGTAGGGTTCCGGAATGTGACCTGTGATACCAGAATGTGACCAGTAAAACCCTAACATGACCTGTGATACAAGAACTCTGAGGAAATAGAATATAAAGACTATACAGCCAGTCTACATTTCTATATTGTTCTTCTTGTTGTTTGTTCTTTAAGAATTCTGCTTTTGTTTTAAATAATATATATTTAATATTTGTTTTAAGTAATGCTGGCGTTGCAGTGGAGGCAGAGAAATTACTTGTAGTTTTAGGCTCAACTCAATGTTGTCTGTTAATTTTTTTAGTTTTTCTTCCATGCACTCCCTAATTTTTTTTATAAATCCTGGTAGACGATGTTTTTAATGCCGGATTTACATTTGTGTAGATATCCTTCGTGAATTTCAGCATGCTAACATGAATTCGTAAAAACATGGGGTTATCTTTCAAGCTTCGGGGTATTATAGGTATATGTATAGTCTCGACTTTATTTATATAAAATTAATTGGAAATTTCACCTTTCTTTACTTCCTGTTTAATCTATTAACTTCTCTTGTATTTTTTTTTATTTATATGCATTTTGGGCTAGTTTTTGTAACAATGTGATAACAATAACTGTTTGGTAAATTAAGCCGAAATGTACATACTTTGTAGTTTTATTATATAAGTTATATTTTACATATTATTCTGTGTAGGGTTTATAAGTATCAGTATTTGATTGTTAAAGACTATTCTCGATTTTTTAGTTTGTTTATAGGTAATATCCTCTGAAATATAATTTAATCAGTAAAATCGTTAATTTATAGCTGATTTTACTGAATATATTACATTTTATTGTGTCATACGAAAAAATCGAATCGAAATAAATCGTCTTTGAAACAATCAAATACTGGCTTGAAAATAATTAATATATTTAACATATCACTTTTAAACCAGCCGCCACGAGAAAACGAGCTAGGGCGACGTCAGGTGGTAGGGTGGGTGCTCTTTTATTGATTATTTAAATTTCGTGTTTCCGGGTTTTACTTAGGAGTTAACATTTCTAACTGATTATATTTTGTTCGATATAAATATTAGTTAAAAATTCCTAGAAAATTGGAGTTAGTACCTAACCTCGGCAGTAAGTATCAGACTGCTAGGAAGTCAATTGCAAGACTAGAAAAGGTGTTAGGTAAACTGGTGGTTTAACAGAAGTTGACACGGGAATCTTCCGATCCCCGCGAAAGGTAATCCTGTCACCGCCAGCTGTATTTCTAGGTTACCGTTACGGACATATAGAAAAAGTAAAGAAAGATAAAAGCATCAGTGGTGGGAGTTACATTACGGTATTTTAAAATAAAAATACAGATAATTCGTTCAAGTAACCAAGCTATTGCATTTGCTCGGGCACTTACCTATTCCGGCAAATCTTAACACTTGAATGGCCGTCTGTAACCTAGTTTAAATCGGACGAACGGTTTATCTTCAGTTGCACTTAAAAATCTCACCGTCTTTCCTTGATACAGTTTAAATTTAAATAAACAAAACTGAAGACACAGCGATGTTGTCTGCACAGGTTAAGCAAGTTTTCGCAAGCTCAAACAATCAAGAGTTGCAATTGATGCCACGCTTTTGCATGAACGCGTCGCTCGTCATCGCCCACGCAGTCAAGTCTTAACACTTGCATGACTGTGTAGTCTGGTTAAGAATAATTTATTAAAAACAATACAGATAAGGATATACTATGGGGCTGCGATTTATTGTAATAAGCCATTTATTTAATAAAATGTCTAGGTTATGGTTTGGTCCCAGAATACCTTATGTAGATAAGGTATTCTGGGGTTTGGTGATTAGATTTTCCAAGACTTTTCTTAAGTTTGCTGTAATTTAAGCTGAAGTCAGTAATCCACCTTAGAGCGTTTAGATGATGATGATGAAGTATCGTAAAATGTGGGTTAATTTTATGGAAATGATAATGATAATTTTGTAGCTGGCTCGAGGAGGTTGCAACGCCTTTACAGTGCTAAAACACTATATTAATCGGTTTCCCTATAAAAATAATCATTTAAATCATTGGACTTTTCATGGCGATTGTAAAATTAGGTACTTATCTTATGTCATTTAAAGCTTGGACCTGGAACATCAAATGCCGACTCCAAGATCTATTCTTTGTGGGGTTTCTCCTCCACTCCAAAGGCTTGGACAGCAACACAGGTTTAGGACTTCTCCGAACGATCAAAACGTCAAAAAGCTGACTTCCGAACTCCGTGACTCAATGAGATAATTGCATTGAGTAAATAAACTGAATAATAATTAAGCTGGTTAAATAATTGGCTGGGTTTTCCCTAAAAAGAATGATATGAATCACGCATATATATAAAAATAAGAAAAATCAGTCCCTACTCACCTTTTAGAGTTCCTAACAAAGGATCATCTGTGCAAAACAGGAGGGATGAAACTAGATTTTAATTTCCTCAGATAAGGGGCCTTACGTTCACTTAGCCCTCAGAATGACATCGGATAAATGACCTACTCAAAAATCATCAACGTCAAGCAAGGCTCATGCTCTCGCGAATCAACGCGATTCATTTGAACTACTTGAAAATATGACAGTAACAGACGTTACAACGCAACGTTGGTCAGGTGACTAACTTTACTTCAGTTGCAGGTGTTATTGTCCCTCGTCCATTGGACGGTTTGACTTGCTCACCACCCGGTCTAGCGCTTAGACCAGAGCCCTAGCGACTCAAGGATGGTTTACACGTTCTCTAGTTTGGGTGGTAGATCCTTGGAATCTCAGGATTCGTTGGGTACGTACCCTCGGACACCGTCGCTAGGTGCTTAAACTCTAAGTCAAACTATGTGTAGTCGGCAGGTATTGTAACGCGACCGAAACGAAACTCCGGTCACTAAGGCAAAGTAACGCGCGTCTAGCGCCCGTCATCTGAACTTACCCTAACTTAAAATGTTTTATATAATAGAGCACGTTACTGTTATCGTTATCAGTGCCATCTAAACGCTAGACAGTGAATTAGCGAACGTGCTTTACTATTTTGGATAGTTTAAGTTGATTTAAGACTGATTTTGATTAGTTTGGTGCCCTATCTAGAGTTACTTAGGTCGTGTGTCACTGTTTCCCTGACCACTTTATGTTATAGTATAGAGTATAGACACTCACTTGACAACTCAAATTAAGAACGTGGCGTCCTCTTCAGCTGATTTGCTAACTACTATGACGGGGAATGTTTTCGTCTCGTCTTTCTCTTCATTATCGTGTTATGTGGCATCTTTGTCAATTATGTCGTCAAGTGAGCCCTCCTTCCCAGTTAAAAATCAGCTGATTGCAACTGGCTTCCTTAATTTGAGTCGCCAATAGCTGTAAAATTGTACAGTGACCAGCGTAGATTACGCATCAAAAATTTACAATAACTTTTAATTTGAGGTGATTTTTGGAACATAATTTTCAAATTTTTAGCTAATCCCTTCTCTTGCCAAACCCTTTAAGACGGCAGTATTTAAGCTGTTTATGGTTTCTAATTGTAATAATGCTCACATCAAATTTTGTCAAAATCAAAAAATTATATTACGTAATTTTTACCTTAAGTATTATGTTTTTTGCACAACGGCCAGATTCTCTAAGTTTTTCGCAAATTTTTAAAGAAAATGGCAATTGTACGTACTTTCGACAATGTTAGAACTATATAAATTCATTCTAGCAATTCGTTCCAAGATGAAAATCGTTTGGAAACCAAGCAAATCGAAATAGCAGAATAATTCGTAAGTTTTTAGTGACGACTTATTAACAATGACAGGACCAAAACCTGTCAAACTGATAAACTAGAAGATCTTAATAAAATTTAAACCAGTACTAAATCTTAAACCTTCTTAGTGCGGGTACTTTGGGCTTTGGGCATTGATTTAACTAACGCTGATTACTTTAATCAGACGTTTGTAATGTGTCAGTCGTTATTTGGCATACTGTCAGATGGAACAGTCAAAACTTTGATACATGCTCAAACTGGTTAATCGGAGCCAATGTACCCGTCCTTAGTGAATCTGATTGTTAAGTTTTATTACGTGTAATTTATTAGATATTAGTCCGAGATCTGGCGACATAAATTTTCCGTCAATTTTATTACAATTTTGTTTTATCATTAATCTATTACTTTTATGTTACGGATAGTAAAAAATGGTCATCTGCCAGGGTACGCGCGGGGCAAGGCTTGTCGGGAGCGTTTCAAACATGTAACGATTGACAGAAGATTTTGTCCCGCTGAAAGACTGGCAAACTGTTTTTCTTTCATTTTATAATAAGCTGTTGGTACAAGAAGTCTATCGACTTGCCTGTTTGACTGATAAAAGCACTCTGTTCCGCAGTTAGGCTGGCAGTCTTGCTTTAACACGCCCCCGCCAAGTTTTGTCTCGCTATTCGCGTAGCAGTAACGCTATTCACCAATCGGAAGGCTAGCATGAGGTTAAAGGCAGGTGCGGTCACAGCATTACAACCAACTTCCCAACCCTAATAAAATGAGTCACCAAAATCGTCGCCAGCGTCCGGACTAGTATTTTCTTGGACGAAAGTTCATGTGGAGATTTTTTTTTTTAAATTTAACTGTTATAGCAATTAAACAATGTTATTCACTTACTCATCAAAATAAAAATGTATTTTGTTGTTCCAGTTTTTCTTTAATTTGGTGACTAAACTGGCATCGCACCGGATTTTCCTGATACTTATAAAAACATAGGTTTGTATGGGAACGTGTACACGCATTCTGGTCGCGATAAGATACGATTCGAATTTCGTCTTAAATAAAGGCAAAACAAGGCAGTTGAAATTTTCGCAAGGCCTCTAAAGAAAAATGTATATTCTAAAATATGAAATTCTAATAATACTTTCATATATAAAAACCTCTGCTTTAAAATAGTCTAAAAACGTCAAAAATGTAAAATTTTGCATAAAAAGGGCCTTCCAGGTCAAATTCTTTAGATAACGTAAAAACAGATGGCCAAGCGATGCTGTCGCACCACCAAGCCACGCCAACCTCCTCCGCCGAGGGAAGGCGCGGATACTTGAGCGCTCGACGCGACCGTATAAAGGTATTCTTCAGACTCAGGTTCAGATGTCAGATAGACATTCAAATTTTCCCCTTTAAATCAAGTGGTTACGCTGCCAGTGGGGTTTCTCCTTTTAGTGATTTTTTAATCAAAATAACGAGAGTCGTACATCACAATTTAGGCTTATAAACAATATAAAATAAACTATTTAAAAATATTAAACTAAACCCTTAGAACGCTGTTAGAAAGGGAGCAACCTTAGGGGGAGAACTTAAAATGAAAGTATAAGATTATCAAATATTATTTTACATAAATTATAAATGAAAGAGAGACCTAATTTCTAACGGTACCAGGTAATGGTGTCAATTAACTTTTCTTTCGAGATTAGGGTCAGTATTATAGGGCAAGTGCAAGAGCACCCTTCTTATTCAATACAGATGGTCCGTTTGTCTTCCAGGGGCTATTTGCCATTAGAAAAAAGGGGGATAACAAAGGGCGGTGAACCGACAGGGCAGATGTAAAAAAGGTATTTTAAGAAATTAAACGTAATCTGCATTAGTAAACAGAAATGTTAAAAAGGGTTGGGTTGGAGTCAATGCATGATGGTCGCATTTTACTAACGTGTTATCAAAATTGGCTACAATAAAGTAAAGAAAGGGTGTATGTGTTGGCATGATGCTACCAGTACAACGTTAACATATATATGGTATATATAAAACGTGCGATGATCTTTTTTTTAAGAAAGGGTTATAATCGACGATATTGCGCTGTCGAGGTTTTTGGTGCCTTAGTAATAAAAAAACAACGCTTGCTCGAGAAGAAAAGTGACACATGCGGAGAGCAGGTGGACTCCTAACCCTTGATTGCACTTTTATATGTTATACGTTGAGGTGCCCGATATTTTGTTTGGGTGTCGAATGCCGGTGGTAATCATCAGCATATTACAGTTAATTAATTTAACAGTAGTGTTCCACTGCTCAGGTTTTCGACTCCTCACGGATTGTCCGACAGTGGGGTTTAGCTGAATCGCCATCCACACTACTTAGTGACATTATGCCAAGCGTGTACGTAATTTGGGGTCATAACGCGTGTTAGAGGTATTGAAAGGTTAAATAAAAATTATACGTACGCGTCACAAGGGGCGATACCAATAATAAAATGAAGGTTATCCCTGTTACCAAAGAAAAAGGGTTAGATAAGGGGACGACAAGACCCGTAAATTGAGTTTTAGTTTGAGGCCAAGCAGTGGATCGCGAGGATACTGTGAGGCTATTAGGTATTACTCTGGATACGGGACTTACATTTCAATACCATATTCATAATTTGTGCAATGGATTGTCTTCTGACATACGAACACGATCGTATTCGATTACTGTATTACTAACTCATAGGATGCGATGGCATGATTTCGGATGCGATGGCATGATTTCGGATGCGAGAGGTCGGATGCTATTGCATCATTTTGGGTGTGATGCGATCAAGTGTCTAAAGGCGGAAGTCCACTATTCGCACTGGACGCAACGCATCGCACGTATCGTACTGATCAGATTTTGATATTCTCCCTATTAACTTCCATATAACAGCGTTTCTTTGCCCTCATCGTATGCGCCGGACACCGACAATTATTCAGATAGCAAACTAGCAAAAAATGCGCCAATCTAACGATGCGCGAAAATGGCGGCTTTTTAAATTATACCAAAATAATTTTTTTTAGTTAAATTGTCGAAGTAACTTTTTCCAAATAATATTTTTGGGTTTGCAATGACTTGTTTGAACGATTTATGCAATGGAAAAATACATGCATAGTAAGCAAGTGACAAGAATACCTTACTAGAAACTCAATCACAATGTCGAAATGTGGACTTGTCGGCGGAGACGGATCGGAACCAAAAAGCCAAATAAAAAATGAGTTTCGTCCGTTGCTTATTATGACTATTTTTATTTCAAAACGGCTTTAACAAAAAATTGTCGAAAACATTCACTAATTTAATTAACGATCCAAAACTTACCCTACATACTAACAATAAGACTAACAGGTGTCTTTTATATTGACATAACACTCATCCCTGTTATGTTGCAGTCGAATATGGGCCAGCAAATTCTTCCTGCGGACGGTCTCATAGCTGCAATGCGGACATTTATTCATAGTCTGCGGGTTCGGCCTCATATGAACAACAATGTGTTCTTTCAATCGATATTTAAAAGGCGACTTATACTCGCAGTTGTAACACTGAAACATCTCTATCTCTTCATTATTGCGATGATGCCGGATCTTGTGAGTGTTTAAGTTACTCTTATGCAATGTCTTATAGTTACATTCTGAGCACTTCCACATGTTCACTTCCTCGGGCTTTTTATGAGTCAGCAAATGTTTCTTGAAATCGCTCTTGTACAGGCTCTCGTAACTGCAATGTTCGCATCTGTTCATGGTCACTCCGTCAGAGTTATGTTCGCGAACCATGTGCACTTTTAAATTAACGTTTCTTGTTGCCCGAAAATCGCAAAATTTACACTTGTACATATCATTTTCAGTAACTATAAAAGAGTGGGACTTTAAATGAGATCTAAAACAATGTTTGAGGGTAGTTTGGTACTCGCAGAAATTGCAGTGGATAACTTCGCCTTTAACTTTTTTAACTTCCTTATCTTTGTGTCGTCTAGAGTTGTGTCTGTATAATTGGCGTTTGTTGGTGGCGTAGAACTCACAATCTTTACATTGGTAGGTTTCTTGGAAAAGAAAATGATCTGAGTTCAATTCTGGTTCTAAAACAAAAATTCAGTTGTAATATAATTCGTCAGCAGATAAATAGGCAGATTTTGGGAAAAAACCGACAGATTTTAAAAGCAAAATTGGCAATTTTCGGTTATTTAGGAAGTTAAGGGCAATATTTCACCGGGATGCCATGACGTCGCACAGAGGATATTTTATCTATTCTAGCAATTAATAAATAAAAAAAAGTTGTTAAAAAATCCGAAATAAACTAGACTATTTTAACAAGAACATACTAGTTTACAGTAATCGAAAATATTTGTCTCCGTATCGCTCGTATTAGGTTGGAGTTGTACCACAAATAATCTGCATTTACTCCAGTCAAGTCACTTTTGCCTCGTAAATTATACGTGCATTGGCCTTATATTTTCCTGTGTTGCGCTCGCTACATTTTGTGTGAAGTATTTTAGTTTGAGGCAAGTACTATAATTTTTATTACCTCTATGAGTTTGGTGCTTTAAATTAATTTGGAGGTAGTATTTTTGAAAATTTTCTGAACTTTTTATAATTAATTATGTAAAAGGCATATTCGCAGTTTTAAGATATTCATAGATTTTGTGTGTTTTTAGGTTTTTTAAATATCTTAAATCATTGCCTTCTTAACTAGACAGGGTGGTACAAAAAGATGTTAAGAAATTTTAAGGGCAGAATCTACATCCAAAATTATAAAAATAAGTTTATAGAAACATGGATCCTCAAACGCTTCTTTTACGAGATACAGGGTGTTTCATATTTTCTTTTTTAAATGATTCTTTTTAATTTCTCGAAAATGCTTTAAGATATTGACATAAATTGTGGTACACGCCTATATGTAATCAAAGGGTACCTTTACGTGCAAAAATTTATTTTCTAACTTACTTGCATCAGTGGCGTGCGTGCTGGTAACTCTTTATTTTTAGCGAAAAAAATGGCACTCCACTGATTTTTTGCAGAATTGATTTCGTTCTCTTAAAGCCCAATTAATTCTGCGTGAAAAGTGTTATTTGAGCTTTTTCGTTCTGAGGCACCGTTTTAGAGTTAGAATTAATTTATTTCTTACAATAAAAATAAATAATTAAAATTTTTTTTTACATATTTTTTGCTCAGGAAACCGTGCTTTTTGATTTAAGTTTATAATAGTAGATGCTGGAAATGGCTTCTCCGTGCTTCAATACATGCTCTAAATCGTCTTCACATATTTCTCCTAACACTTTGTAGGTGTGAAAATATTAAACACTCTCTCTGTATCTCGAAAAAGAAGCGTTTGAGGATCCATGTTTATATAAACTTATTTTAATATTTCTAGATTCAGAATCTGCCCTTAAAATTTTTTAACATATTTTTGTAACACCCTGTATTCAGTGGCGGTCGCAGCTTTTTTCAAAGGGGGGGGGGGGCGGTTTAGTAGGTGTTGGGTTGGCCCAATCGTCGGGTTAGTGTGTTTTTTCAAAGAGGGGGGGGGGCGGTTTAGTAGGTGTTGGGTTGGCCCAATCGTCGGGTTAGTGTGTTACAAAAAAAAATTGCCTATGTATATTCAAAATTTCTGTTAAAAAAGCATGCATGCAATTTTATCTAGGCCACAATCAATTCTAGGGACGTGTACTGCCTGCACCTACGGTTTTAAATTTTTTGTTTTACCCGCATCGATCATTTATTATTTCTTCGTTAAAAATAGTGTCTTGGGTTAAGAGGGTAAGGGGGGGGGGCGATCGCCCCCCCCCCCCCCCCCTGGGACCGCCACTCTGTATATTAAATACGTGCAGAACACCGCAGATGACTGAAAAACAATGAATTTTTAGTTACCATGTCATTTACGACATGATGAAGACTGTTGGATGTTTGGCGGCAGGAAGATACTTTAGAACGTAAAAATGCGACCGTATTTTCATACGCGACGTATGAAAATATGACCATATTTTTTATTTTCATACGGCCGCATTTTTACGTTCTAAAGTATCACCCTGCCGCCAAACATCCAACATTTATCTTCTCGTAAATGACATGGTAACTAAAAATACATTGTTTAGCAGTCTGCAGTGTTCTGCACGTCTTTAATACATAGTTAAGAAGACACTGAGTTAAGATATTTAAAAAACTTAAAAACACAAAATCTGTGGAAATCTTAAAACTACGAATATGCCTTTTGCATAATTATTTATACAAAATGCAAAATTTTAGCAAATTTTCAAAAATACTACCACCAAATTAATTTAAAGCGCAAAACTAATAAAGGTAATAAAAATTATAGTACATACTTACCTAAAACTAAAATAATTCACACAAAACGTAGCGAGCGCAACACACGAAAATATAATGCCAAGGCACGTCAAACATGTAAGAGGCAAAAGTGACTTGCCTGGAGTAAATGCAGATTTATTTGTGGTACTACAACTTAATGCGAGCGATACAAAGAAAAATATTTTAGATTATTGTAAACTAGTCTGTTCTTCAACAATGAATGAAGTCTACTTGTCAGAGGTACATGTAAATATGTAAAATTGAGAATCAGATCTCTAAACCACCTGAAGATGCCGTATACAAGAAGGATTTGAACAAATAATGTTAAAACAGCTATTCTCCGGGCTATACGCCCCTCCGAGCGCTGGATGACATACCAAAATTTGCCGTATTTTCTACTACTTGTTGTCTAACAGTGTTAGTAGAAAATACGGCAAATTTTGGTATGTAATATAGCGCTCGGAGGGGCATATAGCCCGGAGAATAGCTATTTTAACATTACTTGTTCAAGTCCTTATTGTATAAGGCATTTTCAGATGGTTTAGAGAACTGATTCTCAATTTTATATAGCCTGACTGTCGGTATTTAAAGGTTCATTCATAAATACAGAGGTTGCGCACATTTCAACTCCACTATGGGTAAAATCTATGCCACAGGAACGCGTGCGCAGTATACAAATAGGGTTTTTCCCGAATTCATTAGTGACAAAATTATGTATTTTGGGGTTAAAATACTGCAATTGTTGGCCTTAATAAATTACTCGTAGACTTGAATTATGTGTGTTTTTTTATTTTACCTCAAGAAAAGCTGGTAACAAACTAAGACACTTACAATATGGTACTTTTCTTTATATACTAAAATGATCCTAAAAGTGAAGATAAATCCTGGCATAAATAGATAAAATACGGGAATTACATGAATTAACAAATATCAGAAATTATCATAGTAGATATAACTCAGTAGGAAAAGATAACACCTGCTATAATGTAATGCAAGGTAAAATTCGATAATTATCATATAAAGATAAAGTCCAGCATGAAAAGATAAAATATGGTAAAAAGGCGACGCAGCATCTTCTAGAGTCTTATCTGTTGGTGAGGATATTCTCCAGTGGCGTATCCTGGTAGTTTGGTTGTGATACATAACTACAAACCGATTCCATTCGGTTAGCGACACTTATTTCAGTGGCGTAGATAGGATTTTGTTTTGGGGGGTCCAACTATTTTGTCATTTAGAGTACTAAACAAGGTTCATACAAACCAGTTTATGAGAAAACCCAAATTATAGCAGCATATTTTTAAAGAATTACCCATAGGCCTACTATATTTCATCTTAGGAATTACCCCTTTTCGTTACTCAGCACCATTATTGATTTTGCTGTAATGTGCTAATATATTTTCATTTTACCGATGTTCAGAGAGTACTTACCTAAATTGACAACTTTAATTTTTCATTGTCGTTTTAAATTTGGCATTACATTTTACAATACGATTTACACGTAAACTAAGTTTGGATTCTGGGATTTTTGGCATAGTAACACTACACACTTTTTCACCAAACATTAAAATACAATTTTTGCTCTCGACGCTCGTCTACGAAATACGCTAGGATGGTGTGTTTGCTAACAGCGTAAGTATCATTTTGGTACTAGTTTTAATTCACATAGCTAACATCCATATTTTTATAAAAACTATTTTTTAGCTTTTAAGTTTTCAACTGATTAAAATCAAGTATTTCAAGTATTAAACTAAAAATTTACTAAAACTTCCATAAGCATGTATTCTATGTAAACTGATATAACACCATACACAAATTTAAGTCCGGTCCTGTTCAATACTATAAAATGCCTTTCAACTGCGCATGCATTCCTGTGGCACCACACGCGGTCGGAGAAAGAGGCATTCTTGGTTCAAGCTATATTAGTCCAATTTAATCTGGACGTCGTTGGATCTAAAACGTTACAATTTCTGTGACGCTCGAACAAATTTACGCTACCGCGGCTAAAGAAGTTTCACTTCAAAAATGAAGTACAAATCATTACATGAAAATTATACATATTGACTACTAGATGGGTTACCTTCTTCCTGTTCGGTCTGTTCCTCTTTTTTATGTCGACGCTTATGTATATATAAACTGCTTCGTCTGATCGTTTGGTAGCCACATTTTTCACACATCAGAACTCTGGGTTCTCTCGGTTGTTTATGACGCATTGAGTGGACTTTGAAGCGTCCCGCTTTATCTGTTTTATAATCGCAATCTGGACACTGAAGCATTTTAACCTCTTCGGTTTCCTTCTTAATAGCTTGGTAAATATCATTATGAGAGTTGATGACACTACATTTCTCAAATATTTTATCGGGGGGTTTTTCTACGACAAAAATCATTTTTACCAGTGTGCGACAAGCAGAAAGGGTGTTGTGTTTAACCATGTACATTTATGTCTGTATGTATGGTATATTTAGCTGACTGCCACAAAAGTGAGTCATTTTTACACGATTTTGGTCCTCTACAATAAAAGTGATAATCATTAGATTTTCTTTATTGTGGCAAAACTGACAAACTTACACTAAAATATCAGTCTCGTGTATAAATCGTCAGCTTTGTAACTAAAATTTGACACGAAACTGACTTTTTTTGCCTTAATTTGACATAATAAAAGCTAAATAACAAACAATATAAAAATTTGTCCTCTAAGACAAGCACCAAAACGACTTTCATTACATGAGAAATATATAAAAAAATATTTATACAATATGTGAGTGAATTTGCTTGCCAAAAGGAAAACTTTTTTTATTATTAATTTTTGGGAAAAAAGTTACTCTTCAAAGTTTTGCTTTCAAAAATATTAGGATTGGCCTAAGCAAGCATTTCTTTTTATTATTGTACAGAATGTCTTAAAAAACGATAAGCTTAAATATTCAATGGGAAAAAACTTTATACCAGTTTTTATTACCCAGAAGAATGAAGAGAGACAAAACTGCAATAAGGGGTTATATACAGTCAGGAGGCCTAAAAAAAGCGATTTTTCAAGAATTTTTCCTGAGAAGACTTTTAAATTTATTAATGTGAAAATTTGTACACATATTATGGTAACTTTTAACTGTATTTTAAGATTTTTGTATTTGTAAAAATAATAATTTTGAAAGCTGCTATAGCTGATCTCCAGGAGTTCCTCTCAAAAAAGACATCTTGCGGTGACGATATCTCTAGACTGGATCATCGAAAATGAAAAAAACAAACGGATTTCGTTAAAGTAATGTATAATCTTCTAATTAATCGAAGGAATAAGCAAAATAAATTTTTTTGACAAAATGGCGGCTTCTCAAAATTTTGGCCTTAAATTGTTTATAAAAAAAGATATTTATCTGTGAGAAAAAACCTTCGACTAATTAGTAAAAAATATACTTAAGAAGCTTGTGTTAAAATTTGAGACTGATCGGTTCAGCCGTTTCCGAGAAATCTTCGTCACCGACTTTAAAAACACAGTTTTGAGAAAAACGCTTTTAAAGTTTCAAAAGCACTTTACATAGAGTGCAATCGCTCTGACACGTCTTTACAAATATGCATGTAACTTCGAAAATAATCCCCGATTTCCTTGAAATTTTCTGTGTGTGTACTGGAATATATGTACATTACAAAAATGAAATTAAAAAAAAATCGATTTTCTGAAAATTCTAACTGTACCTATACAGGGTGAGTCGGGAGGAATGGGCCTAACTCTAAGGGTGTAATCTATGCATCAAAATAATAAGAAAAAACTCAAATGTTGTTATCCAATATTCATTTGTTATCAAATTATAACGCAAAAACAAAATATTGCATTAATTTAGCTTTCTTGTAATAAATGGTATTATTGTCCGCTTTTGATTGTTGTGCTGTCACCATCCTATCAGTGTCAGTATAAATAGTATCAGTATAAAATTTTACATTGATTCACCGTTAACTTTCGGATTTGTATCATTTAAATTTTATAAAATGCCAGACATTTATTCACATCTCGAATACGCCAATATGGTTTTTATTTATGGTTTGTGTAATGGGAATGCTACAGCGGCTGCTGAAGAATATGGTCAACGATTTCCAAATCAAAGAACACCGAACAGAAAAGATTTTATCATAGTTTTCAACAAACTGTCCGAGACCGGAACGCTTCCTAGTGCTAATGTAACATGCGAACGAGCCATTCGACAGGATTATTTAGGCTGTGTACCGTTGTCAAACCTGGTTAACCGCTCGGTTTCTTCGGTGACATTAATGACAGATATTGCGTTTCCAATCTGTCAACTTTTCAGATTACCGATACTTACGGGACACAAAACCGTAACCGAAGTTGACAACGGTACACGCCCTTAGAAGAAATGGAAAATGTTCTACCTTTAGTTGAACAAGATGCAACGACCAGCTCACGAAGAATTGGAACTCAGTTGGGGATTCCTCAAAACAGAGTGATCAATACGCTTCACGAGCAAGGCTTATACCCGTACCATGTACAGCGTGTACAGAATCTACAACGGAGACTACGCCAAGCGTATGCAATTTTATGAGTGGTTAATTAATAATCGTCATCTTGTACCGCACATCCTTTTTACTGACGAAGCTACGTTCACCCGTGACGGCATCAACAATAATCGGAACTCCCATGTATGATCGGACGAAAATCCTCACGCAATAGTCGAAAATAATTTTCAATATAGGTTTTCAGTAAACGTGTGGTGCGGCATGATCGACAATAATTTAATTGGCTCTTTTCTTTTGGAAAATCGCCTTACAGGGGATTAGTACTTAAGTTTTTTACAAAATGAATTGTAAGGACTACTGGAGGAGGTTCCTTTAAACATCAGACTTCAAATGTATTATAATTTTCTTTGGTATTATCAACACGACGGGGCGCCTGCCCATTTCGATCGTCGCGTCGGGTCAAGCCATATTTGGACCAAAGGTTTCCAGGGGTTTGGATTGGTCGCGGTGGTCCTATTAGTTGGCCTCCTAGATCGCCAGACCTCACACCGGTGGACTATAATTTATGGGGTTGGTTAAAAAATGAGGTATACAAAGTAAAAGTAGGTATACTAGGGATGCATTAATTAGACGCATTAGAAATGCTGCACTCAGTGCACTCACTATTAAAGAAAGACAAGAACCAATTTGTAGAACCGCGCGCGCTCTTCGTAAACGAAGCAGGAAATGTTTGGAAGTCAATGGCGGTATTTTTGAAAATTTACTAAACCAGTGATTTATTTAAAACAATGTTAGTGTTGGATATTTGGGTTTAACAATATAATTACTTTATTTAACGCTGTAATTTGAAAACAAATGAATATTGGATAACAGCATTTGAGTTTTTTCTTATTATTTTGATGCATAGAGTACACCCTTAGAGTTAGGCCCATTCCTCCCGACTCACCCTGTATAACCCCTTAAATCCTCAACTAATTTATAGTATGTATGGCAATTATAAAGTATTATTTGAATAGTTACTTAAAATTTTTGAAATAAAATATGAATGAATACCATCCTAGTATTTATTATTAAGCCGTAAATGTACCTACTTTTTGCGGGTTACTTTATTATACAGAGTGATTAAAATATTTAGATCATCAACAACCCAACTGAAAATGTATTAAACAGTTCTAAAACCATATTTACACAACGACTTTTTCAATTACTAGTAATTACCCAGTAAATATCAACAATAATAAATTTCAATAAGCCCCCCATTCATCATCCATCTAATAAAGTTTATTTCTAAAACTTCTGCAGGCATTTGCTAGTTGATATCCCCGAAGCCCGGCACATTCCTGAATTATGCATCTTCTGAAGTCTTCTATGTTTTAAGGCCGCCTTTTATACAGGGTGGTGCATGGGCTGACGCAACATAGGAAATCCCATGCAAATTTTAAAGTGGCCATATATTGGCTCCCTATTTATTTTAGACTAAGGGTGTATTTCATCTTTTTGAAGAATTCAATAAGGCAAACTCACTTCACTTGCAAAAGTGTAATAATTTTTCTGAAGGCTATCTAAAGTTATTTAACGAATATTATATTTCATGCTCCTAAATAAATGATACGGGTCTGAATTATTTTAACGAAGATATCAACAAATATTTTGATTAATTTTGTGTCCAATTTTTTAATTTTTAACAAGGCGTAAAATATATTGGTTTTGTACAAGAAGTGATAATAAAATTAACGTTATGTGCACTCACCTACAGCAGAACACGGTATAAACAAATCTGAGCAATTAGTAAGAACTGAGTTACTAAGTAAAAACAAATTGTCAGCCGCGATGGAAAAAAAATTATGATTTCCAAGAACTGTTGGTAATAATAAAAATTTTGGAAATTCCTTCAAGATGGAGTATTAAAGTAAATTACTAAAACCCTGTCTTTGAGGAAAATTTCTTGATTATTATTTTAACTTGTGAGTAGGATAAGCACGGGACTGACATTTTACGGTTAATCTGTTTAAAAAAGAGGTTTAAAGAAAACAAAATGATAATTTTCTTGACTACATCTCACCTATTTTAGTATTCAAACTAACACTTTGGACTTTTTATTTAAAATTTAATTATTTTAATTAGTTTCTAAGCAAGGAACCAGGATGACCCACTTTTGGGATAAGCACCCTTTTGCAGTATCCCTACCTTTCTTATGCCGTCGCCTGTGTAGTTTTAGAATCGTTATCTTTTTTGTTTCATAGCCGCAATCCCCACATCTATATCGGCGGAATTTTTTGGAAGCCTTTGGTGCTTCATGGCGAACAACGTGCACTCTCATGTGACCCGCATGGGGTGTTCTATAGCCACATAGACCGCACAGCAGCATAGGCTTGGGGTCATTCGATTTTTGCTGAGTTTGGTGATCAGAGATATCCTGTGTCGATATGTTTTCTTCATTGGGAATGTTATCATTGATATTACTCAGAATGGGTACAGTATTTTTCTGAAGTTGAGCATCTTCATCTTGTCCTAAATAGCTTAAATTTAAAATGAAATAAAAAATAAAATTTATAAAAATGAAATACTTATGTTGGTAAAAAATTAAGGATTGGGCAACACTGCAATTTTATTAGCAAGTAAAGTTAGTAACCCAAGCAAAAAAAAAGCCACGAGCGTCATAGGCATGAAGACATCACGCGTGCTCCGTCACGTTTTAGAATATTCCTGGATTTGTTGCTGGAAATCGTTATACCAGTGGCGTAGTCCCTTTAAACAAAGCTTTTTTAATTAAATAATTATTCAATCAAAAAATAATTGCAAAAATTAAAACTAAGATTCAATTGTTGTGTGGAATTATTATTACTTGATATGTACAGGGATATCCAAATAAAAGTGAACAGTTCTTATAACTTTTTTATTTTTAACGATGGGAAAAAATGTTAAATATGAAAGTTTTTTGGATTTTTATGGATCATTCATATATTTTATCAGCAAAACAAGTAAGCGTCGAATAAAAAAAATATAGTATAAACATCGATTTTCTCGCTTATTTTAAATTGGATGGTATGATTTTTATCATATTTTTGGATTCTAGGAGGAGTTCTAGACATATTTTGTATAACATACGCTATGTGGTTTTTCAACGGTTTTTGAAATATTTCAAATTAAAAATTATTTTGCATAAATATACTTTAAACGTAACTATCCAGGTTGCGAGCAAAATACCTGAATACACCGTGAATTTATAATTTTGTTTTTATGCAAAATGAGTTATTCTATTAAACAATAAATGTTAATTTTTATTAGTTATTAATATTTGAAAGGAATAACCAGTGATTATACACAATAACAAATGAATTATAACATAAACAAATAAATGTTAACCCTATTTATAATAAGATAGAGCTCCCCAAATTTCCTGCCGCCACTAAGGGCAGCACGCGGGGCGGTCGAAACACCAAGCAACTGTATGTCGAAATATCGGCGTCGCAACGCGATCTGGTCCGTAAATGTATGTCAGCATGGTTTTATGAGATATAAATCTACCATTCTGCAATAGGGAATATGCATATTACCGTAAAAAAAATTATATTCTCTACATAAATTAGATGTTTATGGCGGTTGCTGTTATCCATTTATTTTGGTCTTTATTAACAAAAAAAAAAGTATTTGCTACTGCAAATTTTCGCGAGAATTTCAAAACTTGTAAAATGTGATCCCATTGGCTGTGTAATCAAAAGTGAATTTATGACTCATAATAAGTACTTGGCGAATTCCAGTGTTGTGGGGTCATCGAAAAATCAATAAAAATGGCATTTAATGGGTAACTCATCCGATGAACTATCCCTGCACTTAAAGTAGAAGGTTCCTAAAATCTTATTTATGTAAGTATATTTCAAGCCGAAATCAGTCCAGGAACCCTTTAATTTTGCAACAAAAACTGTCATTTTTGCGAAATTTACTGTAAATAAACTGCAATTCTTTGTTTTCGTGGCAATCTTAACCAAATTAAAAAATGTTCAAATTTTGCATGCCCCCGATGCAAATAAACCAATTTATTTATAACTTTAACGAAAAAATAAGCGATTTAAATTAGTAGGAGATAGTCTTAGATAATTAATGGATAAAATAAACTCAAAAAGAATCACTAAATAAGGAAAATAGAGTGGAATGTCGGATAAAAATAGGATATCGGCAAAAATCAAGAAAATCCGGTTTTTACCCCTTAAATACGCTCCTAGATGAGCCATTCGGTATTCATTTTAAAGTGTGATTATCCCTTTAAAAGATAGTGTTGAAAAATTGGGAAAAGATTAGATAGGAAAAAATACAGAGTGATTCAAATGTATCGATGTCGAGGGCAAAAAAGTAAGAACATCGAAATTTAATTGGCGATTGCTCCCTTCCTATAAAGAATGAAGACAATAAAAAATATGGATATCGTGTTTACGATTTTCAGAGATCCGTTTGAGCAACAAAATTGATTTTTTGGCAACTAATTAAGGTACTTAGCAACAAATTCTCGTATTTTTTTTTTAATTTCCGCTGAGTTTTCACTGCTACCTATGGAGCTGACAAAATTCGCATCTTTAGAAGGGTATATCTTGTTATAACAAGTGCGTGCGGGTTCTTGGCGACAATGGCTGCTTTCCAATTTTAAGAATCGCCTATAGGTATCCTAACTATTTAGTGTCCACATCATTTTATTCAGTGACAGTTTTTAAATTCTTAGGTTAATTCTATGTTTGAACTTGTGTTATATTTTAAGTTCTATTTGTTAATTTTTTCTTCAGCTGCGACGTGCGAGCTGTTGCTTTATTTTTGATATTATTACATACATATTTTTACTCTCTATATTATATCTATAGGTATTTGGCTTTAGCATTGATTGCGATTGTAACACTACACTGAGCATATTTTGTAAATTTTGACAAGTCTGATAAGCCTGTGGGCTTGATATGAATAAGTTTTATTAACATTATTATTATAACACTATAGGTTTACACTGTACGAAGGATGGTACACGATACACTTGTCAAGTTTAGCAGCTGGTTGTTTTATACATGCCACTATTATAAGCTAGACATATTCTCAACGTCTAACCATTAAACTTACCTGTTTAGTGCGTCAGGGGTAATTTTAAATGCTTCTGAATTTATAGAGCATGCATCATAAATTTCAGAATCTTCAGTGAATTCTGTTTTGAAATTGTATAATAACTCTGGTGGTGAAGAGTCTTCTTTGATAAACATGTCAGAGACACTAAAAATACAATGAAAATGAGTGTAAAACTGTAAGAAAAACAAATCACTTGAACAAATAAAAACTGTCCTATAAGTGTCTGCAATTTACATGATTTTCCTGTACTTATCTTTTTTACATAGCTCTTTTTTTACTTAATGTTTTTTATGTTATAAAGAATAATGAAAGCTTAAATACCTACCTGGGAATTATACAGATATTTTCAGCTTCAGCCTCCATGAGCTAGTTTAATTTTTTAAATATGGATATTGCGAATAAATATATTTAAAAATTTTAATAATACCAAACTGCTGTCTTAACTTTAAAATTGGTTTAGAGTTTAAATTTCTGTACTTGAGCTCTATTTCTAATGTTCTCTGCCAGCTTCTGTACAAAATTCCTCTTACCAACGTAAATTCTAAGGATTACCTGGTATGTTTCACACTAGACTACAAAGTTCTAGTGAGTTTTAAGTTTCGAGTCATGAAATTAAAATTAAAAAATTACATAAAAATTGTCAACAATAGCAAAATCAATAATCCATAACTCATGAACGGTTGTTCACATCTTCTTTTGGCGTTTTCTAAAGAGGACTGTAGCCATACCTCGAAGCCAGGTTGTGTGGAACCACAGCCATCTGTGGAACTCAAGACGGATGTAGAATTTTTTTTTATCGGAACATAACTCATGTGTTCCGCACCCTTTTAATCGGAAAATACTCAAACAGAAGCAATTATAACATAACCTAAAAACTATTGTCTGACGATTTTACTTTTACCTTTTGCTTAAATTCTTATAGTAATGGACAACAGTAATAGAAACCTCGTAATTGTTATATTCTTCTGGGTAGAAAGTTAAACCAGGTAAACTTTTTGCGGAATGCAAACTTCAAATATTTTAAGATAGCCGCCCGCCGGACAATAGAATCTTTCATCATTTTTTGTTTTCGTCCTTATTCCCGCACAGGAGACGCCGGCTTAATATGCATTCGGTTATTATCCTAAAATCGGACGTTCACACTGTTCGCAGGAAAAAAAAGTTTGGTCAGGTTTGCTCAGCGTGCTCCTTTTTTTATTTTCTTTGGCGTGCTCAGCGTACGTTATGCAAGGTAAAGATGGCGTAAGTAGTTGAAAATGTTATTAGATTAGAAGAAAATGTTAAATAAATCGGTGCCAAGTGCCAACCCAACAAAGGTAGGAATAAAATTGGCCACTACTATATAAACATCGATATTTTTCCAAAAGGACTTTTGAAAAAGTGAAAGTTTATGCATTCTCGAATGTGTGAATCGACGACAATGACATTTGTTGTTTATTTTGTTCCAACCAAACTTCCTTGGACCTAACCTAATATAATAATTTTTGATAATAAAGCATTAAAATAATGCACCTGTCTTGCGTGAAGTACATCAAAACATCAATTTGTAGAAAGTTATCCTCGGTTGCGAAACCAGTGCCGAAGGATTTGAATATTCTTCATAATACCTACGCTAGAGATGACTACACAAACATTACGGACAGAATTTTGTCTCATGTTGGTAGAAATTTACACTTACAGAAACATCATCCTCTGAATTTTGTAAATCAACGAATAGTAAATTATTTCTACAGAACATTTTCAAATGCTAGAAAGAATCCTGTGTTTTCAGTATATGATAATTTGCCTCCAGTGGTAACTGTTAACCAGAACTTCGATAGCCTACTAATACCAGAGGACCATGTGTCCCGATCTCCAAGTGATTGTTATTATGTAAATAGAAACTATTTGCTCAGAGCTCACATGACTGCACATCAGTCAGAATTATTATTAGCCGGCTTAAATAATTTTTTAATGGTAGGAGATGTGTATCGAAGAGATGAAATAGACCGAACACATTATCCAGTTTTTCATCAGTTGGATGCAGTAAGACTAAAGACGAGGGATGAAGCATTTCCGCTGGACGACAAACTGCAAATTTTTGAAGCGGGAAATAATACAGACAACTTTAAGGGTCAAGAAAAGCAGGCCTGTCATACCCTGGAAGCCATGAAAGTGATGGAATTTGAGTTGAAGACTACATTAGAGGGTTTAGCAAAAGATTTATTTGGTGATGTTAAGTATCGTTGGGTTGACACTTACTTTCCCTTCACTCAACCATCTTGGGAACTTGAAGTTTTTTATGAAGGCAACTGGTTAGAGTTACTTGGTTGTGGCATAATGCGCCAACCTATACTGACTAATTCAGGTGTTACGGATCGTATTGGTTGGGCATTTGGTATTGGTTTAGAGCGAGTGGCTATGTGTTTATATAAAATTCCTGACATAAGACTGTTTTGGTCCCGAGATACAGGGTTTTTAAATCAGTTCATAACTGAAGATGTTAACAAACCTATAACGTATAAGGCAGTAAGTCAGTTTCCACAATGTATAAATGATTTGAGTTTCTGGCTACCTCAGGACAATAAATTTTCAAGCAATGATTTTTACGATTTGGTTAGGACTGAGGGTGGTGATTTGATCGAGCAAGTACAGCTCGTAGACAATTTTACTCATCCAAAAACAAAGAAAACTAGTCATTGTTATCGCATTGTGTATAGACATATGGAAAAGACATTAACACAAGATGAGGTAAATGTTATTCATAAAAAGATCTCTGATGTTGCTTCATCAAAATTAGGTGTTACTATAAGGTAAAACAATTTTTGTTTGCTCTTAAGTTGATATGTCTAAAGTTTAAATATATTGTTTTTTATTAAAAAGTACAGTTTTCTTAAATACCTTATCCGCACGAGCACTGGTTACGATTATTATACTTGATCATGTTAATGCCTTTTGTGGTGCTAATATATGTCTTTTCTTAAAATGGGACTAATATAGTTTATTTGTACCCTTAAAAAGTTTTATACTGAACCATACAAAAATTTGAAAATTTTCTGGCAAAGCTAGAAAATGTAAAGGAAAAATTAAATGTAATTCCAATTTATTCCTTTTAATTTATTGAATTAAAAAAAAATTAAGCCCATTGGTAGCCCATATACCTAGTAAGGACTGCCAGATGTAGGAATTACTGTTAAAAAGTGAAATCTGCCGTTATTTAAAAAAAAAAGAATTTCCCAAAGATCTTTTTGTACTCGTACAGTCCTATTGAATTTGAAAAATACCTACTTTGCTTCGACATTTTTGTAAAAAAATTAACCGTTTTTATTAAAACTTGGAAAATCAGAATTTGAATGAAGCCATACTGCATACCAACCATGAAAAACCCTCCTTCATCAGGACACGGGGCATACCAAACAGGAGATTATTTGATATTGTAACGCGTTCCAATGTTCCAATAAATTTGACATTACCTATATCTATTATTTTATATTACCAATATGTATTAGGTAGGTATATCAGATTTGGAGTTACACTTAGTGAAAGCAATTGCGAAATTATCGCATTAACCTAAGACATTTTTTCTATAACTATGCAGTTGGCTATTAATTGCACTGTTTTTAACTTGATAAGTAAGACATTACAGCACTATACTATGGTAATATTTACATTATACGGTACTAGTGCTGTTGTAAGAAATATTGATGTTATTTTATTGATTAGTATATAGATTTATAGTTGTAGTACTGACCTTCAGTAAGAGCAGGAAACGACACCATTCGTTCATAACTATGCAATTTCGCGCGCCCGTGCTATGGCTTTCCGAGCCGTCAGTATTCCACCGAGCAAACCTGTGAAAGGACAGTTCCGGATGAAAATAATCAATTTTTCCACACACTTGGCACTGACGCACCATTTTTTAAAGTTTATGGCTAAAGTCCTTTTAAGGAAAACCGAAAATCAGTTAGATTTCATTACAATACGTATATTCCGACCTGTCAAAAACGTTACACATAAAATACTGCACTAACAACTGTTTAAGCCACAAATTAAGGGAACTACGACACGTGATACGGAGAAAAAGCGACGTTGTCACTTACTTTAAATTTCGTCATCATCCAATGAATTTGCATCTTAATGAAAAATCTGTATCATAATGAATCTCATTAAAGTACTGGTAGTAAAAATGTCTAATAAATCAATTAAAGTATGGGAGTAAAAAAAACACATTATAATTTATTTACATGACTTTATTTCTAAACAATTTAAGTCTGTTATTCACACGATTCCAAGAGACATCTTCTGCTTATAACTCCTTGGTACCAGCTGTAAGAACTTTTAGGGGTCCTGGTTCTGTTAGGATCATTAAAGTCCACTTGAATCAATCCAAGTTTTTGACTAAAAATGAACGATCGGATAACTGTCATTGTTAGTTATAACAGATTCTAATAAAATTAAGCAAACTTTTTTCCTCGCTGAATGGAAATTATTTAATCTTAATTATTTATTTGACTTTGATGAATAAGCTGATTCATTTAATCCAGAAAATGATTTTAATAAACCATGTGAAACGTCACATGGTTTATACAAACCATTTTAAAATACGTAGGCGCAGATAATTAAGTACGTCAGTAGTAAAGGTTGATGCTCCCCGAGTCTCCGCATGCGCAGTAGGGTCGACCTTGAACGCCCAGGTGTGCTATTGTTATTTGGCCTTGATATGCGCAGGTGTTATTCCAAGGTCAAGGTCAAGAACTTGGCCTTGAACGCGAGCAGATGTTTCTTTGTTTGGTGATGACCAGGTGTACGATGCTTATTTCAAGGTTACATTTGCGGTGCATATTTTCAATGAATGCGAGCAGCTGTTTCTTTGTTTGGTGATGACCAGGTGTACGACGCTTATTTCAAGGTTACATTTGCTTGGCCTTGAACGCGAGCAGATGTTTCTTTGTTTGGTGATGACCAGGTGGACGACGCTTATTTCAAGGTTACATTTGCGGTGCACATTTTCAATGAATGCGAGCAGATGTTTCTTTGTTTGGTGATGACCAGGTGGATGACGCTTATTTCAAGGTTACATTTGTGATGTTAGTTTACCTTGAGTTATTACTGGGGTGTAACATGTTTTGGTATGAAGATCGAGTGGGGGGTCTAAATGTGGATCGGTATAAATGAGGGTAGGGGGGGTTAAATTTTAGTATAGAACATTGTGTTGAGTAAAACGGTTCAAGCAAGTTAATTTGAAAGTCATGGCGTACGTGTGTGAAAATTGTGGTAAATCATTTACTCGGAGTTATAATATGTTACGACATAAACGAGAATCGTGCGTAGCACGATTTGAAAATATGCATGGTGGAAAACAGCGAAAAGTTGACGATGGGGCATCAACATCCGAGGTGCGTACTTGCACTTGCTGCAATATAACCATACCAGCAAATCGAATGGCAGCTCATCAAAGAACAATACACCATAAAAGTAATGCATGTTCACCAATATCAGCTGGTGTTGAGCTAGTGTCCAGTGCTTTTAGAAATAGGATTGCCACATACCGTATATCAAGTGATAATGAACATACTGACTATTCATTATTTTTTGATGAAATTAAAGCAAAAGTGTTAGAGGTAGTAAGTGACCTAGTAAGAGTGCGTTGTGCTTTGAAAGTTAATATGGTGGTTGTTGGTCGGTATCTGTTACCAACACAAGATAATATGTACAGTGACAAGTCATTTAATACACGCAATGAAATTGTTACTTCAGGAAGCGATTTGGAAGAAATATATCAATCATTAGTGGAAGCCATGAAGACTCAATCGACTGAGTTTCAGGAAAAAGATTCAGGTATGTTATAAATTAACGACTAAAAATAAAATAAATACTTATGTCAATCTTTTTGTGTTTTCGTAGGTTGGGCTCTGGAAAAAATTCTATACCTGGAAGTAAATGTCAATGAATATAAACCTTTTGGTGGATCTTCATATATAAAGCTACCCCGTTTCATCGAATTGAAAAAAGCCATCATCAATGTGATTAATCAAGATGAGTGTTGTTTTGCGTGGTCAATCGTGTCTGCTTTGTGCCCCACCACTAGAATGGCATCACAGATTCGATCTTATCCACACTATTCAAGAGTGCTGAATTTTACAGGTATAGACTTTCCAGTAAAGTTGCGTGATATATCAAAATTTGAAGAAATGAATAATATTTCAGTTAACGTTTATGGTTTGCAAAAAATTTTCGAAAATAATATGTTAAAGTACGAAGTTGTCGGTCCATTAAGGTATTCGGGTAGAAAACTTAACAGACATGTCAACTTGTTGTTAATAACAAAGGATTGTAGTATTAAAGATGATGATGAACATATTTGTGATACGCGTTGTTCTAAAAGTCATTATTGTTGGATAAAAGACTTATCGAAATTATGTTCCAGTCAAATTACATCGCGTAGAGATAAAATGTATTTTTGTGATGGTTGTTTGATATATTTTAGTTCACAATCATCTTTGATATTACACCAAAAAAATGACTGTAACCACAAATATTCATTAACACCATCACTAAATTTAAAAATAGATAAATTTGGAAGGAGTGTAAGTGAAAATATATTAAAATTTGAAAACATAGAAAAGCAAATGCGTGTACCGTTTGTTGTTTACGCGGATTTCGAATCGGTGCTTAAACCACTGGATACAGTGGAACCAAATCCCACAAATTCTTACTTAGTCAAAAGCATCAAACATGAACCGTATTCTTTTGCGTATTTAATAAAGTGCTCCTTTAACGATTCGATTTCAAAATTTGAGCTCTACCGGGGAAACGACGCAGCCCAGGTTTTCGTTTCGCGACTTGAAAGTGATTTAAGATCTCTTTACAATACATACTTAAGAGATATAAGAGCAATGGAAACTTTAACGGCTGACCAAATAGCGGAGTTCAATAATGCCACAAAATGTGGTATATGTGAACGACCTTTTGAAAATAATAATTGTAAAGTAAAGGACCACTGTCACATAACTGGGAAAAAAAGACCTGGTGCTGCTCATTCGATTTGCAATTTAAATTATAAGTTACCCAATTTTATTCCAATTATATTTCATAACTTGAGCGGGTACGATTGCCACATGTTTATTAAAGAGTTGTGTCGTCACGGAGACAAGATCGATGTTTTAGCTCAAAGCAAGGAAAAGTATATTTCGTTTACGAAAAGTATTTACGTTCACGATTATGTCGATAATAAAAGTGGGGCAATAAAGAAAAAATATGTGAAATTGCGGTTCATCGATAGTTTTAAATTTCTATCAACTTCGCTGGAAAATTTGGGTAATGGATTAGCTGTGGGTAGTTTCAGGGAAACAGGAAAATATTTTTCTGATAATGAGCAGTTTAATTTAATGCGCAAAAAAGGTGTTTTTCCCTATAGTTTTGTCGATTCAATGGAGAAAATGAACCATCCAACTTTACCCACAAAAAATCAGTTTTATGATAGTTTGTCAGAGGAGCACATTAGCGATGAAGATTATGACAGAGCTAAAAAGGTGTGGGACACATTTAATTGTAAGAATTTGGGGGACTATTCGGATTTATATTTGAAATCTGATGTTTTATTATTAACCGATGTTTTTGAACAGTTTCGCGATACTTGTTTAGAAACGTATAAACTGGATCCAGCACAGTACCATACCCTTCCAAGTTATTCGTTTGATTGTATGTTGCGTATTTCTAAGGTAGAGTTAGAGCTATTGACTGATATCGACATGGTTCATTTTTTCAAAAAAGGTATTCGAGGCGGTATAAGTCAGTGTTCAGAAAGGATGCACGCTGCCAACAACATATATGTACCAAACTACGATCCTAACGAACCATCATCTTTCATTGTTTATCTTGATGCAACAAATCTGTACGGTCATAGTATGTCGCAAGCATTACCATTTGGCGGCTTTAGATGGTTATCAGAGCATGAAATTTTAAATTTAAATATTATGGATGTGGATGATAGTGGTCCAGAAGGATACGTTTTGGAAGTTGACGTTCATTATCCGGATACGCTATATGATGACCATTCCGACTTACCCTTTTTAGTTGAAAATATTGTACCACCCACGGAATCGGCAAAATTTTCAAAGTTAATTCCGAATTTAAACGATAAAAAGAAATATATCATTCATTACCGAACATTAAAACAAGCAATCAATAACGGCCTAATGGTAATGCAAACACACAGAATTTTAAAATTTAATCAATCCCCGTGGTTAAAGACATATATCGACTTAAATACAGATTTGCGCAATAGGGCAACAACAAAGTTTGGTAAAGACACTTTTAAATTAATCATTAATGCTGTTTTTGGCAAGACCATGGAAAATGTGGAGAATCGTAATGATATAAAACTAGTTACCCGATGGGAAAATGACAGGAGTAAAATTGGGGCACGAGCATTAATTTCTCGTCCTTATTTTAAAAGTTCAACGGTTTTTAATAAAGAATTCGTTGCCATTCATATGGATCGATTAAAGGTAACTTATAATAAACCAATTTATATCGGATTTTCCATACTGGACATGTCGAAAACAGTAATTTATGATTTTTTCTACTCATTCATTAAAGCAAAATTTGGCAAAAATGCTTCTTTACTGTATACCGACACAGATTCGTTAATATTAAAAGTTTACACCGAAAATTTTTATCGTATAATTGCAGAAAATCCGGATAAATTCGATACATCCAATTATACCGAAGGAAATATTTTTAACATAAAAAAAAGTCAGTCAGTAGTAGGTAGAATGAAGGATGAATTTCCAGGTGATCCAATAATAAGTTTTTATGGTACCGGAGCCAAAGCTTATTACATAAACTCAATCAGTAGCGAAATTAAAAAAGCGAAAGGTATAAAAAAACGTGTAATTGAAAAACAGCTTCACCTGGAAGATTATCGGAATATCGTAGAACGTGGTGGTCAGATATTTCGAAAAATGAAAACCTTTCGAAGTTATAAACACGACGTTTATACCGAAATAATTAATAAAGTTGCTTTATCTCACCACGACGATAAACGTTATATTATACCATCAACAACAAAAACTCTACCTTGGGGGCACCCAGACATAAAGTTTTACGAAACAAACCCTGAAGATAACCTAAATATATTAATACAAGCTATGCAAAGTTTTTTACCCGAAAATATTAGTTATAATTAGAAAAATGTTGGAAAGCCTGTGTTTTAGAAAAATAAAAAAATATTAACTCCAATGTCACGTAGTTTTATTAACCACTATAGTAATAGCAATAGTTGAAATTGTATAACGCAGGATAGTAAAATACATAGATAATTGTTTCAATAATATGTTGTTTTATTTTACAATATAGTAATAAAGTTACAAAAATAAAAATTAATTAATGTCTGGCTTATAAACTTCTCGTAGCATCCATTGTCTTCTCAACATATCAGATCTGCTAATCGGCCCTCGTCGACACATCAGCGTTCCACAGTAAT
Organism: Philopedon plagiatum; assembly: GCA_963971165.1. Lineage (NCBI taxonomy): Eukaryota > Metazoa > Arthropoda > Insecta > Coleoptera > Curculionidae > Philopedon > Philopedon plagiatum. The sequence goes on from OZ020194.1 coordinate 10,312,969, forward strand.
GACACTTAACAATCCTTACTCTCAACAATTCAATGTAACTGTAAGATTGCATGTGGTCAGTCCAAATATATACTTCTCTTTTACAATTATAGCAAACAGCAGAAATTATTATTTGTGCTCCTGAAAAAGTCTCAGCTGGACGACTGTTATCTTGATCTGCGGGCAACATTATAGTTTCTGATAATAGGCATCGAAGGAAAGAGAGTGTCTATAAATATGGGTTGTCTGGGTCATATAACCTTGAGAGCACAAACAATAACAGAAGTAAGGACACACGATTACCTTGAAAATATGTCCTTGAATCGCTGTTTAGCCGTAGAACGCAACCTTGTAAGTTGAATGAACTTGTTTGGCCTCCAAAGCATCAACCGTCAGATAGAGTGGGGGAGTTTATGGTGGGGTGATAAGTATAAATTTGGTTTGCTAGGCAGAGCATTTCATAGTTCGCTAGAACAGTTCGCCAAGTAAATACATTTGTCAGTTTAGTGCAGTGAGTTAGTTAGAAAAATGAATTCCGGTAGTGAGTCATTGTTAAATGCGTTTAACTTGGATGGAAGTATCCAAGCAGAGTTGATGGGGCAGGACGTTATTGACCTGCTGACCCCGGGTGTGTTTGACGAGTGGCACAATGACGACGTGCTAAACACTGCGTTTGTGGAAGAAGAGAATGTGGGTGAAGAGAATGTGGGTGAAAAAAAAGTAGCTTCGGCGGTTGATTACGTCAACAACTGGACGGAGAAGGACGGCGGGCGCATCAATATCATAAGTGATGTGGTGGTAAAGAAGGCGAGGCGGCAACCCACTACGAAGTTGGAAAAGCTGCTGAAATTGCCAAAGACAGCCGGCAGCAATAAAAGTCAATTTTATGCAGCTATGGAGGGTGAACAGAAGAAGAAGAAGAAATTCGTGTTCAAGCGACCAACAGTGCCAGTCCAATACCCCGATTTTTTGGAGACGTCACAACCACCGAAGCCTCTGTCACCGGTCGTCATAATTAATGAAGGCCCAAACTCGACAACGCCCGAGCCGCCGCAGTCCATGCCTCCGATGGTGTTGGTGGCCGACGCTGACGAAAAATCGCCGATCGCGGGTGCACCACTATCACCAACAATAGGACGTGGGAAGTGCCGCAAACCGGTCAAGATGCGATGCAAGCGATCGTACGAGGAATCGCAGCAGTCAACAACAACTGCTGAAGAACCGGACTGGTTGAACGAGTTTTCGGCGAGCCAAAAGTGCGTCTTCTCCGCGGCGAATAGTGCTAGGGAAAAACTACTACGAGAACTAAAAAAGTGTGATAGTGATGAGGTGGACTTTGAAAGACAAATGAATGAACTGCGGGTGAAAATGGAGGAAAATAAAAGGACAAGAGAGAAGTGCGTTAAAAGACTTGAAGCAATAAATAATTTAACGTATAAGAAGTAGTTTTAGAATTTTATTGTAAATATAGAGTTAAGTTATTTTTGTAATAGTAATGTATATATATATATATATATATATATATATATATATATAAGTAAAAGAAAATGTTTTTGTATATATGATAATAAAAAAAAGTTAAATGAAACAATATTTTTTATTTCTAAAATAAGTATACGGAAGTTACACACAAAAATAGTGTAAAAATGCAAAATAGAAAAAACGAATAGACGGAAAATGTAGGGCCGTAACTTTAGGTGTGTAATCGTTAGATGCACACAACTTAAGTATGCGATAAAGTGTTATGTCTGTGAAGAGAGGCTACCCGTTACAATGCCTAAAAACATGCATCTTATTTGTAATAAAATGTGAATTTTACTACAAGTAAGATAATAGACCAAACTCTCAGCTTTTCGTAGAGAACTTACTAGAAATTTAGCTAGTTCTAACGTACGGTAAGAACGTACATGTCTTTACAGAGTAACACAATATTTTCCAAAAGAAATTAATTCTTGAGAAATATCATGTTACATGAGATGTGACATGAATCAACTACAAACTACGATCAAATATTTTGTAGTCCTGAAAAGGACTGATTTTGTCGGGGTAGGTCGGGGCGGGCATGGTTCCGGGATCAGTTGGTGGAATCCGCTGGACCATCTTCATCCTGATGGTCCGTGATCCACCAAGTGGATGAATCGGCCGGACCGTCATGATCTTCCGGCGGCGGTGGTGGTACCCAATCGGTACTGGAGTCCGGCTCCATCTCGTCAGCCGACAACTCTGCATCGTCGTTGGGCAGTTCGACTCCCCAATCGAACTCAGGTTCTTCGAGTGGTCGCAGATCATCCTGGTCCCACTCGATAGCATCCAATATGCCCTGCTCTATGTCGTCAAAGTCATCAAAGACTTGTTCGTCGACTTCGTTCATGTCGACCGTCTCGTCGCTCCAAATCGACGAACCACGACTTAATGGACGTTCAGGATTCATATTTAGATCTGGTAACTATCAGATTTAAAAATGAAGTGATTCTGTGACTCGCTCGCAACCGCTTAAATAGAGATAATCTACCCCCTCCACCACTCCATCCCCACCTTTTCACCTCTAACAAACTAGAGTTTATTATACAAATGCCCTCCATCCAAAAATGATACTGTCGGACTTCACTGTCGAAAACTGCTTTTAGTTCTCAAAAATGGTGTAATTGTGTTCTGGAAATGTGACCGACAAAGAAACTTATACTCGATCCGTCTGGACTTACATAATTTCTATCTAATGTCACAGATGTCGTGACATTAGATAAATACAAGTAAGATCAAAATATCCTGTCATCCTGAAAAGGACGGATTTTGCAAGGAAAATTATACTCGATCCAACTGGACTTATATAATTTTCTATCTAACACCACATATACTATGGCATTAGGTAACTAAAACTACGATGAAACATTCTGTGGCCCTGAAAAGGACCGTTTTTCACGGGATATCTTATTTGTAATCAGGCTCGATTACAAATAAGGCACGCACTCTGATGTTGTAGAGTACCAAGAGCTACTCCACAACCTTTGCAGTTCGGTATGTGCGCGCGACTACCGAAATCTTGGGTTACATGACCACTGAAGAATTGGTCACCAGCCGACTTGTTTTCCAAGTCGGCATAGCAGCCAATACACCACTCGTCATCACCCACCTTCACCAGGTTTAAGATCTTGCACACCCGGCGGGATCGGACGGGGAAAACTTTCCTCTGTCTTAAAGCCCAATTATCCAAATTCCTAGGAGTATCATCGCTTAAGTATCCATCATCATCTGATGATGCCATGTTGAGATGAGCGAATGTAATGAAGTAAGCAGTCGAGCCGAGCTGCTTTTAAAGAGCTCAGCTTCCCCCACCACAACCCACCCCCACCCCTACCACCCCCAGTGTAGCATAGCGGATTGATTTAAAGTATTTTTAGCATTTTTAAAATTTGAAAATAATGAAAAATAAAGATTTTTGATTTTTCACCATTTTCATCAATTTTTTTAAGGCATTTCCCGACCATCTACGGCAAAAGTGGAAAGCACAAAAGATTTTGATTAATTTGAACTATTTTTTGACATTTTTTAAATTTCGAAAAAATAAGAAATAAAGATTTTCAATTTTTTTAGCATTTTCATAATTTTTTTTAAGGCATTTCCCGACATTTTATGAAAAACTTGAATAAGACTAATACGTTTCTTTTACTGCCCTTAACCCATTTCTGAGGTTATTTCTTAAAAATTCCAAAAAATTAGCGGGGTAATAGCTACTGCGCAGGCTTTGAGACTTAAAAAAAAAAAACCTCCAAGTCGTGACGTTCCATACCCACCCCCCTATGCCCACCACCCCACCTATCGGTGGTGCCCCCCACAGGCCCCTTCCCGAGTGTACTTCACACCCCTAGGGTATTAATGTCGTTTCCGCATACTCCCGCATCCTTCCGACACCCCCTTATACCTGTTTTTTCACATTGACACCCCTCTATTTTTCGATTCCTTCCCCGTACAAAGATTCTTTCCATTCAGTTCGATTCTTTGCTAAAATTCATTGGACACGTGGTTCGGCGTTTTTTTTTCCTACCGACCGTTACGAAGTTATTAGGCCTCAAAGTTCGAAAATCCTATCTTTTTCAAAACTCTTTTTTGAATTTTCGACTTTTTTCACTTTGAAAAATATTTTCTTGTGTTAAAACCCCCTCTCTACTCTTTTTTCTTATAACTTTTTTGTCTCCATCTTATGCTTTCCCCCCTTTCCCCCCTTTTCCCAAAAAAACATACCTACACTATGGGTCTTTTTGAGCCACCTCTTTTTACTTTTTATGGCTCGGATCTCTCAGGTCTTATTTAAAAACGATTATGCGACCCGTCTCGCCCCATGCCTTCGCCCTATTCACCATAGCTTCCCTGTACTACCCTTTTGAATTCACTATAAATCTGAAAAATCTCTTTTTCAATTCTTTCCAAATTAAATTTTGAAAAGTCGTTTCCTATCACAAAACGTTTACTCTACAATGTTTTCCTATAACTTTTTTCGATCTGAGCTACACTTCTCCCGTTATTCCTGAGCAAACCTGATCAAACCCCATAATTCTTGAAATTTTGATTAGTCTGATCATTTTGATCATAAAAAGTTTTATGTCAAATGTTCTGATATGTCCTTGAACTATCAAATAATAATAATAATATTAATAACAAAATTCTTATTATTTGTATTGGCTAAACAAACCCAAGCAAACCTGAGCAAACCCACAAGTTATGTGCTTGTTGTCATTGCTTTGATCCGAAATAAAAATATTTTTGTTATATAAGGGTTGATGTGGTTGCTTTTTTTGTTACAAATATACAAAAATAAAAATCTTAGTGGGCCGACAAATATCGATTTTTAGTTCCAAAAATATACGTCTCGGAAATAACTAAATGGATACAATTTTTAAGTTAGAAAAATAACAATTTTAACGGATTTTGGACCTTTAACTTAAAATAAGTTTTAGACACTTCTAGGTAAATTATCGAAAAGAGTTATGCAAAAATGTCAACGTCTATTTTTAAACGTCCTGAAACTGTCATCCTTGGTCATCTTTGCATTTTTCACCGATTCAGTGTCAAACACAAAGTGACTAAGAATATCTAAACTACGATCAAATCTTTTGTGGCCCTGAAAAGGACCGTTTTCGCGGTGGGTTGGGTTAGAGAGGGAAACCTAGAGTGGTTGTTCCCCTCTCGCGATCTGAACCGATCGCGGTGCGGCGCGCCGTCTTCGTGCCTCCAGTCGCGTGCTGCGACGGCTCCGACGGCGCTCCGTGAGCTCTTGTAAGAGAGCCTCCCTTTCTTCCGGACCCAGCAGCATCTGGGGTCCTTCCACCACTTCCACCGGCTCTGTTGGAGCCGGCTCCGGTGGTGGCGGCGGTCTTGGAATCGGCTGTACGATCGCCGTTGGCTTATTCGCGTTTTTTAAACGCCAAGCCTCCCAAAACTCACTTATTTTGGACTCCCTTGTCGTCCTTAACATCAGCCTGTCCCACTTCATGGCTGGTTGAGAAATGAAAATTGTGATGGCTGCTCCCGCTTTTAAAAGCATTTAGGATGGTGGGGGGTGAGAGTGGGGGTGAGAGTGGGGCTAAACGGTTCTAACATATCCTTTCAGAGTAACAAAATATTTCCTATAGAATAGATTTCTTGTTCGAAATATTTTGTTACACTGAAAGGATACGTCTGTTTTTGTCATACTTAAGAGCAGGTTTGCCAACGTTCTATGTGAAACGACAAAAATTCTGATGTATCTTTTTGAGCGTATCAACCCAGAGTGAATTTATTTTTTTAAATATGTTTCTTGATAGAAAGTTATGTCACTTTGAATAACTAGAGGCATATGCGTTCTTATCATACATAAAAACTACAAGCTAAATCTTGCAAATGCTCTTTCTCTCACTATCTATGTATGATTTAAACACATAATGCATCTCTAACCCAAAGTAACACAATTTTTCCTTCGAGAAATATCTTCCTTAGGAAACATAGTGTTTAACTACAAACTACGATCAAATATTCTGTAGTCCTGAAAAGGACTGATTTTGTCAGGGGGCAGGCAGGGTTGTTATTTGAGGGTCCTTATTTGTAATAGGAATTTAAGTCCTATTGCAAATAAGGCATGAGTTCCGGTGAGTGACTGTAAACAGTCTCTCCCGACACCGACGACACCTCGAGTAGTTCTGCATACGCTCACATCGTGCCCCCACTGTGAAATGGCACGATATGAATCTAGCACCTATCTGACCCCTAAATCCTGTGTAGCAGTGCATACAATAGATGAGGTGGGGTCCAACTTTTACATAGCAGTGCCAGATGCAATACCTAGGTCTAAACCTACGCGTATTGCGTACACCCCTATGTTGCGCATTATGTGCGATTGCCTGATCGTCATCGCTGGAATAACCATTATCCGAGCTTGATGACATCTTGGCTTCGAGTGAATCTCATTTTCTAAATCACGTCTTATATACATTCTTTCCCCACCCCTCTCCTAAATTTCTCTCTATTCTTCACCTCATAACCTTATTTACCCAAGCCCCACCTTTGAAGTATTAAAATAAGCCTCAAATATGTCGTATGTAGTAAAAATAAAACTCAAATGTGTCGTTTATAAGTTTATTTTAAATATGTAAAGTACATAATTTGGAGAATTACACAACTTCAAACTAATGTATTGATTTGTTAGTAACAGAACCATTAAGTATATTGTAGCTAAAAAATGCATCGTGAATAACTAACGCGTACACTTTAATGTCTTTAGGAAATTTACTTTTGCGTGTTTCGAACTCCAATTTCACGTCCACTGTGGACGTCCTAACGGCTTCTGGTTGGTGACTGCAATCGATTACGAATAACGGATTTTGCAGATAGTCGGCAAAACTCATCATAGGATCGCTCAGTTCTCGCTGGTAGTAGCTAGCTTGAAAATTCTCATAATTATAATAGGCTGCGGCATACAGTTTCTTTGAAAAATCTAAATTCCATCTTTCGTACGGAAATACGGCAGAGTTCAGATAGAGCCTAATATCACTTATATCGGCCGTTGTAAATTGTGTGCTATCTTTTGCTCTGTTGTCGGAAGAGCTAGTTGGTTGAAAACCGATAATCAAATATCTCGGTTTTTCGAGACTCGTGCTAGTTCTTAAGGCCCATACGTCTGACGATGTTTCTCTCAAAGAAGTTAGCTCGTAAAGATCCCATTTACGGTAAGCCATTGGAACGTTTGCGTTACTGCCACCTTTATTCATGCGTGATAATATCTTTAACTTCTGTCGATCGTCTGGAATAATGTGACGAATTTTCCATTCAATTTTTTCAATTGAAATGTCTGCATCTACTTCGCCGATATAGCAATTGTTGAAAGTGCGGGCGATAATTAAAATCAACTCTTGCTTGACGTTAAAAATACCCTTTGAATAATCCTCTGCGAAACCCATGAGATATTTTAGAGGAAGCTTGCCGGAGAACACGTTACTTGTGGAATCTAGTATCCCTTGATTTGCTTCGTCTAGACCCCATCCGCATGCCATGAGAGCTCTATTTTGTGCGGCACCCAATGACACCATAGTTTTCATCGTTGTGGTAATTCCGGGTTTCCGAACGACGGCAACTTGCTCCCCTCCCATTTCATAACGACATTCGTCGAATAGAAAGGCGATGGCATTATTTGATAGATAACATTTCTTACTAACATCTTTGGGTTTAAATGTTCCTTCGATGTAAATGTAACTATCCGATATATCCAAAATGATATCTTGAAAGTGTACAGGTATACGAATTTCATCGGAATTGCGGAATGTTGGAGAACCGTAAGGTTTATATGTGTGTTCTTGAAAACTAATAATGGAGTTATCAAAAATGGGTTCGGTAAAAACTTCGATTTTGTCACTGCTAGCGGCCATCATTTTCTAATTTTTCTCACTTTCAAACCGATCGATTGTAGAAATTTGCAATCTTTCACGGAGAGCTGGCGATTGCTGTGCGGATGTGTTTTCGATCGTCCGTCTGACTTGCGAATGAACCTTGACTGTGTTGTCTGCTTACTTTTATGTCGTTTAACTGAATCTTGAATTGTTGACAGCTTATGCAGTTGACGGTTAAAGCAAAAACCCATTATACGATTTTTTTCAACTCTAGTTTAACTATTATTTTCTCACCTCGAAAATCGATCAAATCACCGCTATCGTCCAAGATGCGTAGAGTAATGTTGTCGATAAACTGACGACCATCCGGCATTATCGGCATATAAATATTATTTTGCGGTTCTTTGGAGATTTTGTAACCGGGTTCGACGTCAATATCAAATTCAAATAACGTATGACTTTCCAAAGAATTCAGGTATGCTCCGGAAATTATATTACAATCCACACGTACGATGCGCACTTTCATTATGTCCACGATGGTACTTGATTCGTGTCTTTGTCCACCTTGCAGCAGCACAGAGCCAAATCCGAGCACTTTGCCGATACTATTGCTACCTCGGAAATCGATGCTATATTTTGACTTTAGCTCACATTTTAACGTATTATTATTGGCTGTTAATGAAAATAAATCGGCACCAACTTCATTGCATGACTCTTTTAAAGCGGTGTACATGGCTTTTGCTATTTCATTAATTTCGTAAGCTCCTGGTGGAATCCTTAAATGCTTTGGTATAGCTGTTTTCAAATGGCTGAATGAATTATTGCTTTCGTCGATATTAAAAATCGAATTATATGTGTAAAATCCCAGCAGTGCAACTCCATATTTGCTTGTTGTATTTAACTCGATGGGTGGGTAAAAATCCGCACTTAAGACACTTGAATGTCCTGTTAGAGTGAATGTGTAAGACATGACTGACCACGAAACTATTTGTGTAGCTATTTTATTGCTGTTTGCAACAGTTAAATGGATTTAAGCTGAAGCGTTGCTTTATTCCTTTGGACGTTTTTAAACTGTTTTCTGCCTTTATATTCACATCGTTAATTTTGCAATAACAACAAAATATTTTTTTTGGTATCGGTCCATCGCCCTCGTCCGAATCTGAATTATTGCTATTATAATGTTCGAAACAGTATTGATATTTCAATATATCGACGTCACTTTTTAGGTGATTAGGTAACCTATCCCAAACTAGTGCTATTTCATTTGGAGCTAATGCGATCAACACTTCTTTGGGCGTATTTTCTAACTGTTCAGCTGTCATTTTTTGTAATCCTCCGACTTCACGATATGCTTTAAGTGATAGCAACATTTTGGTGTAGTTGTCACGTTCCATTTGGGGTGTCAAAGACATACTTTTTTATGATTGTAAAAGAAACTTCAAACACAAATGTCCACACCAGACTGTTCCAAATTCTTGTTGACGGTCGTATGTATAGTAAATTTTCTTCGTCGCTTCGGAACCCATCTGCAGATATCGTACCAATTCCATAGGTGGGGGTAAATCACCGAAACTATCGTAGTATGTTACATCAGAATTGCTTTTTCTATATGCTACCCAATGAGTCCCTACACCCGACATACTATCCAAATTTATAATGGCGGCCTCATAACGTTTGGGACCGCGTACAGGTAATGAATCTCTCATATATACGCCTCGAAAGTGTGGTATTTTCATTTTTAAGGCGTACTTTTCTATATCAATATTGGATAGTGGTCTTTGAGGTAGGGATTCTATTAGTTTTTTGATTTCTTATTTTTGCTGTTGTTTATAAATAATCCCAAACCTGTGCGATATGGTTTCAAATATAATCCATTTCCTCTTGAACTTAGATGTAAGCCGGTACCTATTTTTTCTGCAGTCGACTTTTTTACTGCTTTTACGGCACGCACGATGCCTGCTGCACCACCTGCTAATGAACCTAAGGCGGATAGTCCTGCAAATATTGGTATTAACGGTAATATCCCCCCAGTCTTCGGAATTGGAATGATTCTAGGCGTGCGAATTTTTCGTTTGCCACCGGCTATTCTTAGGGATTTACGTGCAGCTACTGCAGCTATTTTCGATGCTTTCATGATATTTTTCTCGATAAGTTTTTTCCCACCAGCTTTTAACAATTCTGATCGAACGGGTCGTCTAATAGATGATCCAAAAGCTACTTTGTGTACTCGCTTATGTTTACCGACGCCATTTCCTTTAGTGTGGCGGCGGCGGCGCTGGAAGCGACGTTTACCTCTAGTGGATGCTTTTCTCGATTTTGATGATGATACACCCATACCAAAACGTTGTTTCGCTTTCATAATGTTGGTTACCAACCAAGCTGCAGCTTTTTCACCAGCGCTAGAATCTTTAGATTTTACTCTTTTCCACGCGCTTTGCTCGAGTTCCTGATCTGCTTGGTGGCGAGCACTTAAATTTTCACTATTACGCAAATAGGCTAAATCGTGTTTTTTGCATGCGACATCCAAAGAATTAATTCCTTGATCTCCTCTTGCCACACGTTTTACTATTTTCGTCCCGGGCCCGCAATACTGATAGCCTGGAATGTGTAACTCGAACGGTAGCCTATTAATTACTGAATTAACAATACCGCTTCCAGTCTTACTTGATAAACGAGACCGTCTACTTCGTCTGACGAGCGACATCTGAATGATAGTTTACGTGAAAGTTCAGTATAAAATATAGATTTTGTTAAGATGCGTATCGTCAATCTTAAACAAAAACTTCCCGTCGATAATCTCGATGTAAAGGTCGGCTCTGGACTAGAACAAAAATTATTTAAAAGACATGGTCCTTTGCTACCGTCATCTATTCGTGGATTATTAATAGGACCTTCAAACTGTGGAAAAACAAATGTTATGATTTCGCTGCTTACTCACCCATCGGGACTGCGTTTCGAAAATGTTTATATCTACTCAAAGTCGCTCTATCAACCAAAATATGAATATTTAAAGACAATTTTATCTCCAATCAAAGGTCTTGGCTACTACGCTTTTAGCGACGCAAATAACATTGTGGAACCGTCAGATGCTAAACCTAATTCAATATTTATTTTTGATGACGTTATGTGTGAGAAACAGGACGTTATAAGATCGTATTTTAGCATGGGACGTCACAAAAATGTGGATGCCTTTTACTTGGCGCAAACGTATTCTCGTGTTCCTAAGCAGCTCGTCCGGGATAATGCCAACTTCATTATTATGTTTAAACAAGATGAGATGAATATGAAACATATATTTTCCGATCACGTTTCACCCGACCTGACGTTTACACAATTTCAAGAGATGTGTGCTAAATGTTGGGATAATAAATATGGTTTTTTAGTTATTGACAAGGATAGTGATGTAAATTCGGGCAGATACCGCAAGGGATTCGATAGTTATATATTCCTATAATAATAACTTGGATAATCATTTCATCGTTGAACGGTGCTTTGAAAGCATCATGAATGAAGAAATCGAATTAAAACGAAAGCTACTGGAAACTACAAATGCGGTTAGAAAAAAATTTAAACAAATTAAAGCAGCTAAAGTGCAGAATGAACATGATTTGGAAAAGTTTTATGAACCAGTTTCTAAACCACTAGAATCTATATCTAAAGCCGTAAAGCAGCAGCAGCAGCAGTACGTAACTAAAAAATCAAGTACTACGACTAAACCACAAAGTCGGAGTAGCAGCAGCAGCAGCTCGGTGGGAATGGCGAAAATGTTTGAAGAACATCCAACAGAAGCGGATTTTGAAACATCTACACCGATTCCTACACCGAAACGTGGAAATCGTGGGTCACTGTTCGAAACCCCTTCCCCTTCAACGATAACATCATCTCACACATCACCACACACATCAAGTGGTAGCAGTTCAGCCGCAAAAACTATTCAAGATTATTTAAATGGATTAAAATTGGAGCCATCTCATTATGATACCGTGTATGGTGTACGCTTTGGTAAAAAAGAAAATAAATCAACAAAATATATTGGCAACTTAGTGGTTCGTTTTCTAACAAACGGAAAGATGGTGTTATACAAGAACAAAACAAACATTGCTGAATTCGATGGAACGGCTGATCTTTACGATTTGATTTTTCTAAAAAATCCACCACTCCTAGGTAATGAAGACGAAATTAATCTAGATGTACTTCGAAAATACCAAACCATTTTGAAATTGACCGATGCGGCATACGACGGTTATGACAAGAAACGTGGTTTAAGAGAAACCCGATGGAGAAAATATTTACGAATCATAAAACCGCTAATTACGGGAACTAAACTGGGTGGTGGTGGTGGTGTAGGAAGAAAAAAAGGCGACAACAAAATCCAACTACCAGCAAAAAAGCGCCTATCGTCGAAATCATCTCAATATGTTTATTGGAATAAACCTAAGGAGTTAGTGGATAGATTACGATTATTGTGGGGGTCAAAAGTAGCTGGACATACCGGACATGATAATGAGATTATGTCAATTATGGAAGAGCTTCGAGAAGAAGGAATAATATATTAAGTTTTGCACGTAGTTGCCATCCTCAGTGTCTGATAAGACGTGGAACCTTATAATATGGATCCTAGCCGAGAAAAAATTAAAGTCGTAAATGAATTACATAGGACAGCAAGGAAAAATTTTGTTAGAAGACGTACAGTCATAAAAGGATATCGAGATTTGTGGCAAATTGATTTGGCGGAAATGCAGCAATATGCTACTGACAATGATGGTTACCGTTACATTGTTGTATGTATAAACTGTTACTCCAAATTCGTGTACACCAAAGCAGTTAAGAATAAGACCGGTGTTGAAGTTACGAATGCCATGAAAAGCATCATTGAAGAAGCATCATATGCACCAAACAATTTACAGAGTGATCAAGGAAAGGAATTTTATAATAGCACCTTTCAAGCCCTCATGAAAAAATATAATATAAACCATTATTCCACATATAGCACGAAAAAAGCGGCAATTGTTGAGCGTGTTATAAGAACTTTGAAAAATAAGTTATATAAACAATTCTCGGCTAGAGGTTCTTACAGATGGTTACAAATATTACCAGCTATAACGAAGACCTATAATAACACTAAACACCGCACCATTGGAATGAAGCCTAACAGTGTAAAAGAGGATACCCCTATTAAAGCATATGACTATTTGAAAATTGCTCCGAAGAAAAAAAAATTTCATTTGGGTGACGTTGTTCGCATTAGCAAGTACAAAGGTGTATTTGACAAAGGATATACGCCTTCCTGGACCACGGAACTGTTTGAAATAGCAAAAGTTAATATTACAAATCCACCCACCTACTTGCTGCAATCATTGGAAGGTCAACCTATTAAAGGATGTTTTTACGAAGCAGAACTGCAAAAGACAGCTAGCCCTGGTGTTTATTTAGTTGAGAAAATTCTTAGAAAACGCAAGAACAATCAAAACGATCAATTGTTTGTAAAATGGTTAGGTTTTCCAAATCAATTTAATTCTTGGATAGACAAATCAGATATTGTATAAATATTATCAAATAGGTTTTACGTTACGTATGTATGCATTATAAATAATAAAAATAAATATTGCTTTTCATAATTATTCGTTTTATTTTCAATTTAACAGTATAATTATGTTTTTAAATAGAACTTTATCTAGGTTGGTTTCCATTTTGGTTTTTTTGGATCCTTTATCTTCGTTGTAGTATACCGTGCAGCATGTGAGTGAATTTGATACATTTTTTCCTTAAGGTACGTAATTTTGGTCTCATCATCTTCAAACATTTTTTGAAAAACCGGTACTAGCACATTACTAAGTATGGTATTTATCTGCGAACCAAGTTGATGAACTTCCGTAAGGACATATTCTTTGGTAGCAGCATCATTATCATTTATCGGTTGGGCAACATTCCTTAATAATTTTCCCTCTATATCAAAATGTCCATCTGAAGTAAGTTTAAATCCGATTCCGGGCAACCCTCGCGATAAGTTGTTACAAACAGGAGTTTTCTGTCGACCAAATTTATCAATTGTGTTGTTAACACGACCCATTTTAAAGTAAAACTAATTCACTCTCTTTATGTTCAGCCTATATATAAATGACATAACTAATAAAAATTCATTTTACAATACACCATGAAGCAAGTAAGATTTGACGAAGAAAGAAATATTATCCACCGTATGTCTGTTTGGTGTTTTGCATATAGACAAGCCAGACAAAGTAATTTTCAGCAACTAATACTTGATAGATATCGTTTTCAAAGGAGAATTGGAAAAATGGATGTAATGCTAGCGAGGATTTTAGAACGGAACCACAGAAATAATATATATCAAGAGCGATTTGTTAATTCAAATGTATGGTGAATAATAAACATATTTAGTACAAAAAGATTTTTATTAAGATTTAAATAATACATACACACTATCATTAGAAAAACGCACTTTTTCACATAAATTTAAAATTACATGACTATCATAAGAAACTTTTACACTATATCTAAATTGTCTCTATTTTTCGGAATTACCAGCGCTGCCCTTCTTGGTCGAATTCCATGGTCTCACTATTATTACGTTCTGATGAACCTCCTCCCCCTACTCCTCCTCCTCCTCCTTCTAAGAAAACAGGACTTTGCGGTGATTCGTTAATTATTTCGAGATCTTCAAAATTGCTTGAAGAAGTCCAGCGCTGCCCTTCTTGACTGAATTCCGGCGTATCGTGATTATTATGTTCTGATGAACCTCCCACTGAGACAGCGAGACTTTGCAGAGATTCACTAGAATTTTCACGAGATATTTGTTGCGGTGATTTCATCCCATGTTTCTTATGGTACTCATTTTGACACCATTCACAGAAACCCATTATTCCACTAATAAATTCCCAATTTTCGCAATTGGCACACATCTGACGACCGTTTACAGAGAATGGGCGAACAACTGCAATTTGACGTTCACTTTTTGGTGACTGCATTTTGAGAAAATAAATTACTATGTAGTATTCTGGAAGTACTGAAATGCAGACTGAAACAAGAAAGTTTTGTGCCTCTATTTGTATCTGTTAGGTGACCTTCAAACCCCTCCACTCTCATATCCCATGTAAAATCGAGGTCACCATACACAGAATAGACTTGTTTCTTTATCTACATGCGCGTAATACGTATACGCTGAATAGCTTTTTCTTGATTCAACAATTTTGAATCGATTTCCTTAAGTCTTTTTGTAACAGATTGCAAAAAATCTTCATTCGCCTCTTCAGCAAGCTTTTTATTCATTTCATTAAGTTCTTTTCTAACATATTCCAAAACATCATTATTCACTAATTCACTAAGTTTTTTAATAATTTCACGCCTTTGTTCAAGAACATATTCCTGATTAGCGGCATCCCCAGGATTCTTTGGTGGTGCTACATTAGTTAAAGATTTCCCTTGTATATCATATTGACCATCATCGGTCAATCTAAATCCAACTCCTGGTTGTCCAACAAGAACAATGTGATTTTGGTCATTAAATTTTTGGCGCCCAAATTTATCAATTGTGTTGTTAACACGACCCATTTTTAGCTTAAACTGATGTGATTTTTGTGAAGGTTGCCTATTTATAAAAAATTAAACAATAATTTAGGTACATAATCATTTATTTAACATCTCATGTTATTATATTATACAATGAATTAAAGATTTTCTTCATCTTCTTGAACACACTCCATCTCGTCATCGCTAACAGTACCCAATGCTTTACTATCAACTTCATTGGTGACTGCTTTATTTCCAAGGTCATCAAGAATAGTGGTATCATCTGCGGGAGCCAAGCCATATTTTCTAGCTAATTCATCGGGTAAATGAGGCACTTCGAATAGGTAGCTTCCCAATTCTTCATTTATCATTCCAGCGCAAAATTCGTCCAGATCAATGGTTCCATATAGGTATTTCTCGCACGTATGTGCTCCAGCCGTGAAATTTACGGCGTCTTTCATATACTTCCTATACTGACTTTCACTAAAACCCACATCGGATTTACCATAATTTGCAAAGTGTAGTATTTCTTCAGCCAGCTCTCTTAATTTACATGATAACCAATTAATGTACATATCTCGATTTTCAATGACAGTAGGGCAGTCACACATCTTAAATAGAAAATAATGGACATGTGATTGTGTGTGAGTGTGTGTTTTTCGATATATACTTAACAAGAACTATTTTATTACATTTTAAATCAACATTAAAATAGCCTAATCAACAATATATTACAAACAACCAAAATTTAACAACGCTCTAGTATTACCTCCAGAGAATACATGTGAGCTTTGCCCCAAATAAGTTAAGGTGTACTGATCACCGGAGTTATTCATCATTTCAATAGTATCCTCTGTCAGAATTTCAGCTACGCGTGATGGTAAAAATGTTTCAAATGTTGCTTGATGTGTTGGATCAAACAATGTGACGATAATGGCTTTTCCAAAACGTGAAGTCAAAGAATTAATTTTTTTTATCATATAAATTTTGCCCACCGTTAATGTAGAGAATTTTCTACGTTCCAGAAATTGAATATCTTGGTTTATCATATTATTAATTTCGGCTATGGTCTGCTTTGAAATGCTCATGATTTAAAATACAATAAAAACAATTACTGTCAAGTACCTTGAATAAACACTTGTAGAACACACCACAAACACAATACTTTATATGCCAAAGCAACAGTTAACGCATACGATGTATGAGTGACAATGAAAGCTATTTTCGAAATGAGCCATATTTATTAGGAAGTAATCCAAGGTCAAGTATTTATTTATGGTGGGAGGAATACATCCGACGACCTCGAAAAATACAAAACAAATGTAACCTTGAAATAAGCGTCGTCCACCTGGTCATCACCAAACAAAGAAACATCTGCTCGCGTTCAAGGCCAAGCAAGAAACAGCTGCTCGCATTCATTGAAAATATGCACCGCAAATGTAACCTTGAAATAAGCATCGTACACCTGGTCATCACCAAACAAAGAAACATCTGCTCGCGTTCAAGGCCAAGTTCTTGACCTTGACCTTGGAATAACACCTGCGCATATCAAGGCCAAATAACAATAGCACACCTGGGCGTTCAAGGTCGACCCTACTGCGCATGCGGAGACTCGGGGAGCATCAACCTTTACTACTTACGTCTATACTTACTTGTAACCGTTTGTCCACTCAAAGTTATCCAAAAGACTCCAAGTCGTGTAACCGGTGACATTTACGTTATCCAAGTAGTAGGCATCCAGCAAGGCACTTAAATATTGCTAAAAATATAAATAAGAATATTTTAGTCTTTTTATTACAGTTATTTAAGTACTGTAAAAAATCAACGACTTTCCAACGTAGACATATAAAAAAGCCATATAATTCCTTGACGAAATCAAAATTTTATCGGTACTTTTTTATTGAAACCGCGTCCAGCAAACCTTCAATACGCCGCGCGTCGGTCCAGGTTAAATAACGTAGGTACCTACCCTTTTTTTAAAAAACCTCTAAAAAGGTTATAAGAAAGTTATTATAAATTAAAAACTTAAACCAAATATACAGGGTGTTATGAAATTCACTGCGTACATTGGAATGGGCGACTCCTGGGGTAGTCTAGAAACACACTCAATATTTTTTTTTGGGTTAATCGAACAACTATAAAAAAATTTTAACACCCGAAAACCAGACCATACGCGTGACCGGTGCTGCGACGTTGCCAATTTTTTTGAGGGAAAAATTATGTTTTAAAATATTCCACTAAAAATAAATAAATTACGCTAGAACTGTCCAACAATAACCTAATAATAATTTATAATTGCCAAAAAACACATTATTTTTTAAAAAATTACTTACATGAAATGCCATATATCTTTCCTACGTATTTAAAAATGTACCTATTAGATCCGCAATGTATTTTTGCAAAAAATATATAATTTCTGTTTTAGTATCCTACATCTCTTGAGATTTTTGAGAAAACTATATCCGAAAATCCGTTCAAAACATAAACTAAAAGGGCGCAACATTCTTAATTTGAATCGCCAATAGGAAAATACATATTATCTCGCTCTTGCATCCCTGTTCCTGTCTCCCGTCTCTTTTTTATTGTCGTTTTGCTGGGGTTTAACAGGCACGTGACCAGTCGAACTGTTTACAACAATAAGTCATGTGCCTCTCATAGATTCCGAGGTCAACGTTGAAAACTATGAGGGATAGGCACTTTGCAAAAAGAAGTTGCAGATACGCTAACCCATAACCGATAAAATTTAGAGTGGTATTTTAATCAGAGTTATCACCTTATTTGCTAAATGAATTTATAAGCCGACCAAAGATTTTTAATTTTTTTTTAATTTTTAGGTTTGTTATAAATCACGTGATAGAAACACCAATTTAAATTTTATCGTTTATCGGTTAGCGGGCCTGCAAAGGCTAGTTGCAAAATCTCACTATGAAGTGTTACTTGGGTTGCCTATGCTTTCTAGCGAATGTCATGTTTATTAAAACCAGGCGTTGTCCTTTTTAATAAATAAATTTTTAGTTTTCAGTTTTTCTCTAGTGCTGATAGTAAAAGATACTGTGGAATATTTTAAGCATTGTATATAATAATTGTTAATAACTAGTTAGTGGAATGTTTTTTTCATTAATGGCTGTTTTGTTAAGTAGGTATTTTAAGTTTAATGTAAAAATCTTTCTAGGGGAAGTGAATTTTACAGAGATTTTGCTTTAAAAGTAACAAAAACATTAGTTTTCAGTTTTTAATAGTGCGGATAGTGACAAAATACCGTGGAAACTTAGAAGTATTGTGTTTAATTCGTGATTGGAACTTCCTTTTGGTGTTAATTTATTTGTCAAACGTTGGTTTCTTGTATTAAATTATTGACTGTACTGTATTGTCAGTGTTTTTTGGTATATTGGTGCCTATTTGTTAATCGTAAACATTTTCAAAAGAAGTGTATTTTAAAGGAATTTTACTACAAAGGTAACAATAACATTATTTCTTATGCTGAGTTATACATAGAAAAAATTATTTATGGAATTGGCACCTTACCCGGTATCATGTGTTTCTTGCCAGTGGCGGGTACCGCTAGTTAGAGAAAATTTAAGGGGCGATTACCACCTTATTGCGAAGCGCCATTTATGAATATTTTTCTTCAATCAATATATGTAGTGAATTTCATAAATAAAATGAGACTAAGGTATTAAATTAAAATTTAATACATTTTTTTTATATTTTTTTTCCAAAACGCTACACCACTGGTTTATGATGACATTTTGTATCATATGCTGTAAAAAAATATACGGAAGTAAAATAAATACACCTAAACTCTATTCACACTTCAAATACGCCCGATATAAACAACATGCTAGCCTCGTGATGGGCAATCTAGCCTCGTGATGGGCAATTTACGCAACGCTATTGGACGACAGACCATCAACCTGCCCCAGTGTTCACGTGCTTTCGTTATTTTTATCGTCACTAAATATCAGGTAAAAATTGTTTGCTGCAGACACTTAATTATGTTTGCAACACGAGTGAGTATGTCTCAAGAAACTAATACAAAAAATATTAAATATTGTGCACACTATAGCATTTAAAGAGTACAATAATATTTGGTATACTTTGACGTAGTTTTATGATACAAAATATCAATAGTAATATAACAAGTGCAATGAAAATTCTAGAGAATTTTGCCCGAATGCATTTCAAGTTGAAAGAGGCACGAGTGCACGTGAGTGCACGTGAGTCCCTTTTTTAGTTTAAAATGCATTTTAAAGTGCAAATTTAGGAGATATTATAGATATATTTTTATTGCACGAAATATATTTTATGAGAGAATTCTATGAATTAAAATTTTCAGTTTTTGGTATAAAACTTCATTGTCACAATAAATGCGAAATCCAAGTAGCCAGAGCATCGTTGTCATGTCACAAAAAGACAAATTCTTGATTGTTTAGTTGTTTCGTTGTTTCAATGAAAACTAAATAAAACAATACAAACACTAGCAATTTTGAACGCCCGCGTCTTTTTTGAAATTTTGTGAAAAATGTCGCGGTTTGGAGCAGCAGCCATAGGTTTAGTTAAGGGGGGGGGACTTGGGAGTGCTTAGGTTTGCTTAGGTAAGATGTAGTTACACTAACAAACAATAAAGTACCCGTATTTATAGTTAAAATCTTGATTTTGACTGGTAAATGAAATGCTTACAATAATTAACCAGTGTTGTTGCGTTTTGGAAAAAATTTATAAAAAAATTACAAAATTTAATATATTAGACTTGGATTTCATATCTGGTTTAAGTTTTCAATTTCAAACAATTTTTTCTTATAATAATATTCGATACTTTAGAAAACCAAGCTCCCTTACTATCAACTTTACATAGGTACCTATATTATAATATAATACCTAGTTTTTAGTTTGACACTAAGCACCAACTTTTATAAAGAAAGATATTTTTTTTAAATCAATAATATGTTTCCCTTATGTTGCATACTTTTTTGGACTGAGGATTCAATACATTGCAGTCGAATTACTACTTTTTCATTTTATGCTTACACTTATGTAAGTAACTCGTTCAGTATCATTTAAAATACTTTCCACATCAGCCCAACCATTTTCAGTAATGATAATTTCCTTGCCGTATTCGTTCCATACGTAGTTGATCAAATTTCGGAAACCCCACGGAACCAGTGCAACCCAGTTGACCACATGGTGCCACGATGGGTCGCTAAAAGCTGTAACACCAATATCCAAGCCGAAGTCCGGATACTCTGCTTCTGAATCGTTTTGGTATTGTGCATAATATGTTCCATATCTGCAAGAATAGTATTTTCTTATAGTAAGGATGTAAACGTATTAGTGATCATCATGATCGCCATATAAAACGTTTTCGTTTGGCTTTGGTTACAGTTGCGGTTGACTTGTTGACACTTAAACTGCACTTGTCAATCAAATTGGTGACAAATGACATTGTTCCGGTCCCACCTTTTGAAACGCTCCTGTAGATGAAGCATAAAATTTACTTTTACTAAAACTCGCACAAAATCTGTACTGTTTTCTTGTGACACTAAGGCGGTACCATAACGCAAGTTAGTTTTAGTAAGTGACGAGAAAAGACTCATTTTTGTGTTTTCATTTTCACGCATGCTTGTGTCAACCCCTACAGGCTACGAACGTATACCTTATACCTGAGAAGAGGCGTTCTCCCAGTTGTGAAAACGACGAGAGAGGTAAGCTGCTCTAGTGCCCCCCCCCCCCCCCCCGTTAACCAACGGCAGTCGGGAAACAGTCGGCAGCCTGTCGGCACTGGTGGGAAGTAGGCGACTCTTTTTGCCGTTTTCTGGTTGCATACGGTAGGCGCGTGTTATTTCCATGCGATGAATTGCCAGCCTTTAACATAAAGCGTCACGGACTCGGATCACCAGAAACGATATGTAAGTTGCGAATTGAACGCGGTTATGATTCTGGCAGCCCAGTTGCGAAAATCAGCTTTCGCACCGCATTCAGTTCTTAAGCGGCTAAGCTGACACTTCTTTTTATACTTGTTGGAGATGGCTAACCGCCAAGTTACCGCGATCATTCCGCTTGACTCCCGCCATCTCTCCGACAATGAACATGCGTGATAGTAAATTTCCAAGTTTACAGGACGGTGCGACTCGACAACAAAGAACCTTCATTTTTTGTGGAAGCGCATAGACGTGTTGTGTTTGGTGCTTTTTTTGTGTGTTGTTCAGTTGTTCGCCTATATATTTTTCTAGACAATTGTATTGTAGCATTTTCAGTGATGATCTCGTTTTTTATTGTCAGATACTTAATAATTATTATAGTTTCATATTTTTTCCCTTATCTATCGTCTGCCATTTTACTACTTTCCTGTTTAGAAAAGTTATAAACTAGTTTAAAGTGATGAGATCAATTTACTATTTATTCCTATCTCTTCCAACAAAAATGAGCAAGGTTTGTTCATCTGCAAATAGCTATTTAAACATTGGGTCTCCGGTGACCGAGTTGGTACGGCGCGGCGCCAGCTTTGCAACCGAGAGGCACGGGTTCGAATCCCGCTTCGACCATGGATATTTTGTGATTGTTGTTGGAAGGTGGTAGAGGAATTCTTCCTCGACCGAGGTGGTACCACCCCACACATCCTCTTAAAGGGCTGGTGAAATCCCGATGTTTCCAGCTCTGGATGTGTGAGTCGATTCCCCAGTACACCCACGGTACATAGTACTTAGACTTCGGTCTTCGTGGTCTGTCAGAAGATAAAAAAAAATAGTGGAAGCAGAGATGTTCAGCACGATTTTATAAAGAACAAAATGAAATGTATACCTATTCAAATGAATATAATTGAAGAGGGTTAACATTGGTTATTCTAGAAACATTTTTACAGAAAAAAAATAGTTTAAATTTACAAAAATAATTGCATTTTAGCCCGGCATAGGTACCACAAGTTTAGGAACACTCATTTTGAATTCATATTTAAAATGTTTTGTCTAGAACTGATATAACAGCAAGTGCAATTATTTTTGTTAAATTTCATTGACTATTTTCTGTAAAAGTCTTTCTAAAATATCCAATGCGGACCATCTTAAATTCGTATTAAAACCAAGCATTACTGCACCTAGTACGCCTAGCCGTGGGCCGTGGGCGGGACATCCACTGTACTTGGCTAATCCACCAGTGGACGGGCAGCGGATCTTCAACGGTACTGCGCCCTGTACTGTAATGCCAGTCATGGCCCATCCCATGACCCATGAGCGGCATTACATTCCATGGGCCGCCGAGGCAAAGAGGGCATGCCCGGTTTACAATCCGCTGTATTTGTCGTGTTTCGGGCCGGACGCGGCTTTCGGTAATGCGTTTTCAGCTTCTGGAGCAGCTACCTGGTGTTTACCGGACCGTTTCGTTAGTTAATTCGCTATTAGCTCTGTTTGTAGAGGAGAGGAATCACAAACCGATCAGCGCCAATCAAATTTTAGGTATTTGGTAACGTGACAGTTTGCCGACTGGTGGGCGGTGGACATATTATCTGGCAATCGTAATCGCAACCAAAGCGAAACGAAAACATCTATAGACATAAAAAATAGACATGATTTCGGATGACTTTGATCACGGTTGAGGTTGACGTTTAAGCAATGGGTTAAACTTCATTTGTCAATCAATTGGTTGACAAGTGAAGTTTGTCTATTGTTTAACTGTCAACCGCAATCATGACCACAGGCCATAACATGTAACAATGTTAAAAAAAAGACAAAATATTAGTACTGGGCGCTGAATATCGCTTTTAACTCACGAATTGAGACAGAAAAAGTCGGATGTTCCGTTAATAAAGTCAATCTCTTCTTGACTGAGTACAGGTAGACGCGATCTTAAGAATCCTTCATTCAAACTTCTATTTCCAACTCTGTCAATGACAACTTGAGGCCAGTTTCCTCTATAAATTGGATGCCCATAAAGTCCCATCTAAAAAACATAAGCAATAAACTTTTATTGATCCTAATAAGAAGCTGATATTAAATTGCACACGTCGCATAGGCGCAACTAGGGGGGTCTAGGGGGGGCTTAGCCCCCCCAAACTCGATATTAGCCCCCCCTAGACCGATTGTTGATCCATAAAAACAAAAAATTCAAATTAACTTTCTCTTAAGGATTAGGGCTTAAGCCCCCCCAAAAGACACTGTCTAGTTGCGCCACTGCTGGTGACAATCCTTTCAGATGCGTAGTTTCCATTTAAACTTGAAAGTTAGAATAACACCAGGTGTACAATATCAAAACTATGTTTGTTAGCAAAAGTCTAACCGCAGAGAGATTTCTTTATGGAGCTAAACTCGGCCAATCAGGTTTGAGCGGTAGGCGGGCCAAAAGTTGCCGCGCATTCTATCCGTTTAATAAAAAATAATAAACAAGGCATCTACTTCTAAACTAATCAGAAGGATCCACTGTAAGCAAAATTAGTCACCTAACCAATAAATTCATTATATACTATAAAAACTAACTCAACAAAATTAACGCGCTAACTGCGTGAATTCGCCCTTTAGTGGCACACTTCATTAGACAAAAATAAAACTAAAAAGGTAAACAGAACTGAAGTCGGTGGGTTTCGAGCCCAGGACCTCTAGCTCAAAAAGGCTGTTACGTCACCCCTACACCAGCAGGTCTATTTTAACCAAACTCTAGTCTCTGACATAGTTTGTAGCACGGCCCACCCGCCAAGCAAACCTGATTGGTCAGCTTTAGCTCCATAACATGAATCTCTCGGTGGTTAGACTCTAGCTTTGTACGTACGCTAAATGCCATTGCTCTTCTTGATGCTTCAATATCTTCAGATTTATTACTTGCTGGTTCTGCCCAGGCACTGTCAAGTACGATAGAAACTCTTCCTAAAGAACAAAAAATATAATAAATTAATTTACAAGGTTGACAACATATATATATATATATATATATATATATATATATATATATATATATATATATATATATATATATATATATATATATATATATATATATATATATATATATATATATATATATATATATCATCATCATCATCATCATCATCATCATCATCATCATCATCATCATCATCATCATCATCATCATCATCATCATTTTCAGCTGTTTCAACCATTTCCAATTATGGTGTAGCCTCCCTTACATATTGATTTTTCATTTCGGCCCATTGTTGTCTATTGTTGGCTATGCGGGCCCAGGTTAATCCTGATAATTTCTTTATATCATGGTCCCATCTCAAATTTGGGCGTCTTCTTGGTCTTTTCACGCCTCTGGGGTACCATTGTGTAATTCTTGTGGTCCATCTATTGTCAGTTCTTCTCGCCAAGTGTCCTGCCCATTGCCATTTTAGGGACTTGATTCTGTGGACGACATCTATTACCTGGGTTTTCTGTCTTATCCACTCTATTCTCTTGCGGTCCCTCCTAGTTATTCCTAGCATGCATCGTTCCATAGCCCTTTGTGCTACCTGGAGTTTTCTTGTTATGTCTGTTTTTAGTATCCAGGTTTCACATCCGTATGTCATGACTGGTAGTATACATTGATCAAACGTTCGCTTCTTTAGGTAGAGTGGCATTCTAGATTTGAATATGATGGAGTTTCTACCGAATGCTCTCCATGCTAGCTTTATTCTTCTGTTGATTTCTGGTAGTAGAGATCCCGAGATGTGTATTAGTTGACCCAGGTATATGTATTCTTCTACTATTTCCAGTGTGGTGTTGTTTACTTGTATGTCTTGTTTGTCTACCAGTTCATTGTACATTATCTTTGTTTTGGCTAGGTTCATGTTCAGACCTACTTTATTGCATACTGTATTTAGTTCGTCAATTTGCCGTTGAAGTTCATCAGGGTTCTTGGCGATTAGTACAATGTCATCAGCGAATCTTAGGTGGTTGAGGTGTTCTCCGTCTATGCATAGACCTTTGTTGTCCCAGTCCAACTGACGGAAGATTTCTTCAAGTGTTGCCGTGAAGAGCTTTGGAGATATTGCGTCTCCTTGACGTACTCCTTTAGTGGTGGGAAATTCCGGAGATCCTTCGTATATCATGACTCTGGCTTTGGCTTCTTTGTATATGTTTGCCAGAGTTTCTATATACGGTTTGTCGACACCCTGACTACTTAGGGCTTCTATTATAGCCTTGGGATATATCGAGTCGAACGCCTTCTCGAAGTCTATGAAGGCTAGTGCCAGTGGTATTTCATATTCTTTTGTTCGACTGATGACCTCCCTTAATGTATGTATGTGGTCGATTGTGCTGAAGCCACTTCTAAAGCCAGCTTGTTCCCGTGGTTGTGCAGCATCTAGCGTATTCTGTATTCTGGTATTTATGATCTTTGTGAATACCTTGTATATAATTGGTAGAAGGCTGATTGGTCGATAGTTTCTTATGTCTTCTTTACTGCCTTTCTTGTGGATTAGAATTATATTGGCGCTATTCCAACTTTGTGGTATATGTCTTGATCTTAGGCAGTTAGTGTAGATTTTTGCTAGGATTTTCCATGTTGTTTTACCTGCGTATTTGATTAATTCGACCATCACACCATCATTGCCTGCTGCTTTACCATTTCTCATGCTATTAAGCGCCTTCTCTACTTCTTCCACGAGAACTTCCGGGGTGTCGTCATTTATTCGTGGTGTCGTTACCTGTTCCTGTATTGTCTCCGGGGCCTTGTATAGTTCACTATAGAATTTGGTTACTAGGTTTATTATATCTTCTCTATTTGTGACTCTGGCGTTGTTATTTGTTAGTGCCACTACTTGTTTCTTGCCTATGAGGAGGGATTTCTTAGCGGTCTTGTAGCTTTTTCTGTTTTCGATTGCAGTTTCTACTAGTTTTTCGTTGTAATTTTTGATGTCTTCTGCAATCTTCTTTCTTATTGTCTTGCACAGCTCAGTGTATTCTATTCTTTGCACGTTGGTTGCGGCCTTCATTTCCCTTCGTTGTCTTAGCAGCGTCCTAGTTTCAGCGTGCTAGCTTCTTGTGCTGATTATGTTTTCTTGGACCAGCTATTTCTTTGGCACAGCTTAGGATAGTTTCCATGAGCTCTGTGCTTTCTGCCTGGTCTTGTAGTCTGTTGTTGAGTAGCGCCTGGTATTGCTCGGAGTTTTCGACGAGTTTATTTGTGTCTACTCCTGTTGCCATTGGCTTTCTGACCAGTTTCAGTCTTTCGAGTTTCGTGTTCAGTATAACTCTTGCTCTGATTAGCCTGTGGTCGCTACCTATCCGAAATTTGTTGAGGACGCTGACATCTTTTATCGTGTTCATTTTGTTGGTTAGGATGAAGTCTATTTCGTTCTTGATAGTTCCATTTGGGCCTTGCCATGTCCATTTCCTATTTGGGTTTTTCTTGAAGAACGTGTTTGCTATGGACATATTCTGATAATTTGCGTATTGTACAAGCCTTTCTCCTCGTTCGTTCCTTTCACCAAATCCAAAGTTTCCTACTTGTTGCTCTTGGTCCTTTTGTCTTCCTATTTTTGCATTGAAGTCGCCTATCAGGTACTTGAATTGGCTTTTGTTACTGTTTGGTGCTTGAGTAACTTCAGTGTAGAATTCTTCTACTACGTCGTCTGAGTAGCTGGCCGTTGGGGCGTATGCTTGGACAATCTGTATGGTGTATCTCTTTGATAGCCGTAGGGTTAAACTGGCTACCCGGTCAGAGATACTTGTAACATCTATTATTCTGTCTTTCCAAGTTTTATTGATTAGAAATCCGACGCCGCTTATTTTGCCAGTTGGTGTTCCTCGGTAATAGAAGATGTTGCCCGATTCAAGTTCTATTAGCTCTTCTTCTTTGCGCCTTACTTCGCTGATGCCTATGATGTCCCACTTAATATTTGCTGCCTCTTTTTCCAGCTCCACGATTCTGGTCTGGTTTGAGAGTGTTCGGCAGTTGTAAGTTGCTATAAATAGCGATGTTGTTTTGAGTGGGTAGTGATTTAGACTCCGCAGATTCTTAGCACCCTCTGCCCGCCTGGCTGATTCCCGGGGACTACCCGCCCTGGGGCCATTTGGGCCTACGGAGAATGAGGGCCGCGGCCTAGGTTTCCTGTTCATGCTTAGGGTCGTAAGGCATACCTTACCACGCTGCCTTAATGCGGGTTGGTAAGGGGCAAAGGTTGTCGTCCGCTGGCTTTTGCCATTTACCATCGGACCCTGTCCCCCCGGATTTTTGATGGACTTTTTTAATAATGAAAAAAGCCCCTGCCTGGAGTGGGAATCGAACTTGCGCCTAGTTGGGTGAGGATCTTTTTCACGTTTACAAGTCTGGCGCCTTAACCCACTACGCCATCCGGGGGTTATATATATATATATATATATATATATATATATATATATATATATATATATATATATATATATATATATATATATATATATATATATATATATTCCAGATGTGGGAACAATATTCTAGGTTGGGTCTTATTCCGGAAACATAGAGTGTGTAAGTTGGAAGGAGAGAAGATCCCTGTGTCAACTGTTGTAAAACCACCACTTTACCTAACGCCTTTTCTAGCCTTGCAATTGACTTCCTAACAGTCTGCCGAGGTTAGGCACTAACTCCAATTTTCTATGAATTTTGACTAATTTTTATGTATATATTCTAATTATTTCTTCTATGTTTCCCTGTTCCCTAACAGAAAAACACAAATTTCTGGATCAACAACACTTTATTTCCACAGATTACGTACGAGAGCCACCTAAAAAACACTTTTTCACGATTTCCTAATTTGCAGAAATTTTCCAGTAATCCTAGACAATTTTTTGGGTTTGTTACGCACTTACTTTTTCACGCAGCTTGCCAAGAAATTACGCTCCAAAACTTCCGACTATATGCCGTAATTTTTGAATCCAGACTTTTGGACTTTCCCGTTGACAGAATCTCGTTTTGTGGTCGGGCAGCGTAACACCTTACATCGGTGAGTATCTTTCAACTAACTTTGTAGCAAGAGTTGTCTCGCTTATATAGGGAAAATTCCCATAAATTTCCCCTCTTAACGACCACTTCACGTAATTAATGTGACACCATGACATTTACATCTTTGTTTTTCCGCGACTTCATACGAGTAGGCCACATAACTTAGCAGGCAAATGAAGAAAAAGCTCTTAAATTATCTGGCATTTATTACATTTTTATTATCAAGTGGGCAGCTTTTTATTGCATTTTTTATAGCATTTTCTGTTGACATTTATAGATGCGGGTGTCATAACAAGCACATAAAAAGCTATTAGGTTATATAGATTTCAATATAGTCCAACATTTGGTAATGATGAGTTGATATGGATAGGATCACGGGGTGGATCTTCTGTTGGCCAATCAGATAAGACAAAATATATTTTCCTTTGTCTTAACAGGGTAATTGAAATATATCTGTTCCGAGCGGGGGAGAATTTCGCCATTTAAGGTAACAGTATAGGGGGTGAGTTTTATCCTGCTTGTTAAAATGTTCGGTCGGTTAAAAAAGTTTTAATACTTCTTGGTGAAGTTAAATGAAATAAATTATTTGCTCTTCCATTCAATTATTCTTGAAATAATCGATTGATTTTTCTATTTATGTAACTTAATCTGTATAATCTTTATTTAAAGCATTTCTAATAAATCAATTATTATTTGGCCACTTAAGTGTTTGAATAATTTTTACATGAATTATTTTCAATAAAACTTCAACATTTTCTTCGTTTTTAAAAATTCTTCAATAATAATTTTTTAAATTTCTTTAATCGCGAATGGCCAATTTAATTTAATCATTTTCCTTTGTGTTTCAAAATTAATTCTCGAGAATTCCTTTTTATATTTATGAATATAATCCCTTCTCTAATATTTTAAAATATAATTACCTATTTTTGTGTACACTGCTTTATACTCTTTAATTAAATGCTTATAGGCTGTGTCATTTCAGCGAATTAAGGAAGTCAGCTGCAATCAGCTAATTTTTAACGGGGACGAAGGGCTCACGTTCTTAATTTCAGCCGCCAATTTTCTGGCTCGGAAGAGAAACCCAAGGTGGGGTTGAAAACAGTTGCGCTTTAGTTGTTTATTTTTTGACAAACGCTAAACTGGCTAAAGGAAATCAGTTCTGATATGAAAAATGGTGTTCTTTTCAAAATCATCAAAATCACTAGGTTTTGATATTTTCAAAAAATATGTTTAGTGTCTGCCGCTGCGTCAGCGTCGTTGCAACTAAGAATAAGTCACAAGATGTCATCATAGGCTAACAAAGGTTGTACTGAGCAATATCGTATCTGAGACCCTATTGAAACTAGAAAGATAAATAATTAGGATCAATGGGAGTTTGGGTCAAAATGGCTTATAACTATCGGCTGATTGGCTGATGGCTTACTTCTGTGTTTCGAGGTAAGGCGAGGTTTGAGAGTTAGTTTACCATTTTCAAGAATTGAACACCTGATCAGAAACAGGAGTATTTGCAAAACGGCCGCCTACTAGATTTCGAAACTTTTGAAAGATCGTATGGACGATAGGTCTGGCGAATGATTCAAAATTCAAAATCAAAATTGTTTGTTGTCTCTTTTGCATGATGTAGCGCTCGATATATTTTTTTAAAATCCTAATACTAAAAAATCATGAAATAACATAGTGTAAAATTTAGACACAATATTCACAATGTCACAATTACAATATAAAGTCAATTTGCAGTATTAAACAATTAAGTGTCTATGCGACAAATAGTTCAGAGTCAACTATGTACCTATAACCACAGTCACAATTAACTTTACCGTGCCAAACCGACGGACAGCGACAGTCATTTGAGTAAAGGTACAGAGATCTTAAAAGGAAACCCAATCAGTGACCGAGGATGACAACATATATAAAACACTATACAACATATTACTCAAAGATGGTTTCAAATTCCAAAATACTATAAAATGCATTTTCAGAATAACAGCCTTTTTATGTTATAATTAAATTTTTTTATGCTTAATACCTTGTATCTTTCTGAAAGCCAATTATATAAAACGATTTCCTTATAGAATTGACTGTTTAAGTATTTTGATAAACTAGGGAATTTGGGTCTTAGCAAATCATTCCGGAGACAGTATCTGTCGATACACTTTCTGGATGATGATGATATTTTATTTTTATTCTTACGTACAGTTAAAAGAGTTTGTAAATGAAGCATGTTGTCATTGTCATGATCCTTGCTCTTATGAAATAATAACGGCAGGATGCCCTAGAATGCCTAGAATTAAGTTTAAACATATTTCTTATGCATCTCTTTTGAGTCTTAAAACTTAAATTACTAAGAGTGGTATTTCCCCAGAATACCGAGTGATTTTAAATTGACCAAGAAGGTGAAGGAGTAAGACTAATCTTACCGTTTTGAGTAGCTCTAAATTCCTTGTCATAGATATGGTATGCTTTTGCATGGGCCAAAATGGTAGTGTAGGCACATTGGTAAGTACCATCACCAGGGTGCTTATATCCAGGAGCTTTGGATCCGTAATTATATCCCTGTAACGAATAATGATTTCTATATACTTAATATACTATTATTGCCAGCCAGTGCCGGTTTAACCTAACTTCGGGCCCTGGGCACTAGAGACATAGGGGCCCCCATTGCTGTTGGTTCTTTTCACCAAGTAAAAACGTGTTTTAATTGTTAAATGTTTATTATATAAACTATAATGTAGGTACATTTCTTAGAACAAAACAAAAAGAAAAAGGAATTCCAAAAAATAATATTTCAAAAAATACAAAAAACAGAATATTGCAAACAATACAAAACAAAAACAAACAAAGAAATAAAACATTTTTTACCAAGTAAAAACATGTTTGGTTAAATGTTTATTATATAAACCACAATATTATAGGATAGGTACATTTCTTAGAAAAAAACAAAATGAAAAACAGTTCCATAAAATAGTATTTCAAAAAATACAAAAAACAGAATATTGCAAACAATACAAAACAAAAACAAACAAAGAAATAAAACATTCTAGAAAATACAAATCAAAATTAAATCTTTTTTTTCCTCGCTTTGGCATTAGCAAACTCATATATAATTTCATCGCAGTTCATTTGCTCTAGTTCAGCATTTTCTATATACAGGGTGTCTGGAAAAGGTCTGTACAAAATGCTACCACGTATTCGTGAGACTAAAATAAGACGATTTAACCCAACTTACCTATATCCAAAAGTGTTTCGTTAGGGAGATACAGAGCCCCAAAGGGGTACTTAACGATTTACTTTTTTGGCTCTAACTTTTGAACCGACTTGTATAATTTAATGAAATTTTAATATTTTACGTTGGCCATAAAGACTCATAAAACCATACTACATTAGATGTTTGACATCGTCACGGAAGTCAGGAACGGAATTGCCACCACACTTGTTGGGCCAAATTTTTGACAGGTATCATTTTACAGAGCTCAAAACTGATTTTTTAAATACACTGGTCATTCCTCTTTAAAAAAGGTACTCTACATTTGTTTCGATAAAATTAGCCGTTTTCGAAAAAATTAAGGTTTTGTATAACACGTTATTGAAGTAATACTACAATAAAACACCAGTCGTTTTTATTTCGTTAACAATGTGTTATTGACAGGTAAAAGTTAAATCATAAAAAGTACTTAAAACTGAATCTTTTTGATATTTCAGAAATCACTTAAACAGAAAAATGGTGCCGGACAGGCAAGAGGCCATAGGAATCCTCGAACAGAACAGAAAAATATTAATAATGTGAGAGCTCTCCTTCTTCTTGTTTACTTGAGCAGATTTTCGAAGTGGGCGCCCTGTACCTCTATACATTTTTTTATCCGACGGATGTTTTGTTGTTGTACTTGAAACAACATTCCAGGATTGTCTCGAATTTCATTGCAATGGTGTGTTATTCTTTCTATCAGGTTTTCCCTGGTGTGAACTGGCGTTGAATATACAAGCCTTTTTAAATTTCCCCACAAGAAGAAATCTAAAGGAGTCATGTCGGGCGACCTCGGTGGCCATACAATAGGCCCACCTCGACCTATCCATCTATCACCAAAAGTATTTGATAAGTGCTGACGAACTAAATTGCTAAAATGGGGCAGTGCACCGTCGTGCATAAACCACATCTGATTTCTAATTTTTAAGGGCACATTTTCTAATAAACCATTTAAGTTTTGTTGCAAGAATTGCAAATAGATGGCACCATTTAATCTGTCTTCAATAAAGAACGGTCCAATGAGATGATTCCCAATAATCCCCGCCCACACGTTAACCATAAATCTTTGTTGATGCTTTGTCTGTTCTATTGCATGGGGATTTTCTTCATGCCAGATATGCAAATTATGGCAATTTATTACACCGTCTCGGGTGAAACCGGCTTCGTCCGTGAACAAAACAATACTAGTAAAATTTGGATTTTTCCTAAATCGTTGAAAAAACCAATTTGCGTAATTGACTCTTGCAGGATAATCAGCGGGAGACATGGCATGTACCTTTTGGACGTGATGCGGATGTAGCAGTTGTTCTCGAAGGGTCTCATGAACAACCCACTTTGTCGCATGAACTTGAACCGACAACTTTCTTACACTATTAGAGGGATTTTCAGCAATCTCATCCAGAATTTCCTCCTCTAACTGAGAGTGTCTTGCTCTTCTTGGAGGCCCTTCTCCACCAAGGCGCGGCAAAACACTTCCTAAAATGGATTAGCAAAAGATTCGCTATTTTTAGCATTTTTTTTTTATTTCACTTGACTTTTTACCTGTTTCTCTTAAGCTACGATCCACCCTTTCAAAAGTTTTTCGGTACGGTAAACATCGATTTGGAAATGTACCAGAATAAATTCTTCTTGCCTCCACACAATTGCCAAGTGCTTGTCCATAAGTTAGATGCATGTCAGCATATTCGCTATAGGAATAATGCTCCATTACTTAATTCTTGTATAATCAGTCAGACAATTTTGAAAAGTGTTGTCAATAACACATTGTTAACGAAATAAAAACGACTGGTGTTTTATTGTAGTATTCTGATAAAATTATTTCAATAACGTGTTATACAAAAACTTAATTTTTTCGAAAACGGCTAATTTTATCGAAACAAATGTGGAGTACCTTTTTCAAAGAGGAATGACCAAAGTATTTAAAAAATCAGTTTTCAGCTCTGTAAAATGATACCTGTAAAAAATTTGGCCCAAAGAGTGTGGTGTGAAGTCCGTTCCTGACTTCCCTGACGATGTCAAACATCTACTGTAGTATGGTTTTATGAGTCTTTATGGCCAACATAAAATATTAAAATTTCATTAAATTATACAAGTCGGTTCAAAAGTTAGAGCCAAAAAAGTAAATCGTTAAGTACCCCTTTGGGGCTCTGTATCTCCCTAACGAAACACTTTTGGATATAGGTAAGTTGGGTTAAATCGTCTTATTTTGGTCTCACGAATACGTGGTAGCATTTTGTACAGACCTTTTCCAGACACCCTGTATAATAGGGATAAGGCATCCAGGTTTTGTTGGCCCAAATTTGACCTTAAATATGATTTTATTCGTTTTAAGGCCGAAAAAGACCGCTCGCCTGATGCATTTGAAATTGGTATGGTCAAATAAATTTGCAAGATAGGGAAAAGTTGCTTTTACGTTCTGGATGACCTCAAATTTTTCATAAATTGTAGTTTTATTTAAATTTTTACACAATTCGATAAAATGAGTAATTTCATTATTTAAGTTCTCTTTGGTTTCATCAACATCTTTTTTATATTCCTCGCATAGAAGATTGATTGACGTCTTGATTTCTTCTTTAGCTTGGGTAAAAAAGCATCTGAAGGCTGTTGTTACTTCTTTGTAACAACCAATTCTTTTTGAAAGATCTTGCGAAATATTGTCGCATATGACATGAAATACTTCAATTCTGAATCTCTCTTTTCCCTTTAAAACTGTTTCATTTTCATCTGTTTCGTCAAAAAATCTTTTTCTTTTTTTTGTTCTTTGAATGTCAATTTTATAGGATATGTTAGAGATATCCGCGTCTTCGCAAAAGAAAGTTTTTGCTTCTAATTCAATTTCGTTAAACCCTTTTCTTGTTTCTTCAACAAAGGTCAAAAGAGATGCCATCAACTCTACTCCAAATGACACATTCAGGTCCATAGTTTCTAAAGTTTTGCTTGTTGCATTTACTCTTTCCAAAATTCTTGCCCAAATCAATGTTAATAGAGCTGTCTCAAAAGTGTCCATTTTAGTGTGCCTTGGCTTCATTTCTAACTGCTGAGTTTTCGTCTGTATTATTGCTTAACTTAAAAAAAATATGTTTGATGGCTTTGTAGTTTTTAAGTAAAGCGTTTACGGCGTCAAAACGATTACAACTCTATAAACACTACTAGACTACTTTTACTATTCACTAGACTAGTTCTCTTGTTCTTCTCACTTGGCTCGTCTATTCAATACTGACTGTTCGGCGGCTGCCTGGCCACTAGAATTCTCTTCTGGAATCATCTGGTATTAAAGATTCGGGAAGCGACGACGTCAGTCCTGTATACATGCGCCCGTCCGGGACGGGCCCCTGTATACAGGACGGGCCGTCCCCGTCGATAAGTAGTGACCCCTTCGACGACTGAGAGGCTGGGTGGATACCAAAAATACATGGGGTTTAATGGGTATCTCGGTTATTTTGGGCCCTAGGGGGTTGAGACTTCGTGGTTGGGGGGTCATCCCCAGGCACCCCCATGCGGTGTTGCCAAGTTGTGCACAATTTCCCTGACTAAGGGAAAACGTAAATTTGGCAACGTCGCACCCCCGTATGTTCATAAGAATATAATAATAATAAACTATACGACTGTATAGTACACAGTTTGATCCACTACCCACTTGTTGTAAGCTACAAACGGAATGTGGAAACATTCGATCGGGCTATATCGCCAAGTTTTCAGAAAGTATTGCCTCCTATTGTCTTTATTATCATTTTTAAGCGAAATAAAATATAGATACTCACAATCACGATTGATTTCTAAGCCAGTACTATCCCTAAATTCAGTATTCACTTATGTAAGAAAGAATTAACTTTTTTAAATAGTATTAGTATTTGCAACACAGGGCCTTAGCTTAGAAAGAATTCCAAACTATTAAACCAGACAACAACGCTTAACTCTTCAATTGCAAATAGCGGGTGGCCGCCCGAAAGAACCGCATCGCTCGTTGCTATGGTGATCGGCTTGTTCCGCGTGCCAGGCCTTGATTTTGATCAGGTCATTCGGGTATTCACGTATTCGTTTAATCAGTGGCGTTGCAAGTCGAAGCAAATTTTGATAATTTTTGTTGTATTTATGATCCCATGCTTCGTTTCAGTGGTGGATGGGCCGGAAGCCGGGCATCGCATCGAAAAATAATTGAGAGCCCCAAACCACTTTACTTTATTTTAAGCAAACTTAATTCCGGGCCCCTCCGGGGCCCGGGCCCCTGGGCGCCAGCCCCAAGCGCCCAATGGATGAACCGGCACTGATTGCCAGCAAATCAAATAAATAAATTAACATAGCACCGTCATATTTACCTGGACGCATGTTGTCTGTGGTTCGTTAATGGTCATCCAGTTTTTGACGTATTTTCCAAAGACCTGGAAGCACAGTCTGGCGTAATCTGCGAAGTAGTCGGCCAAGAGTGGGTTGAGCCATCCTCCAAGCTCGTGGAGAGGAAGGGGTAGATCCCAGTGGTAAAGAGTAACCATGGGTTCGATGTTATTGGCTCTAAGAGTCTAAAAAAAGGTTAATTAACAATTAAACCTCACTTTATTGGAGTTCGGTACGCATATACGTGACCCGCAGCAATGTTGCATCATTAGGGAATTTTTTTGATTTACGGCCAGATTCTCCAATGCTAGATCAGTCTAAGTTGACAATCAAAAGTTTTAAACTGACAAGTATAAGAATGAGACAACAGACAACTAAGTTTTATAATATGAATTTGTTTGTGAGTTTTTTGCAAATTTATAAAGAAAAGGGCAATTTTAGTAGGTACAGATTTTTCACAATAATAGAACCACATTCATTCTAGGAACACGTTCCAAGATGAAAATTATTTGGAAACCAAGCAAATTGCTAAAATATCAGAATAACTAACGTTATGCGCAAATATGAAATTTCAGTCTCTTGGGACAAAAATAAAAAGTTGACAGTTGTTGCTGTGTTGTTGTATCAATAACATTAACATTTTCTTAATTAGAAACTTGGTTGCTTAATCAATAGTATACTTTTTAGGTTTAAAACCAAATAAAGCTTATTATTATTGAATTGTTTTCTAAAGAAATAATATTAGATCACGACGACAACATATTATCTCTTAATTTTTGTTCTACTTATACTACTTAGGTATACTATATTTTTTTCAACGATTTAAATACACTTAAAATAAAATGATTTAGCATGTAAAGATAAGTATCCAATATATCTGTAATAGTAAGTACCTAATTATAATTTTCATTACATCAAATCCATTGTAAAACACTTAAAAATATAACAAAATTAACATATTTACTAATGTTTTACCTACTTATCTATCAGTCGAGATAAACTTTATTTAAAAATTGTTACCTCTAAAACGTTAATATAATAGTTAATCCCTTTTTGATTGATGTTGTCGATTGTTCCATTGGGTAAAATTCTAGTCCAGGAGATAGATAACCTGTAATGATTAACTCCAAGGTCTTTTAGAAGTTGGATATCTTCTTTCCATTTGTGGTAAGAGTCGCAGGCTACATCTCCGTTGTATCCGTTCTCAATTCTTTCTGGGAATGTGTGGGTGTACCTAAAATATTGTTATTTACGCCACTTTTTATGAGAGAAAATAGTATGAAAAGTCTGACAACCCATTAGCGCCGGGATTATAAAAATTTAGGGGGGGGCTTACGTGTTCGCCGAATAGAAATGGTGTTTTAATAGGCGCGATTTAGGAGGGGCGCAGGGGGCGCATGCTCTTAGATTATTTCTGAAGACATTCCTTACACATATCACTGTGATCTTATCAAAATTTGCGCCGGATCGTTTTGATTTCTAAAGAAAACAAATAACCAAATAGTTTTTCCTTCAAAATAGCGTGAATAAAAAAATTCATTCTTAGGTACTTACAATTTTTGCCAAACAAAATTAACGCCTGTATGAACTTTTCGCGCGCGACGAGCTTTTATGATAATAAATTTAACATAATATATTATATCTGTTTCAGTGATAACTTTGATATCACTTTTATTAGGATCCACTCACGCGAACTATGTCCACTTATAAACAGCATTCAGCATTGCCACAATGAAAAAACTACACTTATTTTATTCGTTTTAGTCTAAATAATAAAAGCTTGTTTTTAAAATGTATTTTTTTACAAGATTTTATTTATGATCAGTTTCTATCACTTACCAATCCCAAAGTTGTACTCCTTTTCCATCTTCATTCCAACCGCCTTCAATTTGGTACGATGCTGTGGCTGCGCCAAACTTGAATCCTGCAGGAAAGGAATGGTTGTTGTAGACGAAATCGTCGCAGCTAGCACTAAAGAGAGTATTAATCACATTTCCGATTTATAATTTTAGGTTTGTGAAAGTAAAAATATAAATATATTTCGTATCAACAGTTTACTAACAGTAAAACCTTTTAATGCAACACTGTCCTGCAAGTTATTGTATTTAATACGTTTCTCGTTTCATTTCACTATCACTACCTGCTGTTAATTTAATACTAAGGTATTTTATGCCTATAGATACTATTAAAGGGTACCTACCAATCAGTGTTGGCAACAATTTTTTTCTTGAGATCGTGCAAGTAGAGTAGAAAGATCGTATTTTAGCTAATTTTTCGGCAAAAAATAGTACAATAAAAGCAGTGACGGCTGGTGAAATTTTAAAGTTGTATAGGTATCTCTGTGGCTACTTACTGGACCCATGTCAAATTCAGGTTTTTTAATAGTGAGCTTATTAGGAATGTTTTAGTAAAGAAAAAAAATATTTTGTAATTTGCAAAAAAAAGTTGAATTTTTGCAGAGTCCACCCTGGGAAAAAATGAACACGTTTAAAGGCATTTTATTTACTATTTTTTTCTAAAAAAATTCTACATCAATTTGTAGAAAATTCTTAAATTTGAAGAGAGAAAAGTGTGTTAGTAGAAAGTTATAGTCATTTGAATTTTTGTTTAAACCTAAAATATAATTTTAAAAAAATGGTAAAATAGGAAGATATGGAAACATCAAATGGCCGCCAAACAGCCCAGACCTTACTTTAATGGACAGGTTTTTTTCGGGTACGATTAAGGGCAGCCTCTTTGACAACAGTCCTACATTTCCAAACATCGAAGGTTTACAGGACGCACTTATGATCTCAATTAATGCTATAAAAAACGATCCACTTATGGTAAGCGATTCAGTGAAGAACTTAGAAAAATGTTACCGACTTTGCGTTCAAGAAAATGGCGGCCATCTTGAGCATTTATTAACGAATTAGTTCATTTATTTACTCATACTTTTCAATTATTTCATTTCGCCGATTTGTTTAACTTTTTATTCATTGTTTTAGTAGGCTTCGTTGTTTGATTTAATTAAATTGAAATAAATAACAAAAAAATCCGATTTTCAATTATGAATATCTCGGAAACTGTTGAAGATAGATATATGATATTATACACGAAATATACTTAGATTTGTCTGGAGAATCTAAAAATTCAATAATACACAGGGTATTCCGTTTAAAAAAATAACATTGCTCTGACATTTCGTAATGGGGAACCCTGTATATCCGAAACCAACTTTTACTGGCGCTTCTCAAAAGGGCCTATAAATGTTACATTTAAACCATGTATCAAAAACTTTAAATAAAAAAGTTACCTATTGGTCAAAATGTGGCCAATAACCCTGTACTTATCCAACCCCATACATTGACAGAAAAGCGCATAGGTCTAAAAGCAAGATAGCTAGTATAACGCTTTTCGAATCTTGCTCGATCTGGAACTTCGTGGGGTTTATATTTGCAGTTAGGTTAGGAAATCAGAGACGAGGAAACAGAAAAAAGTAATAATTAATGAAAGAGATACATACCTTAATAAAAGTGCAGCAAATACAGCGAGCCTTGACCACATGTTTTTCGGTTAATCTTTTTTGGCCAACTGATCAACAATACCATATTATCTTAAATATTAATTATATAATATATTTAATGATGTTTCATATCTGACATTATTTCTAAGTGGTAAACACTTCAGCAATCATCAAAATAAGTATATACTTACATATAAGTGCAACGTGATTGCAAAAAGTTCTAGCATACTCATTGACGTAGACACTAAAATTTAAGAAAGTTTCCATCCCTATACTATTTTAGTTTTCTTACCATTATTGGTTGCTCAGTTATTTGCTCTAAAAACCTAATGACACTCCGGCAGGGGCGTGCGGTCCATGGAAGCGGGGAAACCATCGCTTCTCTAAACCTTTTGGAGATAAAAATAAATTTATATCCATTAATAATACATAATTTTTAACATTATACTTTTATAAAAATATGGATTTGGGCAACTAGTGATATCAACGTAACAAGCAAAGTACACTTTTTTAATTAAAGAAAGTTTTTTCATAATGTGCCTAGTTTTGCCAAGAAATTATTTACCTACAAATAAACACCGCAAAAATCATAAAATAGGTACTGCAGTATATTGACCATTACTACTCTAGATGTTTAAGACTTTTTTCTATGTATTTTACTGTTTTAGTAAAAAAAAAAAAAGTAATGTTCAAAATGTACCGTTGGCTTTTACTGCCATAAATCAACTACCTGATTGAACCCCATTGTGTTGATCCCAACATCTTTAAACTGCAATGAATGGG
This sequence comes from Philopedon plagiatum, assembly GCA_963971165.1. Taxonomy (NCBI): domain Eukaryota; kingdom Metazoa; phylum Arthropoda; class Insecta; order Coleoptera; family Curculionidae; genus Philopedon; species Philopedon plagiatum. The sequence goes on from OZ020194.1 coordinate 10,353,098, forward strand.
CGCAGGGGTGGATTTTGTTTTTATATGCATACATATTCTCTTATTTCAAAATTATTTATTCATGTTAATATACCTACACAGCACTTACATACGTCCAAAATCCAATAAAACAAATACAATCATAATAAGTCTAAAATACATCTAAAATACACAAGAAAATACATTATCAAACAATACTACATTCAATAAATTATTTATAAAGAGACAAATTATTGGAAAATCAAAAAATGTAATTATTTTATTTATACTTAATTCTATACAATATTTTACCTATTCTGTATTCAGTTCTGTCTCACTATCACTATTATCTTCATCTAAACCTAAACTAATTATTAAGGGTTGAACACTATCACTAAGAATCAGATAAGAGTTTTCTACCTTAATCACGTGTTGTAGACAATTCTTCCAACTGTCCGTAGAAATATTATTTACATGTTTTTGTATTAATTCCACCACAGATGTACTTAATGTGGGAGTAGTATTTTCTCTCCTAACATTTGATTTTAATTCGTGCCACATTTGTTCAATTGGATTAAAAACGCAATAGTAGGGGGGAAGACGTAACACTGTATGACCGTTTTCGGCGGCAAGTTTATCACACACATATTCTTTTTCAATATTATAAGCATTTAATACTTGAAGAAGTTCTCTTTTTTTGTAAGATTCTTCAAAAAATATATCATTATTTAACATATAATTTTGAATTTCTGGCTTGGTGCTGTTGGAATTTGGGACTAATTTTGTCTGATGACTGTGATAACTAGCATTATCCATTACAATAACGTTATTTTTGGGAATATTTTTAAGAAGGCGATATTCAAACCATTCTTCAAAAAGCTTTGCATTCGTATCTTGATGGTAGTCCAAATAGGAATCTGCAATGTTCTTGGCTGAAAGCAACAAACAGTTTTGAACAAATCCATTTTCTGAACCTGCATGTATGATGGTAATTCTTTTGCCTTTATTCCAAGGAGCCTTGGTTTGACATTTTTTTGAAAAATCATTCCATCCTTTTTTTGGGGTGTCATGAGTATCAAACCATGTTTCATCAAGGTAGATAATTGGCCGATTCTCCAATCTATACTGTTTAATACTCGTCAAATATTTAAGACGCCATTTCCGTAAACGCTCCGATTCCATTAAAACTTGTTTTTTGTCAATGGCGCGATACTTAAAACCCATTTGAAGTAAAATTCTCCTTAGGCTTGATATGCTGCATGAAATATTTGTTTCGTCTTTTGCTAGCCTAATTTTTAATGATTTTAATGTGGGTACAGATTGTTCTTCATACATAGCATAAATTTTTCTTCTTAATAGGTCCTTATCACTCTCGTCTATACTTCTTAATTGGCCAACGTCGTTTCGTTGTTTTCTTGCATTAATAGGTTTCATTGTTATGTCCTTTATCGAAGTTAAGGGAATTTTAGCTAAAGCACTACTTTCTGCTAAAGCAGCATTTTTATTCAAACCCCTTCTAAGTAAAGATGAATATACATTTTTGACTATTTCTTTCGCATCGGGTGATAAATGCTTTCTTTTTAAAGATACACTACTAGCTGCACCATCAGCATGAGTCCATGGACGCCACATTATACTTAAAAAATAGTTTAACTAAGCAAACTAAATAGTTAAAATAAAAAGACAAAATTAGCGCACACAACTCGCACCTCACACAGGAAAGCTAAAAAGGTGACTGAAGGTGCCTTAATAAAATATCATTATATATTATTAATATTAAGTGCTTAAGTTACAGGTAATTAATTTAATTACCTGTAAAAATTTAATTTTAACCATTTTTTCCTAAAATGAATTGGAAAATAATGATCTTAACAATTGGTATAATTCATGTCGCAGGTAAAATATTAAGGGCCAGCCCTGTCTGAAAGGGATGGACATTTATGAGCTTTTATAGCCTAAGACATCATTAAGGATTTATTGCAGTCAAAAAATCAACGGTATATTTTGAATTTTTCTACCCTAGATTGTTAGCGGCTTCCCGTTTTAATACGTTTAGCATCACCTCAATAGAGGTCGCGCCTTGTACTAAAAGCCCAGAATAAATTGTGGTGTTTATTATGAGCTGAAAGCTGAAAGTATGATTATTCGTAAAATAAAATTAGGAACGCTGCCGAAACTCCGTTTTCTTTAATAAATACAATACTGGCGACTAGACATAGTAATACGATCTTTGTCTACGTACGTGCAGGCTGCCAGCTGTAGTAGATATGAGATTGCCAATAATTTTAAAAATATTTTATCGAGGAACAAGTGCAAACTTGTTGCCAATACACCTTTTAGAGCCGATCTAATTTTTTAAATGACAAAAACTTAAAAAAAGTCTACCCTAACACAGCCACGACCTCTTGGTCAACTCGCTGAGATTCTACCTCTGGACTACGCTGGTAATGTAAGAAAACCGGTCCGATGCCATTATATTTGATGACCAGGGCTGCCGTGGCTGAGATCTTATTTATAAATTTTTATGTTTAACCGCTAGTTAATAATACATTAATACAATGCGCATATTAGTTACCTAATTAGTTTTTCTTTTTCCAAACCAAATGTTTTGAAAGAGTATATTTTACGGAGCGGTTTGAGTGTATTTCCATAGTGGAAGTGGCCCGCTATTATCGGTGGGCCGTCGACAAATTGTGCCTCTTTTTAACTTCCTAAAGCGCATATGTCTGTTTCTCTCTCAGTTTTAATGGATTTACTTATATCGTCCATTTAAACCTATGAGGCTAATTTAAAATACGACCCAGCCCGGAGCAAGCTTGGATATCTTTCGACGATGGTTTGGTTTGATTCTTTCGTGCGGAGTTTTCGCATGGAACTTGCACTTTTTTGAAACAAAAGATTCTTTTTTGGTTTTAAATTATACAAATAAATTATTAGGTAGATCATTGAAAATTTCAGGTGGGTCATTGACCAAATGACCTTATGAACGGGCCGCGCCTGAAACCTGGCAATAGCCATTCTCAAAAAATATGTGAAAAACCATGTAGTTTACCAGATTAAGAGTAGCCCAGGAATCTCTGATTGTTTTAAAATATAAAATGGTATGGCCTCCCTATTTGTAAATATATGACGGAAACGAATAAATGCATAAAATACAGGCGAAGCACAACATAGGAAATGTTGTGGAGCAAAATTTTGTATTTTTTAATTTAGGAAAAACAAAACACAACAAAATTCTTGTGCATTTTCATTTAATTCAGCTGTGCTATAGATTTTTAATGCTAAAATCTACTCTATGTAACATATTTTAAAAAAATACCAGGCAACCTATTATCGAAGGCAATATAAAGGATGTCCCAAAATGAACGCACATGTCAATTTGTAAATAAAACACATTTATTTTTTGAAAAGCGCTGGTATTTTTTTTATTATAACAAAGTACACATATCACGATTAAGTGTGAAATACATATAATATCGGACAAATGCCCATCTCGGCTTTGCTGGCACGCTGTTGCTCTTTTGGTGAAATTTTCGATAATTTGCGGAATTGTTGCAGGTTTGTTTACCCGAGACCTCAGAAAACTCCCTATTCAGAAATAAATCGAATTTTTCTACTAAACCAGGTCTATTCTTTAAAATGTTAGCCAATTTTTATGTAATATTATTATTTTCAATGAAAAAAGGTTGAACTTCTTCAAAAGCAGCAAATGCTCTGTCCTTAATATGTCGCTGGAAAGACAAAGGGGTAACTTAGAAAACCCGAATTTCGAGTTATGGCCACCATACCTACCCCCAAGGTCATATTTATAAAAATACAAACTGGCGTTTCTCTCTCTCTTATTGATATCGTGATATTATAAATTATATAGGCGTAAGTCAGCCATGTATAAAAATTTTCAAAAAGTTAATAGACAAAAAGGTTCTCTTTTAAATTTCGATAACTCCATAAATACATATTTTTTTGAAAAAACATAAAACATATCATTTACCAATTTTACCATAATCTACTTAGGCTACTAAATAACTTGCATAAATGTATTGTAAATTATAACTTATAACAAAAGAAGAAGGTTCAGTAACCAATGCAATCCTGGCATAATTTTTAATCGCTTCTCCTGAAAAATATGTTAAATAGAGTTACCCCCTTTTGTCTTTCCAACGACGAATAGTGCTCCCTGCTATTCTATCTTATGTTTTTTTTTTGATTGACGGCTCAAATTAAGGAAGGACTCACTAGACGACAAAACTGACAAAAATGCCAAACAACACGATAATTGTATTTTATATTTTTAATAATGAAATAGCTGGTTCAGTCATTTCAGCAAAATAGATTAATTTCAAAGAAAATCAAAAAAGGTATAGCGGCGAAAAGAATCCTTTACATAATGGTCTTACCAGTGTCCTCAAATTGAGGGCTTCTGTTGGGCTTGCTAAGGGACCAACATCAGTGGTTTCACTAATTAACACGAAAATTGCGGGACACACCAACTCGATTCAAGTCTTGTTCGTGTGTGTTCTTGAATTCGGTAGTTCCGTCCTGCGGTACTATCATCGCGCATACCTGCGCGTGACAATAGACCTATTACTGGAGGGATTCTATTTGACGCGAGCAATAGCGCGAAAGTTTAATTAAGACAAAACTGAATAAAATTAAAGAAAATAGTGGGAAAACGGAACGATAATATGAAGAGAAAGACGAAACGGAAACATTTCCTGCTATACTAGTTAGCAAATCGGTCGATGAGAACGCCACGTTCTTAATTTCAGTCGCCAATACGAAGAGACAAGTTCGCCTAAAGAAAACCGTATCCGGAAAAATTCGAAATCAAACCATTTTCAGAGATATTTAATCCTTTTACCTTGATGAATAGACTGTCTACAAGATACAATTTCGTACAGCAAAACAAGCAAACCTAAAGTTGCTTTGCAATCTTTGTCAAATATTCGGTTCCAAAATTCAGAGTGTGAATGTAAGTATCGTGCAGTGCAGTGCAGTTTTTGTCTTGCTATCAGGACCGGATCATAGGTCTGGGGGGGGGGTCCTCTGAGGTGCAAAATATTTTCGGGACCTTCACAGATATACATAAATACAAAATTAATACTAAATACTCGTGTATGTGACGAAGCCGATCCTGGCTCCTATGGTGACCAAGCTCTGAGACCCATCAAGTAATGGTAAATCCGGGGCTGCTTGCTATCTTGTCTACGGTTCACTATATTTAACTGTGACTGTAATAAAATGCTTGGATATGCCTGGAGGTGCTGCGTAGGACGTCATAAGTTATATCAGTATTATCTATCTTTACAATCACTGCATTGTCAGAGCCATAGTGGCATAAGAGTATGCCAGTTTAACCGTCTAAAAAGTAATGATTTTAGCGGAAAAGATCAAATAATAGTTGTTCTAATGCCAATAACATTCACTATGAGATAATCTAAGCTTGGTATATGCGTGTACAGGGACAGGGTGCTCTGGGTGGAGATGTACCTAAGTAAATTTATTAATCATTTTATAACTTTTTATTTTTACTTAATATCTTAAATTTTTCTTGTTTCTTTAACAGCCAATATAGGTCAATTTCTTTTGGAGGTTTAGATTATCCTAGATATTTACAACGATTACAATGTTTATATTATTGTGTAAAACCATATAAAAGGTACCTCATAGATCCAGAAAATACTTCTCCCCTGTCAACTTACACACTCTCTATGTTTCCCAAATCTAATAAGACAACCTAGACTACTGTTCTCACCATGGATTTAGTACATAAAAGGATACGGGATGATGTAACATTCTTTGAAGCCAAAACAAACCATTCTAAGCGACACTGTAAACACAATTTGTAAACATTGGCCACATCTTATTTTACCTTGTATTTGTGTACAAAAAATACGTAAGAAGCATCACAAGATTTACTAAAAGTAATAAAAGCCCTAAATTACTTTATTTTCTGCTAAATAATAATAAATTTAAGTTAAAAAGGTTTTATTATTTATAGGTTATGTTATTTCTAAAGGTGTTTATTTAAAGTCGCTCCGAGTCATTTATAAATCTATATAAATCTACACGTCGCACTTTTTCTTTTCTAGTTCATTAGACAAAGACGTACGTGTAACCGAGTGTTCAGACCGAGGTTCGGCCGTTTTCCTAAACAACCAGCACAGACAGCAACACTTCTGAGCTCCAACACTCCAATGCTATTTTATCTCTTTCTACTACCATTCTCAATTCAATTACGTAGTAATTCGTAGTCTTGTCTATGTTCATAGTTCGTAAACTGCTCCCCCAAGAGAATAACAAACAACAAAATATAAGGCTTCACGTTCGATATGCTCACAGTATACGGATATCGAATCCTTTTATATAATAAATCCATGGTTCTCACTGTTCTCTCAGGGAGAGGCATCACCTTCGACCAGTCAAGGGCAAATAGCGGGTATGTTAAAATTTGGGTAAATACCCAAGCAGTGTTGCCAACGATTAAGAGTAAAAATATCAGAAAATAATAAAAAAATTATCAGATTTGGGGAAAAATTATCAGAAAAAAATTAATATAGGTACGATAAATTTTGTATTTTTTAAAAACTAAGCATATTATATAACTTTTATTATTTATTGTTTTAACCTTCAAACTTTTTTCTATCTAAAAATTATGGGCTCTGCTTTTGCCAAAAAAATATAAGTTTGCAAATTTAAATTTATATTTGAACTGCAAATTTTGAACTTTAAACTTTATTCTAATAAACAATACTCTTAATCATAATCGGCCAGAGGCCAGATTTTCGAACGCTAGATCGGTCTAATTTGACAACCAAAGGTTTAAACTGACAGGTGTAAGAATAAGACAATTACATGAGCGTTGCATACACTATTTTTTCTACGACCATTTATTAATAAATATGAAACCCAACAAATTTATTTCATTTAGCAACAGTTAAATTAAATTCTTCACTGGCACTGATACCATAATCTGACATAATTTCTAATTTAAATAGGTATTCTAAATGGTTTTAATAAAAACGCAAATTTTAAAAGAACCGTCAAAGTCAGATCATTTGTATTAAAAAGAGGTTACTTGATTAAAAAAATATGGGTTTCAAATTGGCTAATAACGCGGTTTCATAACGAAATGGATCGTTATGAAAAATAAGTTTTTGGGTGATTTTTTCATACCAGATGGCTCTGACTACAGTATACTTACCGTGACGGCCGAATTTAGTGTCATTGGAAAAAATATACCCACATTTATAGTTAGAGGTCGTTGGGTACGTAATATCATAATATGAACTATTTGCTTAATCTCTTTACTTTGGTCGTACCATTTACTTCCTGCCAACGAATCTGATATTTCGGTACTCTAAAAACGCGTGAAAATTAGTATTTACACATATTACAACCAGAGCCAGCTCGTCAAAAAAAATTGAGTGAGGCAAGGATCGATTTGGCCGCCCCATTAAAAAGAAAACACATTTTTATTACAAATTTATTTAACATTAAGTAGTGTAGGTACCTATTAACATAACGGACACAAAATATTACATAAACTAAAACTAAAACAAAGCCATTAAGTATATAAATAAAAACAAATATCAAGATTAATAAAGTTTCTCTTTAAAGAATAAAATAAAATCCTACAAAAAATTATCATAACAAAAAAATAATCTAAAACAGAACATTATTATATAAAGATAAACAACAAAATAACAATTATACAAAAAGAACCTTCATAGATAGTAAAAAGAAATCTACAAAAAAAATCACCAAATAATCACGTACAGGTACCTAACAGGTAAGTAAATGATCATCAAACTCTATTAAAAGTTAACAAATAAAAAATATTAATTTCTAAGGGTCACGACTTTTTTTATTTATAATGTAACTTTTCGGCACTTTTCTTTGGCAAAATTGTCTATTATGTCGTCGTAGTCTATATTTGTACATAATATTCTCAATAGTAAGTATGGCTAAATCTGTCAACCTGTGACATCGTTTAAGGCGGCATTTTTCACGTGGTGTCCATACTGGCCAACTTAATTTGATTTTGACATGGTTTTTCGGCTTTGAAATTGTTAACAAAAACATCATACGTATATTAAGTATAGCTTTATATCCTGCAAGCAGTTAGGAAAAAATATGTTTTGCTTCGTTTAACGAGTGTAATGAGGAACGAGAAACGAGATCCCTCAAAACTATACAAGTTAAACAAAATTGCATTTCCTAACGTGTTTCATACAAGATTTCTCCAAATCAAAATTTTGACAAAAATATGCAAATAAAATTATTAATTTTAATTATTGTATCAAAACATCTTAGTAGGCATCAGCATAAGCAGGTGGATAGAAATATTTTCATTCACTCAAAATATTCCGCTGTTCTTGTCTAGGACATATACATTTGCAGTTGTCTACACATCGTTGCATTCTTTGCGACATAGCATGGCCTGCTGTCTCCAGGCTGTTGCCAGTTCCACAAAATTTTCTTAAGTATAGGAGAAATGTAAGGGTGTGTTAATTAGTTTTTTTAACAACAGTGAAAATCCGTTTTATTTTGATTTCAATTATTTTTATATAAATAATATTTCCTAATGACTAAAAAATTTATTATAATATTAATGAATGGCTTGTTCTTTTTTTCTTTGATACTTAAAGCTTCTTGGTTCAAAGTACACTTGAAAACTAGCTTTCAAAGAGAGTTACTGATTAAAAATTGAATACTGATATAAAAAGAACATTTTGGATACAAAACTTAAAGAATGTTTAAAAAAAGATCTGACAACCCTGGTTATGAGGTCGGTCTCCTTGAAGCCCATTAAAAGCTTTTTTATATCATCAGACTGACTTTGGCTAAAGTATACCTACATATCAAGAGGACCATTGAATAAATAAATGTAAAATTTTATCGGTTAATTCTTACCTGGACATATATTTCATTGGCTTGCCATGACATAAGAAATAACTGAGAAATGTATAGGCAAAGTAATCCAGTCGAATAACCGAAATAATATGGTGTGTTGTCCTGTAATAAACAATTTATAATATACATAAACTAACAATATATCGTTAGCTGGCAGAGCTAAAACATAGTATTCTGTTTTTATAAAACATGGCCAGCTTTGTAGAGCGGTACACTACTCAGCGCTTATTACTACTATTTTTGAGGGTATAATACAAATAACCGAAAAACAACAATATTTAAAAAATCCCAATGGTAGTAATGGACACTGAATACCTACAAGCTTGTCAAATATAGCTTTGCCTCGGAATAATTTCATTCTTGCGCGGATGAGGAAGTGAGATAGCATTCGGATAACAGAAAGGCATCTTCAGGTGGTTTAGAGAACTGATTCTCATTTTTTACATATTTACATGTACCCCTGACAAGTAAGTAGACTTCATTCATTGTTAAAAATATTTATGTTATGCACTTTTTAACAAGTTGGGAAAATTTTTGTGCTAATATTTATACGTTTGCAAAAATTAACCTTAAATTAAAGAGAAAAGTTTAGGCTTTAAATCAGTTGAAATTTTTGGTTTAATTAATATTATTAAAATTAATATTTCCATTTTTTTACGGCTTTTGCTTGGGGGACTTTAGCCTCGATCAAAACCAAAAGTCGGCAGAATGTAACTTTTTTATGTAGAAAAGCATGCCTAATCCGATGATTTGAGTCCCATAAAGTTATACCAAAATATTGGGTTACTGAACGCAAATGGCACCCGTCTATTAGGACATAAATAAATTTAAAAAAGCATGCACTTTTGTTACTCCATGGGCGCACCCTGGATTGTCTTGGGGGGGCTGAATGATGCAATTCGGTGAATTTCTTCAATTAGTAGTACACTTTTTTGAGTTTTTGTGTGTCTAAGATGATGGTCTGAGAGGCTGCTGCCCCAAAGCCCCCCCTGGTTGCGCCGCTGGTCTACTGCGCTTTAGTGGGCGCGGCTAACTCAGACGCAAAGGTATTTGTGACAAGCTGTACTGCTTTTGTGTAATGTTTACCGGCATAAGGTCTACTGCCATTATTGCGGCCAATGCTAGAACAGTTGCAATGTAGTCAATTAACAAAGAAAAGGACACCAAATCGTTTAGCTCTCCAATAAACCTAAAAAAGACAAATTTAGTGGCGTATAGGTCCACGAAAAAAAAATCTGAAATAGAATATACAAAAAGATAAGAAAAAACGCAAAATCAAATTTTTCATAAAAGTAAAAATCTAAAAATTTACGTTCAGATTCACATTAGACTGGTCTGAGTTGACACTCAAAAGTTTAAAATTGACATGTAAGAATAAGGCAGCTAAGTTTTATATTGTGAATTTACTTTTTGCTACATTTTTAAAGCGGATTATACAGGGTGTTACAAAAAGATGTTAAGAAATTTTAAGGGGAGATTCTACATCTAAAAGTATGAAAATAAGTTTATATAAACATGAATCCTCAAACGCTTCTTTTTCGAGATACACATTTAATATTTTCACACATCAAGTATTCCGAAGAGTTAGGAGAAATATGCGAAGACGATTTAGAGCATGTATTGAAGCACTGAGAAGCCATTTCCAGCATCTACTATAAACTTGAATTAAAAAGCACCGTTTTCTGAACAAAAAGTATTAAAAAAAAATTAATTTGCATTATTTGTTTTTATTGTAAGAAATAAATTAATTTTTATCTCGAAAACGGTGTGTCAGAACAAAAAAAGCTCAAGAGTCACTTTTCACGCAGAATTAATTGGGCTTAAAGAAAACGATATCAAATTTGCAAAAAAATCAGTGGCGTGCTATTTTTTCGCTAAAAATAAAGGCTTACCAGCACGCACGTCACTGATGCAAGTGCTTTGGAAAATAAATTTTTGAACTTAAAGGTACCATTTGATTACATACTGGCGTGTACCAAAATTCATGTCAATATGAATTATTCTGATATTTCAACGATTTGCTTGGTTTCCAAATGATCTTTATCTCGGAACGGATTGCTGTAATCAATTTAGTTATATTATTGTTGAAAGTATGTACTAAAATTTCCCTTTTCTTTATAAATTTGCGAAAAAGCTCAGAAACAAATTCATAGTATCAGAATAAAACTTAGCTGTCCTATTCTTACACTTGTCAGTTTAAAACTTTTGGTTGTCAAATTAGACCGGACTAGCGTTGGAGAATCTCGCCGTTAGTGTTGTTAAGAGACAATATCATTTAAAAAAATTAAAGATATCTTTTACAATTTTCTTATAATAGTTCTATTTAAATCCTTTTATTATATCAAAAACATGATTTTCTTTACTGGCGTCGAATAACAAGGAGCCCAAACCTACATCTTGAGGGGGGGGGGGGTTTAACTAGCATTTTGCATTATGCCACTGTCCACAGTGTGTGTTTACTTAAGTATATGGTCTCGAATTGAGTATTTTTGACTTTAACGAAGTATTTATTTGTTGTGTGTTAGTCAAGGAAATTGCAGGTCTCAATTAGCTTGGTGTTAGCGCGGTCCTTAAGCTACATAATAGTGAAAACCCAGTGGAATGTGACAACGAGACAATCAAACAATTACGGATTTTGCCCTGAGCAGAATAATGAAACTCGTAAGTCCTAATAAGGTTATTAAAAAAACCTAAAACTGACATTTTTCCCAATAAAACTTACCTAATTACAGACTGATGCCACATTATTATGTTCTTAATTTCCCTCAAACTATCTTCCTTTGCCTTTAAGTTTTCTGTCAGTATTTGTATAGCTTTAAGTTGTGTACACGCATAGGTCATGGGTGTTAAGAAATAAAGAAATACTAACATGTTGTAAAGCAATGCTATTAATATCGCCGTCAGTTTATATAAAAGCCCAACACCAGGATAATTCGGAAAAGGAAATGCGTCTGACATATCATAAGAATGGCTCTTTCCATCTTGTGAGCTTTTAAAATAGGAAAATACCGTGGCCATCTCCAAAAAAATGAAATTCGTGAATACACATACTGAGATCACATTAAAGAAGGTATTGAAAAATTTGGAATTTTTCTTGAACTCTTTTTTAACTTCTTTATCGTAATATAAGCCGTGGGATTCTTGATATTCAGAGAAGCATTTAAGAACTAACTTGGTCATTCTGGGGTTAAGACATATAGTCGCTTTGTAGGATGATTTGATCACTGCCAAACCATTGGCTATGCCAAATGCAACAACTTGTAAGCTTTCGTTTCTTATTGCTGTTGGTATACAAGCAAAAAAATGGAAAGACATAATGGCATAATTCAGACTAAGTAGAAATATGGAATATGTTTTAAAACACCTCTGGATAATTTTAGAGGGCGAACGTGTGAATTTTTCAGAGTACACTCCCGTTATTAACATTATTATTTTTGGAATTCGGGTTAGTTTCAAGTTATAGGATTCTTGAAGCATTTTTTAAACTTGAATACTTGAGCAACTTAAAAACGACTGATAATTTTCAAGAGGGGTGATTGATAGAGTTGTTTCTCGCGAGCGTGTGACAACCAAGTATGTAATTTAATATAGCTTGAAATGAGAGGGCCTGGTTAATTAGAAGTTGCGGGTTTTCTTTGTTTTATATCTTATCGGCTTAGTGTGCACACTGTACACAGTGAGTTAATAAGGAATATGCTCATATTTTCTTATTGCCTAAATCGTTTAAGGAAGTCATTACAAACCCAAAAAAAATATTTTGTAGAAAATTACTAGGATAATTTAGCTACAAAAAATGTTTACTTTTCGGTAAAATTTATTACAATTTAAAAAGCAGCCATTTGTCCTTAGTGAAAAGCGACTAAGTGATGTCAGTAGATCAGCAAAAATCTACATGTTAACGTAAAGCTTAACCTAAAGTCGAACAGGTTTGATTTTCTCGGAAGGAGGGAGATAAATCGAATTTTTTGAGTTGATAGAGGAATAGTTCAACTAGCTTCGGTAAAAAATTTATTTATACAGGGTGTTTCGTTTCGGAGCTATTAAACGTCAAAGTCGAAATTTTCACGATTTCCGTTGAAATCGGGTATAGGTCGCAAATGTGAATTAAATCGATGTAAATTTTCGGAGGTTGTAGGGGACCTGGAGCTTCAGAAATCCACTGAAACTGGTGAGAATCAGAAAATGGCAAGAAAAATGCCATTTCCAGACCCCTCTTTGGTACCGTAAACTGGGGATATTTTGACTTGCTGGTATACATTGATCAAAACTTCGATGTATTTTTCAACGGCTATAACTTCTATGCCAAGCGCACCTATCAGTTGGCCTTGAAGAGCTTCCTTTGTCTGCGGTCATTCTCTCAGTAGCGAAGTTGCACGTATTGAAAGTGGATGTGTTAGTAGATATAAGCGCGGTGTATTTTCAACGGAAATATTTCGAATTTATTTTGATTTGTAAAACTTTAAGCCCACAGCTGTGAGGTTTGCATGTTTCGTGCGTGATTGCATATTGTTACACCAGGTACGTATGTGTGAGTTGTGTGCAATATAAAAAAAATAATTATTGCAAGCCCGATTTTTTTAAAAATAATTTAACGGTTACGGGGTAACTTTGATCACGGCGCTGGGCAACATTGATCACTTGATCAATTTTACCCCAGTGTGATTCATTAGAGTTGATGGGAACACTATACATTTCTTGTGTTTCAGGATATGCCACGTAAACATAAGCGGCTTCTAGGAAGCCGTTCATACCGGGACTACACCTCAGAAAAACTGGAAGAAGCCCTTCATAATGTGGCGGACGGTACCTTGGGTATCCGAGAGGCGAGCAGGAGATACAAGGTGCCTTATGGAACTTTATACAATAAATATACTGGGAAACATGGCGGGCTACCTCGTCGTCCCACAATTTTCACCTATGATGAGGAAGTTGCTATATTGGAGTCTGCGGCAAAATGCTCTGACTGGGGCTTTCCCCTAAGCGCATTGGACTTAAGAATGTTTGCTAAGTCTTATTTAGATCGACGTGGCAAAAGCATTCCAAGGTTCAAAAACAATTTTCCCGGACCTGACTGGGCATACAGCCTTCTTGAAAGACACAAAAGTTCTTTTGGGCAGAGATTTGCAACAAACATTAAAAAATCACGAGCATCCGTATCAAGAGAAACTGTAGGCGAGTACTTTAACAACTTAGAAAATACATTAGCAGGTTTACCAAGTAGTAATATTTTCAATTACGATGAGTCAAATGTCAGCGACGACCCTGGGAAGAACCGAGGTATCTATAGAAGAGGTGTGAAATACCCCGAGAAAATAATGAATCATTCTAAGAGCGCAACCACAATTATGGTGTGTGGTTCAGCTGACGGAATATTACTGCCGCCGTACGTCATTTATAAAAGCCTTCATCTTTACGACACGTGGAAGCAAGGTGGCCCACAAGGATATCCATGTTGCAGTAAATCGTGTTGCACTCTCGGCACAAGATACAATAGAACAGCTAGTGGATGGCTGGATGGTGTCACATTTCGTGACTGGTTCTCTAACTGTTTTCTCCCCCATGCAAAACGTCTCCCAGGACAAAAAGCTTTAATAGGCGACAATCTGTCTACACATATGGATACCGACGTCATAAATCTGTGCGCTGAAAACAACATTTTTTTCATATGTTTGGTGCCGAATTCTACTCATCTATGTCAACCGCTAGATGTAGGATTTTTTCGGCCGATGAAACAGGCGTGGCGCACGGTTCTTACTGAATGGAAAAGCCAAAATCCACGATTCAACACAGTTCCCAAAGACAGTTTTCCTTCATTATTGAGGAAATGTTTGGATAAAATGGACGCAGTCCCTTCAAGAGTGGCAAATAAAGGAGCCAAACATCAGAGCGCAATCAAGCGAAACTTAATAAGTTCTTTTCGGGCATCAGGAACTTTTCCTGTAGACCGTTCACAAGTATTCAAAAGATTTCCAGAAGAAGACAAAAATGAATATCCCCGTGAAAATGCAGAAGGTGCTCTGGTTGCACTGCTAAAAGAGAAAAGGTTTAGCGATGCGGGGTCAGGAAGACCGCAGAGAAAAAAGACTCGTCTTAATGTAGCACCAGGATGTAGTGTTACCAGATAAAAAACGTTGTTATGTTATTTTTTTCTTACATAAATATTTTGTAGTAATAAATTGTTTTTCTTCATATTCAGTTGGTCAGCATTAACCCATTGCATGTCTTACACCTTTTGAAAAAAACTGTCATTCATATAGACGGGGATACATTCATATTTCATTGATAAACTACGGTTGATCAAAGTATCCCCAAACACAGTTAAATGTTGATCACCTACTTTTATTTTTTTTTCTGAGTAAGTAGTTGCTTCAGAGCGCTCATATTCTCAGAATCTGTGGGCAGAAAAAAACCGACGTATGTCTATTTTTTGTAAAATTTTTGCTTCAAAAGAAAAATAGTTATACAAATTTTAAATGGTAAATTGATCAAAGTATCCCCAGTTTACGGTACCTAATAACTCGAAAACAAAACGTCAGATCGAAAAACGGATTCATAAGATCATAAGTAAAACTTTAAAATCTCAAATACTTTTTTTGCAATACCCTTACCTAAATCTAAAATCACTGGAAAATGGAAATATTTGGAAAAAACTGGAAATTTAGATTTTTGACCCAAATATTTCACGGTTTTTAATTTTTTGTGGGATCAAAATAGTTCAAATTAAAATCCCATATACGTCATCGGAAAGAGCTCGTCAAAGTATGTGTTATCCATATTTTTTAGTTTCTTCATTCTCTATAGGAAGGGAGCAATCGCCGATTAAATTTCGATTTTTTACTTTTTTTGCCCTCGACATCGGTACATTTGAATCACTCCCTATTTTTTCCTACTATTTGTTCTCCAATTTTTCAGCACTATCTTATAAAGGGATAATGGCACTGTAAAATGAATACCGAATGTGTCACCCAGGAGCGTATTTAAGGGGTAAAAATCGAATTTTCTTGATTGTTTCCGACAAATCCTATTTTTAACCGACATTATTCCACACTATTTACCCTATTTAGTGATTCTTTTTGGGTTTATTTTATCCGTTAATTATCTAAGAATACCTCCCACTAATTTAAATCGCTTATTTTTTCGGTAAAGTTATAAATAAATATGTTTATTTGCATCGGGGACATCTAAAATTTGAAAATGTTTGAATTTTCGAAGATTGCCATGAAAATAAAGAATTGCAGTTTATTTACTCGAAATTATTAAGATGATATGTCAAAATTTCGCAGAAATGCCAATTTTTTCGCAAAATTGAAAGGTTCCTGGACATAAATGAGACTTTAGGAACCTTCTACTTTAAGTGCAGGGATATTTCATTGGATGAGTTACGCTTTAAATGCCATTTTTATTGAGTTTTTGATGACTCTACAACACTGTAATTCGCCATGTACTCATGATGAGTCATAAGTTCAGTTTTGGCGACACAGCCAATGGGATCACGTTTTACAAGTTTCGAAATTCGCGCGAAAATTTGCAGTTTTAAATCCTTTTTTTTGTTCATAAAGACCAAAATAAATGGATAACAGCAACCGCCATGAACATTACATAAATTCAATGTTCATGGCGGTTGCTGTTATCCATTTATTTTGGTCTTTATGAACAAAAAAAAGGATTTAAAACTGCAAATTTTCGCGCGAATTTCGAAACTTGTAAAACGTGATCCCATTGGCTGTGTCGCCAAAACTGAACTTATGACTCATCATGAGTACATGGCGAATTACAGTTGTAGAGAATATAAAAAAATATTTAAGATTTATTTGGTTTATATGCATATTCGCTATTGAAGTCAGGCTCATTATTTGCTTCTAGTAGTCTTAAGGTGCGCGCACACTTAGGCGAAGCGTCGGCGTCGCGAAGAGAATTTTATCCATCCAAGAACTTTACATGCAATCAAATGGGAGCCCGCACACTGAAGCGTCGAGAAGCGTTGTGCGGGCTTCCATTTGATTGCACGTAAGTTTCTTGGACGGATAAAATTCTCTTCGCTTCGCGACGCTTCGCCTAAGTGTGCGCGCACCTTTACACGTTACGATAACCAAGTGGGCGGTTCACAATGAGGCACACGATGGCAAAACTGAATAAAGCAACAGGACCCGATGACGTGTTATTTAAGGCTAGCAAGTATTATAAGAAAAAGCCATGAGCGTCATAGACATGAAGACATCACGCTTCCTCTGTCTCGTTCTAGAATATTCCTGGTTTAGTTGCTAGAAATCGATATAGGTACAAGTGGCGTAGTCCCTTTGAACAAGGCTTTTTTAAGTAAATAATTATTGGATCTAAAAATAATTGCAAAAATTTAAACTAATGCTTCAATGATTGTGCGGATTTATTATTTATTATTTTATATATACAGCGGCATCCATAAAGTTTGCGTCATATGGAAAAAATGATTTTCCTATTTTTAAGAAAATTTTGGAAATGCTTGATAAAAGTTCTTGCACGAATAAAAAACTTTTTTAACGTTATCACAGTTGAAATCAAATATACAAAATGAAAAAAAATAAAAAGCATGTGATTCGTCTAAACCAAATATGTATAATTATTTAAGACGAATATTTTTGGAACAAAAACTTTCTTCGTAGGATGCATAGTTTGGATAAAATTAAAGTAGAAGCTCATTTTCTATAGCTTTTGATTTGGGTTGTTCCAGAAATTTTCATTTTGAATGTTGTTGCTATAATTAACTTTAAATTTTGATAATGCCAGAAACGTATTTTATACGTGCAGAAACTTTTATCAAAAATATAATTTTCTGAGAAATCAGAAATAAAATAGTTTACTATTATAGTGCCTATTTTAAGTATGGCACTGTATAAACTAGACTATTTTATCATATTACATTGCTTATATTCATATACTTCAACAGGCATGTAAAAAGTTAATATGTATATGTACAGGGTGTCCGGATTTCGTTGCAATTGCAGGGTATCTCGGTTGTTATTAGAGATAGAGGTTTGCAGTTTTCGCGAAGTGCTGCTACTTTTTGATGAAACGAAAGATGGCACAAAAATATTTTTCCCTTCATTTTTGACATGCAGCGCGAAATTAATTTTTTCCATTTTCGGACCCCCCTCGCATTTCAGTTATCTTGCAACTTATACAAATAGTAAAAATGGATCATATTAGAGATTTCTACGTAGAATCGAGTTGCGTGGTTAGATTTTCCTCAGATGTGTTATTTTCCGAGATATTAACCAAACATATGTTTTTTTAAATGGAACACCCTGTATGTTTCTGAATCATTAAATTTCCTCTTTCGAGAGCTTTTCAAAAATATATAACACTTTATTGATATTTTTTATTTTTAGCCCTTAAATCGAACTATTTAATTTTAAGCTTTAATTTTGCACAGTTGGCCGTGTTTAACATGTGATTTAACGTCAATTCAAGTATTTAGTTTAAAAAAGAAATTGGTTAAATCCTGTATTTTTATTAATTTATTAAAATTGGTATTTCTTTTTAAACTACAACATTACTCGTTATCTAGATATATAGAAAATCCTAACCAGAACTAAAACTGCTTAGTTTTTAATCACTTGAAAATTAAATTAGTTGTCTTGAATAATTAATAGTAAATAAATGTCAAATTTAAAAACAAAACATACACAACTTTAGGTAACGAAAAGAGTTAGTCCATTTAATCTGTTCTTTTAAAAGTAACAAAGAACATATTAAAGCCTCTATATGTATTTCTCAAACTGCAAATCAAAATGTATTTATGACACAGTTTTCTTATTCTGCGTCAGGCATTTATTAATATTAATGGACGGCCCGGCAAATCTCTAAATTCTTGCTCCGTTGCGTTGCGGAGATCTTGCATTGTTCGATGTTGAGTACAATATATTTTATTTTCCAAATACTCCCAAAAGAAAAAATCGAGAACTGATAAATCTGGTAACATTGGGGGCCATCTTATGGGGCCATGGGTCTCAATCCAACGACCTGGAAAATTGATATCTAAATATGGTCTTATTATTTGTGCATTATGTGTCGGGGCGCCATGCTGGAAATATAACTGATTTAATTGGGATAAAGGCACATCGTCGTGTAGTTCAGCTAAAGTATTTCCAGTATATTTAGGTACATATGTGCTGTTAAACTTTTGAATTTGAATCTATATCGTAGAATGAAATACACTTCGCTGAAGCCAAATCTACCTTGTTGCCCTCCAGGATAAATCCTATGTTGATATTCTCCTAGACCAATATCTTCTATTTTATCTGTTTATACACTCTTTCTGCAGGAAGTTGCCGGGGTGTCTTCTACACTTGCCAAATGTTAATTTCTTCGACTTCCTGTTGAAGTTTGTTATAATTTTTTGAGCGAGGTTTTGCAAAAGTTATAAGAAGCTTTGTTTTAATTCTACAGAATATGGCTTTATTCGGTTGCCTTCTTGCAGGGTACCTATATATAATAATGGAATCATATAGCATATATAAATTACCAGATATAATAAGAAAATAAATACCTTTCTAAATACATATCAGACGCCTGATGATGCAGTGATGATCACTATTTTCGTCGCATCGTCTAAAGTATTAAAACATATACTTTTCGTTATTGGTAAAATTGTCTTTTACTGCCATATTGTTATTTAAAATTGATAAATAACAGATTAAAGATAAGTAATATAAAACTAGTAACTTAATGACAACTGACTCTTCCCATCTCGGCCAATTAAGCAAAATTAAAGTTTAAAATTAAATAGTTCAATTTAAGAGCTAAAAATAAAAAATAACTATAAAGTGTTATATTTTTGAAAAGCTCTCGAAAGGGAAAATTTAATGATTAACAAACATACAGGGTGTTCCATTTAAAAAAACATATATTTGGGTAATATCTCGAAAAATATCATATCTGATGAAGATCTAACCACGCCACTCGATTTTACGTAGAAAACTCGAATTTATACTTTTTTTATAAGTTACAAGATAACTGAAATGCGATGGGGGTCCGAAAATGGAAAAAATCAATTTCGTCCTGTATGCCAAAAACGAAGGCGACCATGAAAAATATTTTTATGCCATCTTTCGTTTCATCAAAAAGTAGCAACACTTCGCGAAAACCGCAACTCTCTATCTTTAATAACAACCGAGATACCCTGCAATTAAAACGAAATCCGGACACCCTGTACAAATTTTGTTTAAATATCACCATAACTTTATAAATATAGGCAGCTTATAATTCAAAATTTTGCGAACATCCCAGCTCTTCCTCTGATGCACTGTCTTTATTACACTGCAATCTGGCTATATTCTACATTCCGCAACATCGGAGAGGCATTTCTTAGCATGTTGATGGGACGGATTTTATTTCGATTCTGATTTGGCCAAAGTGAAAATCAAATTTAGTGCCCTTTTAAAAAACAAACAACTTTAAAGATTGATGCATGCAGGCCTATAGCTGTTTAAGGAAGCAAAATAAAATTGTACTAAAGCAAATTGGTCTAAATCGGTCTATTTTGACTCTAACTTATAAAATATTCCTCGGACACCATGTATAGTTCATTTCTATAAATGAAAAGTTTGTCGTTTCATGTCATTTATGTCTTAAAATTTTTAAAACATTAAAAATTAAAAACACATTGTCTTTTAATTTATTAATAATGATTGTCTTTAGCTTGCTGTCTGTCTTAAATTAGTAATTTTTTAAATTTAATGTAGGTCGTGTGTTATTTGTTAGAAACTAATTAGTGGGGATGCCACGGTTGGTAGACTTATAGGCCCCTTTTCTTTTAAGGAGAGATGAGAGTACAAGTCAATTTAAAATAATAGTAAAGTAGCCCTAAAAGTTTACAGTTGGTTATATTAAGCATTGTAATAAGAATTTGGGGAATAGTAGTAGAAACGTATGTAAAGACAGACTTTCTGTATTAATATACAGGGTGTCCAGGAATCGATTTCCCCTTTTCAAACTCAAATAACTTGACAACCGTGTAACGTAACGGGGTCCGGTTAGCGACGTTCGATTAGTGGATCGATAAAATAAATACACTCTTCTCTTGTGAACATTTTGGAAAATACCGTCACGAAATCAAAATACTGACAGACGTAAAGATGACGCTGATGTAACATTGACGCTAACTATATCGACTATTTTGATTTTTTGTCAAATGCTGCAAATAGTAGCAAAAAAACACTATTATTATTCTAAATTTAAAAATTAGAATTCTGATTACAAAATTTGTATTTGGGCTTTATTTTGAATTATTTGTTAAGTCGATCCGTGGACACGCTGTATGTATTAATATGCAAAGACAGTAATAATGATCGTGTAGGGACTGTTTTAGGAAAATATAATGATAATATGCACGCGTGTTTGTATAGTTGCCTAAGCAGTAAAGTAGGTGGTAGATCTTGATGTACCCGAAGCGAATCTACAGGGTTGTTGACCCCATTCAGTCCGCTAGAGTGATTCCGATTGGCCGAACTCATGCATCAGCGTCAGCTGTGTATGGATCCATAATGTCCAGTTTAATATTGTTTACATTATTTTTGCTATTTATTTCTTAATTTGTGAAAGAAAAAGTTAAAGCCTTTAAATATTAACAAAAGTTAAAGCCGTTTAATATTAACAAAATGTCGTAACGTCTCTTAGTGAGGTGCATTTTAAATTAGTTCTGGGTATTTAGTTCCAGTTGGGGTATTTATTTTGGTTTAAACAGCTTTTCTCTAGAGAGTTTTATTAAATTTGTGTTGTAGGCAGTATTTTAACATTTTGAAATTGAGAATTTTGGAAGAGTTGGAAGGATTTCTTTCTTTAAAGGTAATGTATTAAAAATATTATTTCTTCAAACTTGTTACATAGAAATATTGTTAAAAGACCTGGCAACACAACAACCTAGCTCACTGTTCTTTCGTTCTTTATATGGCCATGTGTTTTATTTCCAGTGGTGTGCAGTGATTAAAAAAAAATTGAGGGGCGATACCTAGCTTATTATCGCGATACGCCAGTTATGACTATTTTCCTCACACTATATATATATATATATATATATATATATATATATATATATATATATATATATATATATATATATATATATATATATGTACATATATATATATATATATATATATATATATATATATATATATATATATATATATATATATATAGCATATATAGAGCATTCGGTAGAAACTCCATCATATTCAAATCTAGAATGCCACTCTACCTAAAGAAGCGAACGTTTGATCAATGTATACTACCAGTCATGACATACGGATGTGAAACCTGGATACTAAAAACAGACATAACAAGAAAACTCCAGGTAGCACAAAGGGCTATGGAACGATGCATGCTAGGAATAACTAGGAGGGACCGCAAGAGAATAGAGTGGATAAGACAGAAAACCCAGGTAATAGATGTCGTCCACAGAATCAAGTCCCTAAAATGGCAATGGGCAGGACACTTGGCGAGAAGAACTGACAATAGATGGACCACAAGAATTACACAATGGTACCCCAGAGGCGTGAAAAGACCAAGAAGACGCCCAAATTTGAGATGGGACCATGATATAAAGAAATTATCAGGATTAACCTGGGCCTGCATAGCCAACAATAGACAAGAATGGGCCGAAATGAAAAATCAATATGTAAGGGAGGCTACACCATAATTGGAAATGGTTGAAACAGCTGAAAATGATGATGATGATGATATATATATACCGGGTGTCAACGAGATCACTTTCCGGCTGCCATTTATTTAGTTTTTAATCGAACAAGATGAAACTTGGCAAGAGTCATAGGCTCATAAAAAGTCACTTTTCAAGGTACTTGTCAAATTTCGACGACTTCCGGTTTACCGGAAGTGACCCCAACTTTGAATTTTCAAATGAGACACCCTGTATATTTCTTGATTTTTGTAATCTAGAGATCATTTTACGTACAACTGTATTATAGTTATTACTTTTTGTGTCAATTTACCATTTTTAAAACAAATTTTTTGTTTTAATCTAGAGTGCCATGACCCACCTTAAATCGTTCTAATAGACGTGTACATCTGCACAAAAATACCTACACAGTTTTATCACCTTTCATTTGTCATACCAGAGCGTTCAAAGTTGACTAAATCACTTTTTTGATAATAAATTTAAAAAATTAAATACAACTATAACACTTTCATAGTATAATTAGATGTAGATTTTTATTACGAATCCAACGGTGCATCACAACATCAAAATTCTCTTGGATTTTCTATAGAAAACTGCATTTTATTGCCATAGCCATTTGTTATGGTTTGATCAAACATGTAACTGCACGACGATCAAATATTATATCCAGTTAGCCATGACAAACAATTAAATTATTATAGCTGTTTAAAAAATAACGGAATGAAGCCTCAAAATATTGTTAAATTTGCCATGGAAAACAATTGAATTCAGGATAAATGATAGAATTTTACAAATTTGTAAACAATTATTTTTTCTGGTGTTTAATACTATGTTTCTGGTTTATGGCGAATTGTTTACAGCCACCCATTATTATTATTCAGTTTTGTCATGGCTAAGTGGATATAATATTTGATCGTCGTGCAGTTGCATGTTTTATCAAACCATATAAAATGGCTATTGCAATAAAATGTAGAAAATCCAAGAGAATTTTGATGTTGTGATGCACCGTTGGATTCGTAATAAAAAACTAGATCTAGTTATACTACGAAAGTGTTATAGTTGTATTTAATTTTTTTAAGTTATTATCAAAAAAGTGATTTAGTCAACTTTGAACGCTCTGGTAAGACAAATGAAAGGTGATAAAATTGTGTAGGTATTTTTGTGCAGATGTACACGTCTATTAGCACGATTTAAGGTGGGTCATGGCACTCTAGATTAAAACAAAAAATTTATTTTAAAAATGGCAAATTGACACAAAAAGTAATAAAAATAATACAGTTGTACGTAAAATGATCTCTAGATTCCAAAAATCAAGAAATATACAGGGTGTCTCGTTTGAAAATCTAAAGTTGGTGTCACTTCCGGCTAAACAGGAAGTCGTCGAAATTTGACAAGTACCTAGAAAAGTGACTTTTTATTAGCCTATGACTCCTGCCAAGTTTCATCTTGTTCGGTTAAATACTAAAGAAATGGCAGCCGGAAAGTGATCTCGTTGACACCCGGTATATATATATATATATATATATATATATATATATATATATATATATATATATATATATATATATATATATATACAGTCAACTTCGGATATAACGAACCACCAAGGGGATCTTTAAACAGTTCGTTATAGCAGGGCGTTCGTTATATCCGAAGTGCAGAGAATAAAACAAATATGTACTATGTACTGTATGGTACTTTTTATGAGTCGTTTATTATAATCAATACATAATAGTATTTTTAAATTA
This sequence comes from Philopedon plagiatum, assembly GCA_963971165.1. NCBI lineage: Eukaryota > Metazoa > Arthropoda > Insecta > Coleoptera > Curculionidae > Philopedon > Philopedon plagiatum. The sequence goes on from OZ020194.1 coordinate 10,377,392, forward strand.
TGTACTTATTAAACATACATATTTGTATAATTTATACAAAATCAGTAATTTGAAATTTTTTCTTTTTTCTAGTACATGTTTTTCAATTTTAATTTGTAAGTAATCACCAGACTCAATCAACACTCTTGTTGTCAAAATTATTATTCTTAAAATTTACGAATATTAATAGTCTTTGATTTTTGTAACTGATAGTCCCTATAGATTTAGGCATTTACAACCCCATTTTGCAGTTTTGTAATTATGTCAACTTTTTCTGCTTTTTCGCTTGCCGAATTTTGGCGCGCTCTGCTCCATGCTAGAACAATATTCCCTCGCCTATTGCCGAAATTAAACTACAAATTGAAATGGCGCCTGACAGGTCGCTACTCGACCCGTTATCCGAGAATACCAACCATAGAGAAGCGACAAAACGTGTCGGTGCCTTTGATATTTAGGGTAACCAGTTCTGCTGACCTTCGGCAGACACGTATCCACAATATTGAACGGAGAAAGATATTTCGTCACACTAATGATGCGGTATAGACAGAAGTCCACATTATCGTCGCACATGCCCTGTGAAATCTTGTCTTGTCTTTGTCGCTTCTCTATGGTTGCTATTCTCGGCCGTTACTTTACGAATCTGGAAGTGATACGTACGTTAAATTTCGACAGTTCGTTATAACCGAACTTCCACAAGCAAAAACTAATCAAAATAGGGTTCGCTATAGCCGATAGTTCGTTATAGCCGGGTTCGTTATAAACGAACAAAAAATACATACATTCTTATGGCGTTTTGGCCGGACCATAATTTTTGTTCGTAATAACCGGTGGTTCGTTATATGCGGGGGTCGTTATATCCGAAGTTGACTGTATATATATATATATATATATATATATATATATATATATATATATATATATATATATATATATATATATACATATATACAGTGACCGGCAAAAAGTTCGCAACATATGGGAAAAATTTTTATTAGGAGAGTATTGGAAAAACTTTTCCGGGGGATCGGTTCTGCATGTCCGATAACCTAAAAATCAATTTTGACATACGTCACGTGACCACTGGTATAGCGTCAAATTAAAAAAAAAATTGTTAATTTACAAAAAGTGAGGTTAGTTGACGAGATATCAAAAAAAGTTATTTGAAAAAATTGCTTAGAATTAAATCCTAGGTCCTTGTGCAAAATTTTAAGATTTTATTTAAAAAAATTGGAAAACTCAATTTTTTTTAAATATTTTTTTATCGATTTACAAATTTCCAGTTTTTTTCGTTTAGATAGCTTGGCTAATGTAAAGCCCATGTATCTGGATGAAAATAAACGAATGTAGTAGTTTTTTCTACAATTGACAGGACAAAATTAAAAAAAACAGGGTTTCGCCAGACGCTAGCTGTTGCAATGATTTGTATCTAGCAGCAGTGTCAAAATTTTAGAGACATTTCAATGAGATTACATTGAGAAAACCTTAATCGTCTTAAATATATCTGAAGTTCGACTTTTTGTAAAGTTAAGGGGATTAAAATAGATAATAAACAAAAAAGTACCTGTTTATTTAATCGAAATTTCATAAACGAAAACCAATGTAAGAAAAACTTAAAAGTAGTCAAATTCTGTACTAACAACATAAAAAATCATTGTTTTTCCTTGGGTGCACAAAATTTAAAACTCAGTATGACCACCATTTCTCTCCATACATACTATTGTTCTCGAGCGCAACTCTCGATGAACATTTCGGAGCATTTTACGATTTATTTGCAATACACAATTTCTAATGACATTCTCTAAATTTTGTATATTCCTAAAGGGTCGATGTTTGTACACAGAGTTCTTTAGGTATCCCCACATAAAGAAATCTAACGGAGTCAGATCTGGTGATCTCGCAGGCCACGGATTTTCAGAAAACCGTCCTATCCACTGGTTTCCAAATTCTTGATCCAGCCATCTCTTCACCTCATTTGTGGAATGAATGCTAGCTCCGTCTTGTTGAAAGTATAAATTTCTTCTTTCGGCTAATGACAAATTGTCTAAAAAGTCAGATATCTCAGTTTGTAGAAATTCTAAATATCGTTCTGAATTTAAATTGTCTCTAAAGAAAAACGGTCCCACTATTCTGAGGTTGAAAATTCCGCACCACACATTAACCTTAAAACTATATTGGTCTTTACTCTGAATTACAAAGTCTGGGTTTTCGGTGGCCCACCATCTACAGTTTTGTGAACTGACGGTTCCGTTAGAGGTAAATGTAGCTTCATCCGAGAAAAGAACGTTCTTTGGGAAATTAAAATCTTCCTCAATCATACCCTGGAACCAGGCACAAAAATCGAAGCGGGCGTCATAATCCCTATCTTTTAATACTTGTACAAATTTAGGTTTGTACGGATGAAATTTGTTTCTTTTTAATATCCTCCGCACAGATCTTTCGTGAATGTTAGTGATCTCCGATATTTGACTAACTGCTAATTGGGGTGTTTCTGTGATCGACAAACACACATCCAGAGAACCTTCGTCACCTGTTACCGGTTTTTCATGGGAAACTTTATACTGATTTTCTACCGATCCCGTTTCTTTAAATTTATTGACTAGACGAGATACTGTGGAATAATGGAGGGATTTATCGGGGTGCCTCTCATTAAAAATTGCTGCTGTTTCTCTATGGCTTTTGTAATTATCTCCAGAAATTAAAATAATTTCTATCTTTTCCTGAAGAAGTAGTGTGGGTGCCATTTTAAGGAATAAAATATTAATAAACTTATGTAAAATATCAAACTTAGTAAGATGCGAGACATAAACCAATGACATAGGTTGAAATCAAACAAATTATAATTTGTTTGACATTTTCTGTTGTTTTTAACCTACTAGATTATTTGGTTGTTTTAATTTCAGAGCCTGCTTTGGTAGTTTTAAGTACAACTAAATAGACCTGGTTGTTAAATTTATGTGCGAAAAATCTTAATAAAATCTTGATACAGTCATTTCATTAGATTCAAACCATTGCAACAGCGAGCGTCCGGCGAACACCTATTTTTTCGATTTTGTCCTGTCAATTGTAGAATTGTAGATCTGACTCCGTTAGATTTTTTTATGTGGGGATACCTAAAGAACCCTGTGTACAAACATCGACCCTTTAGGAATATACAAAATTTAGAGGATGTCATTATAAATTGTGTATTGCAAATAAATCGTAAAATGCTCCGAAATGTTAATCGAGAGTTGCGCTCGAGAACAACAGTATGTATGGAGAGAAATGGTGGTCATACTGAGTTTTAAATTTTGTGCACCCAAGGAAAAACAATGATTTTTTGTGTTGTTAGTACATAGTTTGACTACTTTTAAGTTTTTCTTACATTGGTTTTCGTTTATAAAATTTCGATTAAATAAACAGGTAATTTTTTGTTTATTATCTATTTTAATCCCCTTAACTTTACAAAAAGTCGAACTTCAGATATATTTAAGACGATTAAGGTTTTCTCAATGTAATCTCATTGAAATGTCTCTAAAATTTTGACACTGCTGCTAGATACAAATCATTGCAACAGCTAGCGTCCGGCGAAACCCTATTTTTTTAATTTTGTCCTGTCAATTGTAGAAAAAACTACTACATTCGTTTATTTTCATCCAGATACATGGGCTTTACATTAGGCAAGCTATCTAAACGGCAAAAACTGGAAATTTGTAAATCGTTAAAAAAATATTTTAAAAAAATTGAGTTTTCCAATTTTTTTAAATAAAATTTTAAAATTTTGCACAAGGACCTAGAATTTAATTCTAAGCAATTTTTTCAAATAACTTTTTTTGATATCTCGTCAACTAACCTCACTTTTTGTAAATTAACAATTTTTTTTTTAATTTGACGCTATACCAGTGGTCACGTGACGTATGTCAAAATCGATTTTTAGGTTATCGGACATGCAGAACCGATCCCCTGGGAAAGTTTTTCCGATACTCTCCTAATAAAAATTTTTCCCATATGTTGCGAACTTTTTGCCGGTCACTGTATATATATATATATATATATATATATATATATATATATATATATATATTATATATATATATATATATATATATATCAGTAGCATAGAGGTAAACTATAGCGTCTCCAATTTATTAAGTTTTGAGAAAATAAGGAAAACATTTTAAATTTGCAAATACAAGGACATACAAAATTAACAAAAACAAACAGAAAATTGAAATTTTGAACTTTATATAAATATAATGTGCATGATACATCAAAGTATTTAAAGTTTTCATATCTCATACCTAAAGATGCTTTAGTGGACTTACGACGATTTACCTCAACATGAAACATTAGGTAGGAAAGAACTTACTACTCATCATTTGTTAAGAAAATATTATATTTTTATTAAAATAACTTTAGAATGCACAGAACAAAAAAAACTAGGAAACTCTAATTAACAATATCAAAAACGCCACAAAAATCATTCGTTATCATCATCAGTCTCACCCTTTGATGCTATAGGAATATTTTGTTAAAAATTATGAAAGGTTTTCGGAACCCACTGAAGCAGGGTAATCAAATGATCCTTTTTCTTTTTATTTATACCTCTTGGGGTATCTCGAATTGTAGGTAAGTTATCAGGTAATTTTTGACGTATTCTTTGCAGAGCTGGAAAAATCTACAGTTTTAAAAGTTTGTACCTCAAAGTTGGTTTTATAATAAATAATTGCAGGTGTCTGAGAACGTGTCTCAAGCCAAACATATTAGAAAATTTTCCTTGTCGGTGTTTTGTTTTTTATTTTTAAATGAGGCCCCTGAAACGTTGTATAACTCTGAATAATTTTTAAAATCCTCTACTTCCATACTAAAAACTGTTGCACCAGATGCTCGAATAAGTTGCTCCCAATCCCACGGAGTCACAATTTGCATTGTTGGCTTGTTTTTAACGGTTCTTTCAATTAAACCATGGATATGGTCTGCTTCCATATGAGTATGTCCACGTAATAGAAATTTGTGCGTAACAGTTTTCTGGGAAGGGCATGAATTCAGTAGCCAAAAGTAATTTGTTAACATCATTATGTTTCGGTTTTGGCTGGGACAGTTATCGGACCATATTATTAAATTTTCTATTTTGCTTTCAGCAATAACATTGTTGGCCCATTTCAACAGCGCCGATGCTACTTCATTACCGCCTTTCGGTGGCGTCATATATTGTTAAATTTAGTGTCCACAATTTTAATAAGTAAAAGCTTTGACAATTTGAGAGATATGGAGTAGGCAAACATTTTTGCAAGTCCAGCATTATAACTTTACTGTTTTCAGTGCTCCAGCTCATGATTTTGTCATGTCTTTTTTCTTGGTAGCGTCTTTCGGCTTCATCAAGGTGATCATGGTACTCATGCCCAATCTCTTCTTTTTTATTTTGGTGAAGGGAATTTTAATTTCAAAACAAATCCATCGCAATCATCACACGTGTCATTAGAAGGTTTTTTAAAACCTAAATTGAACTCCCTATCAAAAACTCGCTTGTAAGCCCAAAACTTGACTACTTCTTTTTTTAAAATACCATCTTCAATACACTTTTGTTTGTACAATTCATAAAGTTTATTGCAATTTAAGTCACTTCCCAAGTAATGTTTAGCACTTTTTTCTCGGCTATAGTGACTCTGATACACCGGAAATGAAGCTATGTGAGCCCTTACTCTTTCGAGAACATCTTCCTGGAGTTTGTTCGGAGGTATATGCTAGGGATGTCGCGAATATTCAGTCTATCCGGCCGGATCCGGATATTCGGCCGGTTGGGCCGGATATCTGGTTTGGCCGGATAATTGAATATTCGACCGAATACCCGATGTATTTTATTGTATGGAGACAGTTTATTATTATTATAAATTATAATAAAAAATAATTATGTTGCATGTAAAACTAATGATTTTTTATTTTAAAATAAACAACATACAACACGAAAACCTTAGGTAAGTTTAGATAAAAATAAAAACTAAAACCTAATAATACTGAAAACGAGTACTAGTACTAGTAAATTTATGTATCGAAAATACGAACTTAAATTTTTAATATTTAAAATTAACTAATGGAAGATTGTGGTGTAAGTAAATTAACATTTCGCCATATTCGGATGAAAGCCGATTCCGCTTGTCGTCAAACACATTGCCTGCCTGCGAAAAAAGTCGTTCGCTAAAAATTGTGGATGTTGGTGCTGACAAGTATTTGAAAGCATACACAGATAAGATGGGACAATTTTCATTTTCGCCTTTCCACCATGTATATGGAGAAGCAGTCCTTTCGATTAATGGCAAATTCAAATAAGTCTGAAGCACATTTGTATCTAGGATCCAAAAAAGTTGAAAAGGCGAAATTTGGATTTGCCTCTAACTCTGTGTAGTTAAATCTTTTATTTAAGTTTTGTATTAAAGTTTCCCGCATTGTACCTAGACCTGGTACTTCAATTTCAGAGAGCAAGGTATGTAAAGAAAAAACTGTCGGAATAACTTCAGAAATTGCACACATTGTAGAACTAAAGTATCGAGTAGTTTCTTCAAATGGCTCAAGTAACGTAAGCAGGTTTTCAATTAAATGCCACTGATTTGGAGAAAGTGACGGTACATTATTATTTTCCGCTGCTAATAAACTAATAGGTACTTTTTGTTCATATAGTCTCTTAAACATATAATATGAAGAGTTCCAACGGGTTGGTACGTCTTGAACCATTTTTTTAATTGGCATATTCAGGTTTTTTTTTTTGAATTTTTTCTAATTTTGTTCTGGCTGCAGCTGAATGATTTAAATGAGTCACAATATTTCGGCCTGCAGCGATTGTATCAATCGCTGTCCGTTGTGATTTTAGTGCATCTAATACAGCCAACTGCAGAGTGTGAATAAAACAGGACTCATTATTTACTTTCATGTTTTTTGCACCTTGTTAGCTCCTCCATCTCGAAGCAATATATGTGGTGTTATTGTGAGGTATGTTATTTTCCTGGAGTAAAAGATTTAGAGCAGTGCTGATATTTTCTCCAGTATGACTATCTTCAACAAATAAACGAATACTTAAAACAGCATGCTTTCTTTCAAAATCTTTATCAAGCCAATGTCCAGTTGAACTAATGTAGCTTTGATAATTTACATCAGATGTCCACATATCTGTTGTAAAGGATATCCATTTGACTTCTGACAAAGATTTTATAATGGCGAGTTTACATTTGTCAAATAGCTGCGGAATTACTGTTTTGTTGAAATATGTGCGTCCCGGTATCTTGTAACAGGGCTGTAACTTGCCAACAAGCCTTCGAAAACCTAAAAAACAAACAAGAAATACACGCGTTATATATAAATTGGGAGAAATTTAAAATTATTTCGTAAATTTACCTTCGTCTTCTACGATTGTAAATGGCTGATTATCCAACGCTATCATTTCGCCAATAACTCTGAGAATTTCTAAAGATTCTGGATTGTTTAGGTCCCACTGCTTGCCAAACCCGCCAAAATGACTCGTTATTTCAGCCTGTTTCAATACTTTTCTTCCGCTTTCCTTTGCACCTTCCTCCTTCCGTTTCTGATACAGATGTGGATGTTTATATTTCAGATGATTCCATAACGAAGTTGTAGTTGCACTATTACCAACGCCTCGCACTGTTTTTTGATTACATTCTCCACATACTGCTTTGCTATCATCAGATTCGTCAATTAAGTAATATTCCCAAACTTGACTGGTAGTCATTTTTACATTATTTTGTTGTTTTATCAGATCACTAACTAAATAAATACCTAACAAATAACATAACCCACTTTTACTATTTCGGTGAAACCCGCCCGTCATTTCGGGGATTCCCGCGAATGTTTTCAACTTTGCACGCTTGACGGCGTCGGCGTACGGTTGCTGCAGGTCTTCGGCTTCGGTCTGCATTACACAGTAAAAATTATCTTACGACGGGCATGGCGGCTCGATTTACATAGCTACAAACTTTAGTTCAATTCGTCCTTTTAAACTGTTTGATATTCGGCCGAATATCCGGATCCGGCGGTTAGCGTCTGGCCGAATATCTGGTTTGGCCGGATAGTAAAAACTACTATTCGCGACATCCCTAGTATATGCCTACCCCTCATGTCTAGAGTAACAAAACCGCCTGTTGTTTCTTTTTTTAGAGCCGTCCTTACTGTAGTTTCTGGAACCCCTAATGTATAAAAAAAAAACACTTTACAGACTTCAACGGCGCTTCACATCGAAGTAATACAAAATCGTTTGCTTTCTTCGGCCATGTCTACTGTGATCTTTAGGTCTTTCTCGATTTAAGGGTTTACTTTTGATATGGGATATTATGAATTGTCTCTTAACATTCCAATTTTTTGTCGCGTCCCAGAAACTACTAAATATTTCTTTTCGTTCATCTTCATTTATCTTTTCTGAGCATTTTTTTTACAGGGTCGGCAAGCTGGTTTCATTAATTTATCTTTAATCAACTTTCCGTTTTTAGAAATATGCTCTTTTCCAGATAAAGTTTTTAGCGCTCTCTTGGTTACCTTCCATTCATCGATATTTTGTACTTGCTTCCTTTTTTCTTTCTTTTTAACCTTCTTTGTAGCTTCCTGTACTACTTCACCAACTGTAATATCTTGTCCATTTTTCACACACTTTATTTGTTCCTCTTCGGAATCCGATTCTTCCGCACTAGGAACGTAGTCAGGGTCTGCGTCGCTGTCGTGAAAAGGAAAATCATTCATCTTATTGGCATCAACATTAGTTGCTGCAACAAATTGTTTTATTTTAGTTGCTATTTTTCAGTAGAAGTGTATTTTCAATCTTGTTACTTACTTGCTTTTGCTTCTGTGCAATGCGAGCCAGTAGAACTATTGGAGGAATGACCTGCTCTTTTGATCCAGTATGAAGGTGGCAAATTGTCTTCAGAATCAGATTCGTATGGAGTGGTTTGTAAATTGACCGAAGCGTCTTCTGTGTTTTCTAAAATTAATACAGATTAGGGAGATAAGTATAAAAAACAAATAGTTTTAATCTTATCATTTATCCTGGAAAACCTTACTTACCAAATATCATATTATCTATTCTCACATTTGCCAAAATATTAATTTCTGGAATATATTCCGAGACAGGGCTGGGACACAGAATAAAGGGATCTGATGTGATTTCTACAATCAAATGTTTTAGGTAAGATAAAAGTTCTTAATAAAAAATGCATTGTAACATTTACTTTAGATACATTAAAAAAAAATAACTTACCGTAGGTATCTGATAGCACCTATCTCTTTATTTCCGGCTATATTTGTTTTGATAGAATTTTCGGTGGTAGGGCTAGGGTCATTTTCGGCGTTTTCTAAAATAAATTGTATACGTTAGGTAAACAGTCGTATCTCCAAAGCAATGGTAAAATTGTAAAATTTACTTTACCTAAATTTTTAAGGAAACAATTAACTTACCGTATCTGATATCACCTATCTCTGTATTTCTGGTTATATTTGTTTTTAAATCATTATTTTCTGTTATAGGACCAGGGTCATTTTCGGAGTTTTCTAAAATAAATTTTATACGTAAGGTAAACAGTCGTATCTCCAAAGCAGTAGTAAAAATTATTGTTATAAAATAGTTTTGAATATTAGATTAGATAACTTAAAATATCGTATAATATTTACGTTATTATCCCCTTTTCTTATAGCTCTTGTTAATTATTTTATTTATTTTTTATTTTCTATTTACGACCTAACCTTAAAATTTCCTTTAGCTTAAAATTCTGTTTTGTACTTACCGTAGCTGCCATCACTGTTTGGTACTTTTGCCAAAGCCATTTGCACAATTTTCCTGGACCTGTTCATCATGAAAGATACTTGGTTTTAAACAAATCTTTTTGATAGCACAAAACACGTTCCGAATCGGGAGACACTACTGTTTACCACTACGGAAATAAGGCATAAAATGCATGCGCAAGACCGCAGAAGGAGATACTACTGTTTACCTCGATGCGATACAGGAGATGCTACAGATTCTAATACAAATAAATTCTAATATTCTAATATAAATAAATGGTAAACCAAGGCAGTTACACTTACAATCTTTTACCATAAGAAAAAGAAAAGTTTTTTGTGTAGTAAAATAAAGGAAGTTAAAATTTGGTCAAAAGTGGAGATACAACAGTTTACCTCTATGCTACTGATATATATATATATATATATATATATATATATATATATATATATATATATATATATATATATATATATATATATTTATTATTCCAACGAACCGAGTTTATCTGGAATTTGCGAACAACGGCTTTTTTTAGTTTTTTGAGAAGTGATTTTATTAATCTCTCATGTTTTTTTTTGATATTTTTAATATCTGGACGCTTAAGAAAAATCCGCTCGGACGCATCCGGATGTAGTAAAAATCCGAACATGTCCGGGCGGATCCGGACGTGGACGTCTGGTAATCCTAGGTGTACTGGTTTATTTGTCCTTTGTCAACACCATCCGTGGACATACTATATTATTATATATATTATATTTACGCAACGATGTTGGGATAAAATATTAAAAAAAAAATATTTATATGCAAGTAATAAATATATTAAATATTAAAAAATAACTTATAAAATGTAAAAAAAAATCAACAGGTTTCAGATTGGCTGCAAAAATCCATATTTTCATCTTGCCGGGAACACGTGACCGTCTCCTCACGCTGCAACGCTTTCATCCTTACTTTCATATGCTCTAACATTTTATCGATTGCTCTAAGACGTTTTTCCAGGCTGGTACTGCTTAAAAATCCAACCTAAAAAATGGTACATATTTGTTTAATCATTGTTGTCTAATAAATAATTTTTCTGTCGAGATCATTCAGAGCGATAGCGAAAAGCAACAAACGATTCTCTGCATTCTGCACAAAGTTCGTTTGTTTTTACGGATGTCCGCCAAAATATGTGGTTTTTGGCAGAACGCAAAAAAAAACATAACCTAACTTGTTAATTATACTGAGGTTTCTATGGCTGTTAATGCTATAAATTATTATTAGAAATTTAAGCAAAAATAAAAAATAAAATCGAACAACACACAATTTTATTTAGGTTAGACCTGCTTTTGTTTACGTAACTTCCGCCAAAAAAGTGCAAAAACACATGAGGTATGTTCCGGTAAAAATTGCGCAAAATACAAAAAAGTTATGTTGAGTAATAGTGACAAAGAGAATAAAAAGTATTCTAAAAAAGATTTTTTTTGTTCTAAACAATTAATTTGCTTGAATTTGAAAAACCGAGATTGTCAATTATTTATATTTGATTCACCCTATTTTACTCTACCTGTAGCTGTGAGCTCAGTGGCAAAATAGGCATCAACCACCATGTCCACGATGGCCCATCGGGTAGGTTGATCCAATCTTTTTCAATTTTGGGCATCGCACCGATCAATCTCTCTACCTCAGATAAGACTGACGGGGTCAGCAATCGCACCCACTTCACCGCTTTACAAAATACTTTTTGATGAAGGAACACCAAATCAGGAAGCTTTTCGGGAGGTGGATTGATGTCGTTGATGTGTTCGATCATTGCTGTGTCGTAACCATCCTACAAGAAATATTTTAATAGTATTATTTTAGCAGTGTAATTATTTATAAATTTCAAACTACCCAAAACATACCTACATGTAAAAAACAAGGGACAAGTTCTCGTCAGAACTGCGTTATTAGCAGTGTTTTGATAAGCACAGAACAATATTGTGTGAATTGATAATTTTACAGACCAAACTTGGCAAGTTTTCAAGAATCTCAATATTGCTCAGTTATTTAAAGAAAACTTGCCAAGTTTGGTCTGTAAAATTATCAATTCACACAATATTTTTATGTGCTTATCAAATCACTGCTAATAACGTGTTGACAAGGAACTTGGTATAATTTTTATATTTCAGTTATTTTTTCAGATACCAAAACACACAGTCCTGATGAGAACTTGGTCTGTTTTTTTACATGTATGTTTTCGGTGGGATTAGTATATACACCGACAGCCTACACTCCGTAACTTTTCAAAGCAGAAATCGCTATTTCGTGTCAGAATCCGCCATGTTGGATTTATATTGATTTTTGATTTTTCTCGTAATTACCATCTTAAAAAACACTATCTGCGTTCCAAATTTCGAAGCTCTAGCTCGATTGGAAGTACCCTAGATTTATGTCAGTCAGTCAGTGTGTCAGTGAATGCCCAAAATTGTGATTTTTGGACACGCGTATTTTGGAAACTATTACATATAGACGTATGAAATTTATAATAAGTACTGCTTCTTTTTGATAACCCTAATCCCCCTGAAAGAATTCAGTCCTGTAACGTAACTACCCTCGGAGATAGAGGGGTGTCGTGGTGTCGAAAAGGTCTCGAAATGGTTCGTCTAAATATTGCAACGTGCGCGCGCGGTCGGTTTTGCGAGAACTTGGCCTGGCGCACTCTGTGCGCTTTGAAATGGTGATATTCAGTGGCCTGCAAGATCACGTAACCTAACCCCCCTCGATTTTCTCCTGTGTTATTTCCTCAAGGACAAAGTCTATTCTAACAATCCGCAAACGATTAATGACCTGAAACAAAACATTCGTCAATATATTGGTAAAATTGAACCGCAATGGTGCGAAAATGTTATTGACAATTTTACGCAAAGAATGGTCATGTGTAGATACAGTCGAGGAGGACAGTTAAAGAATATTATTTTTAAAACATAACTCTCATGTCTCTACTTTTTAATAAAATAAAGAAGCATTTTTCTAAAATTATTGGTTTTATTTAAAAAGCAAAAATCCGGAAATACGCATTGGGATACCCTTTATAGTGATCTTATCAGGCACGGCCATCCATCCATAAGGTCATTTGGTTAATGACCCACCTAAAATTCTCAATGATCTACCTAATAATTTTATTTTTTAAAACCAGAAAATAATCTTTTCTTTTAAAAAAGTGCAAGTTCCATGCCAAAACTTCCCAAGAAAGAATCAAGTCACCCTGTTCAACGGTGATCAAGCTGAGCTTGTTCCGAACTCGTCGTATTTTAAATTTACTTCATAGGTGTATATGGACTACATAAAATGCATTAAAGCTAAGAAGAAAGAAACATACGCGCTTGAGGAAGTTAAAAAGAGACACAATTTGTCGACATCCCACCAATAATATCGCTTTCGGGGCGTCGTGCCGTGTGTCGGGTTGTCGCAAATTCTGGCTCACTAATTTAAATCTGACCAATTTATTATTAAAACAATATTCGCGATTCGCGATACATTTATACATTTAATATAAGCTTACCTAATTTTATTTTAATATATTTAGGTATATTTATTTTAATAATAATTTTAATAATTGTAACTGTGCCTATCACACATTAAAACCTACTAATTACGACTTTGACAACAAGTTGGCAACGCAGCTGCAGCATCTAACCGGTCTATCGATTTAAAACTGCGGGCATGCGCTCTAGGTTGTGTTTTCCTTTGAGTGTATTTTCGCGAGATCCCTTTGATCTACCTTGAACAGCGTGTCACGTGTATGTCACTTAATATATCAATGCAGATATCACGTGACTTCTAGTTCCCGGCCGTTCACGGTTGGTCAAAGGAATCTCTAGAAAAAATACCTTTTTTCTTGGCAAAACTAGGCACATTATTAAAAAACCTTCCTTGATTAAAAAAGTGTATTTTGCTTGTTGTGTTGATATCACTAGTTGCCCACAAAATTTTGACCCCCCTGTAAAAGAAACTCACGGGCCGCGCCTGGATCCTATTACCATTGATTTATAGATATTCGTCAAAATTACCTGTTCATCACTGCTTATAACCCTAAACCTTCTAACGCCGAGAGTTGTTAGAATAATCCGGCCATCCTCCAACGTAACCGCGTCCTTAACTTCTAAAATGGTACCGTACTGCACGAACTTGGTTCCTGACGGATCCACGCTCACCATTGCAAACCTTTTGTTCGGCGACTGAAGACTTCGTCGTACCAAAAGCCTATAACGAGGTTCGTAGACGTACAGAGGACACGCGACTCCTGGGAATGCGTTGGTGCAAACAAAAACTGGAACCTGCAAAAATAAACGTATATAATAATCCTGGTATTTTCTAAAAAGAGACAGAAGAAACAGACTTAATTTAGACAGATTAATATAGGCATGTTAATAACCAAATTCACTATGGCTGAGACCGGTTAAATTTGACATGTAAGAGTTTAAATTGACAAGTGTATAAATAGGACAACCGCCGACAACTAGGTTTTGTACAATAAAATTTTTTCTGAGTTTGATTATTAGACATGTTTTGGAAACCAAGCAGATAGTCATCATAAGTTTATACAGACGGCTTATTAAAAATAGCAGGACAAAAACTTCTCAAAACCTGACTTATCAACTAGAAGACCTTAATTTAAACCAGTACTAAATTTTAATCTTAAACCTATTTAGTGAATCTGAACGTTTATGTTCGAAAATATTGAAATAATACAATTTTCTTGATTTGCTTGTCCTCGGTTAGAGTGATACAAAATCACTGGTGAATCTTATTTATTTTACAAGCAAAAACTTTTATTAGGAGTGACATTTTTACGTATGTTGCAAAATTTGGCCCATTTGTCCTCTTTTAAACCCCATTCGCGGACATACTTTATACCCATTAATAAATTTCAAATGGAAAAAATCTAAGAATGCTAGGAAGGACTTTTTACAGGGTATTTTTATAGTTGACTCTTGTGTTTTTCATACTTACATCTGCACTTCCCTTGGAAATAGAGTCTCCTAAGTTAGTCTGCAATCGATAATTAATCTCTTCTGGAATGATAAAACGAATGGCTTGGTCCAGCACTAAGGTGGTTCCCTTAAAATAATCACAGACGGAGAGGGTTGAAATGCAGAGAGGACACGATAATCTGTGGTCCAACACCCTTGTTAAGCAGTCCCTATAAAATATTAATAGACGTTAATTTATATTATTTCATATAATATACAGTGTGGTATAAAAAACATACAAATTTTAATCTTAGAACTAAATGCGAGTACTCATTGTTTAATTAAAAGTAGTCAGTGGCATCGTAAATGAAAGTTCGGGAGGGCAAAAAGGGACCAGGACCCCAGAAAAAACATCACCCGTTATATTGTCTAGGAAGTTTTTTAATAATTGTTGATCACAAAAAACGTTTAAGATTATATAGAAAAAATTTGGAAAAAATTTCAACTTTTACACCCTGTATCCCTGAAACAGGGCGTTTCCGGACATGTGTTAGTGGAAACTTTTCTCTATATTTGTAGAATGTCAGTAATGTAGAAGCTGTCTCTAAAATTTCCTGGCCACTTTTATGAACACTCTGTACACGAGGGTGGAGCGCTGAATGTACAAAAGATCTGTTTACTGTTTTATCGGATCGTGTGTTATCCGATAATTTATTTGCAACTGACAAAATGATAATGACGATAGTAGCACTGACTATTCACTTTGGAAAGCTACTAAAAGATTAAAAATACGCATTATGCAAATCCCTCCATTTAGAATAGAAAATGGTAAGTGGGCAAGGAGTATTCAATCACACGCTGATAGATTTGCAATACACCTAGACAACATATTCCAACCAAATAAGGCCATGACAACGTGGACCAAGAACATGACCAGGAAGATGTCGAGATCAATCTAGCCTTCCCTAAAGAAATCATTACAGATATAGAAAACATAAATTCTAATAAAGATCCTGGATTTGATCTCATTACTAGAGAAGTTCTGAAACAGCTCCCCAGAAAAGCAATAGTAAAACTGACACATCTGATCTCATCAATGCATTCTTTAGACTAAAGTATGTACCACTGATGTAGAAGGTAGCAGAGGTCATAATGATCCCAAAACCTGGCAAACTGCCACATGAAGTCTCCTCCTATAGGCCTATCTCCCTCCTATCTGTATTATCAAGACTGTTTAAAAATGTTGTATTAAAGCGGATAAAACCAATCATAGAGGTACGCAATCTGATCCCGTCTCATTAACTTAAGTTTAGAGAATGTCATTCCACTATAGATCAGGTTCACAGAATTACAAACAAAATAAAAAAGGCACTAGAAGAAAAAAAAAGTCTGCTACACAATCTTCTTTGACGTGGCGCAGGCATTCGATAAAGTTTGGCATAAAGGACTAAAACGTAAAATGAAGATGTATTTACCCAAACAATATTCCGATCTTTTGAAATCCTACATTTCTGACAGGCATTTTAGAATTAAGCAAGAGGAAACCCACTCTGAGCTTAAGAACATCAATGCAGGAGTGCCACAAGTAAGTGTACTGGGACCTGTCATATACCTCTTGTACCCGAATGACGTTCCTAAACTAGAAAATAACACACTCACGGCCATTTTAGCTATTGGCAATAACCGCGAAGAAGCGACAGAAAAATTACAGAGATCAGTTAACAAAATCAGTAATTGGAAAAAAAGTGGAGGATCAAATTAAATGAATCCAAGTCTGTACATTTAAATTCTACAAATAAAGCTACCCAACCATCCATCCATAAGTATAAATGGTAAACGAATACCATTTGCAAATACCTTGATATTACCCTTGACGCTAGGACTACACTGGAAAGCCCATATCAAAAAGAACTAGGAATCAAATACAGAAAAATGTATTGGCGGATTGGAAGGAACTCCACTCTGTCTCTACACAATAAGCGTATGCGCTATAAGCAAATACCTAAACCCGTATGGACCTATGGTATCTAGTTAGGGGGCTGTGCCAGTCAGAGTAATTTGCAAACCATTTAAAGGGTACAGAACAAAGTACTGAGGAACATCGTGGATGCTCCATGGTACATATATCCGTAACAGTAACCTCCATGGGGACATGGATATGGATACTGTTGAACAAGCTGGAGCTAAATTTGCCATGAGTCACGAAAAACGGTTCCATCGTCATATCATCGTCGCGTCGAGGTGGCCCAGCTCCTTAACAATGCAAAGTTAGTAAGAAGATTCAAGAGTTGATTCAATGAGTGTCAAAGCAGAGCATTGTGCGCGTTAGTGTATACGTTAGTTTTAGTGTACCTAGTTTATTAGAAATCTAAGGATACTGTAGAGTAAGACTTTAGTTTTAAGCTTTTCAAAGTAGTATATTAAGTTAGATAAAAGTTACTAAATTACTCTTCTTTATCTTTGTTAATAAGATTGTAATATTCGTGAGGGGTATTTCCTAATAAAAAAAGTTTATTTGCAAAATGCTATTAACCTGCAAAATGTATGACCACAGGCTGTTGTTACAGGATCCAACAGGCATCTACTACACAGCAGGCACTCCAAATCTTCTGAAGTAATACAGTTCCAACTGATCCTTAAAGCTTTTTCTAAAACAAAATAATAATACTATTAGGATTCTGCTAAAGGTTAGTTTATGCAGAGCAATTTAATCCTAATTTAACTCTAACGTAAGTTTAAATTTCATATAGTACAAGTTAAATACACATCAAGGCATTTTGTACTGTACTGAATTGGGGTCATTCGCAGAGGTTCCCGAGGCCCTGATGCAAAATATTGTTATGAAACACCCCCCCCCCCCCCCCCCCACATATTTCGATAGAAAGGTATAGGTACCTACTAGTTTATAATGATAAATTAAATGCCAATCTGCAATACAGAAGTGCATAATTTTAAATATTGAAGAAATGATTTTTCTTTCAATTTTTTACATTGGAAAGCAAAATTTTGCCAGGAGACCTAATATTTTATCATTATTATCAAAGATTTTACCAAAGGCATAAATTTAATCCCAACATATTGTGG
The DNA here is from genome assembly GCA_963971165.1 of Philopedon plagiatum. Classification (NCBI taxonomy): domain Eukaryota; kingdom Metazoa; phylum Arthropoda; class Insecta; order Coleoptera; family Curculionidae; genus Philopedon; species Philopedon plagiatum. The sequence goes on from OZ020194.1 coordinate 10,395,140, forward strand.
AATTACTAATTAGTTTAATTGGAGGTTAAGTCCACTCTGGGTTAAAATAAATGAGACAATACCCATCTCCAAGGGTTTTGTACTATTTTGTAGTAGCAATTGTCTGTTTAAGCAGCTTACATTCTGGCAGTTCCTATATATACAAGAAAATTGAACGTTATGTTAAACTGGCTATCTTTTGTTTTTAACACTGAACTAGGATTTAACACTGAATTAATAGTCTTGTGCAACCGGCTGCAAGACGTTCGTGAGTCTTATTCCATATATTTCCTACCATTTTTCATGGTTTCTTTAACAAGAATAATACGGTCAGGTTCTCGGAATTTTCTACAGTTTTTTCTTTTAAAATTATTAAGTACACACCTTTGATGGAATCTACTTCTTTAAAGATATTATCCAGCATTTCTTGAAAATAATCGTCATCCCTTTGGTTTTCCTTGTAATATTTCTCAAAATATTTGCTTGATCGTCTTGATTTGATAGGAGATTTGTACTTTTCAGTGATTATACAATCCACATATGAAACCTAAAAAGAGTAAAATGGGCTTAAAAAATTGGAACTTTTTCTAATCAAATTAACCCTCAAAATAAACGGGGAGATGGCCTCTGGTGACGTAGTCCCACGATGGGCGATCCAAATTTAGGAAATAAATTAAGTGTTGGCACCGCTGCATAAACTAATATCATCTTCGATTCATCCCATGATACAGTAAAAGGAAGATATGATACCAAACCGTGTCAAATTCGTCCGGGTTCGCGCATGACGTCACGCTGTGAGTTATTTTTGAAATTTATAACGAGCATTATAGAGTTTAAGTTAGTTATAGGCGATTTTATATAAATTCTATTGGCAATATACTTTGCCTCCTGCTCATAATACAAATTTTAAAGTATATGACTTAAAATGATCATGTAAATAAAGGGATAATAAATTAATTTAGAATAATATATATATTGGTAAATTGCCTGCCAATTGCGTTCTATGTATTTATTTACGTGAAAAGAAAATGTAAATAATTTTATAAAGTAAAACTATGCCTAAGAATTAAGATAATAATTTTTATTTAGCGGCATATTCTTATTAAAATATATACCTACACAGTCTTCCGAAAATATGTTATAAATAAGAATTTGGTTTGTTCCTGTGTTTGTTGCAGTGAATAACATATGTATGTCTGCGACGGAAACATGTTTTTTAGGATAGTTTTTTTTTTTGGGTTTTTTACACTTTAAATAGTAAATTATTAAAAATTATTATGAACAAAACAAAAACATCTAAATTTATGAAATTAGGTAAAACAAGAAATTCTTTTTTGAGAAAATAGCCTTTTTTCAGTCTCTTTGTTGTATTTTCTCGATTCAAGTCTGGTGATTCGTTACCGTGGAGATTTTTAGCAATTGTTTGTCACAATAAACTTTTTTTATTGAAGCGAGTTTGTAAAAACATTAAACACACTTGACATTAATGAGATGACACAATTTATGCTTTAAATTACCTTCATAATCACTTTCGTTAAAATGTCTAGAACAGAGTATAGCATTTTTCACATTAAACTTATCTTCCCGTTTGCACCAGACGCTTCCAAACAATTTGTGTTTCTTTGTCTTTGGGGAAGCTAAAAACTTTAATATCGGGCATAAAGCCCTTGCATTGATTGTCCTCATCGCAACCATACACAACACACCGCATTTTCACTTTTAAACTCTTAAAAGTGATGTAAAAACACCAAAAATAACTTTAAAACACAACGCGATCTTAACAAAGACGTGTTTCGTTTACAAAATATGGCGGAATTACTCACACCGTGACGTACATGGCCACGCCTACCTGCGCGGTGTCATATCTTGTTTTATTTGTATCATGGATTCATCGCTTTTCTCGCTCTCGATCTGAGGGCATTTGAGCGACAATTTTTTATGCTCCGTTGAAACGAAATCCCCCAACGATTTATAGCTGGACGTGTGTATTTTCGGTGCGCCCTCAGACTGCTCGCGGTTGATCTATGTCCATGAGGATGAGGTAGATCAACAAGATGAGAGCATGAAAATGGCAGAAGCAAGTATGTTTTTTATGATAATTCTGTCAGTTGCGTAGTCTTTTCGAACTTCTTGCGTCCTCTTTATAAGGTTGCAAATTTTGTTCAGGATGTATTAATAAATACCACGATCAAGAGATAAGATTTGTCTTTATTTTTATTAGCAATATTTGTTATTAATTCAACATCTACACGCCTTTAATAAATATCTCTTCAGCAAACCACAAAACAAAACTATTCAATGGAGTGACTGACAGATAATAGTTGGTATGCTTGGGTTTGCTTGGGTATTATTAGTATTAAAGCGATGTTACATTGCTTGCAATGAGAGAGTGAGCGCATTTCGAGAGCGTGACTTATTAGAGCGATTTGACAAGACTCTGAGAGTACTCTACGAGCACATTAATAAAAGTAAATGGAAGATGCTATAAGAGTTGGACCGCTGTAAAAGATTTTGCGGTTTGGCTCAGGTTGGGTTGGGTGGGCACAATTAGTGTTCCGTGCCATCAGCTCGCACTTAAATTATTAATAGAAATGCACTTGCGTTTCGACTGAGCCGTATCACATCGCGTATGCGCGGAGCTGAGTGAGCCAAATTAAAAATTTTGAAAAACGTGTAAGGACAAAAGTTGTTCCTTACATCGGCATCGTGAGAAATATGATTTTGTTGAAAAACCTTTTTTCTAAAACCAATGGTTCAGCAGTTATAAGGCAATAAACAATTAAATTGTTTATAACAATTGATTGTGCTAGAATCAATCCTAATAATTTTGGCTCAATCTAGACCTAATTCTCAATGTTCCTGATTTTTTTCAGATTTTTCTGAGCCATCCTTTTGGTGATAACGGTGAGGGATTTTTAAGTGTTTTTCCCAAAAAAAAATATATTTAAAAAAATGCATAAAAGATACATTATACAGGGTGTCTGGAAAAGCTCTGTACAAAATGCTACCACGTATTCGTGAGACTAAAATAAGACGACTTAACCCAACTTACCTATATCCAAAAGTGTTTCGTTAGGGAGATACAGAGCCCCAAAGGGTTACTTAACGATTTACTTTTTTGGCTCTAACTTTTGAACCGACTTGTATAATTTAATGAAATTTTAATATTTTATGTTGGCCATAAAGACTCATAAAACCATACTACAGTAGATGTTTGACATCGTCAGGGAAGTCAGGAACGGACTTGCAACCACACTGGTTGGGCCAAATTTTTGACAGGTATCATTTTACAGAGCTCAAAACTGATTTTTTAAATACTCTGGTCATTCCTCTTTAATAAAGGTACTCTACATTTGTTTCGATAAAATTAGCCGTTTTCGAAAAAATTAAGATTTTGTATAACACGTTATTGAAATAATACTACAATACTACAATAAAACACCAGTCGTTTTTATTTCGTTAACAATGTGTTATTGACAGGTAAAAGTTAAATCATAAGAAGTACTTAAAACTGAATCATTTTGATATTTCAGAAATCGCTTAAACAGAAAAATGTTAAAAATGTGAAAGCTCTCCTTCTTCTTGTTTACTTGAGCAGATTTTCGAAGTGGGCGCCCTGCACCTCTATACATTTTCTTATCCGACGTATGTTTTGTTGTTGTACTTGAAACAACATTCCAGGATTGTCTCGAATTTCCTTGCAATGGTGTGTTATTCTTTCTATCAGGTTTTCCCTGGTGTGAACTGTCGTTGAATATACAAGCCTTTTTAAATTTCCCCACAAGAAGAAATCTAAAGGAGTCATGTCGGGCGACCTCGGTGGCCATACAATAGGCTCACCTCGACCTATCCATCTATCACCAAAAGTATTTGATAAGTGCTGACGAACTAAATTGCTAAAATGGGTCAGTGCGCCGTCGTGCATAAACCACATCTGATTTCTAATTTCTAAGGGCACATTTTCTAATAAACCGTTTAAGTTTTGTTGCAAGAATTGCAAATAGATGGCACCATTTAATCTGTCTTCAATAAAGAACGGTCCGATGAGATGATTCCCAATAATCCCCGCCCACACGTTAACCATAAATCTTTGTTGATGCTTTGTCTGTTCTATTGCATGGGGATTTTCTTCATGCCAGATATGCAAATTATGGCAATTTATTACACCGTCTCGGGTGAAACCGGCTTCGTCCGTGAACAAAACAATACTAGTAAAATTTGGATTTTGCCTAAATCGTTGAGAAAACCAATTTGCGTAATTGACTCTTGCAGGATAATCAGCGGGAGACATGGCATGTAACTTTTGGACGTGATACGGATGTAGCAGTTGTTCTCGAAGGGTCTCATGAACAACCCACTTTGTCGCATGAACTTGAACCGACAGCTTTCTTACACTATTAGAGGGATTTTCAGCAATCTCATCCAGAATTTCCTCCTCTAACTGAGAGTGTCTTGCTCTTCTTGGAGGCCCTTCTCCACCACGGCGCGGCAAAAAACTTCCTAAAATGGATTAGCAAAAGATTCGCTGTTTTTAGCATTTTTTTTTATTTCACTTGACTTTTTACCTGTTTCTCTTAAGCTACGATCCACCCTTTCAAAAGTTCTTCCGTGCGGTAAACGTCGATTTGGAAATGTACCAGAATAAATTCTTCTTGCCTCCACACAATTGCCAAGTGCTTGTCCATAAATTAGATGCATGTCAGCATATTCGCTATAGGAATAATGCTCCATTACTTAATTCTTGTATAATCAGTCAGACAATTTTGAAAAGTGTTGTTAATAACACATTGTTAACGAATAAAAACGACTGATGTTTTATTGTAGTATTCTGATAAAATTATTTCAATAACGTGTTATACAAAAACTTAATTTTTTCGAAAACGGCTAATTTTATCGAAACAAATGTAGAGTACCTTTTTCAAAGAGGAATGACCAAAATATTTAAAAAATCAGTTTTCAGCTCGGTAAAATGGTACCTGTAAAAAATTTGGCCCAAAGAGTGTGGTGGCAAGTCCGGACCTGACTTCCCTGACGATGTCAAACATCTACTATAGTATGGTTTTATGAGTCTTTATGGCCAACATAAAATATTAAAATTTCATTAAATTATACAAGTCGGTTCAAAAGTTAGAGGCAAAAAAGTAAATCGTTAAGTACCCCTTTGGGGCTCTGTATCTCCCTAACAAAACACTTTTGGATATAGGTAAGTTGGGTTAAATTGTCTTATTTTAGTCTCACGAATACGTGGTAGCATTTTGTACAGACCTTTTCCAGACACCCTGTATAATATACTGAAAACTCGTGCTTCAATAAACTTTCATTTTTCCATTTCCCAATATACCCCCTGAAATGAATCAACAGAATCAAAACTCAACTTTTTGATAATGTTCGCTCAATCTACACCTAATTCCCAATGTTCATGATTTTTCTGAGCGATAAGGGTGGGGGACAGCAATTTTTAAGCGTTTTGCCCAAAAAATGTAAAAAAAAATAATTGAAAAAAATACAACACTATATGTATATTGTTGAATTCGTGCTTCAATAAGCTTTCATCTGACACCCTACACGATGCCCTTGATAATTTTTTTTCCATTTCAAATCCTCAGAATGAAAATTCAACTTTTTATACTTCACGTCTATAATTGGGCTACTATACTCTATCTCTGGGCCAAATTTTCAATTTTTACGCCGAATAGTTTCAAAGAAAATCGCCTGTGACAGACGGACGGACGGACATCGAAGTGGTTCCATAAGTGTTCCGTTTCACGGAACACTAAAAAGACGTAATATTCGAAATTTATACTGAACTATTACACAGAAATATTAAGAGAACCAAAATGAATGCAAAATTTGAATACAAACTTAAATTCCAAGATTAAAAAAATGCTACAAAAGTTACGCAAAATATAAACATTCCCTGTTAGTACTAAAACGGCCGAAGGGGCGCATGGTGGTGTTGCCGTATCCTTAATTTGGTTAGCCATACTGTACACTACGTTCAGTTATTTTTCACATGATGACGTGAGGAGGGAAACTTAATTTTTTGAATTTAATGGAATTTCGAACCTATTTTTGTTATTACCCGTCCAATCAACGTAATTTTGTGTGTGCGTGTTTCGATTGACTGATTGGGTACGATCAAAGTATAGATGGGTGGAGGAAGTTAAGAATGATTTGTCTAATAGCTTTAGTAGGAAAAGAAAGTCGGGATCAGGTCGCACAGAGGTCATATTATCTATTCTAGCAATTAATAAATTTAAAAAAGTTGTTAAAAAATCCGAAATAAACTAGACTATTGTAACAAGAACAGACTAGTTTACAATAATCGAAAATATTTTTCTTCGTATCGCTCGCATAAAGGTGTAGATGTACGACAAATAATAATCTTCATTTACTTCAGTCAAAGAAAATTTATTTTCTTTGCTTCAGTCAAGTCACTTTTGATTCGTATATTTGACTTGCATTAGCCTTATATTTTTGTGTGTTACGCTCGCTACGTTTTGTGTGAAGTATTTTAGTTTGAGGTAAGTACTATAATTTGTATTACCTTTATTAGTTTTAAGCTTTAAATTAATTTGGAGGTAGTATTTTTGAAAATTTGCTGAACTTTTGCATCAGATTTTTTATAAATAATTATGCAAAAGGCATATTCGCAGTTTTGTGTGCTTTTAGGTTTTTTAAATGTCTTAACTCGGTGCATTCTTAACTATTAAATATGTTCAGAGCACTGCAGATGACTGAAAAACAATGTATTTTTAGTTATCATGTCATAACTGTTCGATGTTTGGCGGCCGGAAGATACTTTGGAACGTAAAAATGTGGCCATATTTTCATACGCGATGTATAAAAATATGACCGCATTTTTTATTTTTATACGTCATTTATGAAAATACGGCCGCATTTTTACGTACTAAAGTATCACCTTGCAGCTAAACATCCAACAGTTCTCGTCTCGTAAATGACATGGTAACTAAAAATACATTGTTTTTCAGCCAGTCAAGCCCAACCCAACCTGCAGTGTTCTGCACGTATTTATTTTTTAGTTAAGAAGACACTGAGTTAAGATATTTAAAAAACCTAACAACACACAAAATCTGTGGAAATCTTAAAACTACGAAAATGCCTTTTGCATAATTATTTATAAAAAATCTGCAAAAGTTCAGCAAATTTTCAAAATCACAACCTCCAAGTTAATTGAATGCACACAACTAATAGAGGTAATAAAAATTATAGTACCTACATTCTACATACCTCAAACTAAAATATTTCACACAAAACGTAGCGAGCGCAACACACACAAATGTAATGCCAACGCACGTCAAACACAAGAGGCATAACTGACTTGACTGGAGTAAATGCAGATTGTTTGTGGTACAACTACAAGTTAATGCGAGCAATACGGAGAAAAATATTTTCGAATATTGTAAACCGGCCTGTTCTTCAACAATGAATGAAGTCTATACTTATCAGGGGTATCTGTAACTATGTAAAATTGGGAATCAATTCTCTAAACCAGCTAAAGATGCCTTATACAATTACATACATACAATTACATACCAAAATTTGCCGTATTTTGTACTACTTATTGTCTAACAGTGTTAGTAGAAAATACGTCAAATTTTGGTATGTAATCCAGCGCTTGAGTGGCGCGGGGGGGGGGGGGGTTAGCTAGCCCGGTGAATAGGTGTTTTAACATTATTTGTTCAAATCCTTATTGTATGAGGCATCTTCAGGTGGTTAGAGAACTGATTCTCAATTTTACATAGTCTGTTCGTGCTAAAATAGTCTAGTTTACTTCAGATTTTTCAACAACTTATTTTTTGCATTTATTCATTGCTAGAATAGATAAAATGACCTCTGTGGGTCGTATGGAGACGATTCCCAAGGAACGTCGACCCCATACAGAGTTTAGCAAAGATAAATCTAAGAAGAAGCAGACAAATACTTGAATTCTCATTCATTTTTATGAGAGTTTATTTCTTATGGTATATATTTTATTTACCTTATTCTGCGATTCATTTTCTTCTTTGTCTTTTTCATTATCAATAGTAAACTGAAGACCAGCATACCCAGACCTTAAAACGTATCGGGGATGAAGGCCCAGAATATCAACTGCATCAGGAACATCTGCAACAAAAGATAAATTTGATGAAGCTTAAATATCTTTCGTTCACTGAGAGAGAGATTTAAACGAAAACTAAAAATAGGATATAACTTTTTTTAAAATGAATTTTTGAACGTACAATTTTTCAAAAATAAAATTTCTCCAAAAAACCTAGGAGCATATTAAATTTAAGGGGTGAAAACTGAATTTTCTTGATTTTTTCCGACAAATCCTATTTTTAACCGACATAATTCCACACTATTTTCTGTATTTAGTGATTTTTTTGGGTTTACCTCCCACTAATTTAAATCGCTTATTTTTTCGTTAAAGTTATAAATATCTAAATAGGTTTATTTGCATCGGGGACATCCAAATTTGAAAATTTTTGAATTTTCGAAGATTGCCATGACAAAGAATTGCAATTTATTTACTCGAAATTAAGATATGATGTGTCAAAATTTCGCAAAAATGCCAGTTTTTGCTGCAAAATTGAAAGGTTTCTTGGCCGATTTCGGCCTAATAGGTAGATGAGTAAGATTTTAGGAACCTTCTACTTTAAGTGCAGGGATATTTCATTGGATGAGTTACGCATTAGAGCAACAGCACCGAAATAAACATTTAATTTATGTAGAGAATATTATTATAAAAAAAAAGATTTCAGATTTATTTGGGTTATGTGTTTATTCCCTATTGTGCCAAAATGTGTTGACAATTTTAAGCAAAGGGAGACATTTGGAGAATATTATTTTTTAAATTCAACTGTCATGTCTCTACTTTATGATAAAATAAACAAGCATGTTACTTTTCTAAAATTGTTGGCTTTATTTAAAAAGTAAATCCCCAAGTACTGGGACATCCTTTACTTTTCCAGGCCTGTCTTTCTTTTCTTCAAGCGCAGTACTGAAATATCAAGAAATTTTTTCAACAAATTCCCAGTGGTGAAATATGAATTTTATATCCTTTTGCTGTGAAATTTCAAGATATGTTGAAAATTGGAAACTGCAATTTGTTTATTGCATAAATAAGACCCGAATACACGATTTACTGAAGGCAAATGCAAATAGTAAATAAAGAACACTAAACTCATTGTGAAATGAGCACAAGGACTCATTTGAAAGTAGCACAGATTTATATATATTTTCATAATAATTATTTGCCGCTATTATTTAATACAATTATATCAATTATGTAATATTTTCAATGCGGAGCGCGTATTGGTATATGTTACTGCATGGGCTATTCTTTGAAAATGGGTATATTTATGTTCTATCCGATTTGATTTGATAATGATGACGGAAAAACAACTGAACAAGAATTCACCCGATTGGTAAGTTCCATGGACAGTGTACACCAGCACATATTTTAGCAATCACAATATTAATCCTTTCTTTCCTGATAATCACACAGGAAGCAGATTTCTTTCTAACCGTGTCGGCGAAAGTGCATTAGAAAGTCAAATTAAAAAAGAATATGTTCAATTTTTTATCGTACCTTCTTCGCTTGTGGAAGTATTGCTGGTTATCTACTTTAAAAGAGTAGCCATCACAAAATTCTTTTATTTCCTGATAAGATTCACAACGAAATCCGGTTTCTTTCTATTCTTGTTGGTAAAAGGAGCATTAGTAAAAGACAATAAAAACGATATTGTTGCTAATAAAAAAGAATATGTTCAAATTATAGCTGATTTTGTTTGTGCAAGTACTTCTGGTTGTCTACTTTCAAAAATTTATCAATTTATCAAGTCAAAAAATAAATTTTTAATCCGGCAAAATACTGCTTTTACCGAACACAAACAGCATTTGTAAAAATCTCGTTTTTATTAAGCAAAACATTAACCCTCTTATTTTATCCTAGCTAAAATTGTTTCCTACCCCTCTGAAACAATACTCAATACTCAATACTTGCCGCCTCTCTAACGAATACTTCGCAATTACAGGATTGGAGAAAAAGTTTTGAAATAAGTAAAAAACGTTAGCAAAGATGAGTGAATATTTTCATTAGGATAAACAATAATTATAATAATGTAATTTTAAAGAAAAATATTCCCTGTTCTCCGATAGACTATATACAGGGTGATTCAAAAGTAAGCGGCATCCTTTCAGGGGCGTAATCCTTGCATAAAAATAAGGCAAAAAGTTCCTATTAATATCGCTCCGAAAAGGCTTCCTAAGGGAGCTACGCCCCTTTGAATAGGACACCTTAAAGACGATTTTTTCACTATAACTTTAAAACCCTTTACAATTAAATTTTGAAAATTGGTGTACGGTATAAACATTTGATGGTAAATAAGATTCTAAATTCAAAATTTTAAAATCTTATTCAGGGGCGTCACATGCGGGGGAGGGTGAGGGTAAAAACATCCCTTTTTCTTTTACTCTTTAGGTTAATGTGATTTTGTTTGGAAATTGTAAAATTCTAGAGTTTTTTACGTAAAAAAGGTACTCTTAAGAAAATCGACTTTGAAAACTTTCTGGTAGTACGTTTATTCATAATAAAATTACTAGATACGCATTCAAAGCGAAGTTCAGTGCCTAATTTAGCTTATCGTGACGCTAATGGTAATAATTTTGAACATTTTCTCTAAATTGCTAAATAAAATGTTAGTAAAAAAATGTGTTTTTTTTTATGGTAATGCAGATTAATTTTCATCAATAAACATATGCATCAGAAAATTTTCAAAGTCGATTTTCTCGTAAATGGCACGCTCTATCGAATTGACCTAAGAGTACATTTTTTAAGTAAAAAACTCTAGAATTTTATAATTCCCAAACAAAAGCAAAACAACCTAAAGAGTAAAAGAAAAAGGGATGTTTTTACCCTCACCCTCCCCCGCATGTGACGCCCCTGAATAAAATTTTAAAGTTTTGAATTTAGAATCTTATTTACCATCAAATGTTTATACTGTACACCAATTTTCAAAATTTAATTGTAAAGGGTTTTAAAGTTATAGAGAAAAAAATCGTCTTTAAGGTGTCCTATTCAAAGGGGCGTAGCTCCCTTAGGAAGCATTTTCGGACCCATATTCATAGAAACTTTTTGCCATATTTTTATGCAAGGATTACGCCCCTGAAAGGATGCCGCTTACTTTTGAATCACCCTGTATAATGCAAAATGGATCTGTAATACAGCCCACCTGCAAACAGTGGCGTTTGTGAGAGTTAGAGACGATAAAAATTGTTTAATCGAATATACTAAGTAGTTTCTCAATTTTTATTAATTGTAAATGTTGAAAGTCTTAACTCTGGAGGATAGATACACTGTGACTTCAGCTTTAAACTAAGCAAACACGTTTCTAGGGCGCAACTGTCAGTCTTTTCTCAATAACTAGAATAATCTACTTTAACTCTTTTCTTAACTTTATATCGGGTCGGCGTTCCTAATAACCATTCCCATAACGGCCGGGTCAAGTAATGTGAAGAATCGAACAAATAAGTACCTTGCGTAACATTTCGGCAGTAGTTAGCAGTGCCGTAGCTAGGCTAGATTTGACTGAAGGCAAGCCACGATTTTGGCGCCCCTATAACAAGACCTAATTAGCTTATAGACTCTATAGTTTAGACTCTTTTACCATTGAATTTTGTATCCAAATTAAAGGTTTTACTATTTGGCGCTTCTTGCCACCGGCACACAGTAATACATTTCGAAACTGAAATGGACAAAATCAAATATCTCTTGATCGGAAAAAAATCTCGGGATGAACCAAACGGCATTTTGTATTTTAAGTGATTATCTACTGGGAAAAATATACATAAAGCGCCCCCTCCCATTGGAAATACCCTAAAAAAACCGTAAAATTCGACATCTTTTGCCTTTTTCGTTATTTTGGTCGCTTTTTACTGCCTGTGTGAATTTGATGAACATGTTTTTTTTTTAAAACTACCCTAAAAAAGCTTTCATTTGCTTTTATTTATAAATATTATAGACCTATTTTTCATGGAGTTATGAGTTTTTGAAAGTTATAAGGTTTCTTATTAATTTTTAGCATATTTCCACAGCAATAATGTCCCTATATTATTCATAACCTGTAATTCTAAAAAATTCTGTTTGTCAAAAAAATCAGTTATCTATATAAAAAATTTAGATCAGATGTACAGCATATACCTAATATCACGACTACTCTTGAAGATAGCGAAGCAAGTGTGAAAGGGACTCAGGAGCAGAATAAAATACATATTATAACTATTACATATATACCTACTTGTTTTTCCTTGAATTAGGTTCCTATATATTATTTTAATTAACTATTACAGTTGATAATATTATTTATTTTAAGTATTATTTCTACTGTTAATAAATGTGTGGAAGTTGGAGGAGGATAATGTAGAGTAATCATTTTTTGCACCCAAGCAAACCAAACCTGAAATTTTGCATATAGGCTAAAAATTGCATTTAGAAAAACTTTTTCTAATAACTTTTTTCGATATTTGGAGAAATAACCGGTTTATTCTTAATGATAGGATAGGTATATTTTTATACTGCAAAAACAACTTAAGGGACAGGCTTGAAAATGTCATGTTTGTTAACATTGCTGTTACTCATTCAGTTCTTTGCTACAAAAAAGCAATAACTTTCCAGTTTAGATGCATAGAAAAGACAGAAAATTCCGTTCCACCAGGACTGTGCTGCTTGCCCCAAATCAGCAAAATGTCGTGGCAAAAATTCCTAAGTTATGCTTCCAACTGGCTCCTTATGCACCTTATTCTTCAGATTTGGCCCCATCGGATTTCAATTTGTTTCCGAACTTGAAAAAACTTCTTCCTGGCAAAAAGTTCCCGTCGGATTCAGAGGTCAGCTGCCACAAACGTCTATTTTGACGACTTAAATTAAAAAATTAACATTCTATACAACAAAATTTAGTCCTATTTTATTGCCCTAGCGATCACGAAAACTTTTAGTTTGCCAATTCAGTTTTGACACAAAATCATTGGAATTTTACCATTTAGTAATTTTACAACTTTTCCGCTTTTATTTCTTCATTATCATTATTCACTTATTATACCGTTATCATGTTGCGAAAACATAAAAAGCTTTATTGTATATTCTGATTAAAAGAATGTGAAAAATTTTAGCCAAACAAAACGGTAGATAACGGATAACAAGTTTCAAAAATAGCGTGATTATTTATGATTAATAATAATATTATTGTTACTAAGCATTACAAAGCAAAAAACATTGTGGTTAATCATTTTTTCAAGTTCATTTTTGAGAAAATCTAGTTTATCAACAATCTGATGCATTTCAAAATTATTTTTAATTTAAAAACAATGTTATTTATTGTATTTTTACTACCTTACTGTCTTTTTATAAAAGAGTATTTTTTCCGAAAATGCAAGAAGTTCCAAAATCGACTTTATTACTGCCAAGAAGTTCATGACGGTCATTTTGAAAAACTTCTAAAGAAATAAAAAATTAAGGTACTTACTTTATAGGCTCGCCATTTAAAAGCGAATAAGGATACCGACCTCAGGTTTGAGGTAAACTGTTTCTTTTCTGAAGGCCTTTAAAATGAGGTACCACATGGCATAGGGTTGTATTTAAAATTCACCCCTTAAGTGGGTTGAAAAAGTTAAATTACATAAAAAAGTAAATTTTATACCACCTAAAATTTGGTGTCTCTATCTTTACTAACATCAAAATATTTCTCCATACTAAGACTTTTCTTTATCACAATATAAAACATCTTTTTCTAAGAGAATGGTTTTAATCCCGTTTAACTGCACAGTATCTTAGCAGATCCGTTATTTTTGCAAGAACAGTTGTTAGTATTTATTTATGCATGCCATTTGTAACCAAACGGTATAATCTCAACTGTACCGATTCTAGAAACAAAACCGTTAGAATAACATTAGTAATCACCAATCATAAAATTACTACTTCCCCTTGCATAAATAATGATTAGACATTTTGACAAAAACAAAAAATTACCTCGCCTGTTGTTACTCAGTTACTTGCTATAAACACCAGTGACATTCCAGTGAAGACACATACATAAAAGAAATAAACAAATTACTTTAGTCTTTCCTGAAACCGCGCTCTGCAATCTTATGGAGAACTAGCTTGCGCCTGCGACTTCGCCCGCGGTATAACAATTTTACTCCATTACAAACTTGGAACCCACATTTTACCACCTTAGGTGTTGATTGACTAAAAACTGTAACATGATTGTTTAATCATTTATTTATTGGAGTAATTCTATGAATTTTCAAGTTAATAGGACCAACTAATATTTTTTCTCCATACAAACTTACAACCATTCAGGGGTTGAATTTTGAAAAATCCCTTCTTAGTGAGTCTACATTATAACATAAAACTACCAAATTTCATATTTATAGTTTCAGTGATTTCGGCTCGACGATGATGAATCACACTCAGGACATGTTATTTTATATAGTGTGTTCATGGATGGAGTTGACAAGAAAAAAACTGTATTATTGATTTTACGAAGAAAAGACATTCTATATAAAAAGTTCTGCTTGTCCAAAAAATGAGTTTACCATATACAAATTTTAGATCAATTATACAGGGTGTTAATAAATTAGGAAAACATGAAAATGCTTTAAAAGAGAAGTACCATTATATTTATTATTTTATACAAAGCTTTTATGAGACAAAGTTGCTTATAACCTAAAATAAAGACTAAATACAAAATTTGAAATAAAAATTATAAGATTTAAATTTATTCTACATAGCTTTTGATGAACATTTTTGAAAATATCGTTGTTTGGGTTTTGTATATGGATTTATTAAGAAAGGATTCGATGTCCGTATACTGTGAGCGTATCGAACGTGAAGCCTTATATTTGTTGTTTGTTATGAAAATATTCCCCCAGGAGATTAGTTTACGAACTACGTAATTGAATCACGAATGGGAGTAGAAAGAGACAAAATAGCATTGGAGTGTTGGAGCTCAGAAGTGTTGCTGTATGTGCTGGTTGCTTAGGAAAACGGCTGAACCTCGGTCTGAACACTCGGTTACACGTATACGTCTTTGTCTAATGAACTAGGAAAGAAAAAGTGCGATTTATAGATTTATAAATGACTCGGAGCGACTTTAAATAAACACCTTTAGAAATAACATAACCTATAAATAATAAAGCCTTTTTAACTTAAATTTATTATTATTTAGCAGAAAAATAAAATATTTTAGGGCTTTTATTACTTTTAGTAAATCTTGTGATGCTTCTAACGTATTTTTTGTACAAAAATACAAGGTAAAATAAGATGTGGCCAATGTTTACAAATTGTGTTTACAGTGTCGTTTAGAATGGTTTAATAAATCCATGGTTTTGTATATATTTTAATTCCCTATTTGGTAAAGTCCCCAATTAATGTTGGGTACTAGATTTTAAATATGCGAGAATGTGCGTAAAGTGTTCACATGACACATTTACTGGCCCTAGAGAGTGTGGACCCTAAGAGTGACAGCGTACTAACAGACAAGTACTTACCGCTACTCGGCCGCATGGCCCATTTCCTTTCTCGGGTGTCTTCCCCATTTTTATAGATAATTTCTCTCTAAAACTACCCGCAAACTAGTGATAGTGTTCCCGATCCATGGTTCTGGAATCAACCAGGTGGCCACCACGAAGAAACAGTTAAAGTGATTTCGACGTCAAGGTAGGTCATATTACTATTTGTGTCATGCTATCGCCGTTTGCCAAACTACTTTTAAAAACCATTCTCTTTCTCATCTCCCCAACCAAAATTATATACAGTCCACTTTTAGCTCTTATTATACCAAACCCCAACAATCGTCACGAAATCAGAATACTGACAGACTAAATAAGATGCTCTCGGCTATCTTGATTTTTTTGTCAAATGCAATGTAGTTACATAAAACCGCTATTATTATTCCAATTTTAAATCTTACAATTTTTATTTTAAATTTTGTATTTAGTCTCTATTTTAGGGCCTGTTTTTTCGTCTTCTTTTCTTTAACATTTTTCAAGCTCCAAGAGTTCATAATGTAATTCTATAAATATTGCTTTCGAAGAAATATATTTTCGAAAAATGTACCTATTTAAAAAATTATTTGTTTGGAGACATTTTTGAAAAAATGTACTTTCGAAATACGGGTTTTTGGAGAAAATTCAAAATATTTCATAAATCCGTTTCCTAAAAAGCATCTTTGAAAAAGCGGTCAGGACATTTTTGAAAAGATGTAGGTTCGAAATATGTTTCGAGAAAATATTTTTGACAAATTTCGTCAATCCATTTTCGAAAAAGCTGTTTTTCGAAAAAAATTACTTTCCAAAGGGATGTTTGTTGAAAAAAATATTGGGTTATTTGTTTCATTTAAAAGCCAAAACTATCCGGCGCAAATTTTGATAAGGAATGTTCTCAGAAACAATCTAAGAGCATGTAAATCAAAAATGCCAAACATGCTTGCATTTTTATATTACATATTAGTATTGACCATGGATTTATTAGGACTGGATACGGGATGATTTCACATTCTTTGAAGCCAAAACAAACCATTCTAAACGACACTGTAAACACAATTTGTAAACATTGACCACATCTTATTTTACCTTGTATTTTTGTACAAAAAATACGTTAGAAGCATCACAAGATTTACTAAAAGTAATAAAAGCCCTAAAATATTTTATTTTTCTGCTAAATAATAATAAATTTAAGTTAAAAAGGTTTTATTATTTATAGGTTATGTTATTTCTAAAGGTGTTTATTTAAAGTCGCTCCGAGTCATTTATAAATCTATATAAATCTATACGTCGCACTTTTTCTTTTCTAGTTCATTAGACAAAGACGTACGTGTAACCGAGTGTTCAGACCGAGGTTCAGCCGTTTTCCTAAACAACCATAACAGACAGCAACACTTCTGAGCTCCAACACTCCAATGCTATTTTATCTCTTTCTACTACCATTCTTGATGCAATTACGTAGTAATTCGTAGTCTTGTCTATGTTCGTAGTTCGTAAACTGCACCCCCAAGAGAATAACAAAAACAAAAACAAACAACAAAATATAAGGCTTCACGTTCGATGCGCTCACAGTATACGGACATCGAATCCTTATTATAATAAATCTATGGTATTGACCTATTATTCGCATTTTTTTGGTATAATTCATTTCAACGACCTTACATAGACGGCAAATTGGTCTTTGTTTATAATATTTTGCAGAATGTGTAGAAAATAGAAATGGTTTAATGTTATATGTTACAATATATATATTTTTTTTATTTTTTATTAAATTCGCTATTGAAATCCTTTTTCTACAAGGCTCTAGAGGGGGGGGGGGGGGTGCCCGGCATGAAAAAAACATTTATTTTATTATCTTTTCATAGTTGGGCATTTTTTCTTCACTCCTCCCCTCTACCCAAAAAAATTATTTCGGTGCGCCCCTGAATTTATCAGTTTTCAGAAAAGCAATACAATGATGACTTTGAAACATGCAACCATAATATGAAAATTCTAAGCAATATTCACCACAGAAACATTTAAGAAATTTATTATTCTGTAATAAAGTAATAACAGTAACAGTAACAACGCCAATAAAATTTTTATAAGAGTTTGTTGCCTTTTTAAATGTTTCCTCTATCTATATTTACACCATTAAACAGACGTAATAGAAAACAGGTCAATAACATCTCAGAGCGGTCAATACCACGTCGTTTTTGTGAAAATAATCTGTTTTGTGGTTGAAAGTGATTATGATTAGTCAAATAGGATGTTTGTCTTATACTATAATGTTTGCTTTTGATGTTTTCAGACGCAATCTAAAGATATAATTACATATTTATTTTATTACGAAATTCTTGATTCTCTCCCAGAGAGTCATTCGAGTCGTTAATGACTTGGTTCTTCTTATCTTTCAAATGTTTTTTGAGTTTTGGGAACAAATTATTAGACGGTGCTAAATCCGGAGAATAGGGTGGGTGGTCAGCGAATTCAAAACCAATTTCATCAATTTGTTGCAGTGCAATTAACGACTTATTATTATTGTCTTGCAAAAACAGCACACCTTTGGCAAGTTTTCCGCGGCGTTTTCTAACAATTTTCTTAAATAATTTAGTGAGCAACTCAGTATAATATGCTCCCGTAATACTTCTACACTGTTCCAATAATCTATCAGAAATTTCAAGCAAGAATCTTGTCAGCCGATTTTTGAACACGCAATTTCTTGGGCGTGGAGAATCAGAATGCTTCCATTCTTTGGATTGCTCTTTAGTCTTTGGATCATAGTGATGGACCCACGTTTCGTCCATAATAATAAGCCGATCCAAAAAATTTGAGGAATCTTCAAAACAACGGCAGATTTCCTTTAATATTGTCAATCGAACGCGCTTCTGATTAGCATTCAAGCATATCGGAATCCATTTGGCCGAAAGCTTTCTCATACCCAAACTCAAGTCATGATGAACGATGTAAATCATACGTTCATACAAAATTTACACTAGTTTTGCTACACGTTTGAGCCCAATTCGTCGATCTTCTAAAATCATAACATGGACAGAAGCGTATTACGTGTTTATTTTATTCACTAAATTTCACAAAAAAATATTAACTCATTTAGATTATTTTAAAATAGCTAATTTTTTACAAAAATTTGGACCCCCTGTATCTCCTAAACAAAGCTGTTAGGGAACATTGGAACTTTTCATCTTAAAATGACGTCAGCAAGCACACCACAAAGTTTGTCAAAGTATTTTTGAATCACCATGAATTATTGATTTTCCAAATTAACTTTAAACGAAGTCATTTAGCCCCTAAAGCAACAATTACAAAATAAAAAAAATCTGTGCCGTTTTACAATAGGGAATTCCGTGAATAGAACATGTCATTGTTGTTAATCCGTATTTAGCACTTGAGTCCTAAAAGGTCGTACCGTATCCGTTTTTTATAGGTACTATATTAACTACAGGTAAAAAATATTTTTAGCCAAACAATAAAAATACCAAAAAATATGTACTCATGGGCTCTGCTATTGTCCAGGTAGGTACTTAGTCCTCCTTTTCGTGTTGGTTAAAATCCGTAAACAAAATTGACTTTTAATAGGCTCTTTTGAAAGTTACCTTGGGTAGAATTAGTAGCGTTTTAAAGAAAGTTGTGAAAACATCGTGTCTATACTATTTAGAGTTTTCAAAAAATAATTACAAGGTAAGTCAGGTTTTATCACTTATGTAAAGTAAAGACTTATCTTTCGATTATACAGGGCGTCCCCGAAATGTGGATCATCTGCAGGCCAGGTCTAAATAATACATAGAAGTTCATATTAGTTGTTTCCCTATGGGCCTCCTAAGGAGATATTAACCCCCAAAGGGAACGATTAAAATAACTTTAACTATAGAGGGTGTTGCAAATTCGATAGGTTATCATTGGTATCTCGGATATCATAAGAGATAGAGCAGTAGTTAAATTAGATCAGAGCTGTATAGTTTAATGCTAGATTATAAATCTCTGAGAAATTAAAAGTATTGCGAATATTTTCGGAGATATTCGACAAAAACCGAAATTTCAAATTTTGGTTGGCACTTTCTGATGGCATTTCTTAAGGCTCTACAATATGGTGGCATTCATTTTAAAATTCGATGTTTCATTGTTCACTTTCACATACCATCATCAGGTCTAATTTTTTAATACATACATATATTTTTATTTCATTTTTTTAAAGCCCTTTTTAGTCCTAAATAAAACTCATCTCATCTCTCATCTCAATCTAGTATTTAGTTATAGAAATAAAGACAAAGTATAAAACATATTCTCTCTCTATTTGGCGCATTAGGTATTAAGGAAAATTTTATATTTCGTTAAGAAAGTATTAAGTGTGATACGTGGTTATATTAAAGACTGAAAGGGCTTTCAAAAAATGAAATAAAAATACAGGTCCGTACTTAAAAAAATAGACCTGATGATGATACGTACAAAACGAAACATTACATATTAAAACTAATAGAGCTTGAAAAAGTGTTCCAAGAAAGTGTTTTTTATTTCATTGTAGCAGCAAAAACAAAAGCGTAAAAAATAAAAACGAAATTCTGTAATTTCAGCTTTTCTCGACCGGGTCTCCGGTAGCCGAGTTGTTGTGGCGCCAGCTTTGCAACCGAGAGGTCGCGGGTTCGAATCCCGCTTCGACCATGGATATTTTGTGGTTGTTGGAAGGTGGTAGAGGAATTCTTCCTCGGCCGAGGTGGTATCACCATCCACACATCCTCTTAAATAGCTGGTGAAATTCCTACGGATGTTTCCAGCTCTGAATGTGTGAGTCGGATTTCCCCAGTACATCCACGGTACATAGTGCTTGGGCTTCGGTCTTCGTGGGCTGTCAAAAGATAAAAAAAATGTCTCGGAGAGTATTCGAAATACTTTTAATTTTTCAGAGGCTTATAAAACGGCATTAAATTGTGTAACTTTGCCCAATCTAAACCAATAAGTTTCAAATTAGCTAATAACGCGATTTCATGATGAAAATTTGTATCATAATGAACATTATTATGAAACATATTGAAAACATTTAATTTGAATTAGAGTACGGAAGTAGAAAAATGTACTTTCAAAATCAGTGTTATTATTCAAGAAAAAAAAAACGAAAAGTTTTTCGAAAAATGTTTTTGAAAAATGTTCGTACTTAGATATAGAAAAAATGATAATGATCACTACACTGACTTCATCTAAAAATACCTGAGAGATTGCACACATTTTCTGGGACGCTCTAAATATGGATGGTTATACTGATGAAGATAATATTCTATTTTTAGATGTTCCTGAGTTTCCAAAGTATGATAATTTCGACACTATTGAGCTGTTACTTGGCCTATGACCTTTTTGACAGATTCCTGCCAAGAATGCGACCACGTTTGGAGTATTCGTCCCGTACAAACACCATCGATGATAACTTTGTTCCACTGTACATGAGACCTGGGCCGAATCCACGTAATGATTATATGGGCAACTCCTTACAACCCAGATTTCTGTTTAAGAGATTCCATAGAATGAGACGTCAAATAAAAGAGGATGACGCCCAGTTTCAAGACCTCTTGGATTCGTTTGGAGGTCAGTCTAATTAGATTTTTTTTATTTGTGGTGTTGAACTGTATTTCGATTTCTTCGGCTTCTACAGCCCTTGACAACGTACCTAAATCTGGCAAAATAATAATTTGGATGGCGCTGATATTTTCAAGTGTACTTTTTATGTCTACCATAATCCTTCCATCGTGACACGAAAACAAATACATATACACAGGGTGGTCCAAAAGTAATAGTGCACAGAGCAACAGTAGATTCCTTACGTCGAAATAATGCGATTTATTCAAACTTGCCAAATTCCAAAGTTGATAATACATAATCAAGATACAGGGTGTCAAAATTTTTATTTGATGAACTTTTTGAGGAATAGTTTGTTTGACCACTTTTTGTATTCCTTTCAGGCAATACAGATTCAAAATTTGAAGCTCCAATCAAAGAGATAACGATATCAGAAACGCCAAATGATGATACCAAAACGTCGGCTTCCAAGAGCGGATTTTACTTTTTATTAGACTGGAACAGCTTTTTTGTTCTGGATGATCAAAAAGGTAAAAGGGTGAACGTAAGAATACAACCAAAAGTTGGCGATCCCAAGAAATTTTTTAGTATTTCAGTACCATAGAAAATAAGAATGCATTTAGAAGTAATATTTGTAATTCTATTATTTATAATTTACCAATATTTTAAGTTTAAATGCAGAAATGTTTGATCATATAAGTTGGCTGATTGTTTTATATACAGTGTGGTTCAAGAAGTTTGCTAAAAATGTGTTTTTTTATTATATTTATAAATTATAAATTATTGTTTAAACAAACTGTATTGTGAGAACGAACCATTTGGAACTACTAAATTTCAAATTCATGCCGTGGTGAAGTTTGTTTTTGTATTGTTTGTTTGTGCTGTTGAGCAAATATAACCAAACCCCAAAAACACAAATCTGTGCAGATCTCTTTAGGTCTGCTCAGGACCTTTTCCTCTCTTTTTTTATTAACACTGTCTAAATCCCTAAACCATTAAAATTTAAAATATAATTTTCCAACAACTATTTATTTAATTTTACTCAGGTCCTCAATCTCTCTATTTTGATTGTACCATTACTGATGCACCACCCTGTATAAGAAAACAGGTACAAAACTATTTATATTTGAAGGTTCCTATAATTTATTCTTCTTTTTAATTACCCATAGTTTGTAACTCAGATTCAAGGAAAGCAAACCTTCGGCAACGTCTAACCATTTCGTAACGAGATGAGTTACATAATGTCAATAACAATGAGTGGATTGTGTCATTTAGGTAAAGTTCAGACTGTAACGCAAGCGACGATTAAGCTAATTACCTGAAAATCAGTATTAGTCCAACATCAATACAGGGTGTTCAAAATAAGATGTTTTATCCCAGTATCTCACAATTTAAGAGAGTTAAAAATAAAAGTTAAGTAGAACGGTTTTCAATTTTAGGTGAATTTTTATTTTATTATGTATGTGATGCGTTTTCGTTTGGCGGGCCACTACTGTCCATTGGCTTGTAAACAAGGAATGTCATTATAACATTTTTAGAGCGATCAGGGATTCCTAAGTTACTTATAATCCGGCCAACTATGTGGTCCCTACCTACTTCACTGTTGCCAGACTTTCAATTATGTGGCATATTTGCAGATTGATAAACTATACTAAAATAACTCAAAGTAAGTTAATATCTGCAATCCTAAATACCACAAGCTAAAGCATATGACTAAGGATTAATAAGATATACCAAATACCTATAATTTTTTAGTAATTTCTTTCCATTTCATGGAGACGAAATTAAAAGTAAGAGTGGCAACGTTGCGTTCTCATCAAAAGACTTTCCTTTCCCTTATTCATTGATAAATTTAAAGATTTGCTAAGGCGTAATGTTTTGTGTGTAATGTTTCACACAGGTCGGAATATGCGTGCGTAGTGAAATTTTACGTGATTTTTGGTTTTCGTGAAAGCAATGGTCGTTTATTCTTGCGAAAGTACTTTATTCATAAACTTTGAGAAATGCTAAGGGCTAAGTGTGTGGAAAAATTGATTCTTTTCATACGGAACTCTCTTTTTTTCGGTGGAATACAGACGGCCCGGAAAGCCATTACGGTGGCGCGCGGAGACGGAATTATAGCGGCCGTTCTTTATCCTACACACGCCTAATGTGTGAAACAAAATGAAAGGCTACTTATGAATGAACGGCTGCATCTCTTATTGCTGAATCCCAATGCTATTGCTCTAAATTAAATAGAACACAGGGGTTTCTAACCTTTATTCACTGACAATGTTGTACAACTGACAACAAATTATCACGTTTCTAAGACTGAATAGAAAATCAACAACGGAAGCCGGTAACATCATAGAAACAGAAATAGAAAGGAAAGTACATGTCCATTTAAAATTCCAAAATAGAGAGGGGGGTAAATGTCAAAAATATGCTTAAATCTGTCCAGCCATCTCCCTATTAACTCGCGAAAATTTCATGAAAATATTTTAAACTCTTTTCGAGATATTGCCTTGTAACACTGTAAAAACTCATTCACCCTGTACAACATAACACCAATCACGGTCACGTCATCTTTTGTTTTCTATAGGGGAGGTTGGGGTAATAGCGCAGTCCGGGAAATAGCGCAGATTTGATTTTCCGCTAATCTTTGATAGATGGCAGCACCTTCGCGGTGTATTTTAGGCAACCCTTATTTAAATGGATAGTATACCACTAAACTATTATCTTTGTGACATGTGTTTCGATGTGAATCGAGTGTAAAGATTATTTTACGAAAAAAGTTTTATGTGTATGGACTTTTAAACTGTGTCATAAAAGTAAGTATTTATGTTAAATTTATTTTGACCGATTTTGGCAATAGTCCTACTACTATTGGTTGAACTTTTTAGACTATCGCCATATCAATACCGCAAATCATAACCTCAAATCGAGCTTATCAAAAATTAATTGCCAGTGGGGTAATAGCGCAAATTGTCACTGGGGTATTAGCGCATATGCGCTATTGCCCCGAACATTTCTGAATAAAATATACCTATCTTTAAATTGATTTGAGATGCCGCGCACATACAGAAAACGAAATATTCGAGCACAATGGCACATAGAGGACCTTGAAAAGGCTGTTCTAGATGTGACATCAAACCGATTAAATGTAAATCAAGCCAGTAAAAAGTATGGGATACCTTATACGACAATTAAAGATCATGTCTTTAACAGATGTAGAAACTCAAATGCTGCGAAGGTGATTCCAAAAGTCGTTAGTAAAAAAACTGCCTTTACCTTGGAACAGGAAAATATACTGGCTGACTATTGCATTAAGCTTTCACAGCGTTATTATGGGTTGAGTATCATAGAATTTCGGCAATTGGCATATCAGTATGCCCAAAAGGTCGGCGTCGAGGGCCGATTTAAAAATAAAAAAAAAGAAGAACTTGTTGGGTGGGACATTTATTGGTTATTTATGAAAAGACATCCCGACATCTCGTTAAGATCTCCAGAAGCAACAAGTTTAAACAGGGCTATTGGCTTTAACAAAGTAGAAGTTGGCAAGTTTTTTGATAAGCTATCTACCTTGTATGAGGACAATAATTACTCTGCCCTGGATATTTATAACGTTGACGAAAGTGGTTTACAGACTGTTCATAAACCATCTAAAATACTGGCACCCAAAGGTGTGAAACAAATAGGCAAAATAACCAGAGGTGAAAGAGGCGATACTTGTACTATTATTTGCTGTTTTAATGCAGCTGGCAACTACGTTTCACCGTTCATTGTGTTCCCTAGAAAAAACATGAATGACAGGCTTATGAAAGGTTCTCCACCAGGATCCAAAGGGCATGCTAGTTCAAATGGTTGGAGTAATGTGGCAATATTTACAAAATGGATGGAACATTTTGTAAATTCTGTTAGACCTTCCAAAGACCATAGGGTTTGCCTTATTTTGGACAACCATGAAAGCCACATTGCTTTACCAGTATTTGACTTAGCTAAGGAACATGGTATCGATATGTTATCCCTGCCTCCACATACATCCCATCGGACACAACCCCTGGATAGAACGTTTTTTGGACCACTGAAAATTGAATTTAATAATCAGTGTGCATATTGGATGAAATCCAACGCCGGTAAACGAATTACCGTGTATGAAATGGCTGAATTGTTTGGAATAGCCTACCAAAAGATATCTACAGTAGACAAAGGTGTCAATGGATTTAGGGTTGCTGGAATCTTTCCTTACCAACCTAGTGTGTTTTCGGAAGAGGAGTTTGTTGCTGCAGATGCAATTTCTGGTAAAGTTGATAAAATTGCAGGAACTGAAGTACAGCAAAGTATCACACCCCCCAACGACATAATACATGCTGACGCGGACTCCATCAATGCAGAAGCTGGTCCATCAAAAATTAACAAAAAGGTGGACGCTGTAATGCAGGCAAATAACAGGACCCCTCCTACATCTCCTCGCATGCAACTTATGCCTGATACTACACAAATTAAGTTAGATGTCCAAAACAAAATATTTACATTTCCGACCAAGAGTCCAAATTAGACTACCCAAAGGAAAAGCAAGAAGAAGCATTCAGAAATCTTAAGCGCAACTCCTCTGAGGGAACAGTTAGTTGAAAAGCAAGAGAAGTCAGTTAAAAAGGAAGCAAAAGTATCAGTTAAGAGAAACTTATCGAAAAAATCGAAGTTAAGCAGCCCTAAACGCAATTTAAAGAAAAAGAAATGTGCCAAAAGAGCAGAAAAATTTGATGATATTAATAGTTCAGATGATGAGATTATCATGTCATCATCAGATGAAGAGTTTGATGAGGTATTTCAATTTAATGATCTCGATGAAGACCCAAAAAGACTTCATTACGTTCTGGTTGAATTTTAAGCCAAAGGAAAAAAGATCTATTATGTTGGGAGAATTGTAACTGATATAGACAATAATGAAGAGTTTGAAATTTCGTTTTCCCGAAAATCTAAGAAATGTTCAAACCGCTTTGTTCTACCTGACACTTTAGATATCGCAGTTATTAAGAAATGTGATATAAAACTAATTCTACCTGAACCAGAACTGCATGGAAAAACTAAAAGACAACAATCTTTCCTATCATTTGGGGTTTCTTTTGGTAATTTGACGGTGAACTAATCCTAGCGCTTAATTTGTTTAACCACATTTTGACAATAATTGTTATATTTTTATTTGTTTTTAACACTTGTGTCATTTTTGCTATTATTTCTTAAATACAACAAAAAGTATTTCTTTGTGTTTTTTTTACTTCTTAGAAAAAAAAGTATTTAATTTTAAAAATGGGGCAATAGCGCAACGCGTTGCGCTAATACCCCGACGTATAAGGGTAATAGCGCAAATTGATTTTAAACTTTAAAATAAAATAGTTCAATAAATTATTCAAAATTTTTAAGGTCTATATAAATATCATATTCTACGTCAATTGCCGCGTGCCTAGACGAAATACTACTTTTCTAGCAGTAGTTAAAAAAAAGTTACGGATTTTTAAAATATTTACTGCGCTGTTACCCCAACCTCCCCTACCTGTTACGTTACCTCTCGACTGACCCAGTGACGCAGCGAACGGGGTTTTGAGAGTAAAACCCTTCCCTAAACGCTTTTAACGAATTAACAAGTCTTATAAACAATTATTAAAGAGAAGAAAATAAAATTGGCTCCATTACCTTCTACAACTGTGACATTGCTAATATTTTCTAACATTCTATGTGTTAATATGATACTTATATACTTTTATTTACTCTTGGACCCCCCTAAAAATGGTAACGTACAACTTGTACCATCTCTAATAATTTTAATTTTAATTAATTTATAATAATTAGAAAAATACATAACTAAATCTAACCACCGCACCGCCAGCAAGAAAATCCTCCAAGTGGGTATAATGGAATTTAAAAGATTTTAATATCATTTTATTGTAAATGTTTGTGATTGCAATATGCAAACAATCTTTCTGGGCGTGAGGCGGGGGGGGGGGGGGGGGGGCAACGGCAAGCCGGGGCCCCCCTACTATGACCCCCTTATTACGCCAATGTGTATTGTAAAAATACTAGGGTAGAAACACAGATGGAAAGAGCACCTTCTTTCTATATCTAAATATTCGTGTATAGGATTGGCAAGCACGAATAAACCCGAACATTCTTACATAGCACGCAATGGAGAAAGAAAGGAAAAAAAGAAATAAATTTCTTTGCTATTGCTTTATCTGGATCGTTTAATACCCTTTTGCAGGTCCTGGACAATTCCGAAACATTCTAGAAGGATATCGATACAAGGCGCATTAAAGTAAATAGGAGACGGTAAATTGAAGACTTTTTTTCATAGGCGTTCATCATGGAATCGAATTTTCTGCAAAAACCTAGCTGTGGCACTATGTAACATCATAGAAACAGCAATAGAAATTAAAGGCAAAAGAGAATATTTATTTTCTTTTTATGTCATTTCATGCCATGTAGAGCCTTTTTTATAACGATTCCGCTGAGATCGTAAATATCTTTAATTTTATACTACCATTGCTATTAACACTAAAAACATCGGTTTTGTAGTTAGAACCAGTAAAAACGAAGAGTAATTGAGGTTATTGATAGTTATCCACCATAATATACGTATTACTACTATATTGTTAGCATCCAGTCTACCCGTTGTTAAAATTTGAAGAAAAGATAAAATCTCCTTTGCTTTTGTTTTGTACCACGTGATGTGCTAGCACTTGACGGAACTGTCACTGTCAGTTCTGACAGCAGTTTAAAAGGTGAGCTTGTCGGTTTCCTTTTCGTCTTTTTACCTTTCAAAAGTAAAGATAGCTGGGCAAATCACGTTGTTGTTTAGGAGGGATGTTCAATACGTCATGTGACTGGTTAGCAATTGTTTCCGAAGGCTACGTCTTTGTTTCATCATTTTTTCGTCCTTCGCTGCAAAAACCCCCCAAGGGTATGTTCAGTAGTCACGTGATGAGTGGTTAGCAATTGTTTCCAAAGGCTACGTCTTTGCTTCAACATTTTTTCGTCGTTCGCTATATAGTAGTAATACGTATATGTTATCCACACTTTAAAGTAAAGGAAATCAAAGCGTGGGTTACTACCTAATCTAAGTTTTAGTGTCGTGTTTTAGAAACAGAATTAAAATTAAAACCAGAGCAAGGCAATTAAAGCGCACCAGTTGACGTAAAACATGTTTCTATTTACGCTTTTATGTTAAAAATATTTATTTTAGCAAAATACTAGTAACGATCATTTTATTGCAATCGTCTGTTTTATATTTGTTTAAATTACACATGTTTACTGCTAATTAGATGATTTTAGAATTAACTATAAACAAAATGGTATTGAGAAACGGCGAAATGAATTTTCCTTAAATTTTGATTTTGCTGCTATTGAGACAATGTTTCTTATCCACCAAGGCACGAAATCTCCTAATCCTTTCAAAATAATCAAAAATTAACACTCACAGTACCCACACCAGTGATAATAACACTTTTAATTACATGTAATGTGACGTCACAACCAACAGCATCTCGTTTTTTAGGTTTTGAAATCTACAGGGTGTCTAAAATAGGTGATACCACTATTGCTATCTCCGAAACGGTAAAAGGTACGAGGTCGGTTAAATTAGAGAAAATGTGCCATTTTTAGTGCCTATTTATATTTCGTTTACGAAGTTGCCAAATTCTCTACAGTTTCTTATCTACAGGGGATTTTTTAAAAATAGTCAAAAATTTAATTCTTAAATATCTCGAAAACTATT
Organism: Philopedon plagiatum; assembly: GCA_963971165.1. NCBI lineage: Eukaryota > Metazoa > Arthropoda > Insecta > Coleoptera > Curculionidae > Philopedon > Philopedon plagiatum. The sequence goes on from OZ020194.1 coordinate 10,423,977, forward strand.
ATGGTTAGAAAAAAATTGTTTTGACAAAAATCACATCATTCACCTTCTCTAAAATAACGTTATTGTTTGGTTTATATCAGTTGTTTTTATTGAGTTACTACTAACTTGTTTTTTTCAAACACGGACCTGGATTTCTTGCCGTATTTTTTGAAAGAATACTTCATACCCTTTACATCTGTGTGTCACTTGATTATGTTTTTCGACGTTTTGGTGAAGAATAGCATCATCAGGATATTCTACCAGTACGGACCTGGCCTTTTTCAAGTAAATGCGCCATCTCACACCCACGAAAACCACAAACCATAGCGATAGCACAGTTTAAAGAATATATATTACATATTCTGTAAACTTTGGTGATAGGTTGTGAATTGTGCCTTAACATGGAAAATGCCAGGTCCGTATTGTTAGAAAATCCTGATGATGTTGCTATTCTTGATCAAAACGTCGGAAAATATTTTCAAGTTACACACAGTTGTAAAGGGTATCAAGTATCCTTTCAAAAAATGGACCAAAAAGTCCAGGTCCGTATTTGAAAAAAACAAGTTAGTATCAGTAACTGAATGAAAACAAATGGTATAAACAAAACAATAACGTTACTTTATAGAAGGTAAAGAATCGTGTGATTTTTGTAAAAACAATTTTTTTTCTACCTATAATAGATTTCGAGATATTTAAGAATTAAAATTTTGACTATTTTTAAAAAATCTCCTGTAGATAAAAACTATAGAGAATATGGCAACTCCGTAAACGGAATATGAATAGGGACTAAAAAATGCACAATTTCTCTGATTTAACTGACCTCGTATCTTTTACCGTTTCGGAGATAGCAATAGAGGTATCACCTATTTTAGACACCCTGTATAGTATAAAATCTTTTTTGTTTAGAAAACCAAAATAAATGAATAACGAGAAAACAAAGTTTCAGCATCAGTTTTAAAGTGCTGTAGTTTGAAAACAAACCAACGGATTTTGATGAGCTTTCCAGATCCTGAAAGGTCGTTTTGTTTAAATTTCGTTTCAGACAGCCGTTTTGCGTCAGTAAGGATATCTAAATCTTATACAGGGCGGAGAAGAAAGTAATGCAAAAATTTTAAAAGTTTAAGATCTTGTATTTGCACTGTTACTTGTTTGTTGTATTGCATAATAGGCAGGATTTAAAGTCTAAGTCATGTCATCCAGATTATTAATCTCATAATCACCTTGATTTACATTAATCCAAAAACAACAACAACAACAACACCTTGATTTAACCTTATAGCCCGGGAGGTGGTGTCAAATTTTATCGGACCATTTCACCAAAGTTCATTTTTTTACTACAGATTGTTGTTTCATAGCTTATAGAAGAATCATGTGTCAGCTGGTCCAAAAGCGTGGCTTAAGATGATGAGGGGCTGCGAAACTCGCAAAAAAAAATTTTTTTCAAGTCATTTCAGCAAAGCTAAAAAGCTGCAGATTGTTTATTTATAATGTTTCCATCATGAAAAAATGTGTTAGCTGCATGGGGCAGGTGGAAAAACTTGTTAGCTGCCCAAGTGAAAATGTATGAAAAGTACGGAAAATCAAGTGATTTCAGCAAAGCTAAAAAATTGCTTATATAACAGTTTACGATCTGCAAATCGTATAAATGACTGTTAGCTGGTATTAAAATGTGGCAAAACCTGATAGCTGGTAGCCCGGGAGGTGGTGTCAAATTTTTATGGGTGATTTCAGCATAATTACTCTCTATTCTGTATGGTAGTTTGTACTTGACAAACAACTAAAATAAGTGTTAGCTGGCGCGACGCTGTGACCTGCGGGTGTAAGAGGCTGAAAAACTCGTAAAAAATTTTTTTTTTTCGAGTCATTTCAGCAAAGCTAAAAAGCTGTAGATTGTTTATTTATAATGTTTCCATAATGAAAAAATGTGTTAGCTGCATGGGGCACGTGGAAAAACTTGTTAGCTGCCCAAGTGAAAATGTATGAAAAGTACGGAAAATCAAGTGATTTCAGCAAAGCTAAAAAATTGCTTATATAACAGTTTACGATCTGACAATCGTATAAATGACTGTTAGCTGGTATTAAAATGTGGCAAAACCTGTTAGCTGGGCTTTCAAAGTGTAGAGTAGAGTTCAGGCGCGCGCTTCGCGTGGTGCCTTTAGTGACGCAGCAAACATATTTGTCCACCTTTTCTTGTTAACTGACTACTGATTTTCTGTTTTTTGTTTATCATAAACTGATGAGGTACTTATTTTCATACCAGCTAATATCATATTACTGAAAAAAATGCGATTAAAAGAGAATACGGGAGTAAAATGGTATCACATATCGTATAACAATATTATAAATAAATTAAAACAGTGTATTTTATAATTTGTACATTTATCGAATTGCAGAATATTATTTCAAAAAGCAGAGACTATGTTTTCTACTAGTATAGTATACGACATTGTCGTAGTTAGGAAGGTCTAAAAATCCGATTTCGACTGTGAAAATGATTCAGATGATGAATATAAATAATTTGAGAGCTTACTGAATATATGTTATTATATTTTCTAAATTATACTATTACAAAAATGTACACAATTTATATCGATTGTAGTAGAAGACATTTTTCTTGCTGTTCGAAATAATATTCTGACATTCGATAAATGTACAAATTATAAAATACACTAATTTATTTATAATATTAGTATACAATATATGATACCATTGTACTTCCGTATTCTCTTTCAATTGCATTTTTTTTCAGTAATGTGATATCAGCAGGTATGAAAATGAGTACCTCATCAGTTTATGATAAAAAAATCAGTAGTCAGCTGACAAGAAAAGGTGGAAAAATATGTTAGCTGCGTCATTAAAGGCACCGCGCCTCAATGCTACGCTACACTTTGAAAGCCCAGCTAACAGGTTTTGCCACATTTTAATACCAGCTAACAGTCATTTATACGATTTTCAGATCGTAAACTGTTATATAAGCAATTTTTTAGCTTTGCTACTTTTCATACATTTTCACTTCGGCAGCTAACAAGTTTTTCCACCTACCCCATGCAGCTAACACATTTTTTCATGATGGAAACATAATAAATAAACAATCTACAGCTTTTTAGCTTTGCTGAAATGACTCGAAAAAAAATTTTTTTTTTCGAGTTTGGCAGCCTCTTACACCCGCAGGTCACAGCGTCGCGCCAGCTAACACTTATTTTAGTTGTTTGTCAAGTACAAACTACCATACAGAATAGAGAGTAATTATGCTGAAATCACCCATAAAAATTTGACACCACCTCCCGGGCTATTACTTTTATTCTACTCCACACATGCTCTTTAACATTGATATCAGGCGATCTAAAAGGCCACTCCATTTATTGGCTCAATGTTATTCTCCCTCAAAACTTCTTGAACAATTCTCGCTCTATGTGCACGAACATTATCGTCTATTAATATAAAATTATTCCGGAAGTTTTGGGCAAAGGGAATACCAATCTTATTCATACACATGTCCCTGTACCTAACCGTATTCATTTCCCCTATTAGAACAACCAAATCAGTTTTACCATTTGCCATAACAGCACCCCATATAGTCTCTTCACCACCTCCATATGCTACCCTCGCGTCCATATTTTCTTCTCGGTACCGTTCATTTCTTCATCTCCAAACTAAGATTCGCCCATCAGAGTGATACAAATTAAACCGACTTTTATCCGTAAACAAGTACCTATTCCACTCTGCTATTTCTCAATCGGCATGTGCTTGCGCCAATCTCCTTCTCTTGCAGCTCGGTGAACAGGAACCAAAAGGGTATGTTAGTAAAAACAATATATTTATTTTCCAATAATTTAAATTATTTTTTGCCTTGTATAATGGGAAATTGGAAATGCGGGCATTCGGTATACATTTTGAGACAGACTAAATGAAAAGTTGTATGATTATCGATGGAAATATTGTTTTTCTGCGAGCGTGCGCAAAGTGATCCTTTTCCGCTCTGTGCGGAAAAGTTAATCTACTCAAAAATCTCATAGGTAAAGAAGGTTTATACGTATTTTAGTAACTGTATACTATTTTATGCAACATGAGAAGCCGTTAGTTTATTCTCTTTTACCTACATTTGTTCATCAAGCCGTACAATAAGTGCTTCCCGAAGCCGTTAAATGAAATTACCGGATCTACAATCAATTTGCAAAATATTATTTTTGGTTATAAATATTAATACGAAATAATCCAATCTTCTATTATTATTATTACTACGTAAATTGTTGTTGTGGTTCTTTCAAACTTCATTAAAGATTCTTCGAAAAATAATCATTGTTTTTATTTTCGTTGTAATCTGACGCTCGTAGCAAAAATATTGTTCCTAACGCACGCTTCGCGTCGTTCGTGCAACGGCAGGCGAGGGCGGAAAAATATCACTCTGCGCACTTGTTGCGAAAATAACTATATTAATGAAACTCTAGCGGAATTGTAGAATTTCTTTCAGAAAAAACCGTTTTTGGAAAAAATATATATTTTTTGTTAGAAAGCTTTAATCAAAAAACTGACAAAAACATTCCGAGATATTGACTTAGACTTCATATACTGCCTAGTATGCAATACAACAAACAAGTATAGTAAACTTTTTCTTATATCTCGCGATATGGTGGCCAATTTTTGTCATTTATGGCACCCTGTTGAAGCCTAGTCTATTTTACGTTTAAATGTTGGCTATAAACACAGGACCGGACTAGTACTCACTGTTCAACCTAAATAATAAAGAAAATCTAATCTCTTAAATCTATAAAGTCCAAAAGTAAAATGTTTAAAACACACACACTATACAAAAAACACCCACAGAAACATCAACATCACAGAACACCAAGATCAAACGAATAAAACGAAACGACCTGTCGTGCCAGCTTGATACGGGCTCACTACCAACCATAGAGAAAATACATAATAGAGAAATAATGTCATTTGCGAATGTGGCAAATTTACCAAGCTGAATCCGTAAACAAAGACGGTCCTCTGCGGGCTTGCGCCTTGTCGAACGTTTGCCTTGTGATAGACAGGACCGTACTTCAAAATTTATTTCACATGACGTAAATCTTTTATCGAGTAATAAATGCTAAATATATTACTTGTAATTATTCTTTTTATTAATGATAAAAATGTAACCATTAGTGAGATTTTAACAAAAATTGTATAGTTTGTGGGCTTAAATCTGAGTTTTCTTGCTATACAATTCTGTCGATAATTCACCGAAAATAGCTCAGTTTATACATATACAGTGCGTGTCTTTAATGTCCCCCCTCTTAATTTTTTAAACGTTTCATTTACAAAATTGAAAGTTGAAATAAAATATAAACATAGTATTCTAAACAATAGAAATAAAATATGCAACTGTAGAAGTAAAATAGTAAATAAAAAAATTACCAAAACTATGTGTATAATTTATTGGATTGGCATCCCATCCTGTATAATTATTGAACAAACCAAGTTCTATGGTAAGATGTAAATATTTTTACACCTATTTACAGTGTGTGCACTTGATACTTTGGTGAAAGCGCTACTTACTTACGGCCCCATGTCAATCTAATCCACTGATATCTTAGCGATCCTTTGGCGAAAGCGCTTTTTTCTTTCGCCATCCCTTTTAAAATACTCCCCTCTACCCTAATCCACTAGTATTTTTAGTTCCCCTTTGACGAAAGCGCAAATATGCCTTTTGGACACTCACCCTTCTAATCCACTGATATCTTAGCGATCCTTTGGCGAAAGCGCTTTTTTCTTTCGCCATCCCTTTTAAAATACACCCCTCTACCCCAATCCGCTAGTATTTTTAGTGCCCCTTTGGTGAAAGCGCAAATATGCCTTTTGGACACTCACTCACCCTTATGCAACATAGGGGAAGGAGGCATTGCCACTATATATGACCTTCTTACACCATCTTACCCCTTATACAATGCCCCTAATACACACACACACCATCAGTGCCATTCTGACACCGTGACCACACTCAATATACGTCACTGACAAATATTTCTACTTCTCCGTGTGTGTATTCACTTCAACACCGGAGTGCATTTAAGATAAATTATATTTTTTACCTACTATTCTTTCACATATATTGATATAATTTAAATTTGGAATTAAACTATTTGTATTTATGCACTAATTGTAAGAAATAGACTACGAAATAATTCCTTATATTTAAAAGTTGGATACATAATTGGCGAAACATATGAAATGTCTTTAACACTTTGTAAAGACTATTTTTGTATCGAAATAACAAGCTTCAGAGGTTCGCTATATTCGCCACCCCAACCAAAAATACCATAACATAAAAATGACTGAGATTTTTTCGGCCCGGTTCTGATCGCCGAGTTGCGTCATTGTGTTCAACAACCACTTTTGCGAGACGTCCCGAGTACGCATGCCTCGAGAGAACCGTCGTTTAAAAACCTGACTGGCGCCATATGCGTACAAACGCACTTTTTCGCCCATACATTGGACGGATTCAGCTGGTGTCGCGAATACGTTGTGAACGTCTAAATATATTTTGTCTATGCTACCAACCCACTAAGTACTGACCTAGGGACATTTCAAAGGATCCAATATCAGCTGTTGTGTTATCTGTGATTGTCAAATGTCGAAACGCTGAGTTTTATCATAAATTAAACTCTAAGTACTAGTGCAAATAAAATAACTTAAAGTTTTTAAATTTTTGCACTACTTTCTTCTCCGCTCTGTATAATGGCCAGAAATCCTTACTGGCGCAAAACGGCTTCCTGAAACGAAATATAAACAAAACGGCTTTTCAGGATCTGAAAAGCTCGTTAAAATCCGTCAATTCGTTTTCAAACTAAGGCAATTTAAAACTGATGCTGAAACTTTGTTTTTTCATATTTTTTAAGAGTAGTTTATTTAATTTATGTAGAGAATACAACAACAGAATATATTTCAGGTTTATTTGGATTATATGCATATTTCCCATTATACAAATCCCATCAATTTAAGATCATTAAGAAAAATAACATGTTCAATTTCCTTTTACACCGTATATTTATGCAATTTAAACTATTTTTTAAGCGATTTCACTTTTGCCTTGGGGAAAGTTTAACCTTAACATTGAACCGAACCTTGACTTGATAAAAATAAATTCCTGAGTTTATTTTAGACGTTCGGTATTTTAATTATGGCGGTCGTGTTGTTTTTGTTTTGGAATTATTTTGGGATAAGCGTGCCAAAAGTGCACTGAGTGTCGACGTGCGAGACGTGTCTAAGTCTAAATTCACTTTGTGATTCACAGTAAAGCATGGTTTTCAAGCGAACCTTTTTAGGATTCTATAGTCATGCGAAAGTTTACTGTTGAACCGACTTCTGTTCGTTTGTCTGTTACAACTACAACTACTTAAAGATGTGCAATTTAGCATGAACGTGTTTAAGTTAGTCAAAAGCTGCTGTTTTTAAATAATTACAAAATCAACAGATCTGTTTTTAATATTATCGTTAATTAATTCTTGCTTTTATTATCGTTAGTATTCTCGTAGCTACCACATTTCTCACTTATTTCATCTATATCTTTATCTTCATCAATAATAGACTGTTCATTTTCTTAATTTTCCTCAAAAATAAAAATTGATCTGCTGCGACTTTCTATTTTTTGCAGTAAGTTTTTGTGAGACAGAGTAAATTAGCTCTGTCATTGGTAAGCCTGTTTCTATTTTTTGAGTGGATATGACTGTACACTAGTGTACACGCTGAAACTTCGCTCAGTAGCTGCTGCAGAGGGCATCATCAAAAGCCGCGAAGTAATTTTTTATAATAAAGTGTTTGAACAAAGGTCTTTCCACCAGGACACCCGATTTTCAAGGCTGCCCTTTCATAATATGAAATACTTGCCAAACAGCTGACCGCTTCTGCAACGGTAATCTCCGATTTCGTCAATAAAGTCCTTCTCTTTTAAATTAGGTTTACTTTTGCCAATGTGAAGTATTAGACATTTAATGGCTAACAGTATTTCTGTTTCATTAGGATCTGCTTTTTGTGATTTTGGATTAAGGGATTCTGCAGCATAATGTATACGTCGAATGATAATTTTTTTTCTCTTAGCAAATATCTTTCTTTTTTATCTAAGGCATCCCACGTAGACGTCAAGCCTAAGTACTAACGCACCGTGGGCATCTAAAGGATTGGAGGTTGGGACGGGAAGGGAAACCATCTGCAGGCAATTTGTTCCATAATCTGGAGACCCTATAGGTATGAATGAGCGAGAGGAGTGGTCTGTTCTAGGCTTTTGTAGCTGGACAGTAAAAGGATGTATAAGTAACGCGCCTCTTGTTGCTCTATTAGGAACAGTCAACAGGGGGAATAATACCGGCTAGTTCTTCAGAGCAAAATCTGTGGAAGTACCGGTAGAAAAAGGATAAATCTCCAGCTGCGCGGCGACGCACAGTGGTCATAAAGGGACATCTGAGCGATCGAAATTATATTTTTAAAGAAAACCTTCTGTCACATTAAAAAATCTTTTCAGTACCTGCAAATATCCTTAATTTTAAAATTTATGCATAAGCGTCTGTACAGAGCTTTCTTGAGGGAACAAGACATATAACATTATTTTATTCCTAATACAACTACATAAATTGATTGAGTCGGCCGATACTTGGTGGAAGTCCATAACTAATATTATGGGTTAACCAGAAAAACTACTAGTTTGACTTAGTAAACTTCCACTATATTGACAAAATTATGACATGTTTCGCTACACTGTAGCTTCTTCGGAATAAGTTTTACGAATGAGTGGTGACTAACAATTGCAATAATGTAAACCTCTAGGGTAATTAAATAATATAGGTAATAAAATAGGGGTAGGTAGATGATTTAATCTGGTACATTTGGGTTTTCCTAAAGCTTAAGATGAATATAATATTTTATTTTTACAAAGGGTTGTTATCAAACAACATTTAATGAAGTAGAATTACTAGTAAAGCTTAAGATGCCTAAACTATTTTATTTTTACAAAGAGGTGTTAAACAAATTTAATAAGGTAGAATTACTAAGCTCTAGTTGGTCATTAAGAAGTACGTTGGAGTTTTTAAGTTTATTTATTTCCATGGACTCTAGCAAATTCAATTTGACACCTTTATTTTCAATATGTAAAATTTTATAATTCGGATCAAAATTATGTTGATTTTCTACTAAATGGCAGGCATAATTAGAGTCTTGTTTATGTTTAATAAAGCTATTGTGGTGTTCTTGTATCCTTTTACCAAAATTCCTACCAGTTTGGCCTATGTACGTCTTCGGACAGTCTTTACATGTTAATTTGTAAACACCGGATTTTTTATTTTTGTTTGTTTTTGTTTTACTATTTCTAATGAATCTACCTAATGAATTATTGGTTTTGTAAGCAACGTTGATATCATGTTTATTTAAAAAATTGCCAATCTTTTTAGTAGGCTCTCCAACAAAAGTAATAAGGTTAAATTTTTTATTAGGGTCCCTGATGTGTGGATAAACTAAATCAATGGCTTTTTTGTATGTTTTTTTCCTTAAAATTTGATCAATTAGATTAGAGGCATATCCATTATTAATAGCAATTTGTTTTATTATGTTCAACTTCTCATACAGATACTACAATACCTAATAATTCTTGCCACCCCATACAACATAAATTAGCAGCATTCCATAGCATGATTCATAGACTTGTAACTTTCCCCTTAAATGAAGAAGATTTTTTGAAAGAGTTGAACATAATAAAACAAATTGCTATTAATAATGGATATGCCTCTAATCTAATTGATCAAATTTTAAGGAAAAAAAAAAAAAAAAAAAAAACATACAAAAAAGCCATTGATTTAGTTTATCCACACATCAGGGACCCTAATAAAAAATTTAACCTTATTACTTTTGTTGGAGAGCCTACTAAAAAGATTGGCAATTTTTTAAATAAACATGATATCAACGTTGCTTACAAAACCAATAATTCATTAGGTAGATTCATTAGAAATAGTAAAACAAAAACAAACAAAAATAAAAAATCCGGTGTTTACAAATTAACATGTAAAGACTGTCCGAAGACGTACATAGGCCAAACTGGTAGGAATTTTGGTAAAAGGATACAAGAACACCACAATAGCTTTATTAAACATAAACAAGACTCTATTATGCCTGCCATTTAGTAGAAAATCAACATAATTTTGATCCGAATTATAAAATTTTACATATTGAAAATAAAGGTGTCAAATTGAATTTGCTAGAGTCCATGGAAATAAATAAACTTAAAAACTCCAACGTACTTCTTAATGACCAACTAGAGCTTAGTAATTCTACCTTATTAAATTTGTTTAACACCTCTTTGTAAAAATAAAATAGTTTAGGCATCTTAAGCTTTACTAGTAATTCTACTTCATTAAATGTTGTTTGATAACAACCCTTTGTAAAAATAAAATATTATATTCATCTTAAGCTTTAGGAAAACCCAAATGTACCAGATTAAATCATCTACCTACCCCTATTTTATTACCTATATTATTTAATTACCCTAGAGGTTTACATTATTGCAATTGTTAGTCACCACTCATTCGTAAAACTTATTCCGAAGAAGCTACAGTGTAGCGAAACATGTCATAATTTTGTCAATATAGTGGAAGTTTACTAAGTCAAACTAGTAGTTTTTCTGGTTAACCCATAATACAACTACATAAATTATAAAAAATAATAACATGGATTTCTTTGGAATATGGGAATCTTCAGTACACAACTAACCTAATTAAAATCACTATCGCTGTTGTCATGAAACAATAGTATATTGTACAACGAGCATGGAATGACATGCATTTCCTACGAGTATGACGTTTGCAGCACGATGCCGCAGGCGAGTGCTGCAAATCATACGAGTAGGAAATGGTCATTCCATGCGAGTTTTACACTATACTTTTTCTACGAATGTTACTGTTAATAAAATGGGATTAGTAATATTTTTCTTTTTAAGATGTCAAAAAATGTCAATGAAATTATAAAGATTTTGACGCGGCACCGGTCAACGCCACCTTTGTAAAAAATACCCGTGCACAATGGGAACTTTGTAGTTCAATCACCATGGTGATTGAAGCACAATGAAAAGGTGTAAACCACAATGTACCATGTTCTGAAATTACTATTGAACATACAATACAGGTTTTTATTGACATGAGTAGAAAAATTTTTTTCCGGTAGTGATTGGGGGCGACGAATACTTTTTGTAATTTGCGTTGCTCTGTGAGAAGTAGAGGTCACTTGTTTCACAATTTTGGCGGCATCTCTTTTCCCCTTTGCCCGTAAACTCATTCTTGTAGCATATGTCAATTCTTCTTGGTGGAATGTATTTAACAGCTTCTTGACTTTTCTTCTCTTAACAACATCGCTACATCCCACAAATTCTTTTATGGGTCTTCTAGGAGTACCCAGAGAGTGCTTTACTTTAAGACTAGGAAATCGTACATTACTTTCGAGCTACTGTTGGTTTGCGTAATGTTTCGAGATGATTTTTGCCACCTTTGCGCGAACTGTCCACACAAATTATTTACAACCTTTGCAACTGCGCACTGAGAATGTTCACTATAAGTGTAAAAATCGGTATTGTTTTCGATAAAGGTAGTAACAGAACGAATTTTGAGTTTAAGCTCTTTTTCATTTTTCCACACATCATGCTGAAAAAAAGACATTTAAAAAATAAATCGCAAGGTATAGCACTTGATTTTAGAATAAGGTTATTCTTAAGGGCGCATTTAACTAAAAAAATTATAAATCTCAACCAATAGTCACCAATCCGATTTTTTCTGGTTTAAACACTGATATATGAATAATGGAATCTGCTAACTAGTACATACTATTTTTAGCCTGCAATTTAACACTTCTACAAGTATTTGTGATATTTTATTTATACAAGTTATAAGGCCCTTACCTATCTTATTTACGTCCATAATACAAACAGAAAATAAATACTTAGACAGACACTGTACAGAGCATTTTATCGATGTCAACTAATCGGTAAGAATACACACACCCAATGATATTTGCTTCAACCACCACTGTTATGAGTTCTGCGAAATGTGCCGAATTCATAAACAACAAAGCGCTTCTGGGCATTAGATTTCGGGGTGTTAAAGGAGCATTTTAGCTGGTACCGACGTTCATAGAAGATGGTTGGTTTTGACGATTTCGATCGCTCAGATGTCCCTTTATGACCACTGTGCGACGCGGCGATGAGCGAGAGAAGAGAGTTTTCTTGTGGGGACTGGGTCAATGATTGCTCTCTTTTGGGTAGAATCAAGGATATTAAGTGTCGAAGGTAATGCCGCTCCCCATATGTGGGAGCAGTACTCTAGATTTGGTCTAATTTGGGAAACATAACTTCAGCATTTTAGTATTTTCTTCTTCCTTAAGTGGGAATGAAGGTGGAAGATTTTCTCGGATCACCTTTTTAATATCATTAAAGACCTTAACAGCAACGTGAACTGTGCAATAGTATCCTTCTGCAATTATTAACCATTTACTTATAGGCTGAAAAATGTCAGTTAAGTTTGCAATTTGAGCCCAAAATACCTCGTTGTCTAAGATCCATTGTTTTACAGATTTATCAATAATTTGCGCTTCTTGACTAACAGCAAGGCCTTGTAAAGTGAGCCTGGTATTATAAACGCTCTACAATTGACGACCAGCGAGTTTTCATAGGCAAATGAATGGCACCTGCTTTTGACATTTTTATTGTCAGTTTGTTTTGTTCTTAATAATTCACAAAAAATTGTTTTTGTCTAATGTGTTTCGCAATTTCTGTAACTTTATCTATTACAGATGAAATACTGTTAATTTTAACTATATTAGAAAATTAAATGAGTCTGATAGACAACCCTACGGAATTGTATTACATTTTTTATTCATAATTTTTCCAGCTTATTGCATATATTTTTGGCATTGTCTGAGACAAAACCTAAAAACTTGACATGATTTTTCAATCAACTTGCCCATCTCCTCAGCAATATTAAAAACCAGTGATTTACTAATAATTGTATAGTCACTATACCGTTACCGCTACTTGTAGCTTCTATTGGAACTAAAGTGCACAGACATACAGGCCAGTATATTATGGGTGCTTACATATTTTAGGCTGTTAACCAAAATGTGATGCTTCTTTTAATTTGAAGTACTATTAAGTGAATAAACCTTTAGTCATGATCTGTTTACTATCCATTTTGCAATATTTCCAATCTTTCCGTTATCCCTTCGAAAATTTCCAAGACTTCCAGTGGAAATATTTCCATTTACAACACTAGGTGCAACTCATTCTTAGTAAAAAACGAGATATGAAAGAGGCAAGATTAGTTCCCCGAATGTTGACTATAGATCAGAAATTCAGAAAAGAAACCGAGTATTGATTTGCGAGCGTCTTGGAACAGAACTGTCCCAAGCAAACAAGGAATTTTCTTAGTCGATAAGTGACCACGGATGAGAACTGATCCTGAGGCCAAACCCGAAAGTAAAGAATGAAAACACCACACAAATTCAAACTGGTGCCGCCTGCCGGAAAGGTTTCACTGTCTGTATTCTGGGATGCTAAAGGAATCATCCTGACTGATTATATTATTTGCAAAAGGGAGAAAGCATTACAGAATTCTATTATGCAAAACTTAGTTTCCAAATTGCGGAAGGCTCTTAAAGAGAAACGCCGGGGAAAATTAAGGAATGGTGTGCTGTTCCACCAGAACAGCGCTACCGGCCATACCTCCTGTGTTGCTATATCTGCCAGCTATCAAGCAGGCGTCGAATTGGTAGAGCACCCACTATATTCGTCTGACCTAGCCCCCAGTGACTACAGGCTGTTTTCAATATTAAAGAAGTATTTGCGTGGAAAAAAAATCAACCAACCAGTGGTGCAGCCAGGAATACGCTCTGGGGGGAGTTTTGACAAAAAATTTTGACAAATATTGCTTTATTTTCGTTAGTTTGGGAAATGGGTATTGCATAATCGTTAGGCCTTTGGGGGGGGGGGGACGCCCTCCCATGGCTGCGCCACTGCAACCAACCAAGGGGTGATACCCGCTGTCGAGAGGTCGTTGGCAGAGGTCGGACAATAAATTTTCCAGGTGGCTATTGAAATTCTGGAACCCTTATGGAACAAGTGGATTAGTGTTAAGGGAGAATATGTTGAAAAATAAAAAAATGTGCGAATGTAGCTTTATTGGAGGGGGCCAAGTCTGTTAAGGTCTGATAATTAAATCATGGAAAAACTGTATTTTCGAAAAATTGTACTGTAAATAGTTAAAAATATTTGTCATAAATATGAGAAAAATTAACGCTCCGAGATGTTTTTCTATCTGCATATAATTTATTTTTATTATTAACACGAACAGACAAACAAGTCAAAAATAATAGGTGATACTGGTGTTATATAACAAGTCATTATTTTAATTTAAATATTTATGGCAACCTTGTAAAAATTACTGATGCCAAAATAGTACAGATAATTTATTCAAGTTTATGTAACTATCTCGCCATTTAATAGATTGTTTTTTGTTTTGGACGAATAAAATTATAGTGAAAATGCGTCTCAATCAAAATATAACTTCATACACCAGGGAAATAGCTAATAAGGAAATTTAATAAGAACTTAATAATATATAATGCATAATATATATAAGGCAATATCAAATATCCTTAAAAATACACCCTATACAGTCGTTCGTCTGTGTGACACAGTGGCGTGCGGTCATAATTATAAAGGGGGCAATCCGATAAAAATAATTTAAAATGACACAGCGTTTTACACTTTTGTAAAAATTATTTAAATCAGTAATACCGACTGAGATCCAGAAGTTTCCTCACTTATATTGAAAAATAAACATGGCCAGCAGAGCAGAATAATTTTGATGATATTTTGCAGCCGGTTAACCACTCATATTTTTTGTAAAACCCCAGGAGAAAATGTCTCGTGAATTTTTTACCGACTTTTCCACTTTTGTCCCTAAATTAATAGGAGCCATTGGCCAGACGGTGACTGTGACTGTGTACCGTTGTCAAACCTGGTTAACCGGTAATGCGGTAAACCAATGGTAACGCTGGTTCCTAAAACAACCGGTGTTACTTCGGAACGCAGATCGGTCGTTTCTGTTTATTTTTACGGATATCGACTCAACCTAAAAACATAGAGTAGTTTAGGTGTTTTTTGGTTCATCTGTATGTTTAACCATAATAAATAAAAAATTTAATACTTGCATCCCTTTAATTTTTTTCGGGAGTAATCCCGGGATCCCGGGATTATGCAACAAAAGCTCGAAAATCCCGGGATTAAGAAAATCAGTCGGGATTGATACCCCCATACCTGTGTAAATAAGTGCCAATATTACGGTCAATTGCGCCCTCTCTGGATCAGGCTGGAAACTTTTCATACCATCCTCGTATTTACATTTTCTCTCTCTCTCTCTCTCTCTCTCTCTCTCTCTCTCTCTCTTTCCAAGAACCGTGTTTAACAAAAATGTGCTTTAAGACCTACGTCTAAAAAAGTATTCTTCAAAAATTTCATGTTCATCATTATCATATCCGAATATTTTTGCTGTATTCTAAAAACTCCGCAGCCATTAAACCTAAATAAAGTGACCATCCGTCCCGATTTTGGCGGGACAGTCCCGCATTTAAATGGTGAGTTCCGATTTTACAGGCTTTTGTCCCGCTTTTGCTCAAATAGCAATTTTTTTTTATAGAAATACAACTTTTTAACAAGCAGTTTTTGCGTTTGTTTTTTTTTAAATCGCACCTTGGTGCCAGGAGACCCTTCGTTTTTCTGTTTTGTCTTGCACCGAGGGTAATTTATTTTAGCTTTTCGTCCTGCTTTAGCCTAAACCAAATATGGTCGCTTTACCTAAACGAAACCTAATTAAAATATCTAAATTACTATTCCTACCAATAAAATTAAAAAGAAAATTACCCAACATCGATTTCATTAAAATTATTATTCACCTAGTTTTATAACATTAACTTTACAACATTAAAATTAACGATTTTATATATTTAGTATCTGACAAAGGCAAGCAAGCCATAGAACCTTTCTTCTGATAAGCGACATAACGTGTTGTGAAGTAACAATGCTATTACATAACGTTACAGCGATTGGTTGTCTAATGCTTATATACGGTTTAAGGTCTGCTTTGAACCTTTCCAACTATATTATTATTTAAATGTATAACATGAATTATTATCAGTTTGTGACATAATTGCAAAAATTGCAAGTCTGAATAATATACATGACCTAAAATAGTATACAGCATGTCCGCGAATAGGGTTTAGAAGAGGACAAGTGGACCAGATTTTGCCAGATACGTAAAAATGTCACTCTCAATAAAAGTTTCTGCTTGTAAAATAAATAAGATTCACGTTATGAAAAATTTTAAGTTTTATACAGGGAGCATACAAAATACGAAAACGATATTTTGCGAAAGAGTAAACATACCTTGTTTATTATTTTCTACCAAAAGAACAAATATGAAATATGTTTTAAATTAAACCCTAAGCCAAAGTACAAGATTTCATTAAAAACTTTAAATATTGAAAGTAACGAGTCTTATCACGTTATTTTTTTAAAATCCCAACCATTCTCTCTTAAAATACTTCTTATTCAAGTGCAATTTTTAAATAATACGAACATTTAATTAAACTTAAAAAATATAAGCAAAACAATAAATATATCAAAATCCAAAAACTCCACCCCCACATTCAACACATTTTTTAAATTTCTTTCTTAGATATCTGAAGGAATTTCTGATTTCGTCCTGGGATAATGAACGAACAGCCTGGGTAATTCTGCCTTTTAGCACGTCAGTATTATTTGGTATTGGAGTGGCATAAACAATTTGTTTTAAAAGGCCCCATAGAAACATATCGGCCAACGTTATGTCGGGGCTCCTTGGGGGCCACAAAATTGGGCCATTTCTATCAATCCACCTTGGACCAAATCTTTGGTGAAGCCATTCAAATACTTCGCGAGCACGCGAGCGCAATATGCTGGACAACCATTAAAATGGCGACTGCCGCCATTTTAAATATTTTGTTTTTAATGGTAAGAGGGACTAGTGACACATCGTTTTAAAGGTCCTTGAAAGTTCTATTTGTTCCGAAGTTAAAAATAAAAAAGTTCATTGATTTTTCAAATAGCCATTTAAATGGTCGCCATTTTAAAATAAATTAACTTTATTATTTTCCAACTTCGGAACAAATAGAACTTTCAAAGGCCTTTAAAACGATGTGTCACTCGTCCCTCTTACCATTAAAAATAAAATATTTAAAATGGCGGCAGTCGTCATTTTGAAAAATGTTACTTAGAAAGGATGTTATTATTGCTTCACTACTTGAAGTCTTTAAAACTCTTTTTTACTCGTAGCTTAAGACGAATAATAATATATCATTTATTTTCCAAATAGCGAACATTTCAATTTTTAAAATTTAAATGGCCGCCATTTTGACATCAGTCAAAAATAATTTTCCAAACTCGGAGGTTGAATAGAACTTTCAAAGACCTTTCAAACGATGTCTCACATGAGACCTATTGCCATTTAAAAAAGTTAACCATCGGTAGCTATTTTGAAAAATAATTTAAAAATTTTTAGTCAAAAAATAGTATATTATTTAACGAGCGGTAATGTAGGTCATAACTCACGCAGATGAAGTTTGCAGCACGAGCCGAAGGCGAGTGCTGTAATTCATCAAGTGAGTTATGACCATTACCGCAAGTTGAATACTATACTTTATCTACGACTATAACAATAAATACTAAGATACAAGTACAGAGAAAGAACTTTATAATTAGGTATTAACTTAATTTGAAAACGTCAAAATTATTCGAGTGACATTACTTCCCTCAATAACAATAATGGACTGTTTCCTTTCGACCAATCGGCTTGTACGGAGCCACCTTGATATTCGGTTCGTAAATCTTTTCCGATTTATTATAGTGTTATAGCAGTGAGTTATTATATCTCATGTTGTTTGTTTATAGATACTATTAATTGTTCAAAAGTAGTTGAATAATTAATATATAATTTAATAGGAGTAGATAAATTATTTTTTTTCGCATATTTAATCTCACAAAATTTCATTTCAATATTCCTTTCGTAGCAAGAATTAGAATGGGGGGCGAGACTTTAGGACTTAGTATATATATATATATATATATATATATATATATATATATATATATATATATATATATATATGTGGGTGTGTGCAATGTTAAAGAAATAGGAGTAATGCGCCTTGAATACTACTTTTAAAGAGCGCAGCAAATGCCACATTAAAAATTAGCAAATGTCAGTAATTTCGACTATACCGGACTCTTAAAAACCAAAGATGCTCCGAAAATATTTATGCCTAAATTCTTATTCAACAACGTCGACTTGTGTAATTATTCTACTTTGAAATTAATTATTATACTTTGGTTGTGTAAAGCGAATTACGACTTGCAAGTAAGTTACATAAAAGTAATCATCCAATAAAGAGGTCAAAGCTGTACAAGGTGTCCAACGCAGACAGATTTAATGGGATTTACAAAACCCACATAAATAAAAATGCACACATTCTTAGAGAAAGACGTAGGTAATTCAAAATGGGGCAAGAAAAAGTTTTGTCGCCCATTGACGGCGAGGAACGATTTTTTTGTGGGATGGCTTCCCTTAAATTTTTAATTCATAGATTCGTAAATAATCACAATATTTTTTGTGTTGGTTATCTTTGCCTTACACAGTAAAAAAGTTAAAAATAGTCAACAATTTTTATAAAGCTTCAACTTGTTGCCCGTGATTTCGTTTGCATCGAATTAGTCTACAAAAAGGTACTATATAATTATTCATTAAAATGATTTTTTGTGGTTTCATCGTATTTTGACATATTATATCATAATAAATGCATTGAATTATAGTCAATTTTTGGGAAATTCCGCATAAATGTGGTTTGAGCCAGAAAAATCTAATCAAGAATTAAACTACCTGGACACTAGAAATGCGAGGGCCCTATGTCAAACGTCAATTATTAAACTTATTACTTGATTAAAAATATTGAGCAACAGGTTACAAATTTTATGTTTCTAGGACCACGTGTATCTGAAGAATCCTTGAAAATTTATTTTATCATTTTCTCCCTCTTGAGGGCAGAATTTTGAAAGATCGATTATTATGAGTGGGTGTTTATATTGTGAAGGGAATGTATATGACAAATTTCTTGTTGAAGCGAGGTATGAAAATTATAATAGAAGTTCTTGAAAATACCCTTTTTCCCCCTTAGAGGTAGAATTATGAAAAATATTTTTTTAGTCTATACAGGGTGTTTAAAAAAGTGCCATCGCTTAAAGGGAGATTTATTGAAAGAAACTACGGAAAAAAGTTCCTATAAACATGGGCCCGCAGATGCTTTGTTTCAAAGATACAGGGTGTTACATTTTTATATGAACGTTTTGCCTTAGTTTCTTTCAAAGCATCATCGTTTAAGCGATGGCCCAAGTTTTTTGAAACATCCTATATATATATATATATATATATATATATATATATATATATATATATATATATATATATATATATATATATATACACGGTGTCCCATATAAGAATGCACACTACAGGGATCTCGTAAACCAGAAGAGATACAAAGATGATTAAATTAGAGAAAAGTTGCGCTTTGCCGAACCCTTCAAAGTCACGATTCGAAATCTAAGAAAATCCGATTACTTCCGAAGATATTTGGGAAAAACCGAATTTTCCCGATTTCGTTTTTATTTTTTTCTGACTCTATTTAAAAAGATATTACAAAATAAATTTCACATTCTCATTGCCACTTTTTCTGCTCTACAAGCCGGCGTTCTTAGATTTTCAATGCGACGTTTCGTTTCTTGGCAACCATCATCAACTTAATTTTTTTAAATAGTCGAAAAATTTTGTTTTATTCCTAAAAAATTCTAATTTTAATTCTAAATCCCACGACATACCGCTTCTTACATTTATCCGACGTTTCGGACGAAAAAATCATCATCAATATTATTTGATGATTATTACGAAGGAACGAAACGTCGGATCAAAAATCGAATTACGTTATCATGTAGAGGAGAAAAAATTACATGGGAATGTGGATTTTATTTTGACCTGTCTTCTTTTGTGAAATCAGAAAAAAATTAATTGCCAAAATTTATGTTTAAAATTTCAAGAATTCGTAGATTTTTTCTGATTCTACTGTAAGAGATAGATTAAAATAAATTTTACATTTTTATTGTCGTTTTTCTCGTCTACAACATGACGTCATTCAATTTTTGATTCTACGTTTTGGCTTTTCTCGGCCATTATCAACTTTTTTTTTTATTATCGGAAAATTTTATTTTAAAACAGTTAAAAAAAAGTTGATAATGGTCGAGAAAAGCCAAAACGTGGAATCAAAAATTGAATGACGTCATGTTGTAGAGGAGAAAAACGAAAATACAAATGTAAAATTTATTTTAATCTATCTCTTACAGTAGAATCAAAAAAAAATCTACAAATTGTTGAAATTTTAAACATAAATTTTGGCAATTAATTTTTTTCTGATTTCACAAAAGAAGACAGGTCAAAATAAAATCCACATTCCCATGTAGTTTTTTCTCCTCTACTTGACAACGTAATTAGATTTTTGATCCGACGTTCCGTTCCTTCGTAATAATCATCAAATAATATTGATGATGATTTTTTCGTCCGAAACGTCGGATAAATGTAAGAAGCGATATTTCGTGGGATTTATAATTAAAATTAGAATTTTTTAGGAATAAACAAAATTTTTCGACTATTTAAAAAAATTAAGTTGATGATGGTTGCGAAGAAACGAAAAGTCGTATTGAAAATCTAAGAACGCCGGCTTGTAGAGCAGAAAAAGTGGCAATGAGAATGTGAAATTCATTTTGTCATATCTTTTTAAATAGAGTCAGAAAAAAAATAAAAACCAAATCGGGAAAATTCGGTTTTTCCCAAATATCTTCGGAAGTAATCGGATTTTTTTAGATTTCGAATCGCGACTTTGAAGGGTTCAGCAAAGCGCAACTTTTCTCTAATTTAATCATCTTTGTATCTCTTCTGGTTTACGAGATCCCTGTAGTGTGCATGCTTATATGGGACACCGTGTATATATATATATATATATATATATATATATATATATATATATATATATATATATATATATATATATATACATATACATATTTATTTATAGGTAAATGCAAAAGCTTTAATTCTTTTGCTAGTGCAAAACACAAGACCGTAAAATGACAAATAAACTTATTTTTGATTCTGGATTCTGGTCTGGGTATCCTGCTATTGCGATTTCTGGGCGCTTACCCTTCATCAGGCAGGCACATCCACAGTGGCTGACGAACAGACCACACTTTTACCAGAATCAACAAGAGACCTTATATCCAAAAACGTTCGAAAAGGATGTACTTGCACTGTCGAAGAAATTCGACGTTATGTTAGCAACCAAAAGTTTTGGGGCAACATACGTATAGTGCTTCCAATGGAAAATGAACCCGCAAAAAAAAGTATGGCAGCCGACACCTTTGACCTTTGACGCAATAGGCGTCCCAAAATATTCCAGCCAATTTAAGATGAGATACAATAAAAAGTTTTAACGTTTTAACCAAATATTATTTATAAGTATATCAAAACCTAACTGAATCTGCAAAAACGATGTTTAACCATACAAATAATTGTATTCATGGGCGTACCGTCGACCGATAATTAAGACTTTAGATTAATGGCATAAATACGTTGTTATTTTTATGATCGTTTTGTAGTAAGGGTAACTATATTATATCTACACCGTCGTCCGCTCCCCAGGCGCGCACGTATGGGCGTACCTTTACGACGCGCGGTTTGTCATGATCGAGATCAGCTATTCAACTGAGAACCAAGGACACACATAATGGCTCGGATGCGTTATGCATGTCACTTTCTTGTCGTTATTAGCCAGGGCCACGCCTCTTGACTATAATTATTTTTCCTAAGTTTTTTCCTGGAATTATAACTTAGACCACTACCTGTGTAAGAAACCATTTTTACCGTTTCGTGAATACCGTTCTGGTCCCTCTAGTCGGTGCAAGACTCCCTTGACCAAGATCGTTGATTTATCCCAAATTAACAAGTACCAAGTAGGTATACACTTAGTACATCTGAGTACAAAAGCCTGGGTCTAATTTCGAGACGCGGAGTGCAGGTCTTTCATGAGTTTCACTCAATCGTGACGACAACCGCGGAGACCGCCACACTGAATTTAATTACTAAGGCGGAAGACTTTATTTTTTGTTAGCTTTCCAGGTCCCGAATGGTCTCTGGGAGCACAAGGCTTGTCAATGTACCGCGCAAGAATCCCGTTCTTAGTGAAGACACGAAATTTATCTTGTCAACGGATTTGACTGAATTCTTGCGCAAATAATTTTTTGACAACGATTTTTTATAGAACAAGTATTTTTTAATCCCACCGCAGCCGACACACCGCATCCAGTTCGAGGACAATGCTGCTTTGGTATTGGGCGAACTATGGCTATTTTGGCTAGCAACCCTTACCTAACCTTCCACAACCCGGGTTGACGGCTTTACGAGCGTTTTGGGTGCGTAGCCTAGCCTAAAACGCGACCGAGAATTTATCTCTTCTTGTTTCTTTGTTTTTTCTGTTTTTCACTCGACATTTACAGAGTCGAGGCTAGCTGCACACTTGACCGGTACCCTGGATAATCGACAGCCCACTAGGATCATGAAGGATACCCAGGTATGTTAGATCACCGGACCAAGCGCCTCAAACCAAATCAAGTCTGAAATTCAAATCGATATATGGATGATATCAAGTCTTGAAGATGGGTGACCGCGGTCGACCAGTGCTGCGGATGCTGCCGTCTTAAAGTACTGCATATTAAATCTCGAAGTTCCCGAAAATCTTGAAATTCTTGGAGTTTCTTACGTGGCCATGGCCATCGTAATGCTGCCTACTTTTTTGGGGGGGGGGGGGGTAAGAGGAGGTGAATTTTCCAAAGATACCCACATGCGACATTCGTGGGTTATGTCACGATGGTTAAATCCGCAATTTAATAAAATTCCTCGAAGAGTTTCCAATGACTGGTAATTGTAATCAGGGTAATCGTGTAACTTATCCCGGATCATTTCTAATGTTGGCACCGTATTTTCCTTATATAAATTGTAAACAATTCGTCTAATGACATCTTTTGCTGCATCGTCAACTTTCTGAAACTTTTGATTATTTTTCGATTTACCGAATGATCTGTAACATCTCCTGTTTTAATTACGCGATAAATTGTATATATCGAAATTTGTGTTAATTCGTTAACTCTTTTTATAATGGCTTTATCTGACTGTGAAGAGATTTTCTTTTTTTAAACAGCCGTAAATATTTAGAATTATTCGTTGACTTTGAACATGTAAATCTTTATTAAACTCCGGACATGTTTCGACTGGCGATGCCACGGTCGGTACCGAAGGTAATTCAACATGTAATAATTCGCTTTCATCTACCTCGCAAGGTCGCCAAAAAGCCATTATTATAACAAAAATTTACTTACATAAAACCACGTGTCTAAAAACAAAAACACTTATAATACGCACTTCACTGGTCAAAACCTAAAACTTAACTGTTTTAAATAAATCATATTTGAAAAAAGCATCTGTCTAGACGTGATGCATCAATTAAATGGAAATGACTCCGCCCACTGCATGCGATAATATAATATTACCCTTAGTGGAAAAGAGATAAAACGCATCGTCCCGGCAGACCAACAAGCAGCTGCTGTTTGAAATGTATACCGAACGTATCACTAAAAAATTTGCATGAAATGTGAGTTATTTGCTATGGGTATCGAGCGATCCCGGTATTAGCGGCAGGCCTTTGTCTGGCTTTTTATACCATTTAAATCCTAAGAATTTATATTTATGAGATTCAGTTTGGTCTGGAAAAAGTATAAAAGTAGTTCACTTCATCTTACCCATCCTGGGTTGGTAAGTCCTGTGGCACTAAACTTTTTGGCGAATGCGCCTACACAATTAACGGTGTAAATTGTGAAGGCGTTCGTTATTTATGATTTAAACATACCAAAGTAATTAGATGTTTTTCCATTTAAATATTGGTTTCGCAAGAAAAAATATCTAAATCATTTGGACTATGTTCATCAGTTCATCACACTATGTTTTTGTCGGCAGTAAAAAATATCACGCTCAATACGAGGTTAGCAAACAAACTAAATTTTATCAGCAACAGCAAGTAAACATATCTGTAGTCAGTTTAATATTTACGCGTATTCAAAATAAATAGTCATAGTCATGTCATGACATGAAAGAAAGTTATTATTACTTGGCCAAAAGGATTATAAAAAACTGTTCAGCAACAAAATAGTATCCATCCATAAGCTATAATATTTATTTGTTTGCTCAGGTTTGTTAATCAGAGTTTATTAGCTGAATAAAATAAATTTCATGTGCCAAAATTTTATTAAATCTAACTTACGATTTGCTTCGTTATTACCTATATTGCTGCAAATGTATTTAATTAGCTATAGAAATAACTTTAGAGCCGCCCAATAAGACTTTATTACCTGATCAATCTTAACCTACTTGTTGACCACAAGTGGCGGCTCAACTGATTAAATGCCGTAAAAAAATATTTTAGAGCTGACCAAAACCTCAATATTATGCTGACCTTTTAAATGATAGCCTTAAAAATATGGCAACCCTATGTTAACTTATTCTTCTAAAGGGTGTCCCAATAGGTACTGCGGGATTTAAATTTGGCGCCAGTTTTCAACAACTTAACCAAGAAATTTTATAGTTTGCATGTGGCATCTAGAGAGAGACCCGGGTATGCATATAACCCAAATAAATCTGAAATATTTTTTTATATACCCTACATAAATTAAAAATTTGTGGCGATTGTTTTTGTAAGTTTATTTTGGTCTTTATTAACAAAAAAAAAAGTCAAAAGTGTTATAATAAGTACATGGCGAATTCCAGTATTGTAGGGTCATCGAAAAATCAACAAAAATGGCATTTAATGCGCAACTCGTCCAATAAAATATCCCTACACTTAAAGTAGAAGGTTCCTAATATCTTATTCATGTATATTTCAAGCCGAAATCGGTTCAGGAACCGGAAACTGGCATTTTTGCAAAATTTTTACATCATATTTTAATAACTTCGACATAAATAAACTGCAATTCTTTGTTTTCATGGAAATGGTCGAAAATTTAAAAGTTTTAAGTTTTGCATGTTCTCGATGCAAATAAACCTATTTCTTATAACTTAAACGAAAGAATAAGCGATTTAAATTAGTGGGAGGTGTTCTTAGATAATTAACGGATAAAATAAATTCAAAAAGAATCACTAAATAGGAAAAATAGTGGAGAATAATGTCGGTTAAAAATAGGATTTGTTGGGAAAAATCAAGAAAACTAAGTTTTTTACCTTTTAAATACGCTCCTGGATGACCCATTCAGAATTCATTTTAAAGTCTGATTATCCCTCTATAAGATGAAGATGAAAAATTGGAAAAAAAATAAATAGGAAAAAGTACGGAGTGACTTAAAGGTACCGATGTCGCGTGCAAAAAAGTAAAAAAATTAAATTTAATCGGCGATTGCTCTCTTCCTATAAAGAAACTAAAAAATATGGATATCATGTATTTCGACGAGCTCTTGCCCATGACGTATAAGGGATTTTAATTTGGATCCATTTTGACCAAAAAAAAAAAACGGACAAAGTCTGTTTTTTTATCTAAGACATCCCACGTAGACTTCAAGCCTAAGTACTAACGTACCGTGGGTGTCTGAAGAGAAGGGAAATGTAGTCTATTGACACGAGATTTAAAGATTTTATGGAACTGACAACTAAATTACTAAATCGGTTCAACTTTTTACGACAAACATGAGATTGACTGAAATGAAGTTACATTAGTTTAGTTCCACCCAGAGACATTACATATATTAGACCTGTACAAGCGAAAAAGTGCGTTGCGTTTGTACGCATCTGGCGTCAGGTTTTAAAAGTCGGTCGCACGCGCACTCAGGACGTCTAGCAAAAGTGGACGACAACTGAGCGATTAGAACCGGGTCGACGCTATTTACACTTCGGGGTGAAAAGGAAGTAGGGTTCGGTTGTGTTTATTTGTGAGCTTTTGATATTATTTAGAGATGCATTGGCTAAGTGACAATTTTTTAGTTTTGGTGTTTAGTTATTTTTGTGGACAATTGCCGATCAATATAGTGTATGATTGTGTATTGCCAAAATTTATTGTTTTTCCTTTTTCTTCTAAGATGGTACTTTTTAAATTACTTTGCTTTACATTATAGCTGTATGTTGAACATATTTTAACACCAAGTTTAATTTTTCGTATACATCATTTAACAAATAAAACTTCCTGAAACTTTGCTGTTTACTAGTATTGGTTTATTCCACGTTACATAAAAATAGGCCGAAACAACTTCATTTAATATATAA
The DNA here is from genome assembly GCA_963971165.1 of Philopedon plagiatum. Lineage (NCBI taxonomy): Eukaryota > Metazoa > Arthropoda > Insecta > Coleoptera > Curculionidae > Philopedon > Philopedon plagiatum. The sequence goes on from OZ020194.1 coordinate 10,450,457, forward strand.
ACTAGCTTTCGCCCGCGACGTCGTTCGCGGTATAACCATTTTACTCCATTACAAACTTCGAACCCCCATTTCACCCCCTTAGGGGTTGATTTATTAAAAACTGTAAAACACGTGTTTAAACATTAATTGTTAGAGTACTTCTATGATGGAGTTTCGACTTAATAGGACCATCTAATATTCTTTCCCCATACAAAATTCGAACCCCTATTTCACTCCCTTGAATTTTGAAAAACCCTTCCTTAGTGGATGTCTACGTTATATAAGAAATCTCCGTATAAAATTTCAAGTTTCTAGACCGTTTAGTTAGTAACCCACACTTTCATTTCCTTAAAGAAAAAGTGTGGGTAGGTAACTAGTAATTTCATTTAAAAAACCAATATCAGCAAAACGCTTTGAAAAAAAGTATGTTGTATTTATTGGAAGTTTTTTTATTAGTAGCCCTTACTTTTTTTCGATAAATTAAATTACCGATAGTCGATAAATAATTAATTATTCATTAACAAGATTGATCGTCGACTTGACCCTGGACATGTTTTAAATAAAAAGTAATAGGAACTAAAGATAAAAGGTGTTGCTTTTTCAATTCCTCACACTTTTAATAAAAAAATTGTGGGTAACTAAAAAATTTAACGACATTAACGACAGTTTTGTAAACCAAGAAAAATTTCAGTTTTAAGACAGCAGAATATACAATTTTTATTAAAATCCCACTAGCGGGTTACATTTTTATCATTAATAAGAAGGATGTAATATAAATTAGCATTTATTACTAGATAATATATTCACGTTATGTAGTAAGTGTATATTTTAATGCCTAAATGTTAAAGTACGGTCCTGTCTGACACAAGGCAAGCGTTCTGCAATACGCAAGCCCGTAGGGCACCGACTTTGTTTATGGATTCAGCTCGGTAAATCTGCCACATTCGCAAAGCTGATTATTTGTCTATAAACAGGGTGTCACAAAAAGATGTTAAGAAATTTTAAGGGCAGATTCTACATCTAAAAACATGAAAATAAGTTTATATAAACATGGATCCTCAAACGGTTCTTTTTCGAGTTACAGGGTGTTTAACATTTTCATTTTTAAATGTTTCGGTTTAATTTCTCGAAAATGCGTTAAGATATAGACATAAATTTTGGTACACGCCAGTGTGTAATCAAATGATCAAAGGGTGCCTTTACGTGCAAAAATTTATTTTCTAGTGTACCGGGTTTTCTCTTATATGTTGAACGCGGTCCAAAGTCCTTATTTTTAGAGATATGGAAAAATGATTAATACAAAAGTTTTAGGGTTTTATCTAAATCATCAGAATTTTCTAAAAAAATAAACAAATGATAATCGGAATGTCAAAAAATCGCTATCAACTTTAATTTTTTAGATAGAACACCCTGTATATTTTCAACCATTATCTTTTTTCTCATTTCAAAAATATATAGTTTGTTTATGTTTCTTTAAGCAGTTTTGAAAAAAATTAGATTTAAATATTTAAAAATGCTCAGTTTTATCATAGCCGCTCAAGTATAGGTGGCTTGGGCATCGCTTGTTCAGTGATCGCAAACGTATTATATAGCTTTGAACATTTTTAAACATTTAAATCTAAATATTTTAAAAACTGTTTAAAGAAACATAAACAAACTATATATTTTTGAAATGAGAAAAAAGATATCTTTGTAAATGGTTGAAAATATACAGGGTGTTCTATTTAAAAAATTAAAGTTGATAGCGATTTTTTGACATTCTGATTATCATTTGTTTATTTTTTTAGAACATTCTGATGATTTAGATAAAACCCAAAAGTTTTTGTATTAAACATTTTTCCATATCTCTAAAAATAAGGACTGTGAACCCCGTTCAAAATATAAGAGAAAACCCTGTACTTGCATCAGTGGCGTGCGGGCTGGTAAGTGTATATTTTTAGCGAAAAAATAGCACGCCACTGATTTTTTGCAAAATTGATATCGTTCTCTTAAAGCCCAATTAATTCTGCGTAAAAGTGTCCCTCGAGCTTTTTTGCTCTGATGCACCGTTTTCGAGATAAAAATTAATATATTTTACAATAAAAACAAATCATGAAACTGATTTTTTTAAACATATTTTTTGTTCAAAAAACAGTGCTTTTTGATTTAAGTTTATAGTGAATTCTGGAATTGGCTTCTCCGCGCTTCAATACATGTTGTAAATCGTCTTGGCATATTTCCCCTAACTCTTCGGAATACTCGAGGTGTGAAAATATTAAACACCCTCTATCTCGAAAAAGCGTTTGAGGATCCATGTTTATATAAACTTATTTTCATATATTTAGATGTAGAGTCTGCCCTTAAATTTTCTTAACATATTTTTGTAACACCCTGTATATGTCTATGACTCATGCTCGTTGCTTGCCGAATGCTCTTAACTTGAAGAAGTAGAATTCTGGTTCTGGGCTATTCTATATTTTACTTGACTTACCACTATTGCTTTTTTTACTTCTCTCCCTCCACTTTTCAACTAAACTCTGCACCAATATGTTAATTTTCGGCTTCTGTCCCTTTAAATCCACAAAACACTTAACACACACCCCAGGATTTTTGTCCAAACAGTTCGAACAAAAAGTATGTCCACATTCAACAGTCACTGGGGATTTTAAAACTTCATTACACACCGGACAGGTGAAAAGAGTCTGATTTTTATTCTCCATCGCTTGAAATAGAGCTTTTTTGAATTGCTTGATTCTTTGGTAGGGTTGTTTTCTGAATCGCTTAGATTTTCTGATCCGTTCTGAGTCGCATCTTAAAAGTCGCCCGTCGTTGTCGAACTTTAACTCCGAGTCTTTACCTGTCAGAGTCGAAATAATGTCAGGGTAGTTTTTTAGGATGCCTTCCTTAGTTCCCATTTGATTGGTGGGATCCATATGGGTGTTGGGCACGTGGTACCTGAAATGTATGGAATTTTACTAATCATTTTAAAATGTATTTTTATTATTTTCTTCTTAACGCAAGTAAATTCATTGTTGCGTTAAGTTCCAGTACAAAGATTTATGTGAAAAACAAACAAGTCTCAGAAATAATAGAATAAAACATAGGTTTTGAATGAAGCGTACAATAAACAATTGCGTCACGACAAGAACTGGTTAAACATGAACTTGTCAACTAGAAAGATTAAATTTCAGAGTTTTGTGAATTAGGCGATTACATAGAACGCAGATTTCTGTTTTTGTTCGACCCTTATTAGGTCGTCCTTTAAAAGAACATCATTAATCCTGTCACTATCGCGACAGACGAATCAATTTGGCCATTAAAGGTACGTTTCCTACCATGCATGCGGTCGTCGGACGCGGAGCGAAGATGATTTGCTTGTGTTTTTCACAGATAAATCAGGACTCTTTCAGCTTTAACAATTTGGGCCCATTACTTCATGCTGAAGACCGTGCTTGATATTAAAAATAATATAATCATCAGCAAATTTTACAAATTAACTGCCCTGCTGAAAAGAAGAAATGAAGCATGATACAATAAAAGGAAGACATGATACTAAACCGTGTCAAAGTTGTCCGGGTTCGCGCATGACGTCACTCTGTGACTCGCTCTGTGAGTTATTTTTGAAATTTATATCTCGCCACGATACACTTTGTAAAAGCATTCAACACATTTGACATTCATGACATGACAGAATTCATGTTTTAAATTACCTTCATAATCACAACAGATTCAAGCATTTTTCACATTAAAATTATCTTCTCGTTTGCACAAACGCTTCCAAACACTTTGTGTTTCTTTGTCTTTGGGGGAGCTAAAAACTTTAACATCGGGCATAAAGCCCTAGCACTGATTGTCCACATCACAACCATATACAACCCACCTCATTTTCACTTTTAAATTCTTAAAAGTGATATAAAAACATCAAAAAATAACTTTAAAACACAACGCGATCTTAACAAAGACGTGTTTCGTTTATAAAATATGGCGGAATTACTCACAGTGTGATGTTCATGGCCACGCCTACCTGCACGGTGTCATAATATCTTCTTTTATTTGTATCATGAAAATGAAGGATGTAAACTGAAAAAAGCAAAGGCACCAACAGGGGACCAGGTTGACAAATTTTTATCGGAAGCCTCAGACAATTAGTTTTTAAAAACAAAGGTTAGTGTTTGTAGTAAATTTTATAAGTTTTACAATACTCATAAATATAATTATTATTTTTAGGTAGCCTTATTACATCTACTACAGGACCCTGTAGAGGTAATGAGTTGGTTTAGTTGACGGTGACGTTGACGTATTACTGACTTGGGCGGCGCAATTCTGATTACCTAATATTAAAAATACCAAAAACAAGATAGAGAGGAATTTTATTGTTAAAAATTCATATAAGAATACAGTCAATTTTACTGAACTGTGCCGGAAGTATATGGCTCTAAGAAAGGCTGATACCCTTCATTCAAGATTTTTCGTTCGTTATTAAAGCAGTCAATGTACTACGCAGTTTCGACGTTATTACGTTCCTAGCTTTTTCCTTAAGTTCAGGAGGAGTCCACTTTAGATCGTTTTCACTATCGCTCGACATTTTTTATTTTTCGTCGTAAAAACTAAAAATCTGCGACGGTTTGGTGGCGTGTTTATTTCTAACAACTTTTATTTACCACAAGCAACCATAGCATAGCTTCAAAAATTACATGATACAATAAAAGGAAGGTATGATACCCAACAGTGTCAAATTCGTCCGGGTTCGCGCATGACGTCACGCTGTGAGTTATTTTTGACATTTATAACGCGCAATATAGAGTTTATATTAGGCATGCGGATCTTATTTTTAAAGCAAGTAAAAACTTTTATAAAGAATGACCTTTTTTCGTGTCTTTCACGTTTTGGTCCATTTGTCCTCTTGTCTACCCCATCCGTGGACATACTGTATATAAAAGAAGAAACTGACTGACATATAAACAAACAGCCCACACCGCTAGGTCTAGAAATCGTGCATAGAGGTTTCTTGTAAAACGTAGGCATCTACTAAGAAAATATTTTTCAAAATTCAACCCCTAAGGTGGTTTTTTAATAAATCAACCCCTAAGGGGGTGAAATAGGGTTTCAAACTTTGTAAGGAGAAAAAAATATTAGATGGTTCTATTAAGTCGAATCTTCATAGAAGTACTCTAAAAAATAAATTTTTAAACACGTGTTTTACAGTTTTTAATAAATCATCCCCTAAGGGGATGCAATGGGGGTTCAATGTTTCCCCTAGGGGGATTCTACTTTAGTTGTATCTTTTATAATAATAATCGCTATTAGGTATATAACGTACGATAAAAAAAAAGTCCACAAAGTATGCCGTGGGATCAATCACGTATGTCTTGAATTATTACTCTTGAAAGGTAACATAGGAAAAAGGCGAGGTAAAAGGTAAGTAAATTAAGTTAAGAAAATTAAATTATTGTCATTGCATAATACAGAATTAAAAAAAACATATACCTGCAACAAAGAACCTAAAAATAAATTTAAACTAAATGAGAGACGTCTCCACCTTCTACTTTCCAACATGTTCTCATTCTTCTTTTTACAGCATCAAAAACATTGGTGAGCACTTGGGGGGAGTTGTTAATCTCCTGAAATTTATTTGTAATCCTAGCTCGTAGGTCTTCTAAATTTTCACAAGGGGTTTGCTTAGGTTTTGAAAACCGAGTTGTTAATGTGTGGCCATAAAAAAGTGAGGGGTGAGATCGCAGGACTCCTAACTGGCATATTACGACTAATGATTCGGTCTTCGAAAAATTATTCCAAAAAATTTAAATTATCAAGAGTTCCGTGAATAGGTGCGCCGTTCTGCTGGAAGAAGTCTTGTCGCATCTCTTCATAGTCTAATGCGTTTACAAAATTTTCTAAAATTTCAATACGGTATCGCGCCGAATTGAGAGACCCTTCCAAAAAAAATCGGTCCAATTAACCTTCTTTTCGATATGGTTGCCAACTTTCTCTGAATGCAGAGGCTTCTCTAAAAAGAAATGTAGATTTTCAGAACTGCATATTTTCATTTGTTGAGAATTTACATAACCAGAGAGGTAAAACCATGCCTCGTCAGTAAAAAAGATTTTTCAAATACGTTTTCATTATTATGCAAATTACCCATAAACCACTTTGAAAATGGCATTCTCTGCGCGTTGTCGTTTGGTAGTAATTCTTGGACAGCTTAGACGATAAGCGTGCATATTCAGGTTATATTTCAGAATTGTATTGCAGGTTCCGTAGGATACATTTACTTGCTGGCTTAAACGCCGAATAGGGGTTGGTGGGTGTTCATTAACAATAGGCCTCAGTTCTTCTACTTTGGCTACCCCAGTGCCTTCCTTTCTATTCACCCTTCCTGTTTCTCTAAACAAAGCCACAGATCTAGTCAAAACTTGGCGAACCTGGTCGAAATTCATGGTTATGTGTGGAAATTCTGTTTGAAAATCCTGAATGGCGTCCCGTGTTGAATAAACCCGCTGGCCATCAACCCTTCTGCCATTTCTAAAGTAATTTTCAGTCATAAAAGCTTTTTGTTTTGCCGTGATTAGCATATTTACTTTTCTTTAAAATAAAAACTTCATAACGCGACAGTTCTATTTTTCATCCACCTATACTTTTTACCTATGTTACCTTTCAAGAGTAATAATTCAAGATATGCGTGATTCATTCCACGGCATACTTTGAAGACGTTTTTTTTGATCTTACGTTATTATTAGTATTTAAATATCTGTGTTAGAGGAGTAGATGATACACCAGTGGCGTGGGTAGCATTAGGTATGAATATAATTTTGATACCTTGTATGTTACCAAAAATAAAAAACCTTTTATAGGAGGAATGCGACAATGTCTGGAGAAGAAACGTTGGCCAAAGACATATTTGCTGACAGGATGTTATGTTACAGAAATCAGAATGGCACAATGTTTTTGTGGGTTAACATGGAGAAACATGGGCGCCCGCAGGGGAGGGCCGGGGGGCCGTGCCCCCCCCCCCCCCCCCCCGAGGATGTGAGATTGTCATAAGTCGTACTTTTTGTTGGGCTAATTGCCAGATATCTATTATTTTTATAACAAATAATTTTTTTTATGTTGTCTATTTTTCTGATGTTTGAACATCTTTATAAAGCCACGTACAAAAAATTCAATTAAGATTAGGAATATTATTTAAACCCAGTTTTAATTCAACGCAACCGACAACCACATTACTATGAATTTTCTGCAGCCTGCATGTTTATTTTATGAAGAAGTTTTTAACATGTTTCTTTTAGTGTTCCGTGCTGAAATTAGCAAAACGGAATCACTTCATGCCCGTCCGTCCGTCCGTCGGTCTGTTACAGGCGATTTTCTCTGAAAGTTTTCGATGTAAGAATTTAAAATTTAGCACAGAGACAGAGTGTGGTGGCCTTATTATAGACGTGAAGTATAAAAAGTTGAATTTTAATTCTGGAGGTTAATTTTAGGGGGTAAATTGGGAAATGCAAAAAAATTAAGGACATCGTGTAGAGTGTCAAATGAAAGCTTATTGAACGAATTCAACAATATATGATGTATTTTTATGCATTTTTTAAAAGATTTTTCGGGAAAAACGCTTAAAAATTGCTGTCCCCCACCCTTATCACCAAAAGAATCGCTTCGATAAATCTGAAAAAATCATGAATATTGAAAATTAGGTGTCGATTGAGCCAAAATTATCAGGATTGAAAAATTCTAGCGCGATCAATTGTTATAAACAATTTAATTATTTATTTCCTTATAACTGCTGAACCATTGGTTTAAAGAGAAAAAAAAATTCGACAAAAAATATTTCTCACGATGTCAACAACTTTTGTCCTTACACGTTTTTCAAAATATTTAATTTGACTCAGTCGAAACGCGCCCCACTCAGCTCCGCTCATACGCGATGTGATACGGCTCAGATTAAGTGGGGGGCAGATGGCACGGAACACTAATTTTGCAAGTATGGCTTGCACTTGACCGAATTTTTTCTGTTTTTAATTATTAGTGTATTTGTATAAATCACTATAAATAAAATCTTTAAAAATATATTAAAATTTTTCTTATTTTGATTGGGTTTGATTGGGCCGGGTGTTGGTTCTGGAAATGATTAACCAGTTGAGAAAAACAGTTTATAAAAACTAAGTTAGGAAAAGAAGAAAAATAATCGATCCTTACTGTTATCTAATTATTAAACTTTCCTATATGCGTCAAAATGTGACTAATATTTTATTTTTTAGCTCTTACTAATGTTTACAAAATTTTAAAATTTCTACGTGTGAAACAAATAAATATTTTAATAATGTGGGTGTTCGGCGTATAGTGATGTTTTGATTGTTCCTCATTTTCGGGAGTATTATATTATTAGAAATCAAATATTAACACATAGAAAATTTTTAAAATGGTGGAGATCTCCATTTTGCAACAAAGAAAAGCTAATAATGAATTTTATAAGACAAAACGGAGGAAAAAACATTTGCAAACATGTTACTTGGGAAATCAATTAAGCAGAGCAGTAGTTTCGTTATTTATGTTAAAATGACTATATTAATTTACTTGTTACGTTTTGTATTTGTTATTCCCGAGGTTATTCCCTTTGCCCAAAATCCCTGAAGATGGAATTATATAGTATTTTTCACTAATAACCACACTTAAAAATAAAGCAAAAATTACAAATAATTTTATTACCCTTTGAAGCAGTTCAAAGTCTAACAAAATAGTAGATAGATACTTTAAAATGTATTGTTATATAACAGCATGATGTGTTCATTTTGTACAGGAACATCATTTATATCTTTATTATTACACTACATTACCTAAACCCTCTGCGAAAAGGGCACTGTATCTTTTTCAAAATTTCTTCTGAATATGTAAATTATTATAATAGGTATAGTATTTTCTAGCTATTTAAGTTCTTTAAAGCAAGATACTCTAATGTCCTTTAACTATACATTTGAAAGAAAAATAGCTTATTTTCGAATTATAAAAAAAAGATAATAATTTGTATGGCTTCTTAAGAATACCTGAATTACATTGTTACATAACATTCTATGATTTCTGTCATTGTATGTCTGATTTACATAATATGTAGGCAATAACATTCCGCATTACATGACTATTTGAAATCATTACCTAATATATATACTTAACTGTGCAAAAGATCCTTGGAATAGCGGCTCTATATATTTCTAAACGATATTTCCAAATACTAATTAGTTTCTTAGGACATCGCCGTATTTTGTTCACTGTTCTTTTAACGTAATTTTAAGTAGAATAATAAATTTATTCCCATCTGGGTATGAAGAAATTCACGCAAAGATTCAGTACAAAATGTTCTTCAAAACACAAATTTTTTAACATCGGCAATAACCACCCATGTTACGAGATTGTTATGTAAACTGATTACGTCACGACGTGCAAGCCTGGGCACATGGGATATGAGATAGCGCGTCTGCCGACCGTGTTGCCAGCGACGCGTCGCCATTCACTGTGAACGCGAGCGCGAACCGCGCGCGAGTTCGATTGACGAGATTACGAACACGATGACGCGGCATCGGCAGCGCGGTCATATAATAATCATAATCACATTAATATAATGGTTGTTATTTTGAGTTTGCGACAATTAAATAAAGTTCCAGCTTTAGTTGGTATCACAGTCGGGCTTCGCGCTACAAGGGTTGCATGCCTTTATTATTAACACGCTTTTATTAGCTTGACTTGTAACTTCCTAACATTGTAAGCAAATCTTACAACTCGCTTTTCACCCACCTCTAACCGTCGTCGTATCGATTTGAAACTTTGCAAACTTATGCAATTCTGGTGACAATACAATAATCTGGTACCATCGAGCCAGTGTCGTACCTAGGGGGGCTATGGTGCAGTCAGCCCCGCCCCTAGTTTATGGCGCCCCTAGCGCTTCTTTGTTTTATTGGTAAAATATTACTAATTCACCTCCATGGTGAACTAGTATTGGCAATTTTAAGTTTGGTGCCTTTTTTTGCCGATTGTGACCAGAAAAATGATTGGTTGCCGTTTTCTGTGAGTACAAGGTGCCAGCCTCTGCGCAGTGATTTAGCAGTCGATAGTGGTGACAACTGTAACGATAACAGGCGGACAAGAAATCTGATATAAATCGTAGTTAAAAAAGTTATTAAAAATTAGCTATTTAGAATAGTAAAACTAACATAACAATATTTTTTAGCCCTTCATTGCCTATAGGTTTCACGATCAAAAAAAAAATTGTTGTCACTCTTGTAGTACAGTTATCGCCACTACCGTCCTTGCGTCCGTAACGTAACCTTACTTTTTTCATGACGCCATCTTCGATAACAACAACCGTGTTTGTAATTCGTTTAATAAATATATTATGTGTAGGAGCGTGAATTTTGATTTGTGATTAAATATCAACAGATAAGTATGTATATTTTCAATAATTTTTTTTATTTACTTCTTTTTTTGCAATGGATTCTCGAGATAATAAAAGAAGACTTTTAGGGAAAGGACTAGATCACGATTGGAAGCCACGAAAAATTATTATAGATAAAACCCGAAGCAATAAATGTATTTTAAGCAATATTAGTGTTTACTTTTAGTAGGTACCCAAAGCCCCAAATGACCAGTTTTGATTGGGTTTGATTGGGTTTGATTGTAATGTAGTGTTGATACTTAGGTTTGTAAAAAGTATTTGCGAAATTACTATGTTCATAATTGAATTTTATTCCACAAGGTAAAAATATTTCGTTTGCAAATTAAGCTATGGAAGTAAAATCCCGTCCTAGTCGTTTTGAGGGGCGAAATACGTCCTTTAAACGTTCTGGGTAGCTTCTTTGACAACATTTTTGGTCCTTCCATGGGTCTTAATGAAACGTTCCTGAAACGTATTAGGTGTACTTATAACTGAAGTCTTCAGTATGCATAGGCGGTTCTAGACCTCTATTTTTGGGGGGGCTTAAGCCCCCGGTTTACATATTTGGTTACACATATATACTAGGTCACTCAGTTGGATTTGGGGGGGCTAATCCTAGATCTGGGGGGGGGGGGGCTTAGCCCCCCAAGCCCCCACCTAGAAACGCCTATGTCAGTATGTTTATTGCACGTAAAACAACGTTTTAAGAACGTTTCTCACGTCCGCTTCTGGTACATTTTTTTTGTGGACAAACTATGTCCTACGAACGTTCGAGGTAGATCCAAGGTTTTTTGAAAACGTTTCTGGTACATCCACAGTTCTCTATAAAACGTTCTTTGAACGTTTTAAGTATATTTTTGTGTTATTAGGAATATTATTGTGACCAGGAGGGTCTGATGAAGGAGGAGCGAGGTAGTCATGAGAACTATTTAAGTGCTAATAAGCAGTAAATATCCCACTTCTAATTGTCGTATCGATTTGAAACTTATGCTTACCTATGCAATTCTGGATCTAAAAAAAGTGTATATACCAAAAATCTTAGAAAGAAATCCAGAATTTTCAGACATAACAAATATTTTTCAAACATTGAAAACTAAAAATACTGACGTGTATAATCATTTCCGTTTCGCTCCTGTTACTAGCTGTGATGTCGAAAGAAGCTTTTCTAGACTTAGAGATATTCTTAATTATAAACGAACGCGTTTTTCTGAAGCGAACTTTGAAAAAATGTTAATTATATCACGTAATGCCAATAAATTGTAATGGAGTTTAGATTTGTTTTCATTTTACATTTATTACACAAAAATATTTACACGCCGCCCGTGAACTTGCGACGCGCTCGTATAATTTTTCCTCTCCTTAGAATTACACCCATGGATTTATTATATAAAAGGATTCGATATCCGTATACTGTGAGCGTATCGAACGTGAAGCCTTATATTTTGTTGTTTGTTATTCTCTTGGGGGAGCAGTTTACGAACTACGAACATAGACAAGACTACGAATTACTACGTAATTAATCAAGAATGGTAGTAGAAAGATATAAAATAGCATTGGAGTGTTGGAGCTCAGAAGTGTTGCTGTATGTGCTGGTTGTTTAGGAAAACGGCTGAACCTCGGTCTGAACACTCGGTTACACGTACGTCTTTGTCTAATGAACTAGAAAAGAAAAAGTGCGACGTATACATTTATATAGATTTATAAATGACTCGTAGCGACTTTAAATAAACACCTTTAGAAATAACATAACCTATACATAATAAAACCTTTTTAACTTAAATTTACTATTATTTAGCAGAAAATAAAGTAATTTAGGGCTTTTATTACTTTTAGCACATCTTGTAATGCTTCTAACGTATTTTTTGTACACAAATACAAGGTAAAATAAGATGTGGCCAATGTTTACAAATTGTGTTTACAGTGTCGCTTAGAATGGTTTGTTTTGGCTTCAAAGAATGTTCATCCCGTATCCTTTTATATAATAAATCCATGATTACACCTATAATAAAGGGTCAATATTTACATTTTTGTCCACGGGTCGCTGCACCGTGCGGCAGGAAGATCGCTGCCGTGGCTGTTAAATTTGCCCAGTTTCTCGTGTAACGCGTGTCGTTCCCTGTAAGCGGGGCCAATAACCTACATGACGACGTAATAGGCGAACTGCGGTCATTGAGAAACGCGCTTCCAGGTTCAGGACGGCGCGGCGTCGCGAGAGAAATTGATTGCATTTACGCAGTACAATTTTTTACGTCTACATAAAATTTCAGATGAATTAGCAGAAATTAAAACAATATTTTTATAAAATTATAGCACAGATTACTCCTTATAACATAATGTTAAAAATTATGCAATATTAATCTATAAAAATTAATTTCTTTATCTTCAAAAAGTCAATTTACTTTACAATCTCGGCTCAGTTTTTGCAAAGATAATGTAAAGTTCATTTACCTTAATCTGTTTTGCCAAACTTTTTTGGCAAATAACACGATGACAACGCTATTAGATGGTATTAAAAATGCGCAGGACGGTAAAAAGGGGATGAAAATGTCAAAGCTATCAAAACCCGGTATTGAGCACTAATCAATCTTATCCAGTTTACCGTAATCCGGAGGTATTGGCAAAATTATTTACCACTTTTAAAGTAATTAATTAGACAACTTTTAGCAGCCCTATACTAATATTCATACAGGCCCGTAGCTAGGGGGTGGGGGGGCAGGTGGGCAATGCTCACTCTGAAAGAAAAAGTTGCCCACTCTAGAAATCACTGAAATCGTTGTCTTGTCTACTAGAAAAATATTACGTCATAAAATAGTTATTATCCTAACAAGTGCGGAAAGAGTCACTTTCCCGCACGCGACTGCCGTTACCCGAACGACGCGAAGCGGAGTTCGGGTAAGCAGTCGAGTGCGGGAAAGTGCCTTTCCGCATGAGTTAGGATCAAATTTTTTTCTACTAGCGTTAAAAAAACCAACATCATTTTTACAAAGTTTATTATTTTTTAATAAACAAAAAATAACAGGTATATAATGTTTACTTATTACTTATTATATATATTTATCGTAAAAGTACAATTGGATGCACTGTGTAAATTAATTGCTGAAGCTAGAGAGGTTGAAGTTGACTGATTCTGCATAGTGGAAGTTTGAAGAGACAGAGGTGTTGAACTTTCATGGACGCTACTGGGACCCGGTGCAATATCTAGGGACGTGGATGTTTCTAAGATGCAACTGGAAGTCGTTGGAATAGCTTGACTGATATTGAGAATTTTGTTGGACATATCTTTTTTCTGTTTGATGGACTCCTCTAAGACTTCATAATAATATTATTCATACATCACCAAAATTTTATTTCAATATAAAACATTAAAAAATATTTTCCCGCACTCAGTGCGGGAAAAATTTTCCCGCACGGTGCGGGAAAAATTTTCCCGCACGGTGCGGGAAACTTAGTCTTTCAGAGACAAAATGAGTGCGGGAAAACGGTGAATTGCGCACGCTAGTAGAAAAATATATTTACCATTTCTCCATTTTTAGTGTTCCGTGAAACGGACCACTTATGGAATCACTTCGGTGTCCGTCCGTCTGTCACAGGCGATTTTCTCTGAAACTATTAGATGTAAAAATTTGAAATTTAGCACAGAGATAGAGTGTGGTGGCCCAGTTATAGACGTGAAGAATAAAAAGTTGAATTTTGATTCTGGGGATTAATTTCAGGGGGTAAAGTGGGATATGGAAAAAGAACTGAAGGGCATCGTGTAGAGTGTTCAATGAAAGCTTATTGAAGCACAAATTCAACAACATATTTGATGTATTTTTATATGCATTTTTTTAAAACATTTTTCGGGAAAAACTCTTTAAAATTGCTGTCCTCCTACCCTTATCACCAAAAGGATCGCTCAGAAAAATCTGAAAAAAATCATGACCGTTGAGAACGAGGTGTAGATTGAGCCAAAATTATCAGAATTGAAAAATTCTAGCGCAATCCATTGTTATAAATAATTTAATTGTTCATTTCCTTATAACTGCTGAACCATTGGTTTTAGAGAACAAAAATTTTGACAAAAAATATTTCTCCCGATGTTTTGTCCCTACTCGTTTTTAAAAATTTTTAATTTGACTGAGTCCAAACGCTCTCCACTCAGTTCCGCGCATATGCGATGTGATATGGCGTTGGTACCGTTGGCGGCGGGTAGTGCGGCAGATGGGCGAAGATCGGGCGACCGAGGTTTGCTCAGGGTAAGATTAACTGATGACACGGAACATTAATTGTGCTTTTTTGACAGATTTTTTAATATAAAAAAGTACATAAAATCACAAAAAAATATATTTTTGCACTCCGCAAGCTGTTCTAGTCTTGTAAATTAAAATAAGCTTCCCCCCCCCCCTTTTTAAAACTTTAGTTGCCTCCTCTGAAATCATATCCTGGCTGTATTCCCTATAACTCCTGTAAAGCCCCTTGGGTCATTTGTCTTTCCGTCTAATTCCTGCATCAAATGCCGAAGTGGCAACTCATTAGCATGAAGCAAGCATATGAACCATTGATATGATTTTCCCAAAGATATTTCAATTTGTTTAATGAGGCTATTTCTCGAGCCAGTATTGATTGTGCCGTCGCACTCTACTGCAACAATCTTGGTAAAATTTACTCCCAGTAAGTTTTTTAAGCAACACACAATGCAGTTTTTAATACCATTGGCATTACCTGATCTCGGAGATACATGGACTAAACATTTAAATCCTGGTTCGGCAATAATTACAATATTCTCTTCAGCGGCGTAGCTAGGTTTGACGGCGCCGGGTGGCAAAAGTTACGTTGGCGCCCTAGGTCTAGAGAAAAATCGTGGTAGGGGATAGGGTACAAGAAATTTTTTTACGTGGTTATATAAAAATAGACTTGTTCTAAATTAAGTTTGTAAATACTTTACTTAATGGTAAATAGTTATTATATTATATTTTCACCGATTTTAGCAATATTTATGACCGAATAATAACAAAAATTAGAAACAATTTAGGTATTTCACATTTTTTATTTATTAAAAGTATACAAAAATAGGTCCTTATTATTTATTTTACAAGAAAGTCATGATATCTCTTATATCACTTATATAATAGGTACATGTTAAAAATTCTTTTTACGATTTTTAATGCTAGCAAAAACGTCAATCACCTTATCAAAGTTTATTTCTTTTGCGCACTTATTTTCTATGCTCAGAATAGCCAGACTACTTAAACGTTCCTGACTAATACTATTCCTTAAATAATTTTTAATAAGGTGCAGTTTTGAAAATGAACGCTCTGCAGAAGCGGAAGTTACCGGAAGAGTTAAAAATAGCAATAGTGCGGTACACACATTGTTAAAGTTTGATGAGCTGGTGTGATTTGTACAAAATATAAAATCAACCATCTCATCTATTGTTGATAGCTCCTTTAAATTTTCACAAAAAGCTGAGCGAAAACTAAGAATTTCGGTGGCAAACACGTCAGATAGGTCATCGTCGTATTTATTTTGCAAAATTTCAGCCTGCTTGTGTAACTCAGTGTCCGTAGCCGTAGTCAGAAAAGAGGGTTCAAGGAAACTAAATTTCTCAACAACATTATGAAAACCAGAGAGTCGATTTTTTAACTGGAAGGGTGCAATATCCAAAATATTATTGAATGTAATTTTTTTGAATTTTTCTTCTGCTGTAAACATTGTATCGGAGGCAAGTTCGTCAAAAAAGGTTTTGGTTTTTTTTTGACGCTTTTTAATAAAAATAGCTTCAATTCCCCAATTTGCTGCCAAATCCGAAGATTCGCATTGAATTTCATCGTACTTGTGACGCAGTTTACAAAGTTCATCGTAAGTATTTTTAAGTAAATTGGAAGCCTGCACAATATTACACTTTTTACTTTGAAGAACCTTCGAAACTATGTTTATGGAATGAAGAATTTCGGAAAACATTACAATAAGAAATACAAATTCAAAATTTTCTAACTTTTTTTTAAGTCCGATTGCCTCGGATTTTTCTTCGCTATTTTTGCTTTTTAATGTTATTTCTGTCAGAGCCTTTAAAATATCTTTAAAATTAAATCGCAATGCGTCCAATGAATCATTCCTAGAAGACCACCTGGTAGGATTCAATCTTTTAATGTAATTGAACTTACTGGCGATTCTTTAAGTAACTCCCACCGTTTAACACTATTTGAAAAAAAATTATATATGCACCCAACAGTATCGAAAAATGATTTTGCCTCTGGGACTCCATTAACAGCATCATTTATAACTAAATTTAAGCGGCACAGTGAATGTATTGAGCATTTTTTTCTAACTCGACAATTTTAGATTGCAAGCCGTTATAAGCGCCGCTCATAACAGCAGCACCGTCGTAGCCCTGTCCTCTACACTTTTTGATAGAAATGTTTTTTTCTTGTAAGAAATTGGTGACAAAATTTTTTTAAACCTTCCGCGCTTCGATCATGTGTTATAGGGTAAAATCCAGTAAAAGATTCTTTACGTTCAACCTGTATGATTTCGTTATTTTCATTTTTATGAAAAACAATAAAACGAAAAACAATACTCAACTGTTCAATTTTGCATATATCTTGTGTGGTATCTAAAATTATTGTATAAAATGGTGCTGCGCGAATACCTTCAAATATTTTGTTTTCTACCTCGGTTCCCAACATGTGAATAAACTCGTTTTGTATGGTTGGACTTAGGTATTTTGTTGAACCTTTTGGAAGTTCCAGTAACTTTTGTAAAATGCTATCATAACGCGATAATAGATGTATTATAGCTAGAAAATTACCCCGTTTCCAGTCATCATTATCGTATTCGGAATGGCCTCTAAATGGTAGATTACATAGAGACAATGTCAATGTAACGTCTAAAACTCTGTATAAAACTTGTCGCCAAAAATTGTGGCTTTCTTCGTATTTTTTTTGAAAATTTTGATCAAGAATATTTTTATTATGTTTCCAGACGTCGTAAGTTACACAAGCGGCAATGTGTGTACCGCTAGTTTCATGTTTTAGGATTTTTTGGCTTAAAGTTTTCCATTGACATATTCCATTAACCCAACTTAACTTAAAATGTTGACTATTTCTGTCAGCAAATAGCCAACAGGGCTCGCAATAACAACAGTCCAACTTAACAGAGTAACACAACCACAAGCGATCAACGATTAACCCGCCTTTGGATTTTGAACTGTAATAAACCGCAGAAAATGACCTACCATTGGTTTTTGGAAAATCAATATCTTTTGGTCTGCATGACCCGTAACTTAAAATAAATTTTTTAATTGTGTCACCTTTAGTGATGTTTTCATCATAATAACCTCTGTCTGTAGGATATTTTTGTTTTATTAATGATTTTAGCATTTGGTCTTCAACGGCGGAACCAAAACCAATACTTGCCAGTTGCGAAGAAACTTCAAAAGCTTTTACATTTACTTCATCGTTATCGTTATGTTCGTCTAAACTTTTTGAAACTGAAACTTCTATTGGCGCTGAAATTTCCGAACAGGACGCTTCCGTTTCCGTTACTACCAGATCGGATTTCGAGGACATTGAAAAATAATAATCACTAATTTTCGGCAACTTAGCTTTTTTTATTTCTTGCTCTTGCTTTCTTTTTAAGTTTGCCCAGCCACTCAGTTTTTTCCCTTTATTTTTTTCCATTTTAGACTGATCTAAAAACGTTAAAATGTCTTATAGTTCGTCGGGTACACGGCTAGAATCGAAAAGTCTTTCAAACAGAAATCAAAATCGCACCATTAGGAGCTGAGATACAAAAATCTAGTACCGGTACTATTTTTAAATGCCTTCCTATCTGACAATTTGTCTTTTGGTATCAGCTGTTACCACACAAAGCGGCATATTTTAATCAAAAAGTGCACGAATATTTGGTGTAACCAACATACATACGAAACAGAAAAAACAAACAAATTTTCCATTAAACGTAATACATCATATTACTTATACCTACTTATACTTACATTAAAAATCTTCCAACTATCACTCTCAAAGAGCAGTTCAAAGTTTTTTTAATGTAAGTACTTTCAACTTTCTTTATAATAATTTAAAGATAATTAGATATGCATTTCCATTACCTACTAAGTCTTCAAATCCGGACCACACTTTACTATGTCTCGTTAAGAATATCCAATTAAATACTTTTTTATATCTACTTACTTCACCAAAAGACGAAACTAATCTAAATAATATAGGAAAATAATAAAACTATTGCATACCTACCCAGTATGTATCCCTTCCACTTTCCAACTTTTTAAAACATCGTTTATCATTTCAGGAGAAAAAAAAGCCACAAATATTATAAAAGAAAGTCCGCGGCCCGCCTAGCTTGCCGCCGTAGACGTCGCTACCGTTTGTCGGTAATTTACACATGACGCGGCATCGCCCTGTGTATTGATATAATAGAGAATTTCGGCCTTTAAAAAATCCTACTTTTTTCTTTATCTTAGGTCAAAGCCCACAGAAAAAATAGGCAGGCAAACTTTGATTGATTAATTAATTAATAATTTTAATTATGTATATTATTATTCTAGCTTACAGAATTCATTTGCTGGTAATAAAATAATAAATATAAAGCGGCGCCCGCGGCGCCTTTTGTAACTTGGCGCCGAGTGCCTTTGCCACCCCTGCCACCCCGGTAGTTACGCCACTGATTCTCTTCAGTTGTAGTTTTGGAGTAATGGCTTAATTCTGTTTTTTCAGTAGTAGATTTTATTCTATCTTACATCAAAATAAATTCCATGACTTACAAGATTTTCATTTTCTTTCTTCGGGTCAAGTTCTGTTCGGCATTTCTTTCACTCTCGTCTTATTTTGCTTCTATCAATAATCTTGGGAGCATATTACTACATAGATTACTAGGGGTTCGTTCCAAATATTTCTTTTTCTTTTCCAGTTGCGGCATGTTGAAAATTTTAACACTAATACGCAGAATTAATACTTAACTACACCACGAATAAACTAATATTGACACCAAAGGCGAAATAAACCAGACGGGCGGTCAACACGTAAAAATCTGTTAGCTCATGCGTAGAATGTTTTACACTTGAATACACAGTTTCTTTTGTTGATATTAAGATACAAGAGACTCTATTACAGCGACATGATTTTGGTACAAACCCAATTTTTATGCAATAATGTAAAAATCTTTAAAATTATTTAGAAAACAAAAAATTGCTTTCTGTCTATGAACCTGAGTACCCAAGCAAACCCAAGCAACCCCAAGCGACAAGCAGTGATCGGAGCAAACGAAGAAAAATTTCGCAACTAGAAAGCCAGTCTGAACAAATGCAGTTAGTAAAAACTACAGAAAGAAAATTAAGACGTAGCGGGATACAAGATGCTGCATTCTGGCTGAAAGAAGCTACTCAAACAACACCAACAAGAGCCAAAGAAATTAGAAAATGTTGGAAAAAAAACAATAAAACCGTACATTGAAGACGATACATTATCATTAATTGTGGAAAAAATTTAACGGAAACGCAGTACATAAAAATTCGCCTGCAAGCCAAAAACAGGAATTTTAATGTTTACCCGGGTTACCATAAGGTCTCACTTGCCAAAGGAAGATGTTACCCACCACTTCAGTATTGTAATATTAGTGAGTCGTCAATGAAAATTAAGCTACAAGCACTTTTAAATCATTCTGCATCCCAAATAATACAATCCATCGCAAATGTTCAAGCGTTTACAACCGAGGAACTCCAAAATCTGGAAATGTTGACAAAGTGGAGTTTTGATGGTAGCAGTCGGCAGATGGCGAGTAGAAGCAAAGAATGATGCAAGAATTTGTGGATTCTGACATTTTTGTAACCTCACTTATTCCTAGACAAATAACATGCATTACCAATTCGAGCGTTTTATGGAAAATCCCTAGCTATCGGCAACAAGATATTGTAGACCAATTAATATTCAGTTTAAAAAAGAAGCACAAGAATTATCGACACCAGAACGAAGTGATATTATAGGGCAAATTAGAAATTTAATCCCTGCACAATACCATAATACTATAGTCAGGCATAAAATGGTAATGACTATGGTAGACGGGAAAGTCTGCACTGATGTAACTAATACTAATACATCCTCAGCACAAAAATGTTATATTTATGGTGCAAGTCCCAAAGACATGAATAATATCGATATATTATTATGTTTAGAGCGAAAAATACAACCAGAATCCACACTGCATGAATGGATAAGGTTCTTCGAGTACTTTTTACATATGTCATACAGATTAGCAATTAGAAAATGGCAAGCTCTAGGTACAGACAATGAAAAGGTCAAAATAAGGCAGTTAGAAATATAGGAACAATTTAAGTCAGAACAAGTCTTAATTGTTGATAAAGTGAAGCCGGGGGTTCTTCCATTTCAAATGACGCAACATCGCTCGTCGTTTTTTTAAAAATTCCCAAGTGTCAGCTAGGGTATTACTCATTGAACAAGACATTATTAGAAGATGTTTTATTATATTAAGTGTGCTTGCTTCAGAACAAAAAATATGAGTTATTGCGTTTGAAAAGTATGCCCTTGACACAGCAAAGTTGTTAGTAGAGAAATATTCGTGGTTTTATATGTCTGCTTCAGTGCATAAAGTTCTCATTCACGGACCTATTATAATTAAACATGCGTTAGTACCTATTGGTTAACTTTCGAAGGAAGCTCTGGAATCAAGAAATAAGCACCTATCTCAACCTCAGATGATATAAATTAAAAAAAAAAATTCTTCCGCCCTAATGTCCAACCCTGCTACCTCTATATGATGATTAATTTAGGACTCGACAAAATGTTTTATTGTCCCTAAATTTTATTGCAATCAATAGGTCAATGGTATATTTTGAAACGAGTTATACAAAAACGGTTAAACGAATATAACACCTAACCAAAACACCCTCCTCTTTGCGTAGGTATTTCTGCAAAAAAACATGACATCGGCAGGGCCTGGCGAAGCTGGCTTGCATAATGCATACTAGTAAAATAATAAGACGAAATTTAAAATACTTCTGAAACAGACAAGTAAATTACATTGCGCGCTGACCATGAACTATAAAGTTATATAAGAGCAGCCAGTTACGCCAGAGCTCTTTAGTGAGTACCTATATTAAATCTGCTATTACCTAAGAAAAGGTAATTCTGTAATTCTCCGACCTGCTCGCTCCACTATTGCAATTAATGTGGGTTTCGTAAGGCCTTACTCTAGGCAATCTTTCTCTAGAAACAATGAATAGGTTGAACAAATCTAATTAAGTAGGTACACCTATTATTTACTAGCTGTTATACGCGGCTTCGCCTACGTATGACTGAACAGTAAACAGCTATACAGGGCGTCTGTAAAAGGTCTGTACAAAAAGCTACCACGTATTTCTGAAATTGAAATGAGACGATTTAACCCAACTTACCAAAAGTGTTTCATTAGGGCGCTAACGAACGTCAAAGATTTTATTTTAATTATTATTATTTTAAATAAAAAAAAAATATCACAATTTGGATGAAATGTGGAATGTGAGTATCAATTTGAAATAGAGTATTTTTAAAAGTTTTTTTTGCTTGTGAGTGTTACGTACGTAGTCAACAGTTAATCATTCACATGCCAAGAAGGTCATATTTTTTTACCTGTTTGGCCAATATTTTTAAAACTTTTTTTTACAGATACACATACTTATTTGAAACATTTTTTGTCTCTTGTTCGATTTCGCTCTGTCATGGTCTAGGCAGAAAAATATAATCTTAATTTAAACCATAATCTACAATCGGATGGCGTTAAGGAAAGAAATAAATAAAACAAAAGCTATTAATTAAGAGGTACGTCTTAATTGAACCATATTTTCAGCAAATGTTCAAAGTGTCCACCGTTTACATGCATATGTAGCAAGATTAATGCGTAAGAAATTAAATTGTACTCTTTGTAACATCTTCGCATTGTCTTTTAGAATGTCCATTGCATTCTGAATTCGTCGCCACAATTCCTCTTCTGCATCTAGGGGTGAGGAATACACTAGAGATTTTACAGTATCCCATAAAAAGTAATCCATTGGCATCATATCAGGAGAGTGTGGTGGCCAGCTTACAGGAGCATCATTTATCCTACCGATCCATCTGTTCATGACCATAATAATAATCAACAGTTGTAGGAGCAAAGCGACCCGTTTCACAAATAACAGAGCAAAATATTAGCGATATTTTGACATTAATACTATTAGAAAACCGCCAGTGCCATCATCTGAAAGACGATCCGTAGATGATTCCTGTTATATTTCCAACTCTGAAATTTTTTCCATTAATTTGTTATAAACATTTTTAAGCAAAAAAATGCAATTTTTTTAGTTTTTTGCTTATAAAATGGAAAGTAATGAAGCAATCTTAATGGTCTCAATGGACTATTTGTAGAGAATAAAAATACGAACAAAATGAGAGGCCGAACGTCCCGATAGGATAAGTAGCAACGGAGAAAATCCGGAGAAACCGGAAAATTAAGAGTTTTGTTTTTTAATTCATAAATGGATAATTTTTAAAAGCAGAGGGTTCAAACTTTGGGAAAAAGTAGTAATTTATAGCTACTTTATGTGTGCAAAACCCCGACGCTGTCCGACGATTAGTTTTGCCACAATCGTCATTTTAATTTTTCAACACACTATTTGGCAACAGGTCTGGATGCTCTAAGGATCGTCCGATTTTAATTATTGAAACGGATTTGAAAGGTACAAGTTTAATTGAACAATATGTATATTTTAGTTTTTCCATAAAATGCTACGAAACCGGTTGAAAATGCACGTAAATATGCGTGAAAATGGCCGAGCGCGCGAAATCGATCGAGTAGCGGGAGAGAAGCGGAGCGAAGGGGAGCCAATATTCGCGCGGTCGGATATTTTCACGCATATTTACGTGCATTTTCAACCGGTTTCGTAGCATTTTATGGAAAAACTAAGATATACATATTGTTCAATTAAACTTGTACTTTTCAAATCCGTTTCAATAATTAAAATCGGACGATCAATAGAGCATCCAGACCTGTTGCAAAATAGTGTGTTGAAAAATTAAAAGGACGATTGTGGCAAGACTAATCGTCGGACAGCGTTGAGGTTTTGCACACATAAAGTAGCTATAAATTACTACTTTTTCCCAAAGTTTGAACCCTCTGCTTTTAAAAATTGTCCATTTATGAATTAAAAAACAAAACTCTTAATTTTCCGGTTTTTCCGGATTTTCTCCGTTGCTACTTATCCTATCGGGACGTTCGGCCTCTCATTTTGTTCGTATTTTTATTCTCTACAAATAGTCCATTTAGACCATTAAGATTGCTTCATTAATTTCCATTTTATAAGCAAAAAACTAAAAAAATTGCATTTTTTAGCTTAAAAATGTTTATAACAAATTAATGGAAAACATTTCAGAGTTGGAAATATAACAGGAATCATCTACGGATCGTCTTTCAGATGATGGCACCGGCGGTTTTCTAATAGTATTAATGTCAAAATATCGCTAATATTTTGCTCTGTTGCTTGGCCTAACAGACGTCGTTCAACACCGGCATTAAATTTGGATATTACCATTTCCAAATTCAACGGAAATAAGATAATGTCTGTAAGAAAAGTAATATTTAAATAAATAATAATAAAAGTCACTGCGTTTAATACAAAAAACAAATCCTGAAAAAAGAAATGTTCTGTACACTGTCAGTGACTTTTAATTATAAAAAGTATGCCTGACCCTAATCTATCTCTAGTGTAGTATATATTATATATACGGTCTAAAACCTAATCTGATTAAAATAATGTTTTTTTTTTTATTAGTTATAAGTTATTTTAGGATGCTTTGTTAATGAGAATTTTTATTCTTATACAATAAAGCTTATTTTGACTTGACTTGACTTGACATCTAGTCTCACTATCAAAGAATCTAATAAATTCAAACTAACTAAATTAAAAATGAACTAAGTAATTATAAAAAATAATTAAAAACGATATAAGAGTTTTCTGATTGAATTCTTCGGATTTTTCGAAAATATTTCTCTGGATAATCGTTTCTTGCTTTTCTGTCAGCATGAGGTTTGACATTAGTCAAAATGACAAGTCTTCAGGTAATGCAGCAACATGACTATACCGCGGGACAAAAAGAAATATATAACTACCTATTTATTCAATAATAAAGATATTCTTACTAACTTCTTGTCTAAGTTTAGTAGCCAAATTCTGTTTATATCTACAGAAAAATTAGAAAAACTTTAACATCATTAAGAAAAATAGTAGCGCTTTCAATTAATTTACGCCTATTAGAGAAAGTTTCTCTAGATAAAATTTTAGAATTATTCCACTCTATCCTATGACCTGTTTCCCAAACGTGTTCACCTAATTTACTTTTAAAAAATTCGCGAGGCCTTATTAAATCCTGATGTTCTTTATACCTAACACTAACTGACCTAGATGTTTCACCTATATAAAATTTATCATATTGATATGGTATTTTATAAGTAACATTTTTAGAAGCTTGATCTGCATTAAAAGGTTTAACGTGAGTTACAAGAGATCCAATGGTATTACGTGTTTTAAAAATTGTTCTGACATTAAAATTTTTACCTATTCTTTTCATTTGTTCTGAAATTCCTGGAATATATGGAATTGTTAAGTTTATTATATGTCAATTATCATTAGAGTTATTTTGATTATTATTATTATTATAATTATTATCAAACTTTCTAAAAGATCTATCTAAAAAGTCATTAGGGTAATTATTTTCGTTTAAAACTTTTCTAATAAAAACCTTTTCATTTTCTAAACTATCTCTATCGGAACAAATCGTTTTAGCTCTGTCATATAAACATTTTACTACACCTGTTTTTACTGAAGGAGCATTAGGGAAGGAGTTAAAGTTTAAATATCTATTAGTATGTGTTGGTTGTCTATATACTGACGTTTTAATTTCATTATTTTCTTTAAAAACTAAAATATCGAAGAAAGGCAAAGAGTTATCACTCTCCATCTCTGTAGTAAACTTAATAGTCGGTTCCCGAGAATTAATGTAGTCTAGGAAAACATCCAGATAATGGGCGTTATGTTGCCATATAGCAAAAATATCGTCAACTCAAATCCGACTCAATTACTTTTATCTCCGTACAAATAGCAAAGATATTTGCCCATACAAAGACTTTTCGGACACCCTGTACATACAAATAAATAGCAATATATTTAAGGTTTGCTAGAAATCCGACTCAATTAAGTTTATGTTCGCACTAATAGCAAATATATTTACATATACTAACACTTTTCGGACACTCTGTATACATACATACCAACACCCATATATAGAAATATAAATAATATAAACGATTTGCTTGAAATCCGACTCAATTAAGTTTATCCTCTGGTTTTAATTTAAATACGTTCCTTTTTGTAATGCACTCCAAAACCTACAATAAACTTGTGTTGCCACACTTGCATACTATCCTTGTTTAGGTTATGCAGAAAAATCGTTCGTTTAATTCCAGCCGTACTCATGTGGCAAGTCTGCTTCACTGCTGCGGCGCCGTGTCCTTGCTGTAACCTTGGACACCTTCCATAATCTTTTTGGGACCTGGATGAATCGCCTGTTTGGATGCATCCCGACAACATTACTCTCGAAATCCTCCATAAAAATATTACTCATTAATGGAGAATGTGGTTGTGTGTTAAGCGGCATTGAACCAATCATATAACGAAGCGCCTTTCCGCTTCTTCCGCCCGTGAGGATTTACCATAAAAGACAGACTCAGACAGACTGCAAATATATCATTGGTTTAATTCAGGCGCGTTCATAAGCAAGCGAAAGGTGAAATTCACGACATTCCCTAAAAATAAATGTAACGGGAAATGAACCCGTTACATAGTAAGCGAAAAATGTTCTAAATCAAGGTTCTAGGGCTTTAAAAAATTTGTAATTTGAAAATGAGTTGAACAGAAAATTTGATAATATTTAAAACATATGCCAATAAATTAATATAATAAATAATAAAATAAACCATATTATCCATTTTAAGCTTTTATTCCTCTTCTTTTGGGTTTTTGAACTTTCTTTAAAAGCTCTTTTCTTTTTTCGTTACTCTCTCTTAAGGCCTTTTCGATAAATGCAAGTCGTTTTTGGAATATTTCTTTCCAAGAGTAGTCTAGAGCCAGTCTTTGTTCCTCTTTGGAGGGTACTCTTCGAAACTTTTTAATAAAGTTAAGGCGCCATACTTCTTCCTTATTGCATAACTAAAACCAAATATTTTACTAATTTATCTATTCTTAAAATTCTGGTGGAGAAGAATGAGTGCGAATTTGAGTTGAGTTTGTACAACTTAATTGTAAATTTAAAAGCTTCAGCTTCTTTAAGATCGGTAAAAAATGTTGTTATCTAGAAGTAATTTATCGTCAAAAGTAATACTGGATCTGTATTTTGTAACTTCGACACCTAAACAGTTTCAAAAGTTAACGCAAATACTTTCCATTGACAGTGGCGTGCTTAAGGGGGGCGCAGGGGGCTCGCCCCCTAGAGCCTTGTTCAAAACGGATTTCAATAGCGAATTTTATAAAAATAAATATTGTAACATAAGCATTAACCATTTCTACATATTCTACAAAATATTATAAAAATTATTATATTATTATAGCTTAAGCTATATAACTTTCAAAAAAAATATAAAAAATTATTTAGTAAGGGTAGGATTGGAAGAATGATTTTTTATAAATCAAAACCCTACCTATTTATGCCAACTAGTATACTACTGTCATTTTTTGGTTTTCTTTTTTACTTTATCATTTTTATTTTTATATTTTTAATTGTTTTATTGGCATAAATAAACATCTTTATTATTATTATTATTAAAAACAAACATTTTGCCATCTGTGTAAGGTAAGGTCTTACAAAAAAATAACAAATCAATACTAATATGTAATATAAATTTTTTTTTTTGGCATTTTTGATTTACATCCTCTTAGATTGTTTCTGAAAACATTCCTTACACATATCACTGGGATCTTATCAAAATTTGCGCCGGATAATTTTGGCTTCTAAACGTAACAAATAACCAATAACTTTTTTTTTCAAAAAACATATCTTTGAAAAGTAAATTTTTTCGAAAAACAGCTTTTTCGAAAATGGATTAAAGAAATTTTCTCTAAAATATATTTGGAACCTACATGTTTTCAAAAATGTCCTGACCGCTTTTTCAATGATGCTTTTTAGAAAACGGATTGATGAAATATTTTGAAAATATTTTCTCCATGCAAAAATCCGTATTTCAAAAGTACATTTTTTCAAAAATGTCTTCAAACAAATAATTTTTGAAACAGGTACATTTCTCGAAAATATATTTTTGGTGAAAACAATATTTAGAAAATTAAATTATGAATTCTAGTAGCTTGGAAAATGTTAACGAAAAAGAGACAAAAAAGATCCTGAACAAACCCAAACGAACCTTTTTTGGGTTTGGCCAGGTTTCCTTAGGTTTGGTATGTTACTTTCTCGTAAATTACTTTTTCAAAAATCCGTTGCTTGAAAAAATGAATACTAATGTTTTTGTTTCCATCGAATAAAAATGTAAAAAGTGAAAAGATACTTCAGCATGAAAATAAACCATTTTTCCCCATACTTGGTAATACCGATTTTTCAAAGTTTATGGATAAAGTTGTTTTAAGAAAAATCAGAAATAAATTTAAATTCGACTACACTACAACACGTATACTTCGACCTGTCAAAAACGGACCACACGGAATAGTACGCATTTACAACAGTTCAAGCCATGAAAACCGGAACTACGGCACGTGCTTCGGAGAAAAAGCGCCGTTGTCGCTCTTGCTCTAAATTTATCACCATGCAATGGAATTAAATTACTTAAAATTAATTATCACGAAAAATTATGGTATACTGGTATATTCACATTACTAAAAGCCTGCCAACAGCCGTTCTAAAAAATTTGGTGTGGGACCATATATTTGACCAGACTGAGAGTAACCCTGGAACATAAAAAGTAAAGAATGTCATTTCCTTCTTGCTTCTAAATCGATGACAAATTGATGGAAAACTGAAACAGCTTGCAAGTAAACACCACCGGCTGCAAACTATAGTGCTAGTAGCCCTTAACTTATCTCGCGAATATTTTTGTTTTTGTTTTTATCAGCAACCAAATTGGTAGGAAACTAAAACGGCTTGCAAGTGAACACCACCGACTGCAAACTATAGTGCTAGTAGTCCTTAACTTACCTCGCGAATATTAATCTGTGTAATGTCTAGTTTTCTATACCGTATCCATTTACTTTTGAGAATGATGACAGAAACCCATTTTACAACGAAGAGATCAATTATGTCTCTCTCTCATGTTCTTTCTCTCTCGTCTTCTTTCTCTCTCATACTCGTAAAATTTTTACAGTTGGTAGAAAGTTAGGTTATGTGAAAGATTAATATGACATATTATTTGAAGCCTGTCCCATGATATAAGTTGTTTTTGCAGTGTAAAAATATACTTAAAAAGTTTATATAAAGTATTAGCAGCTTAAATTCCTGTGTTCTATGAATCTGGGACTGACTAACCACTACTGAAATATTACGCAAGGTACATATTTGTTCTCCTTTACATTACTTGGACCGGGCGTAATGGGAATGAGTAACAGGAACACCGACCCGATATAAAGTTGAGAATAGTGGGCATTACAGAGGATTTCTTTAGTTATTGAGAAAGTAGTGAAAATTGCGCCCTAGAAGCGTTTGGTTTCAGTTTAAAGCAAAAGTCACAGTGCCATTACAAAGGGTATCTATCCTTCTGGAACTAAGACTCAACATTTACAGTTAAACATTGTGAAACTACTTGGTATATTCGATTAAACAATTTTTATCGCGTCTTTAACTTACACAAACATCACTGTTCGCAGGTAGGCTATATTATAGATCCATTTTCATTATGTATCGGAGAATAGGGAATATTTTTTAACCTTATTATAAATTGTTTATCCTAATAAAAACAGTTACTCATTTTAGAAAATTTTCCTTTATTTATTTAAATACTTTTCCTCCGATCCTTTTAGTGCAAATTGTTGGTTAGAGGTAGTATTGTTATTTGGGTAGGAAACAATTTAAAATGCTATAAAATAATAAAGTTAATGTGGCTATGCTGACACTGTTTTTGTTTAATAAAAACGAGATTTTTGCAAATGCTGTTTGTGTTCAGTAAAAACAAAGGTCTTTTGCTATAAAATCCTAATACTTACGTAAGTACCGATTTTGTCAGGTTAGAAATTTATTTTTTATGACAACTCCGTTAGTTGGACTACTGTGCTACTAACAGTACAGTTTGCATCCAGCGGCGTTCGCTTGCAAGCCGTTTCAGTTTTTTACAAATTTGGCTGCTAACGTAATTTTTTCATTTTCTCGAAAACTAGACATATAAACAGATTAAAATTTACTGGGTTTGTTAAGGGCTACTTGCAGTATAGTTTGTATTTAGCGGCGTTCGCTTGCAAGCCGTTTCAGTTTTTTTAGAAATTTGTCTGCTAACTTAATTTTTCCAATTTCTCGAAAACTAGACATACAAACAGATTAAAATTTACAGGGTAAGTTAAGGGCTACTAGCAGTATAGTTTGTATCCAGCGGCGTTCGCTTGCAAGCCTTTCCAGTTTTTTTTTATAAATTTGGCTGCTAACATAATTTTTCCAATATCTCGACAACTAGACATTTAAACAGATTAAAATTTAAAAATTAAGTTAAGGGCTACTGGTAGTATAGTTTGTATCCAGCGGTGTTCGCTTGCAAGCCGTTTCAGTTTTTTTTTTAAATTGGCTGCTAACTTAAATTTTCCAATAACTATACGGTGTCCATTTAGTTGTGAGAATGATGACAGAAAAAACAATTGAACAAGAATTAACCCTATTGGTCAGTTCCATGGACCGTTTACACCAGAACATATTTTAGTGATCACAATATTCATCTTTTCTTTCCTGATAATCACGGAGGAATCAGATTGCTTTCTATCCGTGTTGGCGAAAGTGCATTAGACAAAGACAAGTAAAAAAAGGATTTGTTCAAATTTTTATCGCATGACAAAAATTTTGACAAATATTGCTTTATTTTCGTTAATTCGGGAAATGGGTATTGTATAATCTTTATGCCTTGGGGGGGGGGGGGGCGTGGCTGCGCCACTGCGAAAAACATTGTAACAAAATTAAACGGTCACATTTTCTTACCCATCAATGTTCATGCCTTTTAATAACTGGACGCATATATCTATAGTTTGATTTATAAAAAAACTGTCTTGAATACGGTTAATAACAAAAAATAGGTAGTGAAAGAGTCCACTTCGTTATAACAGAAGCTTACCTCAAACAATATTTTTGAGCAACACATCAATCGCAAAATATCATTAATATTAATATATCTCAGTAAATTCAGAAATAGTTTTGTCGGCAAATTTTCCAGTTTTCTTTCCTTTTTCGAAAGTCCCGTGACATAATCCAAAACACCGAGCCCAAAGATATTTTTTAAATCCTCGTGTAGATTCTTGTCATATTTAAAATCTTCCATAGAGCAAAATCTCTCTTTTGGTGTTGCGTGTGGGCCATGAGTGATTTTCCAGATATTGAGACATAACTAAAAATGATAGTATTTTGGTACCTATGCATTTGATGTTCCTGCAAAAACAGACCAGCAAGGTATCTGCTTTTGTATACAGGGTATTATGAAATTCACTGCATATATTGAAACAGGTAAATCTTTGTATGAATTCAGATGGGGGAAAAATAGTCATAAATGGGTCTTCGAGATAATGAGCTAAATATCGCCCCTAAAAAATAAAAATTTTTAACCACAGCGCGACGCTAATAATAAACACATGGTCATATCAAAAAAAGTGAGCTATGTTGTTGTGTTGTCAAGTCTCTGAACAATAATTCTATGTAACAAGTTTGAAGAAATGATATTTTTGTTACCTTTAAAGAAATAAATCCTCCCAACTCTTCCAAAATTCTCAATTTCAAAAAATTTAAATATTATAGCACAAATAAAACAATCCAGAGAATAGCTGTTCAAACCAAGAGTAAAATAATAACACTAACTCAACTAAACTAAAGACACAGAAATGTTGTGTTTCACCGTTGTTTTACTAACTTATAAATCTTATAAAGCACACCACTAAGCGCGTACGATATTTTGTTAATACTAATAGCAGTACTAAAGGACTGCAAACTACTTCTCTTCACTAATTAATAAACAGAAATCAAAAATTTACACAGCATTATTCATCCAATCAATACTCATCCATTATACTAACTTGAACCTGAACAGCTGACAGCACGTGTTCAACGGACCAATCAGGTGGAGGCCTTGTCTTGTTTTAACAAGAAATGTTTTTTTACAAAATTAGCTACTGTAATTAAAGAATTTTGGTTATAATTTCATAATACTTTGTAGTTGTGCTTAATTAGTGTTATAAAATAGTATGTAAATTATGCGAAGGTCTAGGCGACAACCGGAATGAATGAGTTAGTAAATTATGTGAGGCTCTAGTGCCACCACTATGTTGCGTTTAATTTTTTTAAGGCAGAAAGTTTAAGCTAGGAGTAATGCTCATCTTAATAACGTAATAGGTAAGTCATAATTAGGGACCGGATTCTCTTACGAGGACGTAAGAAGGACATGATCAACCATAGGCGCGCATAATTTGTTGAAAATATAGTATATAATAATCGTTTATGAACTAACAACAACCACATGTTCCATTTACTTGTTCTAAAACTTTAAATTACATGGATTGCTTGAAATCATTAAGTCGCGTACTGACTTAAACAATTTGTCGCTAACGAACAGCTTTCGCGATAAAATGCTCTAGTCAATACCGCATGTAATCTTTTCGCGAAAGATTTTGTCGCAAACGACCGCTATCCGTAGCTTGTCGGTACATCAAGTTGTCAAGTCGGTACATCGAGTGATCCATTTGAACGGGATATATAACGCATTTGTGTTCGCAATCATTTTGAAATTTGAAAAATATATTGTAGACGCGAACAACAAACTCCTA
The DNA here is from genome assembly GCA_963971165.1 of Philopedon plagiatum. NCBI lineage: Eukaryota > Metazoa > Arthropoda > Insecta > Coleoptera > Curculionidae > Philopedon > Philopedon plagiatum. The sequence continues at coordinate 10,482,856 of OZ020194.1, forward strand.
TTGCTACAAAACAGACTGTTACTGCTAGTCTTTCTTTTGCACTAATGGCTTTCCTGAATTTGGTATCTTGCCTCTTAATTTTTGGACTGATGGCATAAAGTAAGAATTCAAAATCCTCCTATACCGTACGCATAAAATTGTTAAAATGTCCACTGCCTTCTTGTCTTTTTTATCTGAGACAGTAAGTACTAACGTATCATTGGCGTCTGAAGAGAAAGGAAATGTAATCTATTGACACGGGATTTAAAGGATTGGACGCTTGGAGAGGAAGGGATAACGCAATGAGCGAGAGAAGTGGGATGTACTAGGCTTTTGTAGCTGGACAGTACAAGGATGCATACCTAATGCTCCTCTTGCCCAGTAAACCAACGCAGTCGGGAAACAGTCGGCCGCCTGTCGCCGACTTCCCACCAGTCGGCGGCCCTTTTTGCCATTTTCTGACTGCATACAGTACGCGCGTTTTTCCATGCCATGAATTGCCAGCCGAGCCTTCAACCTAAAGCGTCATGGACTCGGCACACCAGAAACGGGTTGCGAATCGAACGCGGTTACGATTCTGGCATCCCAGCTGCGAAAATCAGCTTTCACACCGCATTCGGGTCTTTAGCGGCTGACCCGTCTTCTTGTTGGAGAATGCAATGAGCATGCGTGATTTGATGTGTATATTGAGTAATTTCCGAGTTTACAGGACGGTGCGACTATTATATATACCGGGTGTCCCAAGGGGGTGGCTCGCCCCTATAACTTTTTTGTTTTTTAAGATAAAAAGATATAATCTGGACTGTGTTTGTAAGAGTTAAAATTGCATTTTTTAACAGATGAGTTGACCTTTTCCAGCTTCCGGTTTAACCGGAAACGAAATCAACTTTTAATTTTTAAATGGGACACCCGGTATTTTTTTCTTGTTTTTGACTCAGAGTAACATTCTGAATGCAAATATGGGCCATTGGTCACTTTTTGTCAAGTAAAAAAAGTATTTTTCCAAAATTTATTTTTTAGTCTAGAGTGCTATGAGAATGTTAAAGTCGTTTATTTCAGTTTTAAAAACAAGGGAAAAAATACGTTTTCCTGTTTTTATTCATAATTTTCAAATTATGTGCAATTTAATTTTCAAATTTATTTTACCCGTTTTTTTCAAATGGGAATATGGTGGCTCGTGCCGTTAGAATAAAAGAGCATTTTATTACGAATAATTTGATATCCCACATTATAAGGTTTTAACTCAACTACTCCTAAAAGACTAAAAAAACGTTACCCCTACGTTGAACCAATGCATTGTTCCATAAATGGATTTTTATAGCGTTTAGTCAAGATAGTAGGTCATGACTGAGAGGATAATAATAGTAATGTCGTGAAACAACCGAACTAAGGTGGCTTTGAAACCAAATGTCTATTGAATGTGGATTTTTGTTGTCAGTATTGTTTAATACTTTTGGAATTTCTAATCTACAAGATGAAAAATTATTCAAGAAGTGAAAAAATTGACATGCTTTTAGTTTTTGGTGAGTGTAGACAAAAGTAAACTGATGCAGTTCGACTTTACACCGAAAGATATCCTGAACGCCGCCGCCGTCACCCAACACGTCATTATTTCTTAAAGCTAGTCCAAAAATGCGCAAATAATAAAAATGAACCAGTTATAATTAATCAGTGAAGGAAAAGAAATTGACGTCTTGGCATACGTGCCGGTAAATATTAATGTTTTAGTTAGGGAGATCTCTTTAGTGTGTCAAACTTCCAAATCATCTACATGGATATAATAAATAATATCCGTTGCACCAACATCTTTACGAAAATAACAATTATCGACTACTTCAATATTGCAACTGGTACTTAGATAAATATTTTGAATATAACACCTTTTCCTCCAAAATTATTTATTCTGACAAAAGCCGTTTTACGAATTTGGGTGTTTTTAACAGAAATACCAAACGATACTGAGGTCAAGAGAACTTACATCGGATGGAGGAAGGCAATTTTCAGGAATGTTTTGGGTTTAATTGTCGGGTCGGGATTCTTGGCGACAGGATTTTAGGTACTATAATCTTTGATGGGCACTTAACAGGGGAAAGATATTTAAATTTTCTTACCCAAGAAGTTGAGCAGCTTCTTGGCGAAATTCCAATGATTAATCAAGAAAACCTATTCTTTCAACAAGATAACGCCCCTCCTCATAACATAGGAGCAGTGAGGGATTACCTAAATTATACTTATGGTGAAAAGTGGATTGGAAATAACGGTCCTGTTAGGTGGCCACCAAGGTAAAACCGAACTCAGTTATAAATTTATAATTTTATTTATTTCATTTTCCAAATATTTCAGGTCACCGGACCTCACCCCTCTAGATTTTTTATAGGGTACAATTAAAAATGAAGTTTACGATCAGGGACGGACTGGCCCGGCGGGCTGGCGGGCGCAGCCCGCCGCGCCATTTGTTTACAAGACGCCCTGGCGCCCTTTCGTGTAAGTGAAAATAATAGTTAAAAAAGCATATTAATTTAAATCGGCGCCTTTACCTTTAAATAGCCCGCCAAATTTTCCGGACCCAGTCCGTCCCTGTTTACGATATTCCTTCAACAACTCGTCTTGAATTAGAAAATAAAGTGGGGGCGGCAATCAACAGGATTAATCCGAGAATATTAAGGAATGTAGTTAGAGCAACTGTCGAAAAGGTCCGGCTTTGCCAACAACAAGATTGTGGACATTTTAAACATTTGGAACCATAAGTAGGGTATTTTACTATTGTTATAATTTCGGTTTCCATTAAAAACATTTTCCTCTGTTGCTAATACCAATATTAACGACTTAAACATATCCATGGCGCTCTAGACTAAAAAGTTAATTTTGAAATACTTTTGTTTTTGACATAAGAAAAAGTGACAAGCGGCAAATAGTTATATTCAGAATGTAACCCAGAGTCAAAAATATAAAAAATATACAGGGTGTCCCATTTAAAAATCAAAAGTTGATGTCACTTCCCGGAAAACCGAAAGTTGAAAAAAGTGGAATCACTTGTGAAAAAATGTACTTTAATGCCTTATAAATATCATTAAAATTGCATATTTGTATCATCAAAACCAAAAAAGTTATAGAGGCGAACCACTTTCCAGGGACACCCGGTATATATATATATATATATATATATATATATATATATATATATATATATATATATATATATATATATATATATATATATATATATATATATATATATATATATATATATAGTTAAGTATGTTTGGAATTATCTGAAAAACTACTGTTTCGTCTTCCTCGGTATCTAAGTTGTTAAAAGACACGACATCGACTCATCAGAGGCCTGACAGTAGCATGAGCATTTCTGCTCCCATATAATTCCACAGTTCTTGCCTATAAAAGACAAAATGAAAGTTTTTTAAAGGTACAAGTTCTTGAGATTACTCTCTGAGAAATGTCATAGGGGTCCTTATCGGATCTCCCATGGTAGCTTGGATGTGGGAGTCTCGCGACGTCACGGGCGAAAGCTAGTGTTTTTATATATCTACACATGTTTTGCTTTCTTTTTAGCAAATAAATGAACAACAACAGTGTTAACAATCCAAAATAGTAGTAATTGGTGCTGAATACTGCTCAGAGGTGCTTAGATTAGACTTACACAATTTTCTGCGATCACCAAACCATAGTAATCTCTACAGGGAGCACCTGCACGGGCATATAACTGTAAGGTATTTTCACTGTATTTCAGTTCCTTAGATTTTGTCATATTTTTAAAAATATTATTTCATAAAATATGACAATTTTTGTCACATTATGCTGTCATAACTGGTGAAGCTATGTTAACCTTTTATCTGGTATTTCAAACAAGGAGGAGATATTATTATTATTCTTTTTCGAGATACAGGGTGTTTAATATTTTCTTTTTTAAATGTTTCTTTTTAATTTAATATAATATTTTATAATAATTATATAATAATATATAATATATTATTATATAATAATTATATAATAATTTATAAAGATATTGACATGAATTTTGGTACACGCCTGTATGTAATCAAAGGGTATTTTTACGTGCAAAAATGTAATTTGTAATGTACTTGCATCAGTGGTGTGCGTGCTGGTAAGTCTTTACTTTTAGCGAAAAAATGGCACGCCACTGATTTCTTGTGACGTTTTCTGAAAGCCCAATTAATTCTGCGTGAAAAGTGTCTCTTGAGCTTTTTCGTTCTGGTGCACCGTTTTCGAGATAAAAATTAATTTATTTCTTACAATAAAAACGAATAATAAATATTTTTTTTACATATTTTTTCTTCAGGGAACAGTGCTTTTTGATTTTGAGTTTATAAAAGTAGATGCTGAAAATGGCTTCTCCGTGCTTCAATACATGCTGTAAGTCGTCTCCTAACTCTTCGGAATACTTGAGGTGTGACAATATACCCAAGCAAACACCCTGTATCTAAAATAAAAAACGTTTGAGGATCCATGTTTATATATACTTATTTTCATATTTTTAGATGTAGAATCTGCCCCTAAAATTTCTTAACATCTTTTTGTAACACCCTGTATATAAAAATGAATGTTTGTTTGTTTCTTTGTCCCGTATGCGTTCCTATACCATTCATCCGATTTCGATGAAACTTTGGTGAGTTGCTGTGCGCACGTCCGCAAAAGTTTCTAGATTAGTACAAATAAAAAAATCGGTCAAGTGCAAGCTGTACTTGCTCAATTATTGTTCCGTGACATCAGCCCCCCACTTAACCAGAGCAAACCTCGGCCTTCCGCCCATCTGCCGCGCTACCCGCCGCCGATGGCACCAACGCCGTATCGCATCGCGTATGCGCGGAGCTGAGTGGGCCAAATTAAAAATTTCGAAAAATGTGTCAGGATAAAAGTTGTTCCTTACATCGTGGTAAATATTTTTTGTCCAAAAACTTTTTCTCTAAAACCTATGGTTCAGTAGTTATCTATCTATCTATCTTCTATATATCTATAATCTTCTTTTTCCGTTTCTTTGCCCCTATGTGTTCCTATACGATTCATCCGATTGCGATGAAACTTTCGTGAGTTGTTGTGCGCACGTCCGCGAAGGTTTCTACATTATTACAAATTAAAAAAAAAATTAAAAAACAAGCAACGGGAAGCAAGCTTTATTTGGGTGGCATTGCAACGCATGCCGCATAGTCATATGCACACAAAATAAATGCGAACAAAAGTATAGAGCAAAAACAAACAAATAAAAATAAATTGATGCAAAAATATCGAAAAACTGCCAAGAAAGTAGTACTAGTCAGAATCAGTTATTTGAGAGTCGCAAATCGGGAGAGAGGCATTTCCTCATCACACTTCATCAGTTGTTCAAAATGGCCACCATGAATTTCTTGGCTGTAATAAAGTCGATCTTGGAACTCACTACTCACATTTTCAAGGATGGCAGGTGTTACTTCTTGGCAGCGTTCCAAAATCGACTTTATTACTGCCAAGTTCATGCTGGTAATTTTGAACAACTTTTAAAGTAATAAGAGAAATAAAGGTACTTAAATTTGTAAATTTTTTGACGATTTTTAATTTTTATAGGCTTGCCATTTAAAAACGAATCAAGATAAGGACCTCGGGTTTGCGGCAAAATGTTTCCTTTTTGAAGACCTTTAAAATGAGGTACCACACGGCATAGAGTTGCATTTAAAATTTTGGACCTCAACTCCCTAGCGTCACCCCTAAAGGGGGTTTAAAAAATTAAATTATACATAAAAAAGTAGATTTATTAACCAAGATAACCAATTTTGGTGTCTCTATCTTTACTAATAGCAAAGATATTTGCCCATACTAAGACTTTTCGGACACCCTGTATATTTTACTGGTTGTTACATAGTTTAGGCTGTCACTGTCTTGCAAATGTGTTGTGATGCAGAATGTCAACTCTTAAGAAGAAAATTAAAAAGTGTGTTAAAAAATCTGTTATTTGTACTAAAGTAAAAAGGTGTATAGATTTAAAACTAAAAAAAGGCACAGGTACCGAAAATTTTTAAACGAAGACGAACAAAGGTGGATGGATGAATATCCTCGCGGTATTCCCAACTGTCCACCAGGATTGGAATACCTTACTATGATTGACCAGTTGCTAGTCCGCCCAGAAGTTGACACTTTAGAAGCTCTAACTGTGTTCGAAGTAGTGTTGTAAATATCCGTATTCATTAGATATCCGAATCATACGGAATCGGAATCAGCTAATATCCGTATCCATTATCCGAATTCGAATCCATTTCTTGACCCGCGCGAAAGCGGTTACAGATCATGTATACGTATGCATGCAACAACAGACTAAAACATTTTCTATCCGGATACACGGCTAGGTAGGTCGATGCGGTATCGGTATCATACCAGTCGAAGTCGAAGTTTAGGGATAAGAAGGCACCGCGTCGCGCCGTTCTCGTTTGAATTCGGTTCGGGTGAGGCGGGACTAGTTTAACCAATGGGTCTCATCTCATATGATACCCGTTACCCCGATAACTATGCCATCTTTTTTTAGGAAATGTCATTAGAAAGAGAAAGCACAATATCAAATATGCCAAATCGCAGACCGTGTTGTTCGCTTACACTCGATTCCGATTCCGTTTTCTCTTTGCACTTTGCATTAGTAACCACCCGATGCGAATTTATTTTGATTCCGAATCCGTATTCAAGTTCTCGGCCGGTTCCGGATAATCCGGATTCTTTTAATATTCGGATCCAACGGATTTTTGGATACGTATCCTTACATCACTAGTTCGAAGGCTATAACAGATTTACCGTTAAAAACAGCTTAGGGCAAAAGGTGTATTATGCCGTGGAGGATTTGCATTCGCTCGCCAGGAATTGCTGGGGTCGTGCTAGGCCCATTGATATGCAAGTTTTGGATAATTCTAGAAATGAGATTATACATCTCTATCGTCCCCTTGCCTGGGATTGCTGCTGTTTTCCGTGTTGTCTGCGTATGAGTATGGAAGTATCGGCTCCTCCGGGCACAATAGTCGGCACTGTGGAACAGGAATGGAGCCTATTCGGCCCAAGCTATGCTGTTAAAAACGCAAGCGGAGATACCGTCCTCCGAATCGAAGGCCCCTTCTGCATAACGAGAATCTGCTGTGAAGATGTGGAATTCAAAATTATTTCCGGCGACGGAAGCGTCCAAGTTGGTAAAATCTCAAAATAGTGGGCCGGTTGGAGAAGGGAGATGTTCACTGATGCTGTTTATTTTGGTATTACTTTTCCGATGGACTTGGATGTCAGAATGAAGGCAGTTATGCTTGGAGCTTGCTTCCTTATTAACGCAATGTTCTACAATGTCTATGCTACCCTCCCGGCTTAATTTTTTTGTTTCGTAATTTTCTCTATTTATTTCTTTTTTACTCGTCCTGTATTATTTCTAGATTTAGCAGAATGATTTTTTTTAAGTTTATAAGAAATTACAGACGGGGCAGCTTTACGAAACGTTTACTTTATTTACCGTATTTCTATCGCGTCAGTTGTCAGTTACACGATAAGCTAGACATCCCTTGTCTTATCTAAAATTTATCTCTTATTCGTCCCTTATATACCTATGTTAAGGGCAATGCAATGCCATCAGTGCCCATATTTTATTTTTAGGATTTTTTTTTTATTAAATGTTTACTGCAAATGCACTCGAATCAAAAAGTGAAAAACTAATAGTTTAGTGGAGTTATTATTTAGCATTTTTTAAAGTTATTACCAGTCTTTTTTTGTGTTTTATCCTATTTAATCTCACTGTTTCGATATTGTTTCCACATTGTTCTGTTAAATTTGTGTAAGATACCCAGTGGATATCCTTAAATGTGAACATACCAGCTGTCTATTTATACATATCATCCAAAATTTGTCCAGCGAACAGCTTATGGATGTCCTATGGACCTTATATGGACAAGTAAAGATATGACAAAATAACTGGGTATTAATGGAATATTTAAATTGCCAGAAAAATCAATTATTTGGAAACAATCCTTTTGGTTATAAACAATTATATTACATTTTCTGCCAGTGGCGACTGGTGGAATTTCGGAGTTGTGTGTCTCTGTTCCTGCTTGTGGGGCCCGTGCCAGGTTTAGGGGTTTTAATGGCGAGCCCGCTGGGAATGTTTTGGTGGGTAAAGAGTATTTTGTAATTTGCGAAAAAAGTTGAATTTTTGCATTGCTTCCACCGGGAAGAAAATGAACACGTTAAGGTATTTTATTTATTATTTTTTCTAAACAAATTTTACATCATTTTGTCGACACTAAATTTTAAGAGAAAAAAATGTGTTGGTAGAAAGTTATAGTCATTTGAATTTTTTGAAACCTAAAATATAATTTTTAGAAGGATTCGGATGACTATGACCCAAGCAAACACATTTTTTGTCTTAGGGTTTAGAAGTGTTTGACGGAATGATGTGGAGTTTGTTTACGGGGAATAGTGACTAAAGTGCCTGTTGCGTGTTTATTTTTTGACCAAGGGGGGTGAAGCAAAAATTCAACTTTATTTTTATTTTACCGGAATATTGCTGGTGGGCTCGCTGTTGAGAAGGCCTGAACTTGGTTTGGGTCCCGTGGGTTGCAACGGAGATGTGCAACTTTGAAATTCTACCAACCTCTACTGACAATTAGCAGTTCGTCTATTCCTAAATTGTGTAATCCCTTTATATTATATCTTATTTTTCTCTGATATTATATTGCTTATTTCACATGATTTTACGTTCCTTTTTTATGCATGGGCGGCTGTCCTCATAGTAGTTATAAATATGAAACTTTGTATGTCATGTCGAAAAATAACGATGGAACATGCCGCCCTTTTTTAATAACTGATTACCTTGTTTAATTTAACAATGTTCTGAGTGAGGGCGGCTATGTTAAAGTACAAAACACGTCCAAAATTATACATTACATTAACTGAATATCCAGTGGACAGTTCAGAAATATTCATGGACGCACTGGATACGTTATGAACAAAGTCTGGGCGTCTAATGGACGTCTTTTCCTATCTGGGTTAATACGTTTATCCGTTAATAGTTCGTTTCAAACAGCAGAATAAAACAATAACGCTCATGGAAATGTATGTGTCACAAATCGTACAACTGCTAAAATACAACGTTCAGATTCATTAAGAAAGTTTAAGATTTAGTACTGGTTTAAATTAAGACAAAGGATCTACGGACAGTAATATGCCGGGTGTTCATTTACAGCCAGATTCTCCAACGCTAGTCCGGTCTAATTTGACAACCAAAAGTTTTAAACTGACAAGTGTAGGAGTAAGACAATTAAGTTTTATACTATGAACTTATTTCTGAGCTTTTTCGCAAATTTATCAAGAAAAGGACAATTTTAGTACGTACTTTCAACAGTAATAGAACTAAATTCATTACAGCAACCCGTTCCAAGATGAAAATTATTTGGAAACCAAGTAAATCGCTGAAATATCACAATAATTCATAAGTTTTTAATGATGACTTATTAACAATGACAGGACAAAAATCTGTCAAAACATAACTTATCAACTATAAGATCTTAATGTAAACCAGTACTAAATCTTAAACTTTCTTAGTGAATCTGAACGTTACTGTTTAATTTTAACACCTATGTATACAAAATTATTGAAAGAATTGCAGCTATCTGTCAAAAATGATATTACGGGCACCGTTTTTTTATAATTGGGGGATGATTTTGACAAACTTTTTCTAACCAAATTTGCGGGACAGTCCTTACGGTGACGTACTGCCGAAATGAAAGAATTCTTGTTAAAATTGTGGTATAGTTAAAAGAGACAGACCATTTTTTATTGGTGAACTTTGACGTTTAACTTTGGTGGTCGAGCCACTGCGTTCGATCACCGAAGTTAAGCTACGCTCGGCACGGTTATTACTTGGATGGGTGACCGCCAGGGAAAGCCGTGTCTCGCAGTAAACAAGGAAGGTGGTAGAGGAATTCTTCCTCGGCCGAGGTGGTACCACCCCACACATCCTCTTAAAGGGCTGGTAAAATCCCTAACAATGTTTCCAGCTCTGGATGTGTGAGTCGATCCTCCAGTACACCCACGGTACATAGTACTTAGACTTCGGTCTTCGTGGGCCGTCAGAAGATAAAAAAACCCACTATGTGATGTTCGCTTTAATTTAAAGTGTCCCGAAGTGAATATATTTATGATCTGTTTACTACCCATTTTGCAATATTTGCGATATCCCTTTGAAAATTCTCAAGATTTCCATTTCCATTGACATATTTCTATACCGTATCCAATTGGTGTTGAGAATGATGACAGAAACCCATTTTACAACGGAGAGATCAATTATGTCTCTCTCTCTCTCTCTCTCTCTCTCATGTTCTTTCTCTCTCATTTTTTCTCTCTCGTCTCCTTTCTCTCTCATACTCGTAAAATTTTTACAGTTGGTAGAAAGTTAGGTTATGAGAAAAATAAACATGCCATATTATTTGAAGCCTGTCCCATAATATAAGTTGTTTTTGCAGTGTAAAAATAAATTTAAAAAGTTTACATAATGTATTAGCAGCTTAAATTCCTGTGTTCTGTGAATCTGGGACTGACTAACAACTATTGAAATATTACGCAAGGAACATATTTGTTCTCCTTTACATTACTTGAACCGGGCGGTATGGGAATAAGTAACAGGAACGCCGACCCGATATAAAGATGAGAATAGTGGGCAGTACAGAAGATGTCTTTAGTTATTGAGAAACTAGTGAAAATTGCGATCTAGAAACGTTTGGTTTCAGTTTAAAGCTGAAGTCACAGTGTCATTACAAAGTGTATCTATCCTTCTGGAACTAAGACTTTCAACATTTACAGTTAAGAATTGTGAAACTACTTGGTATATTCGATTAAACAATTTTTATCGCGTCTTTAACTTACACAATATCTTAATAAAAATATTTACTCATTTTTGCCATTTTTTCTTTATTTATTTAAATACTTTTCCTCCGATCCTTTTATTGCATATAATTGGTTAGACGGAGTATTGCTATTTGGGTAGGAAACAGTTTGAAGTAGTATAAAATAAGAAGGTTAATGTGGCTATGCTGACATTGTTTTTGCTTAATAAAAACGAGATTTTTGCAAATGCTGTTTGTGTTCAGTAAAAACAAAGGTCTTTTGCTATAAAATCATAAAACTTACGTTAAGTATTTTATCAGGATAGAAATTTATTTTTTATGACAATTCCGATTAAACCATCACAGCAGATAACCAGAAATACTTGCATAAACAAAGCCGACTATGATAAAATGTTTGATTATTCTTTTTTATTGGCAACTATGTCGTTTTTATTTGTATTTTACTAATAACCCTTTTGCTAACAAGGATAGAAAGAAACCGGATTCCGTTGGGAATTTTATCAGGAAAAAAGAATTTTGCGATGACTAATCTTTCGAAGTATATAACCAGCAATACTTCGACAAGCTAAGATGGTACGATAAAAATTTGAACAATTTTTTTTTATTTGTCTTTGTCTAATGCACTTTTGCCAACATGGATAGAAAGAAATCTAATTCCTCCGTGATTATCAGGAAAGAAAAGATGAATATTGTGATCACTAAAATATGTTCTGGTGTAAACTGTCCATGGAACCGACCAACAGGGTGAATTCTTGTTCAGTTGTTTTTTCTGTCATCATTCTCACATAAAATTCGATACAATATAGTGGGAATATTTCCATTTACCACACTAGTAAAGTTAAGTCGAGTAAAAAATACTTTTTCGTAGCGATTTGTATTTTTTATTTTTTCTCAGATATGGTTTAAAATTGGTATATGGGATCCTCGGTGAATTCTGAACAATTTTTATTAATAAAATGTTTTGATATCTTGTCAATTTGACCAATTTTTCGGTACCACCGTCAACTTTCTTTTAAATTACCGCCAAACCGGTGATCGCGTGGCACGTATTAAATTATTTTTTTTTAATATCTATAATAAAAATTTTCCCCTATGTAGCCAACTTTATGGTGGACACTGTAGATATATTACATCCTGTAAAGAATTATATTAAAATCGAAAATATTACTGATTCTTAGAAGAACCACATAGAAAAATTGAGCCTTAATATTAGTAGAAATAATAAAAAGTTTTTTATAACTAATCAGCCAATCGATCTACCGAAAATCGGTCGACCTATCTCGCTACATTATCATATACCTTGAACTTAATTGCTTGTGATTTCTGTTTAATAACAAATCCTATAGAACTCATCAATGTCTTCTTTTATATTTTTGAATGTTCTTTCGTCAAACGAACATTAGGTATTGAAATAATGTAAAAACGGATTAACGACACTCCCATACTTGTAGACCTTTATGAGCCACTTAAAAAACAGTACCTAGCGCAATTCTACGATGGCGATGAGTTATTACTAATTACAATACAAACTTTAAAATTGCGCTACCTTTATTTGAAAGTTCAGATAAATAACTAAGAATAGGCTTTTAGATTATTCTTCATTTGTTTATTACATATATAAATAAATATATCTAATTTACAATAAAATTATTCGATACGTATACCTACCACTTTACATTGATTAAAATCTAAGATAGGACTAAACGGTTCTACACACGCAAAAATATTGCTGGTTCAAAAACCAAGTTGCCTAATCAAATTTGCTAAAGTTTCTACATATTTATAGAGAAATCGGAGCAAACCTAACCAAATTCGGGTAAAGCTGATTAAAGAATCACGTTGATGAACAGCGTTTGCTTAGGTCTCTATCTATCTTCATAGAAACCTGAGCAAACCTCAGCAAACTTGAGCAAACCTAGTTCAAAAATCAAAATGAACCGAATTTAGTTAGGTTTCTATCTATAGAAACCGAATAAACTTTAGGAAGCTTGGGCAAACCTGCTTCAAAAATAAAGTTCACGAATCAAGTTTGGTTAGATTTATATCTATAAAAACCAGAGTAAACTTGAGCAAGCTTCAGCAAACCTGGTTCAAAAGTCAAGTTGGCGAACCAGGCTTGCTTGGGTTTTTATATATAGGGAAATTTCTCTATATATAAATATATAGAAAATGGGGAATTTTCTTCGGTCGATATAGATAATATATATATATATATATATATATATATATATATATATATATATATATATATATATATATATATATATATATATATATATATATATATACAGTGACCGGCAAAAAGTTGGACACATATGGGAAAAATTTTTATTATTGGAATATTGAAAAAACTTTTTATGCCGATTGTCTCTGCATGATGGGTAACCTAAAAATTCATTTTGACATTTGTTACGTGATTACTCGTTTGCCGGCAAAATTGAAAAAAATATATATTGTCATGGAAAACTGGTATTAGATGACAAGATATTGAAAAAAGTTATTAGAAAAAGTGTTTAGATTTTAATTTTATACTCCTTGGCAAAGTCTGGAGCCAAAATTAAAAAAAAAATATTTTACATTTTTTGACAAAAAAATGTACAATATTAGTTTCATATTCCCATGAATTTAATAAAAATGTGTTAAATGATCGAAAACCAAGGTAATAACCTATTATCTCAACATTTTTGTTATTACTTAAAAGTTTTATTTGATAAAATTTAAAATTTAGCTTTTCTCCATGTACTTGGGTGTGGCCAGGCCCTGTATCTGGCAACCATTTTGGTAGACACGTTAAAATTTCTTCAAAATTAGAGCAAATGGTCTTTCGTAAGCATATTGTTCCAGAAGTAACTATAAATGGTAAATATGGTTGCCAGATACAGGGCCTGGCCACACCCAAGTACATGGAAAAAAGCTAAATTTTAAATTTTATCAAATAAAACTTTTAAGTAATAACAAAAATGTTGAGATAATAGGTTATTACCTTGGTTTTCGATCATTTAACACATTTTTATTAAATTCATGGGAATATGAAACTAATATTGTACATTTTTTTTCAAAAAATGTAAAATATTTTTTTTTTAAATTTTGGCTCCAGACTTTGCCAAGGAGTATAAAATTAAAATCTAAACACTTTTTTCTAATAACTTTTTTCAATATCTTGTCACCTAATACCAGTTTTCCATGACAATATATATTTTTTCAATTTTGCCGGCAAACGAGTAATCACGTAACAAATGTCAAAATGAATTTTTAGGTTACCCATCATGCAGAGACAATCGGCATAAAAAGTTTTTTCACTATTCCAATAATAAAAAATTTTCCCATATGTGTCCAACTTTTTGCCGGTCACTGTATATATATATGTCAGAAAATGCAAAAGCTTTAATGCTTTCGCTAGAGCAAAACACAAGACCGTAAAATGACATAAAATAAAATAGTAGGACTATTCTTTTTGATTCTGGTCTGGGTGCCCTTCTGCTATGGCGATTTCTGGGCCCTTACCCATATACCTATATACATAAATATATATACATATATATATATATATATATATATATATATATATATATATATATATATATATATATATATACATATATATACATATATATTATATATACATACAGTTTGTTATGAAATTCACTGCATATATTTGAATGAGTGACTCCTGGAGTAGTCCAATACTTTTTCCCCTCAAATCGCACTTTTTTTTATTTTAAAAAATACCCTAAACCACCCCCGTATCCGACGCTTCTAAAGAGTCTGACGTCATACCTTCAAATATTATGAAGAAAAACAAATGATGCAGCCAGGGCGTTGCCAAACTTAAATATTATCGTGAAATTAGGTTGATATTGTAAGCAGAATAAAATAGGCAATGTTATACCGTAACACAAACAATTATGACTTACCTGTTACGTTAATAATGAGATGAGAATTATTCCTACTAGCTTAAACTGTAGAAATTAAAATGTATCCCACTAATTTTAACACATATACCGACGGTAGTCGCAAATATGGTTTCACATAATTTACTATCACACTAATTGAAGACAACTACACAGTATTATAAAATTTTAACCAAATTCTGTGATTTCAGAAGGAAATTTGGTAAAAAAATATTCTATTTAAATACATAATAATATTAGACATTTGTCGACGGTGAGATATTATGTAGCCGCCGAATTCTCGCTGAAGGGTTGTTGACCCCATTCCGTAGAGTAAGCGACTACCTGATTTGTAAATGCCGTCGCCGGCTGTCAGTTGCAGCTGTTTAATCGAAGCTAAAGATACATTTTGACGAATTTAATAATACCGCGTAATTATTCTTGTGTTCTGAAAAAGTTAAAGCTGTTAAATATTAACAAAAGTTAAATCCATGTAATATTAACAAAATATCGTTCGCGGTTGTTTATTTTATTAGTAAAACACGAATTCCTTGGTAGTTAGTTGAAGTTGAGGTATTTATATTTGTTGGTTTAAACAGCGGTTCTCTAGAGTGTTTTATTAAATTTGTGTTATAGGTACTTAGGTGGTATTTTAACTTTTTGAAATTGAGAATTTTAGGAGAGTTACTAGGATTTCTTTATTTAAAGGTAATGTAATAAAAATATTATTTCTTCAAACTTTACATATAAATATTGGGTTCTAGAGCAATATACGACGAATTTCATAAAATTTTTGGATTTTTTAAAAAGCTTACCTCAAACGAAACACATTAAAGCAAAAAAATCGTTGGATAAACCATATTTTACCAAAAACAATTGTTTATAGGTTGTAAAACTTCACTTAACTATTTTTATTTGCCCATGGGGTTTAATAACGTTAACACACAAACTATTTACCTCACAGTTTCTCAACAGATTGCTATCAAATATAAAGTATTTTTTTACCAAAAATATGTTGAAGAGACGGAAATAAATTTTGTTTACATTTCATCGGTGTTAATAAAGTGCACAAACGATTCGTTATCGTTTCGACCGGAGGTCTGAGAAGCTATTAAAATTTGTAGTTGTTGAAAATTCGAGGGGTCGTAGCCAATACCCGAAATATTGTTAAACGCCCTGGCAACACGGCACCTAGCTGACCGTTCTTTATATTGCCAAATGGTTTATTACCGTGCAGTGATTAAACAAATTTTGTGGGGCGATACCTGGCTTATTATCGCGAAGCGCCATTTATGACTGTTTTTCCCCAATCTGAATTGAAGTCAGGATTTACCGGTTTCAATATATGCAGTGAATTTCATAACACCCTGTATATATATATATATATATATATATATATATATATATATATATATATATATATATATATATATATATATATATATATATATATAGGTATATATATATAGGGTGTTATGAAATTCACTGCATATATTGGAAACGGTAAATCCTGATATGATTTCAGATTGGGGAAAAATAGTCGCAAATAGCGGTTCGCGATAATAAGCTAGGTATCGCCACTCAAAAAGATTGTCACTGCACACCCACTGATAATAAAACACATGGCCATATAAAGAACAAAAGAACAGTGGGCTAGGTTGTTGTGTTGCCAGGTCTCTTAACAATATTTCTATGTAACAAAGAAAAAAATTTATAATACATTATATAATATTTATATTACATTACCTTTAAAAACATAAATCCTACTAACTCTTCCAAAATTCTCAATTTCAAAAAGTTAAAATTCTACCTATAACACAAATAAAACAATCCAGAGAACAGCTGTTTAAACCAACAAATAATTACCTCAACTAAACACCCATGAATTTAGTGTTTTACTAATTTATAATGCACATCACTAAGCGCGTACAATATTTTGTTAATATTAAAATGCCTTAAAACTTTTTCTTTCACAAATTAAGAAACATAAAGCAAAAATTTACACGGCATTATTAAACTCGTCAATATGCATCCATATTGGGATCACATCATTTCACTTGCCTGAGCTGACGCACGTGTTCGGCGAACCAATCAGGGAGATCGGAAGCACGGTGGCGGACCAATCAGGTAGCGGCCGGAGGTACAGTAGCGGAATGAAAAGGTCAACAACTCTTCGGCTTAGCATATTATGTATTTAAACACAATAAAGTTTTTTTTTGACGAAATTTCCTTCTGTAATCAAAGAATTTTATTATAATTTTATAATATTGTGTAGTTGCGCTCAAATTATGTGAAACCCTAGTTGCGACTACCGTCTGAAGTCTGAATGTGTTAGTAAATAATGGGAGGATTGACAGGATGGTGTTTGCGTTTTAATTTCTAACCATTTTTTAAATGCAAAAGGTTTAAGCTAGTAGGAATAATGCTCATCTCATTATTAACTTAACAGTTAAGTCATAATTATTGTTTGTGTTACCGCATAAATTACAATGTCAACCTAATTACATAAGTGGTCCATATTTTCCCATCTTAAGTAAAGAAATTGCTATTCAATTAAAATACACATTTTTGGTAAAATGCGTCTGTGGAATTAAAAATACTGTGCATTATTTTCGGTTTTCACTAAAACTGATAAAAAAAACATGATGTCACGATAATATTTAAGTTTGGCAATGCCCCGGCTGTATCATTTGTTTTTCTATATAATATTAGAGCCTATGACGTCAGGTTCTTTAGAAGCGTCGGATATGGGGGTGGTTTAGAGTATTTTTTTAAATAAAACTATGTGCTATTTGAGGGAAAAAAGTATTTGGTATGTCTGCAGACCCTTTCAAATATATGCAGTGAATTTCATAACACCCTGTATATATATGGAGCAAAGCTAGCAAACGTGAGAATACCTAGTTCAAAAATCAAATTGACCAATCGAGTTTGGTCAGGTTTATATCTATGAAAACCAGAGTAAACTGCAAGTTTCTGCAAACCTGGTTCAAAAACCAAGTTAGCTAACCAGGCTTGCTTGTGTTTCTATTTATATGTATAGTAACCGGAGCAAAACTATCAAATGTTAGGACACCTAGTTCAAAAATCGAGTTTGGTTATTACCTGCAAACAATGAGTTGGAAATTTTTTTTCTTGAACAACTGGTAGGACCGGGAACAAGCCACCAACAAACCACTTTCGCCTGTATTTGGGGTACTATGAGAGGTTCGTAGGTTTAAGCATAGTAGACGTGCAAGTTAGTCTTTGCTTCGAAGTAGAGGTTTGTAAATGTCATTTAAAAATGTATCCCTATCACTGGTTCGTTGCTGATATGTCTGCATGTAACTAAACTGAACTTGATGCGAAAGCCAAAGTGCATGGATCTGGTTGTCCAACAATCTTGTTACGTGTGTAGGACCCTTAACAATACTTATATTTTGTAGATTTTTTTAAGTTTGTACACTTTGTACGATAGTCCTTTAATTGGCACCTCGAACTGGCGACAGAGAAGTCTAAATTAGGCTGTCAGTGTTTTCGTTCGTCTATTTCATAACTACTCTACAGAAATTGTGGTTTCTTGTCTTTTTCTTTGGGGCTATCTTTATTTATAGCCTTTTCCACATATACGTATTACTACTATATTGTTAGCGTCCAATCTACCCGTTGTTAAAATTTGAAGCAAAGATAAAATATCCTTTTCTTTTGTTTTGTACCACGTGATGTTCAGCACTTTTGAAGGAACTGTCACTGTCAGTTCTGACAGCAGTTTAAAATGTGAGCTAGTCGGTTACCTTTTCGTCTTTTTACCTTTCAAAAGTAAAGATTAATGTGTTTTTATTTGTGAAAAGTGGATTAAATTTAATTATTATCCTATTTACGATATTGACATAGCTAATGTATCGATAATGCCAGTGGTAAGCAGCAAGAAGTGAAAAAATTACTTGTAGTTTTAGCGGCGGATATTCTTCACAAGAATGTAAACTGTATAGTAAATACATCATTTTTAATTTTTAATTTGGGATTTTGGAGCAAAACAGGTAAGAACATTATGTAAATAAAGCGAGGCATCGTTTGGAAATCTAAAAAAACACATTATTTAAACTCGAATTAAAACTCAAAATACGTAAGTATAATTTATTGTAATCATTAATTTTTATATAATACATTATAATTAGAATCAAAATCTTCTTAAATAATTAATTACCTACCTATGCAAAATCACTTTGTCTTTCTCAACTGACCGTCGACATGCGAAACAAGATCTCATTTTCTATCTAAAATATTATTAACTCTGTTTCGATATTGTACTTTAAAGTATATAATAATTTATACTTACTGGTTTTTCTGAATTTTAATATAAATTAAAATAAATATTCACAAAATAGCGCTACGGCGAAATCGAAGGCTTGTCACACTCAAATTTGAACTTTTGAATATGACAGGCGCGAGCGGCCATGTTGTCATATTTGGTGTTTTGATTAGCGGACGGTATGTAGTATTGAGTTCACTGGCTGCGCAAATCACGTGGTGATTTATGAGGGATGTTTAGGACATCACGTGACTGGTTAGCAATTGTTTCCAAAGGCTACGTCTTTGCTTCAACATTTTTTCGTCGTTCGCTATATAGTAGTAATACGTATATGCTTTTCCACTACTGTTACCTACGAGAATAGGATGAAAAGTTTCCAACCTGATCCAGAGAGGGCACAATTTACCGTAATATTAAAGCGTGTTTACGCAGTCGTTACTATAAGTAGATATTTCGTATTTTACAATTAATTGATAAAACTTATGAAATTTTACATTCTGTAGATAATGTAAAAAATTTAGATCCGTGCTTCAATAAAATATTTCTATATTAAAGGTCTATGCCTTGCAGAGATAAAAGTTGAGCTTGATGCTACTTTAGGTGAATCAGTTCCTTCATTTTTAAAAGTTAAATATTGGGTTGCGTACTTTAAACGTGGTCACGAGCACTAAAAATGCCTCGTACTCGGGCAGGCCAAAAACGGCAACTCCTAAGGAAGTTGTGCAAGAAGTTCATAAAATTATTTTGAATGATGGTCGCACAGTGCAGCAACACGGGGCAAAAATGTAAATATTGACTTTTTATTAATAATAATAACAATAACTACATGTTACAGAATAGGTACATGCTAATACAACTTTTTGTAATACAATGAAACAGATATAAAAATATTTTATGTATAAAAAATTAACATTTGTATTATTTTAAATATTCTGATAATATGCGCTTAGACATAACAAGAGTATTACTTTCTTTAATAAAATTTGGTAATCTATTATATTCATCAATGAATTAAATGAAGAGGCAGTTCATAGTTTTTTTAAAGTTTGTTTTCTTTATATATTACCTCGAGTGAAGTAATTATGAACTTCATTATTATGGGTAATGTACTGTTGTAAATATTGTGGAAGAAGGCCGTTTAGGATTTTATGCACAAAAATCATAGTGTATTTTAGTGGGATTTGAACTGACCGCCACTCGAGACATTCCAACATCATAGATATAGGAGTGTATCGGTTACAACGTAAAATGATTCGCATTGCTCTATTTTGGAATTTTTGCAAGGAATCTTTACTATTATTATCTAATAAGTACAGAAGGCTAGCACAAAAGTTAAAATAGGGTTGAATTATGCTTTTATAAACAAGTATTTTTGTGTTAATCGAGAAATTTGGGGCAAGCCTAGAGAAAAAATATAGTTTTGTGCATGGATTTATTAAGAAAGGATTCGATGTCCGTATACTGTGAGCGAATCGAACGTGAAGCCTTATAGGTATTTGTTGTTTGTTATGAAACATTTCCCCTAGAGGTAGAGTTTGCGAACTTTAAGGAAATAGGTAATTGAATCAAGAATGGTGGTAGAAAGAGATAAAATAGCATTGGAGTGTTGGAGCTCAGAAGTGTTCCTGTCTCTGCTGGTTGGTTAGGAAAACCGTCTGAATACTCGGTTACACGTACGTCTTTGTCTAATGAACTAGGAAAGAAAAAGTGCGATTTATAGATTTATAAATGACTCGGAGCGACTTTAAATAAACCTTTAGAACTAATATATCCTATGAGTAATAAAACGTTTTTAACTTAAATTTATTATTATTTAGCAGAAAAATAAAATATTTCAGGCCATTTATTACTTTTTAGTAAATCTTGTGATGCTTCTAACGTATATTTTGTACAAAAATACAAGGTAAAATAAGATGTGGCCAATGTTTACAAATTGTGTTTACAGTGTCGCTTAGATTGGTTTGATTTGGCTTCAAAGAATGTTAAATCATCCCGTATCCATTCTTAATAAATCCATGGTTTTGTGGATATTTTTGTCTTAATATAGAGGAAATGACTTTTGATTGTCAATAAGTTATTACATGATATAAAAACCGAGATATTTCATTTCAGAGACAATTTCAATTTTAGAATTATAAATAATTATATTTAAGCCGTCAGCTCTTATTAGAGAGTATTTACACTTTGTGGTTAAGATCATTACTTTTGTTTTTTTTTCACATTGAGTTTTAATTTATTTTTATTTAGATAATGTTCTAATTTATTTTATTTTTTTTTATCTAAGACATCCCAGGTAGACTTCAAGCCTAAGTACTAACGTACCGTGGGTGTCTGAAGAGAAGGGAAATGTAGTCTATTGACACGGGATTTGAAGAAATGGAGGTTGGGACGGGAAGGGAAAACATCTGCAGGCAATGTGTTCCATAATCTGGAGACCCTAGGTATGAATGCGAAGTGGTCTGTTCTAGGCTTTTGTAGCTGGACAGTAAAGGGATGCAAACGTAACGCGCCTCTTGTTCTGTTAGGAACATTCAAGGGGGGAATAATACCGGCTAGTTCTTCAGAGCAAAATCCGTGGAAGTAGCGGTAGAAAAGGGATAAATCCCCTACAGCGCGGCGATGAGCGAGAGAAGGGAGTTTTCTCGTGAGGGCTGGGTCATTGATAAGTCGAATGGCTCTCTTTTGGATAGAATCAAGGATCTTAAGTGTCGAATGTGATGCCGCTCCCCAGATGTGGGAGCAGTACTCTAGGTTAGGTCTTATTTGGGAAATATAGAGAATGTATAAGTTGGAAGAGGAGAAGTATTTTCTGGCTCGACAGAGATATTCAAACTTTTTAGCTGCCGATGTGGCTACTGAAGTAATGTGTTTGTGCCAGCTGAGATCATGTTCGAAAGCGACGCCAACGAGGTCGAATGTTTCGTTGTTTTGTAGGGCTTGGCCATTCATGTGGATGGGGTAAGCGTTGGCAGATTTTTTGCGCGAGAGGGAGCAAGACTGGGGTTGGAGGCGTTGAACTGAACAAGGTTCTTGGCACCCCAGTCTAAGATTAATTGGAGATCTTGGGAAAGGGATAGGTACAGGGTCTTCCAACGAGGACTGAACAGGGGCTCATTTTTGAGCGTCCTTGTATTTAAAGAAAAATCTAAAATAGCCAATCGATGTACTTTTTCCTGCAGAATTCAAAAATGAAACCAAAAATTTATTTGAACCAGAAACAAAAGAGTTACGCTATGGATAAGGGGTTTTTTAAATGGAATATAGCTTTTTTTATACGATTTTCGGAACGAGTGATTTTTTTTATGTCCGTTCTGATTAAAATATTTAATATTGTGACAGCTATTTTAATTAAATTTTAATGTTTTATCCAGTATAATTTAACTTCAACCTGTTTGAAACATACACTAGGTAATAAAGGTAAAATCACCTTGAAATCCTTCAAAGTCAAAAAATTTGACAAATTTACTATAATATTGCCGAAATGAAATATTCATTAGATGAGAGATTGCAGATTGTTATCTTGTTCTACAAATGCCAAGAAAATGCAAGAGAAGCAAGGAGAAGATTTATTGCAATCTCTCATCTAATGAATATTTCATTTCGGCAATATTATAGTAAATTTGTCAAATTTTTTGACTTTGAAGGATTTCAAGGTGATTTTACCTTTATTACCTAGTGTATGTTTCAAACAGGTTGAAGTTAAATTATACTGGATAAAACATTAAAATTTAATAAAAATAGCTGTCACAATATTAAATATTTTAATCAGAACGGACATAAAAAAATCACTCGTTCCGAAAATCGTATAAAAAAAGCTATGTTCCATTTAAAAAACACCTTATCCATAGCGTAACTCTTTTGTTTCTGGTTCAAATAAATTTTTGGTTTCATTTTTGAATTCTGCAGGAAAAAGTACATCGATTGGCTATTTTAGATTTTTCTTTAAATACAAGGAAGCTCAAAAATGAGCCCCTGTTCAGTCCTCGTTGGAAGACGCTGTACATAGATCTGCGTCCATTATCCAACTCCTGATTCGAAACTTGACTGTAAAAATGAATATTGGAGTGAAGAGTACTATCGTCAGCATAACTCTGTTAGTTTTATAAATTGTATTTTCTAATTTTTTATCGTGATTAGTGAGCCATCTGCAAAAAGGCGTTAGGAAATCTGGGTTAATATTGTTATTTATATTATTTAGGTTAAATTATGAAACGTAATGGCACAAGAACACTTCCTTGGGGGATTCCAAACGGGTTCAAGATTTTAGTAGATTAAAGTTATTTATTTTAGTAATTTGCTTCCTGCATTTAAGAAATCAGTTAGCCATTCCAAGGCAGTACCCCCTATGCCATAACATTTAAGTTTTTTCAACAATATGCCACGGTTAATGGCTTCAAACACTCTCCGAAAGTCAAGAAAAACTGCACATACAAAGTAACCCTTAACTTAATATAAAATAAATATTAAAATTATTAGCTATCTCTTTCGCACGGGTAGCGAATATAGTTGTATTATCAATTGGAAATTTTATATTATTTTAATTAAAACATTTACTTGAAATATTAACAAGTTGTTTGAGTGTTTTCCACATTAATTTACTATTATTTCGATTTTTATCTATTTTATTATAGTAATATTGTTATTTTTTAGTTTTACGTAAATTTACAAAATAATTTCTTGCTTTTTTATATAGTTCCCACACAGCATTTTTCTCGGAGCTGTTCTTACATTTTTTAAAATTCAAATGGGCTCTATCTTTTTGTTTAGCCTTATTCCTTAATTCAGCATCGAACCACGGCGCATCATTATTTTCGACAGTAAATTCCTGTACCGGAGATACACCATTTATAACAGATGAACACTTATCTAGGATTGCTAGTAAAATATAATCTACATCTATACAGTTTAATATTTCAGACCAATCAATACTTAACAGCTCTAAATTAATTTTGTCCAGGTTAGTTTGAGATAAATTCATACATATTTTTTTCTGACTTTAAGCTTAATGCTTCATTTTTTAATTTAAGAGATATAATTGAGTTAACTTTACAATGCAAAGAAAAGTTAGAGAAAACCAGATCAATAAGGGTACTTGAAGTATTTGTAATTCTAGTTAGGTTCAATATAAGTTGGTCCAATCCCAATACCTTTTAATTTGCTGCTGTAAAAACTATTTTCTAGAAAATTTATGTTGAAATCTCCAATAACTAATAATCTATTGTTGTTACCAAGGATATTTTCCAAAATTTCTTCCATATCATTTAAGAAATCAGAGTGACTCGCATTAGGAGAATGGTAGATCACTACCAGTTTAAATGAGAGATTTTCAATTGCATTACAGTTAACGGTTTTCGAGAAATCCTAATTAGAATTATCAAGTATCGTCTCAGTTGGCTGTGAAGTAAGGGTAACTTACAGGTAGTGCATTACCTATTTTATCAGTTGCAATTTTGCTTGAGCTGTGGACAGTTCTATTGTGAAAGTGTTGTATTTGTGGTATCCTAGCAATAGAGAACGTTAATACATGATTACTTGATACCTGGCAACTTTAACCAATTGTATTTTAGAAGAGTGTAAAATTTTATTCTTAGTGTTTTTCTCAAACTTCTTTTAAAAAAAGTATATAAAAGTATATCTGCTATTTTGTTTCGAAGTGTGGGTGTTGCGGTATCCGGTAAAGCCAAATTTAGTGTAGTAAAACAATTAATTATGAACTCGTATCGTGTCCTAAACCCCGACGAATCAAAACTGGTAAGTATTATTAAATTGGTTTGTGCCAGAAATCAAAGTGGATTAAGTAATCGCGTTCGAAATCCTGTTTTTTTAAAAAAGAAGGTTGTTTTCTGGCCTCAAAAGGTTGTGTTTCTGAAGGGGTAACGGCTTCTGCTATTAAAAGTTCGAATACTCCAATAAAGAGCCGTGGTCGTCTTGTAATAGAGTTCGCGGAGTGTTCCGAAAAAACGAAGCAACGGGAATACTGCCAAAAAAATTTTTGAGCAACACGAGGTATGTGCCAAAATTACTGGCCTTAACGAGGAACTACTTAGTAAGTTTTACATACTTTTAAGACTTTTAAACTGTAAAGAAAAGCTTCTAGCGATTTTGCTAGAAAAACTATGGACTTGTATCTCAAGGGTATTCGTAGTATAATATGCCTATTAGTGTTCATAAAATACTTGTTCATGGTTACGAGGTAATCTCTCAATTTCATATACCAATTGGCGAAATGTCAGAAGAGTGTTTGGAAGCTAGGCACAAAGAAATTCGCAAAGAATCATTTATACATACCAGAAAACTTTCCCGACTAAAATCAAATATTGATTTGATGAATCGCTCTATCATTACATCGGATCCCTTACTAGCTTTTCTTCGAAAAATAATCAATAAAAAAAACGTCTAGCTAATAATCGTACCATTAAAGAATACATTGCGTTTACAAAAGACACTGATCCTTTGTTAGCATATAATATCACGACTACTCTTGAAGATAGCGAAGCAAATGAGAGTGACTGAGGGGCAGAATAAGATCTATATTATAGCTAATATACTCGTTTTTCCTTAAATTAGGTTGTTATATATTCTGTTTAGTAACTATTACAGTTGATATTATTTATTTAACTATCATTTCTACTGTTAATATGTTATTCTGGTCCAAATCTTTCAACCTTATAATAGAAAATAAATATGTTTTGTTTTAAATATAGACTAATAGCCGAATTTGTGGTAAATAAATTATATGATAATATTAATTTGTTACCGAGTTCTGATTTTTGTCCCAATTCCCCATGAGATCGCTGCACTGTGCGTCGTCTGAAACTTCAGCTACAACTACTTTCAGTAGAAAAGGGAACATATTAAACCAAAGCATTAGCGAGAAAAATCCCGGCTTAGCCAAAAAGAAAATTGTATTCCAGTAGGACAATCCTTCTTGACAAATCAGTAACTGTCATGGCAAAAATTCATGAGTTAAACTTCCACCTGGTTCCTTATGCACCTTATTCGCCAGATTTGGCCTCATCGAAACTAATTTTTTTTCAATCTTGAAAAAATTTCTTACTGGCAAAAAGTTCGCCTCAGATTCAGAAGTGATTTTGCCACAAACGTCTATTTCGCCGAGGCTGATTCTATTAGGCCGAAAACTTTTTGTTCCATTCTCATACTTAGGAAAATTACTCCATTAGGATTAGCTGTTCGCAGATGTGGTAAAGGAAGAATTAAGCAAGAAAAAGCTACGAGCGTCATGGGCATGAAGATATCACGCGTGCTGTCTTGTTTTAAAATATTCCTGACTTAGTTGCTGGAAATCGATATACCAGTGGCGTAGTCCCTTTAAACAAGGCTTTGTTGATTAAATAAATATTGTTTAAAATTTGTAGGGTTTGACTACGACAGTATAATAATACCTCGCTTTCCAACTTTTTTTGGGGACATTATTAAAATTAATTTCGTTACTAATAGTAAAATACACTTTTATCAGTACATGCAAAAACTTAGGACACAAAGAAACCCCGAACACAATGAGCACACTGTTAACTGACCTGGATTTTGAACTTGAACTACAGTGTTTGGATTTTGGATTATCCTAAAAATGATGGTACCTAAGTAATAGGGCGGCATCAAACTCGGCGCATCGTAATCTTTTAATTCTACTGTATTTTAAGTGAGATTTTTATAATGACAAACTCAGCACAAAGGTGGTAAGTATACGTGACCCCGGAGTAATATTAATGAAAACTACCCTAATTCTCGCAGGTGACAATGTTTGGGCCCCCAATATTTTGTATTTTACATATGCCTTTTGCATGTCAAAAATTAAAGAGTATTGTGGTTACTTAAACATAGAATTTATACCGGAAGAAACAGTAGTAGATTTGAGGTGGTATCTTTTCATAATGCAGTGTTAAAATACTAAAATTACAGGCTGTCAATTTCACCTAACCCAAGCATGGTACAGAAAAATTCACAATCTAGGTTTAACTCAGGAATACAAAGACAAAAATTCTGAGATTGGAAAGTGGCTTCATTATTGTTTTGGTCTTTTATTTTTGGAACTAGAGGACGTTGACGATTTTTATTTCTTTGAACTCTCCGAAATTAAGCCGGTAGACGATAGACTTGAAAAATTTTCTGATTACCTTCTCGAAAATTATTTTACAGCTAATCCGAAATTTCCACCCTATATATGGGCTGATGCCTCTGCTGCGTTGAAGAAAACTACCAATGTTAGCGAATCGTTTATCGAATTCTTTATTTATTTTTGTAAATGCACTTCGTAATGTACAAACCAAAATCCATATCAAATGCAATAGAATTAACAAAATTCATAAATTTAAAACTATAAAACTAAAAAAACGTCATGATTTTATTAATATTAAAATTACAGAATCTAAAAATAATAAATATTATCCCATTATTACGTTTGTCATTAATTAAAATTATAATTTGTAATATGTTTTTCTTATTATGTACATATATACCTACATACAGAGTGACAATTTGAAAACGACCAATGGGCTATAAGTTTAGAACCAAGAAAGAAATTTCAAACCGCTTAAAACCGTTCTCGTAGTATGAAGAGGGAAGTAAAATTATGTTATTTTCATTGCGATAGAATTATCCCCTAAACCGTCACATCCACCCCCTTAAAAATCTTAAATGGAAAGATAGGTTAAGTGACACCTTGTTTGAAAGGCCTCTCAATTAAATAGATTGTGACACTTCGGTTTTTCAAATTGATTAACCTATTGATGAGTTGCTCATTGAAATAGTTTGATTTGGAATGTAGTTCTTTAAGATCGCATAGCGATTTTACACCTAAAGTAACGAAAAAGATCGAGACTGAATAAAGACCTCTTAGATATGATAAAATAGGAGTGAAGTAATGTTATTTTCATTGTGGTAGAATTATCCCCTAAGCCGTCACATCCACTCCCTTGAAAATCTTAAGTGGGAAGAAAGGTTAAGAGACACCTTGTTTGAAAGGCCACTCAGTTTGAAAAGCCGAAGCGTCACAATGTACATAATTGAGAGGCCTTTCAAACAAGGCATATACGTATTACTACTATATTGTTAGCGTCCAATCTATCCGTTGTTAAAATTTGAAGCAAAGATAAAATCGTCTTTTCTTTTGTTTTGTACCACGTGATGTAACAGCACTTTTGAAGTTTTGACGGAACTGTCACTGTCAGTTCTGACAGCAGTTTAAAATGTGAGCTTGTCGGTTTCCTTTTCGTCTTTTTACCTTTCAAAAGTAAAGATTAATGTGTTTTTATTTGTGAAAAGTGGATTAAAAGTTAATTATTATCCTATTTACGATAATGACGTAGCTAATGTACCGATAATGCCAGTTTTAAGCAGCAAGAAGTGAAGAAATTATTTGCAGTTTTAGCGGCGGATATTCTTCACAAGCATGTAAACTGACGAGTGAATACATCATTTTTAATTTTTAATTTGAGATTTTGGAGCAAAACGGGTAAGAACATTATGTAAATAAAGCGAGGCATCGTTTGGAAATCTAAAAAAAAAGCACATTAAAATCACTTTGTCTTTCTCAACTGACCGTCGACATGCGAAACAAGATCTCATTTTCTATCTAAAATATTATTAACTCTGTTTCGATATTGCACTTTAAAGTATATAATAATTTATACTTACTGGTTCAAAGTATTTTAATGAGCATAACTCATCACTGATGAGTTATCAAATTGAATAACCCATTGGTTATTGGTCACTTAACCTATCTTCCCATTTAAGATTTTTAAGGGGGTGGTTGTGACGCCTTAGGGGATGAACAATATAACATAATATAACATAATTTTACTTCCTCCTTCATACTACGAGAACGATTTTAAGCGTTTTGAAATTTTTTTCTTGGTTCTAAACTTATAGCCCATTGATCGTTTTCAAATTGTGTATGTGTTAGGTATAACTGAAAAAAAATGTTATAAACATTACATACCTAACTGTATTTTTTGCAAGCAGAAGCATACGAAATTATTCATGTACCGAATTTAACCATTTTAAAAGGGTATTTTTAAACTCTCTGCCGAGTTTGACTATTTCTTTTTGGTATACCTGACGCATGTGCCGAGTTTGTATTACCCCAATTCATATTATTATACAATTTGACCATATTCTACATTCGGCAACATCGGAGAGGCATTCGCAATGATAGGAGATGCATGTTGATGCGACGGATTTTATTTCGATTTGGCCAAAGCGAAAATCATGCAGCGTTGCCAGTTCATTAAGCACCACTATTTTTATCATAAGAATAAAGAAAAATCCATAACACGCCTCTGATGCCCACTTTGCAAAAGATGAGAGAGAAGGAAATAATTGTTGTCTGTGTCAGTTATGACACTCGTGGCTTTTTCTTGCTTGATCCGTACTTTAACACAGGCTCTCTAGTCGCTAAAAGGAATCGCTATTTTAACTCAATGGATCTGTTTCACATTTTTTTTTTCAAAAAAATGGTGTAACACTCGTTGCCTCGCCGTCCAACCCTAGTATCTTTCTTTGCTGCTCGCGAAAGTGTCAGTGTTTGGATGGTAATTAGTTAATTAGTATTAGATTAGACAGAATATAGTACGATTCGTATCACTAACTAGATAGATCAGATTTTAAAAATTAATACAAATATTTTCATATTTAGCCTTTTAAGCGAGCTAAAGGTTAAAACTCTGTTACACATAAAAACAGTGATATTTACTTGGATGAATTAACAAAGGATTCGGTTTTCCGTATACTGTGAGAGTATCGAACGTGAAGCCTGTTTATCTGTTATTTGTTATGAAAACATCGTACCCCAGAGGTCCAGTTTACGAACTTTAAGGAAATACGTAATTGAATCAAGAATGGTAGTAGAGATAGATGAAATAGAATTGGAGCGTCGTAACGTGATCCGAGTCGATCCAATTTTTGCCAATCAAATACGGCTCTCACGAGCGTTGCTGTCTCTGTTTTCCTCTCAAAAGATGAGCGGTTGACGTCAAGTGACCTTGGATGATTCTTTATTCATCCACGGTCTAAACACTCGGTTAAACGTGTCTTTGTCTAATGAACTAGAAAAGAAAAAGTGCGACTTATAGATTTATAAATGACTCGGAGCGACTTTAAATAAACCTTTACAAATAAAATATTTAAAACTTCTTTAACTTAAATTTATTATTATTTAGCAGAAAATAAAGTATTTTAGGGCTTTTATTACTTTTAGTAAATCTTGTGATGCTTCTAACGTATTTTTTGTACAAAAATACAAGGTCAAATAAGATGTGGCCAATGTTTACAAATTGTGTCTACAGTCTCTTAGAATGGTTTGTTTTGGCTTCAAAGAATGTTAAATCATCCCGTATCCATTCTTAATTCATCCAAGGATATTTATTACTAAGTATGCAGCAAGAGTGATATTTATGTACCAAGAGCATTATGAAGGTGTTTATGCCCGTGGACGACAAGCTTACAAGCCCAAGGGCCTCTGGCCCGCGGGCTTTTAAGTTGCCCTAGGGTATATATACATCGAGTAATGCCTGAAGTGCATACAAAAATTTATCTTTTACTAGTTCATTATTACAAATGTGGATAGAAATTTAATTTCATTTTTCAATAGTATATTATGCAACGATGTATTAATGGCCATTACATGAGAGTTGCTTATACTATTTTTACGGCCATTTATTAGCAAATATTAAACTGAACAACATTTATTTAATTTAGAAACAGGTAAACAAATCTAATTCTTTACTATCACTAATACCATAATCTGACAGTTTCTAATTATATATTCTTGAAAGTTTTAATGAAAATGCAAATTTTAGTAAAAGAACTTTCAAAGTCAGATCATTTCTATCAAAAAGAGGCCACTTGATTAAAAAGTATGGGTTTCAATTTCAAATTGGCTAATAACGTGCCAAATAAAGAAAATGTGTATCATAATGAATACTATTATGAAATATATCGAAGACATTTAATTTGAATATAAGAGAACTAGTAAAATATAAAAAAAATATATTTAAAAGTAAGATTTACGTGTTAGAAAAAAAATACTGTGTTTTTAGAAAAAACGCTTTCCCGAGTAATATAAATTTGACAACAATACAGATCGGCTCCCATTGGCACTGGTGTAAGACTTGGCGGGTTTTTAAACTTCTTAAACAATTTTCCTGTTTAGTATAGAATCATGGAATAGTTTTCGAGAAAAACTCACTAGTGGCGGCTGGTGAAATTTCAAAGTTGTATATATCTGTTCCTAATTACAGGACCCGTACCAAATTTAGGGGTTTTAATAGTGAGCTAACTGGGAATGTTTTGGTAAAGAAAACAAAAATTTTGTAATTTGCGAAAAAAAGTTGAATTTTTGGTGAGCCACCCCTGGGAAAAAAAATTAACGCGTTTATGTATTTTATTTCTTATTTTTTCTAAACAGATCTTACAGCATTTTGTCGACAATTGTTAAATTTTAAAAGAAAAAATGTGTTAGTAAAAAGTTATAGACATTAAAAAAAATTTTAAATTATATTTTACGTTTAAAAAAATTCAAATAACTATAACTTTCTACTAACACATTTTTTTCTCCAACAAAATATTGCAAAATTTCTTTAGAAAAATAATAAATAAAATACCTAAACGCGTTAATTTTATTCCCAACCAAAAATTCACCTTTTTTTCGCAAATTACAAAATGCATTTTTTTCTTTACCAAAACATACCCAGTGGGCTCATTATTAAAACCCCTACGTTTGGTACGGGTCCTGTCAGTAGGAACAGAGATATACAACGTTGAAACTTCACCAGCCGCCACTGATGTCCACTCCTGTTTCCGATCTAAATAACGCACTAGCACGCAAAAGACAGTGGCGCGCCCAAAATATTCAACAATTTTAAAATTTAACAACTTTTGAATATTGTAGTGGCAAGGCCTGTAAGAATTTGTTTAAAGGGTATAACGCAGTGGAAACAAATGAAATAAAGTAAATTTTAAAATATTCAAGAAAGGATTATATTCATAAATACAAAAAGGAATTCTCAAGAATTCTCAAGAAACAACTATTCGCGATTAAAGAACTATAAATAATTATCATTGAAGAATTTTTAAAACAAAGAAAATGTTGAAATTTTATTGAAAATAATTCATGTAAAAATTATTCAAATACGTAAGTGTCCAAATAGTTGATAATTAGAAATGCTTAAAATAATCTATCAAAAGTTTATACAAATTAACTTACATAAATAGAAAAACCAATCCATTTTTTTTTAAGTAATTGAACATGAAAGCAAAAAAAAAGGTTTTATTTATTTTCACCAATAAGTATAAAAAATTTTCTAACCGACCGAATATTTTAACAGGCAGGATAAAACTAACCCCCTGTACGGTTACTCTAAATGGTGAAATTCTCCCCCGCTCGGAAAATAAATATTTTAATTTCCATATTATGATAAAGGAAAATATGTTATATATTATCTGATTGGCCCACAGAAGATCCGTTCCGTAATGACCCATCATTTCCAAATGTTGCACCATATTAGGATCTATATAACATAATAGTTTTTTTGCGTGCTTGTTATGACACGCGCACCCATAAATGTCAACATGAAAAAGCTACCCACTTGATAATAAAGGTGTAATAAATGTCAGATGATTTAAAAGTTCTTCCTTTATTTGTGTGCTGAATTAGGTCGCCCAATAGTAAAAATTCTCGGAAAACGACGTCGTAAATATGACATTAATTACGTGAAGTGGTCGTTAAAAGGGGAAATTTTCTCTATATAAGCGGGATGACTCTTGCTAGAAGAGACAGTTGAAAGATACTCACCGATGTAAGGTGTTCCGCTGCCCGATCGCGAACCGAGATTCTGTCTACGGAAAAGTTCAAGTCTAGATTCAATAAGTACGGGGTATAGTCGGAAATTTTGGAGCTCGTAGTAATTTCTTGACAAATAGCGTAAACAAGTAAGTGCATCAGAAATCCAAGAAATTGTCTAGGACTATTGGAAAATTTTTTGAAAATTAAGAAATTGTGGAAAGTGTAATTTGGGTTGCCCCCATACTTAATCTGTGGTAATAAAGTGTAGCTGATCCAGAAATTTGTGTTTTTCTGTTAGGGAACAGAAAAACAGAAAAATAATTGAATTCTACAAATATTAGTCAATTAGTAAAAAAAAATTCACATGGGGTTTTACGAAAAATATGGTGGTCAACCGGCTGAAAAATATTATTAAAATTATTCTGCTCTGCTGGCTCTGTTTATTTTTAAATATAATGAAGAAAACTCACTGGAACTGAGTTGGCATTATAGAATTAAATAATTTCCACAAAAGTGTAAAACGCCACGCCAATTTTAATTATTTTTATGGGATCACTTTCCCCTGTATAATTGTCACCGCCAGCCACTGGTAAATGCCGTTTTATAGGAAATACAACCGTATTAGTAAAACAACATTTTAACTCTGATAACTACGCTACCTCTCGTTAAAACTCTGATGCAAAAAGTTACCAATTTGAATTGATTAAAGACATCTAAATTTTCAACACCTCAATTTCCTCCTCAGGCCATGAGCGCAGTTTCTCAACGCCGAGCCGTAGTTAAGGGAGATATGCCTCAACGTATCAACCGTACGCGTACGCGTACGTTAGAGTCTTACGGAATATTGTTCGATTCTTCAACAAGGGCTTCCCCAGTATTCCCTAGGTTTTCAGGTGCACACGGACCGTTTCGTAGACTTTGGCTAGGTAGTCCCACAAATGTTCTATTGAATTTAAATCAGGGCTCCTAGCTGAATCAGTGAATGATTTAAAAATTAACTTATAATACGAACAATATGGTCTGGCGTTGAAATGCATGCAAATAAAATCATTAATTTCCCACGAAATCCACAAAATAACTCGTAGGTCCTCTAAAATTAGCTGTACACCTTTGACACATTTACATTTCAAAGCACCTCTGTCTTTATTATTATGACTGATTTTTTATTGTGTATAATATAAGGACATGTATAAAAACCTTCCGTTACTAATATGACTGCATTTCCTATAAAAAGAGAGATACAACAGCGAATCGAAAAACAAAACGATGTTTAAAGATCAGACTACAAATAACGTCTATATGAATTTAATAATGTAGGTAAGTCATTCTACAGGATAATCTATCGTAATTCGTATTTGTAGCGTAGCATAAACTTATCGTAAAAAGACATAGCTATACATCAATGACAATTTGAACAAAATCCAACAACCCATTCAAATGATATTACGTTTTAAAATTATTGAACATTTTGAGCTCGTCACTTTTTTTGTTGGCCAGTGTTTATGTGTTTGATTGATTGAAACAGATCCATTAAATTGGATGATATAAAGAATGGAACAATCGCTGGAAATTGAACTCTGCGAATATGAACTCTAACTTAACAGTTCCAGTTATTAATTATTTTGAGTGTTTGAATCGGGAGAACTGTACATAACGTTAGTCTGATGCTGAGACGACACTGCAACCGATAAGGGAACTGTCACTGGCACTATAACCGATTGAGATCCCGTTAGAGTATTGGGAAGAACTGGAACTGGTGCCGTGGTACTACTGACAGCGCTAGAACTGCTGGGCTGATACGATTGATTGGTATTTTCTTGATACTAAAAAATACAAAAATGTAAAACAGTATAATACTTTTCTTAATTATAGTAAGTATTTAGTATGACTTTACACTGTGACTTTCTTAACTTAATATAAGGAAAAATTCATCAGGAACAACACCTATTATGTTAGTCTAAAATTGTATTTAAGATATCGCATCGTCACTGTTATTATTGGAGATATAAAGTTTATTCTACTGGTTGTTTCCAAGTATGGGAGTTAAGAAGAATGAGGATTTAGTACATTACCTCTTGAGATTGCTGTAGGAGGCCCAGCCTAGCCATCAGAAGCTGCTCCGAGACTCTTCGTAGTTCTTGCTGTTGTTGTCCAATGATCGCTTGAAGTTCAGCTTGTTTACGTTGCAGATCGGCTTGCATCTGGTTCTGATTGGACGATAGAACCAAATTTTCGACCTGGGAACAGAAAGACACTCCAATAGTCTCACTTGTCAGCAACACAATAGTCCTTTTTTTAATAACGGTATAGTACTTTGTAATTTATTTTTATTACATGTTTTCTTTCACAAAAAGTGACGCAACCAGATCGCTACGAACAAGTAAAATGTATGAAGAAAAGCGTCGAAGCGTCAGTCAGCCCGGATATACTGTCTGATTTCGATTTGAGTACCGGACTTATTGAAAACTCTTTAATACACGTTGTTGTTATGTTATGAAAATGGTTTAGTATATTGGAATGGGTGACTTATAGGGTAGTATATAAACATTTCCAATAATTTCCCCCCCTGAAATCGCACATTTTTTTTATTTTAAAAAGGACCCTTAACCACCCCATATGCGACGCTTTCAGCCGCGGCTTATTTTACTAAAAATGTGTATTTTAGTTTAAAAGCAATTTCTTTACTTAATATGGAACGATATGGACCATACACCCGCGAAATTCGGTTAAAATTCTAAGCAGAACGAAACAGACTATGTTATACCGTTAACACAAAGAATTGACTTACCTACTACGTTATTAATGAGATGAGTATTATTACGACTAGCTTAAACTTCCTGCCTTTAAAAATGGTTAAAAATAAAAACAAAACATTAACCCTCACAAAATTTACTAACACATCCATTCCGGTTGACGCACTAGAGCTTCACATAATTTACATACTATTTTATCACACTAATAATTGAGGCACAACTACGCAGTATTGTAATTTTAACTAAAATTCTTTGATTACAATAGGAAATTTTGTCAAAAAAAGAGGTAGTTGACCTTTTAATCCACCACCGTCCCTTCGGCCTCCACCTGCTTGGTCCGCAGGCGACAGAAGTGAAGTTAGTATTATTGATGATTATTCATGAATAATGCCGTGTAACTGTTTGCTTTCTGTTTATTAATTTGGGAAAGGAAATAGTTTTCAGCCTTTTAATAGTGTTATTAGTATTAACAAAATATCGTACGCGCTTAGCGTTGTACATTACAAGTTAGTAAAACACAACATTTTTGGGTGGGTAGTTGAGCGTTATTATTTTACTCTTAGTTTAAACAGCTGTTCTCTGGATTGTTTTATTTGTGTTGCAGTATTTTAACTTCTTGAAATTGAGAATTTTGGAAGCGTTAGTAGGATTTCTTTCTTTAAAGGTAACCAAAATATTATTTCTTTAAACTTGTCCCATAGAATTATTGTTTAGATACTTGGCAACACAACAACCTACACTCTCAATAAAAAAAACCGGAAAACAAAAATGTTAGTTAAGTTTAATGATCAATAACTTTTTAAATCTAAGATCGATTTTGATGAAATTCTCGACAGATTAAAGACACATTTATTGGGCTTGCGCGATAAATTCCAGTTTTCGTAAAATACTCATCATTTTGCTATTATACAAGGAGGAACAAAAGTAATGTTTTTAGACCTAACTTTTAAACACCCTGTGAAGAACTTGGGCAGTGGCAGTGGCGGATTTACCAGCAGGCTGAGTAGGCTGGAGCCTAGGGCGGCAGATTTTAGGGGCGGCAAATTTGAGGCTGAAATTCTTTTTTATGTCTTACTAACTTCTTAACTATCTAACTATCTTAACTAAGTCGTTCGATTGTAAAAACAGCCTCTTAACTGACACTTCGATCCCCTAGTTCAAAATCATACTAATTACGGGAAAAGCTGGTGTAATTAGGACGATCGATAGTGCGTACCAATCATAAAGTTACAATTTCATTGACAAAAAAATTTGAATTAATATAATTGGAGGCACCGGTGTAAAAAGGGGGTAGCTCCATTTTTATAAAATTTTCAGGGGACAGTAAAAACTTATTTTCTTAAAAAAGACAATTTTAACGTACTTTTTATAAACGCTATTTTACAGTTTGATGAAAGATGCGTAATGTCTTAAAGTTTTGCGTTTTTCAATTATTTTAGTTTAAGCACAATTTAAAAAAATATATCAAGGAGCTGCCTCCTTTTTGCACCGGACAGCGATATAAAATCTGTCAGCCCTTAAAACTATGTTACATACAACCGGATGATACGTATTTAGTGCTCGTTGACATGAAGATATGTATTTGGGGCGCTTTAGTGCTAAAGGACCGGAGTAAAGATGTACATCAGGATCCGGTAAAGTCAGATTCATTCTAGGTTGTTTAACAATAAATTCATTTTTAAAAATGGCACTGGCGGAGCTACCGCACGCAACTTTTTTTATGTATATTCCATTATACGGTAAGAAGAGACAGCGAACTTTCGTTTTTTTTTTTATTGAAAACAGTTTTCTTAAAAAGTCCACTAAAATGGTCACTAAAAAGTTTATCTTGAGTAACCGGAACTCCTTCAAAGTTGCGACACGTATTTTCACCAGGGGTACCCATTCTTCTGGTAGAACTATTCTTTCTCGCTTTCTTTTTCTTTTTTCTTCTTTCCAGTTTTTCTTTCTTCTTTCACACACTTATTCTCGATTTTAACCACAACATAAGAATTTCCTTCAGCTTCCCTTTTTTTCGTCACATTCTGTTTCCACGACCTTTCATCTCTAACTCCTTTTTGCTAACTTTTTTACTTTTATTCTTTTGCGAACTGTCATCACTTTCAGAGTCGTTCTCGATTAGGGTAGAAAGCTCAGCACGTTTGTCTTCTGGCACGGCGACCGAAGCCTAAGAACCATGTACCGTGGGTGTATTGGGGAAGCCCGACAGAGAACATCGCCCACCACTAGGTCGGGACAAAAATCAGGATCGTGGTCTGAATCATCAAGCTGTTCACTTGAACTACTGCTAGACATTTTACTGATTTATAAAAAGAAAGAGGAAAATTATTGGAATTTACTTTTGCTCAACTGATAGTAAAAAACGGGCCACAACTGATAGCAAAGAATTCTCCAAATATGCCAACAGTCCAACACAATAGTGACGACACTACTCCTTCATTGTTTGCAAATCCAACATGTGTAACTATGACAGGTGCCGCATCGAAGCGGCAGAAATATGATCTAACTAAATGGGGTAGCCCCGGAGCTGCCTCCTTTTTGTACCGAATTAAAGTAAGAGGTATATGCAAGTTCCATATAACCCTGGTACAAATGAAAGGTTCTACCTCGTTGTTGCACCAAACGATGGCGCATCCTTTTGTTAGTGTGTTACGCTGTAAAACTACAAATCATAAAAAAGTGGAGCTACCGCGTTTTTACACCGGTTTCTTCAATTGTGAATTAGGGTATCGAATTGTAGAGGTCGGTAGGGGCGGCAAAATTTGGATAGCCTACTGACGGCAAATATGTAAATCCGCCACTGGGCAGTGGGATAATGTTCTGATGTGTCTAATTTTGAAGCCCCATCTTTTCTCAACATTACCTTTTTTTGATTTACTTCGATATGTCTTTTCTCAAAGGAAGTAGAAATTTTTAAAGGAAACCTTCCGATTTGTCTCCTGATGTTATTTACATAAAACTATAATGATAATACGTACGTAGCAACTGTAAGCTTTTCGCATATTGAAGGGTCATTATACTGACATTACTTAACTTACACTTCTTTCTAAAAAATGCGTCCAGAAGATTAGCACGCGCTGCTGCACTGAATGATGATGGACGTAATATAAGATATATTGCTGATGTGTTGGCCAAAGCAACGAGCACTGCTTAAGATGCTATAAATCGGTTTCGCTAGACTGGTGAGTATGAAAGTCATCCAGGATCAGGTAGACCACAAATTACAAATTACAATCCCGCGCGATGATTGTTTCATTACTTTAAATGCCCTAAGAGACCGTGGTTTACCATCAACGATAATTGCAGATTCGATTGCAAATGTCCGTGATACAAGAGTTTTTGTTATAACAATTCGTCGCAGATTACAGGAAGCCGAGCTGAAGTCAAGAAGGCCAGCTGCTTGTCCAGCTCTCCATCGAGTCCACCGTACTCAACGATTAAACTTTGCCCAAAAGCACGTAATTGGGGAGCAGAACAGTGGTTATGTGTTTTATTTACTGACGAATCGCGCTGTTGTTGCGCTCCAGATGGACGCGAACGTGCCTGGAGAAGACCGGGCGAGAGATGTTCACAATGTTGCATATCTCCAAGAGTACCATTTGGAGGCGGCAGTATCATGGTGTGGGCGGGAGTTACACTAAACGCCCGTACGAATCTAGTCCTAATTGAAAATGGTGCTATGACGGCTAATCGCTATATACGGAAATTTTTAGCAGATCATGTTATACCGCTCGCTTCATTTATTGGCGAGAATTTTATGTTGATGCGCGACAATGCCAGGCCTCGTGCTGCTAGGGTAGTCAGCGAATACCTAAATAATTTAAATTTTGAAAAATTAATCTGGCCTACCCGTAGCCCCGAGCTAAATCCAATCGAGCATGTGTGGGACATGTTAGGGAGACGTATCTACAGTCGCCAACCCGAAACCATTCCAGGTCTTCGGACAGCCCTTCTTAAAGAATGGAAAAATATTCCCCAAGAAACAATTATTGATAGTTGTGTCAAAAGCATGCCACGTCGTAGGTATAGTAGACGTAATTACGGCACGAGGGGGCAACACAAGATATTAGTAAAAAGGATTAATATAACGTGGCATTTTGAGTTTATTTAAGCTAGACTATAGAACATCATTTTCATATTATTTATACTTTTAATAAAAGTGTATAGTTACAAAGCATTTCTTTTCAATTTGTATCTCTTCTCGGACTAGTGATATCGAAGTAAATGAAAAATCTTAATACTCAAAAAAGATACGACTTTAAAACAAGACACGCCAGTACACTATTCCATTGTCCAATTTCGCAACAGGGTGTTTAAAAGTTAGGGCTGAAAACGTACTTTCTGTTTCTCCCCGTATATTCGCAAAATGATAAGTATTTTGTGAAAACTGGAATACAACTAGGGTACTTTATGAATCGTTTTTTAAATTGCCAAAAACTTTATCGAAACCGGACTAAGAGTAAAAAAGTTATGGATTGTCGGTTTCATTTTTTTTGACCGGGAGTGTATTCACAGTTTTTTTATACATGTGTTTATTACCAGTAGTGCGCAGTGGTTAAAATGTTTTTTGAGGGTCGATATCTAGCTTATTATGATTTATTATTTATGACTATTTTTTCACCATTTGAATTCATACCAGAATTTATCGGTTTCGATATATGCAGTGAATTTCATAACACCCTTTATATTACCGGCTCAAGAAACATTATCTTACCGGTAAAGGTGACAAGACGGTCTGAGATGGATAACTCGCAATAACCGGTTGTAGGGGAATGGCTGCCACATACTGGGGCGGATCCATGAATTGTGTTGTTGGCTGCTGCTGTTGTTGTGGTTGCGGCTGTGGTTGCGGTTGTGGTTGTGGTTGTTGTTGGTTGATTAGTTGAGGAGAAGGTCGCTGATTCTGTTCTGGCTGTTGCGGTGACTGCGGCACTGAATGATGCGACGATGGTGTTCCTCTTAAACGTTGACTTGTCTTTGATTTCTAAATCAAAACCATAAGAAAGTATGTATTTAGAATAAATCAGCTTTAAATACATGTTGCTTAATTGGTTAAAAATTGGCTACGCGCATTTTTGGAATTTTCTCTGTGCAAAGAGAAGAAAAGAAGATTTAATAGTTTAGTTTAGATAATATAGTAATTAAAAAGACATATGAAAACCTGAGCAAACCTCACCAAACCTAAAAATGGAGAATATGTGCTAAATTTCTACAACTTTAAATTCAATTTTCGAAAAAGCGTATTTTCGAAGAAATGTCTTTTAGAATATGAATTAGATATGAATAGAGTCAACAAATAGTAGGAGAGTTAGAGTTCAACCTGTACCGGGAAGCTAGCGTCATGAGGCCTTGTTGTATTGATCAGAGTTGGGCAAGCTATTTGAAAAAAGTAGTGGAGTATAACTACTAACTGATTTATCAAAAAACTAGTTTAACTACTTGGTAGTTAAACTACTTCTTCACAAAAGTAGTTAGGCTACTAATATTTAACTAGTTTTTAACTACAAACCAAACTAAACATGCACCGTTGCGGCTCAAAAAACCAGTGTCGTAGACGTTACAATACTACCTAAGGCTAACAACTGCCCCGGCCGGTTACCTGGCTGTGTCTTCTTGCTGGTTAATGACGAAGCAATGCAATTTTATGTCAATATTATATAACTGTATATAATTAAGTAGTAATAAGGTGATATGTAAAAATATAGTAATAAATAAAGATTTTGTAAAAGTAAAAAAAGTAAGATAGGGAAAAATACGGAGTGATTTAAAGGTACCGATGTCGAGCGCAAAAAAAGTCAAAGACATATTATCAAGATGTTTGGTCATAAGAATAGCGACTGTCGAAAAATGGAGTAAGTTAATATGCTTCTGCCACCACTTCCGGGTGGATTAAGGTCGGCAAAAGCATTTTTTCTGCATGCAAATTTTCACGTCGCTCGCTGGCTTAAAGGAAAAATTTGTTTAAAAAAAATAATCGGAAGTGCCTAATTTTATTAACATTCTGGGCAAAAACAGACCGGCAGACATGACATTCCCTGTTACTCCAAATGCTAAGAGTCAATACAAAAAGGCTTCATGTCGCTAGCTTCCCGGTACAGGTTCGACGCCTCTAACTACTGGACTAAAAAGTTTATATAAAATATTATATTACATATCTAATTATAAAATAATAAATGATATATAAATTTTGTTCAATAATAAAAATTCTCTGTCTTTTTGCAAGACCGCGACTTTAAGTCCCATTTTCACTTACGGTTGTTTGATCCGTTTTAGACGATTGTCGTGAAAGGGCAGAATCGGCAGACATAGAAGTGCAGTCGGACCCAGGTCCTTTTTTGATACCGCTCTTGCTTCTCCCCTTCCACCGATTCGAAGTGGAACCACCGACATCAATTTCTGACGGAGATTGTTCTGCTGAGGGTATGCCTTGGTCACGACGGCTTTGTTTCATCACATCGATATAACTGAAAAATAATTATAAATTTCAGTGCAGAGCTGGCTCAGTTGGGACTGGGCTGGTTCTTTGCAGAGAGTTGTTTCTAACGCTCTACAGTAACATTTTTATTTTAGTATTTGGACAAAGATGCGTAAGTGATCAACAAAAGATTAATACACATTTTTTTTCCGCTCGACTATTCATAGGGGTACCTTCCTTTTATTCTAAAATGACGGTACCCCTATGAATAGTCACTATAATTTTGCTTATTAAAAAGTGCGGTAAAAATTGTATGTAGAAAAAATTCTTTTCAAATGTATTTTTGCCCTAGAATATCAATTTAAACTTCAAATGTGAATATCGTCAATTTATGATAGTGACCTCACCATATTCCGCCAGTTTCATTAGTTGATACCACTAGGCGATTGAACAGTACTGACGATGAGTATTTTTTATGCTCTTTAGACATTTATCTGGATTAAGAACAACACAAAGTAATTTAACACCCGTGAACAGTGGATGGTTCCTCAAAAAAAGCATTGGCAAGATAGCGCAGAAGAACACCGTTTTCGGTGGATGGAATACAAATGTTTTAACAGGCGCGGATTAAGGAGCGCTTTCTTAGTTTGAGACTTGCTTTTAGTTCACATTTGTAAGTGCTACTCAGGCACATACTTAAAAAGTAAAAAAAATAATATACAGCTTTTACGTTTCGTTAGGGGGCACCGAGCCCCCACTATATCTTTTTTGGGGGGCTTTGGCCCCCGAGACTCACGCAATCGGCGCCTATGGCCTACTTAATACTGGAAGTTAATTAAGTACAACATAAGCAAACTTTCATACAGTAAAAAACAGAAAGTGTGTAGAGTGTTGTGTATTTTGTATTGCGCCTGCTATTCCTGACACACTAAAAATATAAAAAATCGGTCACGTACAAGCTATACTTCCACAATTAGTGTTGCGTGCCAACAGCCCCACACTTAAATTAATAATAGTAATGCACCAGCGTTTCGACTGAGCCAAATTAAAAATTTTGAAAAGCGTGTAAGAACAAAAGTTGTTCCTTACATCGACATATTTTATGTTGAAAAACTTTTTCTCTAAAACCAATGGTTCAGCAGTAATAAGGAAATAAACAATTAAATTCTTTATAACAATAATTGATCACGCTAGAATTTTTCAATTCTGATGATTTTTTCAGATTTTTCTGAGCGATCCTTTTGGTGATAAGTCTTTTCCAAAAAAGGATCCAATAAATGCATAAAAAATACATCA
The DNA here is from genome assembly GCA_963971165.1 of Philopedon plagiatum. NCBI lineage: Eukaryota > Metazoa > Arthropoda > Insecta > Coleoptera > Curculionidae > Philopedon > Philopedon plagiatum. Next base: position 10,526,152 of record OZ020194.1, read on the forward strand.
TATATATTGTTGAATTCGTGCTTCAATAAGCTTTTATTTGACACCCTACACGATGTCCTTGGATTTTTTTTCATTTCCCAATTTATCCCCTAAAATTAACCTTCAGAATCAAAATTCAACTTTTTATATTTCACGTCTATAATAGGGCCACCACACTCTATCTCTGTGCTAAATTTCAAATTTTTACGTCGTATAGTTTCAGAGAAAATCGCCTGTGACAGACGGACGGATGGACGAACGGACACCGAAGTGGTTCCATAAGTGTTCCTGTTTTGCTAATTTTAGCACTACCGCGAAAAATTACCGAAAATTCCTATTTAACCTTTTGTATTACCTAAACTAATAGAGTAATTTATATTATGTACGATCTTACCTCACTACTCTGTGCGTGCACACTATAAACTCTGGCTTGGAATTCCACTGATGGTAAGTAATAAAGAATCTTGTTTGCAACCAAATCCATTGCTGCCCTTTAGTAAGAAATCTGTAATAACAGGAAGTACCTTCTCCTTTTAGCATCAGTGATTCGTGGCAGGTTATGACCTTATCTAAGTCGTCAACGTGATAGTACTCGTAGCCAGAGGTACCCAAAAGTTCAAATGGAAGATAACTAAAAAACCAGAATGTTGTTTCTGGTGTATGTAGCCAGTAAATTTCATTTCTTAAGAGCTATTATTAATTTTGGAATTTTTTTCTTAAGATGTTAGTTTAGAACCCTTACTTTTTTTGATACGGATATTTGTGATCGATATCAGCAAAAAATACACATTTCATAAATCGCTGCAGCTGAAGTCCCGCTGTAAGCATAGGATTCTGAGTAACTATTATTCAATGGATATAAATGTGATATTAGGAAGGTAACTTATACAGTATCTTACCCAATTATCGGTGGTGCTCTATGATCCAAAAAAAGAAATTTCCATTCTAAGCTATGTCTTGACGTAAACTCGGTTCTACTTGAATCCACTAAGGGCATTTCTTTTATTAATTGAGGCGTCTGAATTTTTCCAGTACCAACAAATACCAGTCTAAAAAAGTATATTTGAAAATTAACGCAAGACACGGAAAAATCTACTTGTTATAGGAATAATAAAAAATCGGTCAAGCGCAAGCTATACTTGCACAATTAGTGTTCCGTGCTATCAGCCCCCCACTTCACCTGAGCAATTTTCCGCGCTACCCGCCGCCGACGGCACCAACGCCGTATCACATCGCGTATGCGCGGAGCTGTGTGGGGAGCGTTTCGACTGAGCCAAATTAAAAATTTTGAAAAAAGTTGTTTCTTACATCGTGAGAAATATTTTTTGTCGTAAAACTTTCTCTAAAACCAATGGTTCAGCAGTTATAAGGAAATAAACAATTAAATTGTTTACAACAATTGATCGCGCTAGAATTATTCAATCCTGATAATTTTGGCTCAATCTACACCTAATTCTCAATGTTCATGATTTTTTTTCAGATTTTTCTGAGCGATCCTTTTGCTGATAAGTGTGGGGGACAGCAATTTTTAAGCGTTTCTCCCGAAAAATATTTTAAAAAATGCATAAAAAAATAAATCATATAATATATCGTTGAATTCGTGCTTCAATAAGCTTTCATTTGACACCCTACACGATGCCCTTGAAATTTCCCTTTCCCAATTTTGCCCTGAAATTGAACCTCAGAATCAAAATTCAACTTCTTATATTTCACGTCTGTAATTGGGCCACCATCTCTGCTAAATTTCAAATTTTTTACGTCGAATTCCGTCAAATTCGGTGGGACTTTTATCAGGAAAAAAAAAAGAATTTTGCGATGACTAATCTTTCGAAGTATATAACCAGCAATACTTCCACAAGCAAAGAAGGTAAGATAAAAATTGGAACAAATTATTTTTTGTCTATATCTAATGCACTTTCGCCAACACGGATAGAAAGAAATCTGATTCCTGAATATTGTGATCACTAAAATATGTTCTGGTGTAAAATGTTCATGGAACTGACCAATAGAGTGAATTATTGTTCAATTGTTTTTTCTGTCATCATTCTCACAAAAAATTGGATACACTATAATAGTATAATATAATGTAAATACCAAAAACTTCAGTTTGACTATACATATGGGTACCTTCGTTTTAGAATAAAACGACGGTACCCCTATGAATAATCGACACTATGTAATTTAGGATAGGTTGATCACTTGATCAGCTGTGTAAAGTAAATAGTTTATGCAAGTAGAGTAGCTACAACGAAACTGTACCTACTCTTTGAAATTAGTAGTTATTCGAACAATCCATATCATGATATAATATAGGTATACAAGAAGCTGTTCCCTATAGTATGGCAATATTTTTATTTTAATGTTTGAATAACCCCTTGGATAATATATTTAGCAAAACTCTCTAAATATAAGTAGATTAATTATTTCCCATAGGCCACATTTTTATTAAATGGCACATGAGAGATCTTTTTCACTAAAGGAGATGTTGCCCATTGTCCGTTGAAGTTCCTCCAGCAAACTAACTCAACTAACTGTATGACCAACGTATTCATCTCCAGTGTATGTTTGAGATTGGTATAAAAATTTTAACTACTTCAGTAGATCTTACAATCATAAAATCACAAACAGACAGACAGTACAGTACATTTTATAATAATAAAAAAATTACGCAAAGTGTAAGGTTACTGGACGAAAATTGTATTAATCAGATGTCTGAAGTATTGGCCAGAAGTCGATGTGGCGATTGACCATCATATTAGAGCAGGGGTGACTAGCAGAATTTCTCGTATTAAACTGATTAGCGCTGGCCTATTACTAGCATTCTCGGCCGAAAATTCGGTGTTTTAATTTTACTAGTTTTTATTTTAAGGAATACTTTAATTATTTATTGCAAAGTATGAAAATATTAGTCAAGTGACTTGAAAATGTTGGTGGCTCTGCAGCTCTGTAGCCCTTAAATACCAGCCGCACCTGGGTTAATCCCTGGCCGTGAAAGACTTCTACGGCGCTGTAATAAATAAAGAGAAAAAACTACAATACCGTGTATCTGCTTCTCCTGAATATCCCCTATATTTAGTATCCCTACTTTGAACCATGTCTTCATCAGACCCTAAAACATAAAATGCTTTTCGAGTTTTCTAGTTTTAAAAAATATCCGTCACAGAACATGTAGAAAGAAGGTGAGTAGGTAGGGCCGATTTTTGGCCCCTCTAGACCAATTTTAGAAATATTATTTAAGCTAACTTGAGCTTAACTAGTAACAAAATCAAAACAATTATTAATAAGTCTATTTTAAATTTAAATTTAAAAGGTGACTTAAAATTATTTGCAGATGATACAACAATCATATATTTTGTGGACAATATTAAAAAATGTTTTTTAATATTAAATATGATTTAAATAAAATTTTTACATGGCTTCAATGTAAAAAAGTAACTCTAAATTTTAGAAAATCTTCTTTTATGATGATAAAAACAATTATATAAAATTAATACCCTTAATACTTAAGGAGGGAATTATAAAATGTCCACCTAACATAAAATTTTTAGGTTTATATTTAGACGAAAATTTGAGTTTGACTTTCCAACTCAAACAGTCAACATTTAATATTTTGATTTGATACAAGACCAAAAATCATATTCAGTTAAAATATTTGAAGAATATATATTATTCTTTAATATAATCAAAACTTCAGTACCTATTTAATTTCAATATGGGGTTCTTCTTGCTTATCAACAATTAATTCTTTAAAAAAATTACAAAATAAAGGAATACAGTGTATTCATAGATTACCTTTTTTAAAGCCAACGACAAAATTGTATAAACCTAAGGGATATTTAGATATGTATATGCATAATTTATATAAATTAAAAGTAAGTGTACACTCCAAAAAAGTAAAAATTAAACAGTTTAATATAAGATTTGTAAATACTTATAAACTACATAAACATAATATCTACAAGAACGTGTAAAAATTTACAAAATGCCCAAGTAAAAAGCAATTTGGGAACCCCGATTTTCTGTTAACTTGTACTTACAGCTATAAAAGGAAAATAATTATTTTAAACTTTTTAGTGCGCTACTCATAAAAGCGTGTTTTTTAGTTTTATCTAAACAGTCAAAGCATCGTGGATCAGGAAAACCATTTTTGGGCCCCGCTAGAGACCACGGATAGGTCTTATCTACCCACCTTCTTTCCAAGAAACTTCCACTAAACTATTGCTAAAACGTCACTTAGCTACAAGTTAAATACCTTACAAATTCAATTTCAAAGATTAGTTCACTCATGTGTTAAAAGTCCCGTAAGATGAGTGAAGTTTTTTAAAATTACAGCGATAATTTTTTTACGTCAATTAAAAAAAATTACACCGATAATTTTTTCCTGTCATTTTCTTGGTTGTCATATTAATTTGTGTTTTCATTCGTGAAATAATCCCCTAAATACCACTCGAGCTTTAAAATTACTGATAATTTTTCACTCTTACGTGTTTTCTTTGCAAATTTCACTCGTCCTGCGGACTCGTGAAATTATAGAAAACACGCAATCGTGAAAAATTATCGGTAATTTTTAAGCTCTCCTGGTATTATCTCCGATAATTTTTAGTTAAAAAATTTTTAAAGAACATTTAATGTCACAGTTTACTTACTAAAATATCCTACAAAATTTACAAGTTCACAACAAGAACTTTTGTGAAGATCGGGCCCTCCTCGTCGTAAGTTACAAGAAAAAACGACCGGAGTATCATCTTCAGTGGGATGCGATAAAATATGATACAATTCGTTATGGTCCTCTTCACTAGATAACCCGAATATTGTCATGTTGAGAACGTCGTCCTAAAATGAAAATAAGGGTGGTTTGTGAATATTTTAGTAAATATTAGAGTGTATTAGTTTTTAAAATAAACTATACTAAGCAGACGTGATTTTTTTACAGGTGGGTCAAAATTTTGTGGGCAACTAGTTAGACCAACGCAACAAGCAAAATACACTTTTTCAATAATGTGCCAAGAAATTATTTACCTACAAATAAACACCGTAATAATCATAAAATAGGTACTGCAGTATATTGAACACTGCTACTCTAGATACCTAGGGCTTTTTTCTATGTGTTTTAGTACCCTAGATTAGTAGATTGTTAGCGGCTTCCCGTTTTGATACGTTTAGCGTCTCCTCAACAGAGGTCGCGCCTTGTACTAAAAGCCCAGAATAAATAGATGGTGGCGTTTATTATGAGCTAAAAGTATGATCATTCGTAAAATAAAATTAGGAACGCTGCCGAAACTCCGTTTTCTTTAATAAATACAATACTGGCGACTAGACATAGTAATACGATCTTTTTCTACGCACGTGTAGGCTGCCAGCAGTAGTAAATATGAGATTTCCAACAATTTTAAAAATATTTTATCGAGGAACAAGTGTCAGTCACAAGTTTAGAGCCAATCTAATTTTTTAAATAACAAAAATTAAAAAAAAGTCTACCCCAACACAGCCTCGGTCAACTCGCTGAGACTCTACCTCTGGACTACGCTGGTAATGTAAGAAAACCGGTCCGACGCGATATTTGATGACTAGCGCTGGCGTGAGTCTGATCGTATTTGTAAATTGTTATGTTTAACCGCCAATTTATAATACATTAATACAATGCAAATACAATGCGCATATTAGCTACCTAATTAGTTTTTATTTTTCCAAACCAAATGTTTTGAAAGAGTATCTTTTACGGGGGGGTTTGAGTGTGATTCCATAGTGGGAGTGGCCCGATATTATTGGTGGGCCGTCAACCAATTGTGTCTCTTTTTAACTTCCTAAAGCGCGTATGTCTGTTTCTCTCTTAGTTTTAATGAATTTATATCGTCCATATCAACCTATGAGGTCAATTTAAAATACGACCCAACCCGGGTAACCCCCCATCGTATCCTCGGTTTGACGTACCGGCGGGGCTTGCGAGCTTCATTGACTCGGAGGGCTAGGCCAGCTAGGTCCAACCATGCTGGGAAGGTCTCCGAGGGTAGAAGCCAGACTAAGAAGGATACAACTGCACAGTGGTGCCCACACTACAACACTACATATTTAACACCAGCTCACTGCCTGTCCTGCCGCGGCCGCCCTGCGTGGTGCGGCGGGGCACAGAGGTGAGCACACTACAACACCTACACCTCACCTACACTTAACACATTCGGCTTAATCCCACGGTGTGACGCGACCCGTGCCAATGGGATGAATGGCGCCTGAGCCGTAATCAGGCGTTTCAAACGGAGCCTCCGGGACACCAGGCGACATCCCGGAGTAAGCAGCCTTACACCGGCAAGGGGGCGCTGCCGGTGCGGACCACCCTTTCCCCCAGACTCGTGGGAACTTCATGGACCATAAAAAACAAAAAACAACGAAAGAAGAGGACTCGGAAACGAGCGACTCTTCAACTCTAATTGAGGTGGATCTTTCTGAAGATGACACCCATTTACCAACTCAGGGAGGTGATAGTAAGCCGGACGATCGGCCGGCTGAAAAGACTCCGGAGGTTATAAACATAGCTGCAGGGATGGAAAAAGTTGGCCTGCAACAACCAAAACTATCCGGAGCCCAAAGAAGGAAGATCCGGAAGGCAGCAAAAATGGCGGCGGGGACGTGGACAAAAGAAAAGCCCCGGCCAAAAACAAAGGAGGGGGAGAGAAAAGTGGAGGGTGCCGCCAAAAAGAGGCCGCATCCCGACACCAGCATCTCACCTTCTAGCAAACAGCCGGAGAAGAAGGCCAGGAGTCAATCGGGACAGGCTGGCATTTCTTCTTACAACAAGGCTGCTAGCGGACTAAGGATGGCGGTGATACAAAGACGCCACCCGGATACGACCCTGACTCAGGAGCAAGCTGACCTGATTCAGGCAAGACTGGTTGCGGTCTTGGACGAAACTCCCTCCGGGAGTGCGAGTCCACCGCAATTTGAAGGGAGTAGATACACGGGAGGCATTATCTGGATCACGTGTAACAATCCCTCAACCAAGACCTGGCTGCAACAAGCAGTTGCAACCATGGGAAACTTGTGGGAGGGGGCAGACTTGACAGTGGTTGAGTCTAAGGACCTCCCCAAAAGGCCCAAAGTCCTCGTCTGGATTCCAGAGGCAGTCGAGGTACAAACAGTCAGGACCCGGCTAGGACGACAAAATCCTGGCCTCAATACGGGAGACTGGCTGATGCTAAGCCGGAAGGTAGAAGGAAAGGGACAAACCTTGGCCTTCTCAATAGACGCGGCGTCGCTTGGATGCCTTGAACGAGCTCAATTCAAGGCATACTATGGACTTGGAAGGGTAACCTTCAGGGTTATAGCGAGCGTCGCGAACCAAAGTGAGGGTCGTGCAGGTTAACCTACACCACAGCAGGGCAGCCTCGGCAGTCCTGTGTAAGGTGATGGAGAACTGCGACATCGCCCTCATTCAAGAACCTTGGGTCAACCAAGGGACAATAAAAGGTCTCTCGGGAGTAGGTGGTGAATTGGTTTACAATAGAACCTCCGACAGACCGAGAACCTGCATTCTAATTAAAAAGAATATAAGGATGCTGCCACTGACTAATTTCTGTTTTAGGGACCTCGTGGCAGTAAGACTAACAACAACGGAGGGGGGTGGGCCGAGAAATATCACTATTGGATCGGCTTACTTCCCACACGATGACCCGGAAGCGCCACCACCCAGTGCTGTGGAGGAACTGGTGAGAGACTGCAGAGGAAGTGGATCGCAGCTGATCATCGGGTGTGATGCAAACGCACACCACAGCATCTGGGGCAGCACTGACACCAATCAAAGAGGTGAGTACATTTTTCAATTCCTAATGGCAAATAACTTAGACATTATGAATAGAGGTAATAATCCGACTTTTGTAACCGGGCAAAGGCAGGAGGTTTTAGATATAACTATATCAACGGCTTACGTCGGCAATTATATTAAAAACTGGCACGTGTCTGAGGAAGAGAGTTGTTCGGACCACAGACACATACGGTTCGAAATAACGTGTATAAAACGGGAAACTAACTCTTATCGCGACCCTCGCAGAACGAACTGGGGTAACTATCGGGTAGACCTAGAACGTAACCTGGGGGGGCTTAAAGATGTAATAAATAACGTGACGGATCTCGAACTGGTAGCGGATCAATTGACGGACGCGGCCATTTCTGCATTCGAAGCAAACTGTCCTCAAACCACATCAAATTCCTCCCGGAGGGTCCCCTGGTGGGGACCAGACCTGGAGGCCAAAAGAGGACAGGTAAGGAAGAACTGGAATCAGGCAAAACGATCAGGTAACTGGGAAGCATATAGGGCAACCCTTACTGAATACAACAAAGCGCTGAGGAAGGCCAAGAGAGCATCCTGGAGAAGGCACTGCGAGGCTATTGAAAGCACTCCAGAATGTGCCAGACTCGCAAAGATACTGTCAAAGGACACTCAGCCTGCAATCAACTCTCTTGTTACTGAGAATGGAGAGCAAACATTAACGGGGAAGGATACAATGACCGAACTGTTTCGGGTTCACTTCCCTGGGTCCAATATCATAAAGGAAACACCTGAAGCCTGGAGATTTGGAGGACCTAATGAAGCTCCCAACAGAGCTCATAGGGACAACTGGCAGGCTGCTAAGAAGGTGATATCCCCTGAAAAAATAAAATGGGCTATAAACTCATTTGAACCCTACAAATCTCCGGGTCCCGACGGAGTTTGTCCAGCGTTGCTACAGCAGGGATTAGACCTGCTTGTTAGCAAGCTTTGTCATATACTAAGGGCCAGTCTGGCCCTAGGCCACATACCGAGGATTTGGAGACTGACCAAAGTGGTATTCATACCGAAACATGGGCGTCCCAACTACTCGGTCGCCAAGGCATTCAGACCCATCAGTCTAATGTCCTTCATTTTAAAGACGCTAGAAAAACTGTTAGATAGGCATATAAGGGATGAAATAATGGGGGACGGACCATTCCATCAAGACCAGCATGCCTACAGAACAGGACGATCGACCGAATCAGCACTCCACCAGCTAGTTAGCAGAGTGGAGAACGCGATAGGTAACGGAGAAGTGCTTCTCGGAGCATTTCTGGACATTGAAGGAGCGTTTGACAACACATCCTTCACATCTATAACCAGAGCAATCAGGGGCATCGGGCTAGATGAGACCTGCTGCAGATGGGTAGAGAGTATGCTCAAAAGCCGGGTAATCTATACAGACCTACTCGGTGAAACTTTGGCAGCCCGGGTGGCAGGGGGATGCCCTCAGGGGGGGGTTCTTTCCCCCCTCCTCTGGAACCTGGTAATGGACGGGCTTCTAAAAGAACTAAGTCAAAGGGGTTATTCGATCCTGGGCTACGCAGACGACCTGGTCATAACGACTCAAGGAAAATTCAACACAACCGTGAGGGACTGCATGAGGAGCGCCCTCGCCGTAGTGGAAAAATGGGTAGGACAGGAAGGACTTAATGTAAGCCCACACAAGACTGTCATCGTCCCGTTCACTAACCGCAGGAAAAAGGAGGGGCTCGGTCCTCTAACCCTGCGAGGAGTCACAATTCCACTGCAGGAAGAGGTAAAGTATTTGGGGGTAACACTGGACTCAAAACTTACCTGGAACAAGCATGTGGACAAAACCATACGAAAAGCGGAAATCACCCTTGCGGTGGTCAGACGAACGTATGGGAAAACATGGGGTCTCTCACCAAAGATGGTGCACTGGCTGTACACCAGAGTGGTGAAACCCGCAATAACATATGCAGCCTTGGTCTGGGGGACCAAGGCAATGCAGAAAACAATAATGCTCAGGCTCAGCAGTCTGCAAAGACTAGCCTGTCTGGGCATTACAGGGGCAATGAGATCGACCCCTACCTCAGCGATGGAGAATCTCCTAGACCTTCCTCCCTTGCACCTGGTCATCCAGGGAGAGGCGAGGATGGGTCTCTATCGACTGCAAAACACTCTGCCCTCTTCATTACGGAAAAGGGCGGGACATGAACTCATAAGAGAGAAGATTGGAGGGCCCGATTTAGAAATGAGATCGGACTACATGACTCCAAAATTCCAATACAACATCCCCTACGAGGTAGTAATAGCGGATCGCAGGGAATGGACTTCGACAAACCCAGAGTTTCCTCCGGGGGCAATCATATGGTACACCGACGGATCAAAAACCGAAGCGGGAACCGGAGCAGGAGTACATGGGGTCGGACCAAGGAGGGACATGTCCTTTTCCTTGGGGAAGTACCCCACGGTATTCCAAGCAGAAACCTACGCCATCTTACAATGTGCGCTGGAAAACAATAGGAGGGCTTATTCAAATAAGCGGATCTATATCTGTTCAGACAGTCAGGCCGCTTTGAGGGCACTCTCATGCCACAGAGTCACTTCGGGACTGGTATGGGAGTGCATAAACGATCTTGGCGCGCTAGCTGCCAGAAACTCAGTGAAGCTCATGTGGGTACCGGGACACAAGGGCATCACTGGTAACGAAAAAGCCGACGAACTTGCTAGACAGGGATCGGCTACACCATACATTGGCCCAGAACCATCTCTCGGGGTGCCAAAGTGCACGGCACGAGAGGCGGTAAACAGATGGATCAAACAACAACACAAAGTCCACTGGAATGGAGTACAGGGACTGAACCACAGCAAGGCCGCTATAGGAAATCCCAATCCTAGACTCACCAGGCAACTGCTAAATCTGAGCAGGATCCAGTTGAGGACAATCGTAGGGGTACTAACAGGACACATGGCTGTAAAGGACCTTCTCAACAAAATGAAACTGTACCAGGGAGACCTTAGCTGCAGACTATGCGGTAGGGACAGGGAAACAGTTCAGCACATTATATATAATTGCGAGTCACTAGATCGCAAGCGCCACCAACTGTTCGGGCAACCAAAGTTAGAACCGGAGGAATTGATCACCCGCTCCCTTGTGGACCTGTACAGGCTTGTGCAGGAAACTGGGATAACAGAGTGGGTGTAACAAAAGTTATTGGGTAGGCACAATAGGCCTCTAGTGGCCGCAGTGCTTCCGGTCTCGGACGGAGCCCAAGGGAGAAAAAAAAAAAAAAAAAAAAAAAAAAAACCCGGGGAAAGCTGGGATACTCTTTCGACGATGGCTTGATTCTTTCTTGGGGAGTTTTTGCATGGAACTTGCACTTTTTTGAAACAAAAGATTCTTTTTTGGTTTTAAAAAATTAAAAAATAAATTAGGTAGATCATTAGAAATTTTAGGTGGGTCATTGACCAAATGACCTTATGGACGGGCCGCGCCTGATACTAAGGAATGTAAAAAATGGAAAATCCTGCAAAATTAATTAATTTTTTTAATATTTCATCCAGATATACGAAAAATTTTCGAAAAACAATGTTTTGAACATACTTTCCAAAAATTAATTTTTAAAGTCCAACAATATTACAATATTAAAAAGAAATGCTTATGCCAATCCTAAATATTTTTGAAAGCAAAACTTTTTATGGAGAGTAACTTTTTCCCAAAAATTAATAATAATCAAGTTTCCCATTTGGCAAGCAAATTCAGGCACACGCTGTATATTTACAATCGCTGTAACAATGTAATGTATATACATGTTTTTCCTTATTTTCCATTATTCAGACCGACTCGACTGCATATTTGTTAAGGATACTTCATAAGGTTGCGAATATCCGCATAATTTAATTTTATATGGTTACTTCAATCCATTTATGGCTTTTAGCTGCAATCTAAACTCATAAACATTCCGTATGATTACTAGTATAATTGCATTTTTATTACGGTACATTTATTAATATCTCAGGTAAATATCAATGTCAGAATAAGTAATTTATTTGGGACATAAAGCAAACTCGACATATTGTGTAAAACTACTAGCAATCTCTTCATCCGGATAATAATTTTTATTAAGTAGTAGAAGAAAGAAGTTTAGGGTATGTGCTGAATATTGAATATCTCATAATGTGTACATTTTTTTTTAATATATCTGCTATCTCACCCCCTTAGCGATTGAATTTTGAGGACCGGTCAAGCACGTGCTTGCTTATTTCATTAACATGCTGAATATACCATAACCAACTTCAGCGAATCTTGACATATAGTTTTTTTTAAACTCCTTTTTCCGCTTCAGGGACAGATCCTTAAAAAACGCATATACGCGTGCTTGCTTACTTAATGGTTTTTATGTCCAATTTAGCATCGTCACCTTTAGCCGTTTGAGTGACATAAGATTTTCTTTAAAAAACGTTTCGCCCTTTTCACCAACTTAGAGGTGGAATTTCAAAAAATCCTTTCTTAATTCCTTTCCTGCATAATTAAAGAAGTCTACTGTTCAAATCTCACGTTGCTATGATCTATCCAGTTTGAATTGAGAGAGATTACGCAGAAACCCATTTTACAACGTTAAGATCAATTATGCCTCTTTTTTTTTCTCTCTCTCTCTCTCTCTCTCTCTCTCTCTCTCTCTCTCTCTCTTTCTATCTCATTTTTTTCTTTCTCGTCTTCTTGCTTTCTCATACTTTGATATTTTTACAACTAATAAAAAGTTAGGTTATGATTTCAACAGGGTGCCATAAATGACAAGTGAATTGGCATATACGTATTAAATAAATATACCCCGGGTTCCCCATTTACCCAATGTGCGGATTTTGATGCCAACAATGTGAAATGGAGATATATAATCTCGCATAAGTCTATCCTTTAATCCGATATTTCGTAAACTGCAATTGCGCTAAATTTTGTGTTGCTATTGGCAATCTAACGGCGCCACGCTTCATACGTTGGATATATGAACACAAAGACAATTTACAAATATACCCGAGAAATGCCGAGCAGAAATGAGAAATCTGTATAGTAGAAAGAAATATTCTAAAGGAATTCGGGTAAAAAGGGGATATGACGTAACAAGTGTGATCAGCACAGAAAAAGGCGAGGAAAAGAAAATACAATATACAAGCATCAAAACTTACAAATTGGGAAATACAGAGATACAGAAAAGATACCAGGAGAGGATAAAAGAAGAAATACGGTCAAAGGACAATATTCTAAAGGAAGCGGACTTAGAGAAAACATGGGGAACATATAAAACAATAATTACATTAGCAGCAATAGAAGTAAAAACAACCAACAAAAAGAAGCTAACGTGCTGGTGGAGTAATGCAATAAAACGAGAAATGAGAGAGAAAAAACGCTTATGGAAAAAGTATTTAGGAAATAACAAAAATCCGGATGATTATAAAAGATGAAAGAAAACGCTGCATGCAATGCAAAAATGCTATATCGCATCCTAAGAGGCTTGAGAAAAGAAAAGAAAAATCCGTTAAAAAATATTAAAGACAAAGAAGGAAAAATTATTAGAGATGAAAACAAAATATCCGAAAGATGGAAAAAATACTACGAACAGTTGCTAAGCGAAGGTCACACAGAATTACAAGAAGAAACTGAGAAAATGGACAAAACGCAAGAATAAAGACACATAGGTGACGAAAAATCAGAACAGGAAGAAGACGAAGAGGAAATATCAAGAGCCGAAATAGCACCAGGGAAAGATGAATTAAGGCCAGAGAGAATTAAATATATGGGAAATGGAGGGATAACTTTACTACACAAAATGACAAACCTAGCGTGGACAACACAAACTATACCCGATAAATGGAACACAGCAAAAATTACTCCAATACATTACTTTGAACTACTTATAAATTATATGAACGCATAATAGAAAAAATACTAAAACAATAAATAGCAAAAGCACTTAATGACTCACAAGCAGCCTTCCAAGCAAACAGGTCAACGCAGGACTGGATATTCGCAATAAGACAAATCGCAGAAAAATAACATCAACAAATAGTAAAATCTTCATGACAGCAATAGATTTTGAAAACGTATTTGGCAGTACAAAAAGAGAGGAAATTTGGAAAATTTTAAAAGCAAGAAGAGGAAATAAAAAGCTCATTGAAATTGTAAAAGCATATATAGAAAAATAGAAAATGTTGTACGGACAGGAGGAAACACAGCAGAAATGTTTCAAACAATCAGAGGAGTTATAGACAGGGTGGGGTACTCAGCGCGTTGCTTATCATTGTTATGGATGACATATCAAAGCAAGTAAATAAAAAAACGAGAATAACCCATATAGGATACAGAAAGCTTAGACCAGTGTATATAGATGAGTTGATGTACGCAGACGATCTGCTAATATTTGCTAACAGTAAACAGCGTTGGAGAATCTGGCCGTAAGTATTTTTTAAGTACCTACTGTAAGTTTAAATACAGTTTATGGGACTACTATAGTATGCTTTATCTCCCTATTATTCATACGGGAACACGTAAAAACTGTAAAGTAGTGTAAAGCCTTGAGATGTAACACACCTGCTAACGGTTCTCTTAGATAATTTATTACAGCGTCAGTATCTTTTATTTATATTTTTTATTGAACATGTACCGTAATAATGCAGTTGATTACTATTAATTAATACCTAAGAAATTCTAAAGAAAGTTTATGTTATATATTAATATCAATATATTTATTGTATTTTGTATTATGGCAAACTTCAGTCGGAAGTAGGGTTGCCAGATTCGAAAGACTAATTTCCGGGACGTCCTGTCAACCAAAAAAAAAAAAACGCCCTATGGTGTAGTCAAAAAATTTACCTATATATGTGCTTGGAAAAAAGAACGACGGTAACATCGTTTACAAATACTATTTATATTTATCGCTAGACTTGGCAAGTTTTAACAATTTTTCGTCTTCAGGCTCTTTTAAAAAGGACAAAAATTCTGAGCAAGTCTAACTGCTATTAATCCGAATTTGCAGCTCGGCTGCAAGTTGTTTATTTTTGTTTGATTAAAGATTTCCGGGATAGTACAGTAAAATTCCGGGATCCGGGACGACCTAACGAATTCCGGGATTTTCCCGGAATTCCCGGACGTCTGGCAACCTTATTCGGAAGGCTTAGTATAATCAGCTTAGTAAAAGTACAAGAATAAATAACCAGAAGGGTAACTCTTCTCGTTGTCAAGCGCGACGACCGGTAGCCTCCAAACCATCGATACATACCCTGAAACGTACCCTGAACCTGAGACGGTCAGTGCGGTACCAATCTTCGGATTGTTAGGTACTATTGTAAATAATGATAATATACATATGTATCCAATATTTGATTACATTATTTTTATGTCTTTTATACAATAATTGATGCTTTTGACATTTTTATACATTGATAATAGGTAACAATAATCAAGAGATTCTACACTGGTTCAGGTACGTAGACGATTGCTTCTGTTTTCTAGATTGTGATACAATAGGAGCTAAAAGACTTCTCAATAAACAACCTTTTACATCCTAATATTTCTTTTACACTTGATTTTGAAAATAAACATTGACGAACTTTTTCCCAAGACTAAAATAGAAAGTAAATATATATATATCGATCCCTTTTTCGGACGTTTCTCTTTCTAATGAAATATCTGAATCTTTTCATAGGTCTTTCAATAATCTCAAAATAGCACATAAAACAAAAAGAAACCTGGGAACTCAGTAAATACTAGAGATAAGATAGATGCACTTGCTAAAAGTGCTATCTATAAATTATCTTGCAACTCATGCAACAGCGCCTATACTGGTCCCACTTGCAGACCCTTAAAAACTAGAATAAGTGAGCACCTTTGCAAATCCTCGTCTGCCTTTGGGAACCATATTAAATGTTTTAAACATAATTTTTCTGTTTCCTCGAACTCAAAAATCCTAAGTAATATAAACTCCAAAAATTTTGACCGCTTGGATTTTCTCGAAGACATAGCTATCAACACAGAATTAAAAACTAACAACTCTTGTCTTAATACTCAAGTACATTTAAATAGAAATTTTCTACCCCTACACAGACGCCTTATTTCCTGATTGATACTTTTTCCACTAAATTTTCTTTATTTGTCTTTCTATGATGATAACACTGGTACTTTACTGTTGCGGGCCCAACTTGTCTTTTATAATTAATTAAAAATAAATGAATATAAAAGTAAATTTTGAAGTTCTTTGAATTTTAAAAATTTCGAAATTCCTTAATATGTATTCACCATCTCATTAACAATTAAATCATTTACCAAAAATTCTTAACAACCCTAACAAATGTGTTCTTTCAATTTTCTTATATTTTTGGGGTTTCTAAACCCTTGATGCTTTAATGTTAATTTGTTTTCTCCCCGTTGCATAATCTAACCCCTCCACCCATCTACTTCTTGCTTTTGTTACTTACTTTCCCCTAAATACATGCTACTAACATTTCACATTTATACGATTTTTTTTATGTTCTGACAGCCGACGAAGACCGAAGTCTAAGTACTATGTACCGTGGGTGTACTGGAGAAATCCGATTCACACATCCAGAGTTGGAAACATCCGTACGGACTTCACCAGCCCTTTAAGAGGATGTGTAGGGTGGTACCACCTCGGTCGAGAAAGAAATCCTCTACCACCTTCCAACAATCACGAATATCCATGGTCGAAGCGGGATTCGAACCCGCGCCTCTCGGTTGCGAAGATGGCGCCATACCAGCTCGGCCACCGGAGACCCGAATGATTGATTTAGGCTCTTAATATTTCTTTAATGTTTGGGTTTGAATTAGTTTGATTTCTTTCATTCCAGAATCCCTCAGACTTTCCCTTTAATTTAATATTTAAATATAACCTAAATTACCACCCACTTTTTTAATAGGGATAGAATTTACAAATGATTGGTTGGGTTTGATATCAAAATTTGAACTTGGCGCATTTATATCTAAGCTTCACACCATGTCTCCCTGGTTACAAAATTTTTTCCCCTAACGATTTAGCAACCTCGTGGTTCACGATCATTCATCAAATCTTACACCATCAAAAATGTGACCATTTAAGCCGAATTTGAAATTGTTTTGTAAAATGATTGTTTGATTTTAATTATGATGTAAAGAATATTTTAATATGCTCTACTGTTGTTCGTTCAAATGGATTTCTGACTGGCATCCTGACAAGTGAGTAATAAGCTAAATATAACTTGTAAAAATAAAAATAAATTCAAGTAAATTAAAATTAAAAATTTTGCACCTTTAACTTTCAAAATAATCAGTATCTTGGCTCGACGTTTTTTTTGGTACGAGGTTCTAATAGTCGACTCGTACTCTAATTAGCCAACTCGAGCATCCGAACATCCACAGGGGGACGCTGCCACCCATTAGTACGCCCCTGTATGCTATGTGCTGTTTTAATGTATCGAAACAAAATGAAATTCAAAATAATAAAATCATTATAAATTATACGCAATGATTATTTCATATAATCCAAAAGAAATAAGAAATAATCTACAATTATTACTTTTGCGCATCATTCATAATTAATCGATTATTCGAGTGATCATTCGATTATTCAAAGCGATTAGTTCGATTCTTTTCATCCGGAACTGTCTTTTCAGAGGTTTGCTTGGTGAAATGCCGCTGGGTGAAATACATAATACAGGAAATTGTATTTTGTATTCGGTGTTCTTGTGGTTTATTTTGAAGTGTGATAACTTATGCCCTGATGTACAAAAAGTAATAAACTAGTTCAATTATACCAAAAAACCAGCCCTGTCAAGAAACATATGAAGCGTGGCGCCGTTAGATTGCCAATAGCAACACAAAATTTAGCGCAATTGCAGTTTACGAAATATCGGACTAAAGGATGGACTTATGCGAGATTATATATCTCCATTTCACATTGTTGGCATCAAAATCCGCACATTGGGTAAATGGGGAAGCCGCGGTATATTTATTTAATACGTATATGGTATGAACTCTTCGATTAAAATTTGATTTTTGTACCATATAGCAGACCATAGAAAAATAGTCCCAACTGAAATTTAGGATTATTAAAAGTGAACTTACCGGTAAGTAACCAAGTAATGAAGTAATACTTTCGGAAGCGTAGTAAATTTGTCCGGTCGTCGAAAATACTATGATAAATCCATCTACGGCTTCTAATACTAAATGAGTAAATTCCTCGTTGGTCAAAAAAGTCGGTTTCCAGTCTTCTTGAATTTCGTTTATTCTTGACCTTATAGCAATTTCTAAAACATAACATTCTTTTTTCAAAAAATTTTGCATATTAATGTACACCCGTGGACATAAAAATCGCACATCTAATTCACAGTTTAAGTCCCAGTTTTCTAAAAAAGACCATTAAGATGCGCTTACACTCTGAATTACTCAACGATTTTTTTACCATAACTGTATCTTTTATGTACGTAAAAAGTTACAGGCTCATTTTTTTGGTCGAGAAGTATAAATGGGAAGTGCTACCTGAAAAAGTTGTTGCAAATTACTTTTGTAGTGAAGATTCCAAATTTAATTTGAATCTTGTTTATTTGGCATTTTAGAAAACTTTAATAAAAACGACAGAAAAAAAACTAGGCAAACCTAAACATATAATAATATGAGCAAATTCGTATACAGTGAAGATCACCTAACTGCGAACCTAGGAATTTTCAGGAAAAAATTTGTAGTTAACTGCGGTGGCGACTGAAAACTATCAAGCTCTGCTGGATCGTTGCAGTAATACTTGCGCGCGCGCTCCCCGTTACCGCAGATTCGGCGAGCCACCACCATAGACAAAATATATTTAGGCCATCACAACGTATTCGCGACACCAGCTGAATCCGTCCAATGTATGGGCGAAAAAGTGCGTTTGTACGCATTGGGCGCCACGCCAGTCAGATTTTTAAACGACGCCGACGGTCCTCTCGAGGCATGCGCACTCGGGACGTCTAGCAAAAGTGGTTGTTGAACTCAATGACGCAACTCGGCGATCAGAACCGGACCCAGTTGTAATCACTGAAGGAAACACATGGAATACAGCTGTTGTAAATGCTGAAGTTGCTATTTCCATTTGCAAAAATACTTTTAAGTTTTGAGTTATTAAGATTAACTCTAACCAAATAAATTTTCTAACTTTTATCTTAAATGCACTCCGGTGTTGAAGTCAACACACACACGGAGAAGTAGAAATATTTATCAGTGACGTATATTGAGTGTGGTCAAGGTGTCAGAAAGGCACTGATGGGGTGTGTGTGTATTAGGGGCATTGTATAAGGGGTAAGATAGTGTAAGAAGGTCATATGTCAATGCCTCCTTCCCCTATATTGCATAAGGGTGAGTGAGTGTCCAAAAGGCATATTTGCGCTTTCGCCAAAGGGGCACTAAAAATACTAATGGATTAGGGTAGAGGGGAATATTTGAAAAGGGATGGCGAAAGAAAAAAGCTCTTTCGCCAAAGGATCGCTAAGATATCAGTGGATTAGAAGGGTGAGTGTCCAAAAGGCATATTTGCGCTTTCGCCAAAGGGGCACTAAAAATACTAATGGATTAGGGTAGAGGGGAGTATTTTAAAAGGGATGACGAAAGGAAAAAGCGCTTTCGCCAAAGGATCGCTAAGATATCGGTGGATTAGAAGGGTGTGTCCAAAAGGCATATTTGCGCTTTCGTCAAAGGGGCACTAAAAATACTAGTGGATTAGGGTAGAGGGGAGTATTTTAAAAGGGATGGCGAAAGAAAAAAGCGCTTTCGCCAAAGGATCGCTAAGATATCAGTGGATTAGATTGACATGGGGCCGTAAGTAAGTAGCGCTTTCACCAAAGTATCAAGTGCACACACTGTAAATAGGTGTAAAAATATTTACATCTTACCATAGAACTTGGTTTGTTCAATAATTATACAGGATGGGATGCCAATCCAATAAAATATACACATAGTTTTGGTAATTTTTTTATTTACTATTTTACTTCTTAAAACAGTTGCATATTTTATTTCTATTGTTTAGAATACTATGTTTATATTTTATTTCAACTTTCAATTTTGTAAATGTAACGTTTAAAAAATTAAGAGGGGGGACATTAAAGAGACGCACTGTATATGTATAAACTGAGCTATTTTCGAGGAATTATCGACAGTTTTGTATAGCAAGAAAAGCAAGATTTAAGCCAACAAACTATACAATTTTTGTTAAAACCTCACTAATGGTTACATTTTTATCATTAATAAAAAGAATAATTACAAGTAATATATTTAGCATTTATTACTCGATAAAAGATTCACGTCATGTGAAATAAATTTTGAAGTACGATCCTGTCTATCACAAGGCAAACGTTCGACAAGGCGCAAGCCCGCAGAAGACCGTCTGTGTTTATGGATTCAGCTTGGTAAATTTGCCACATTCGCAAACGACATTATTTCTCTATTATATATTTTCTCTATGGCCACCACCCGCCGTTAATTCGTCAATACATCAGATTCGTTATGATGATGATTATGTATTGACAAATTGACGACGGCTGGCGGCTCGACGAAATATGCGGTAGACGCGAGCGGGAACGCAAGTTCGATAGTTCCTATCGCCCTATTTACTTGCCAGAATTTCATGAAAATATTGTAAACCCTTTTTCAAAGAGCCCACCCTGTATATACTCGTAAAAATAATCATAAAATAACATATTTATTTAATGAGCCCTTTTCGCAGTAACTTACCGTTTTGATTTTTTAAAAAAGCAATCGTCGATTTCAGGACAGTTGATTTGTCCATTTTTCGTCCACTTGTCGAAACCATTGAGCTTAGTTCGTTGACCAGAAGATTGAATTGATCCCGCCGCTTTTTCTCGCTTAAATTTCGTGATTTCCTGAAAGAAATTATTTTTACGCATATCACTTCTTAAGAGGAGTAATTAGCTCCCATCCACGATACACTTACAACGGTGTGCTACCTTATGACGTCCTTCGAGGGAAAATCTTAAATTGACTAGGCGCTTACCTGGGCAAATGAACTATGACAATAATATTTTAATAAACGTCAAGTCACACACTACCCGACAATAAATTGACCTGTACTTATGTACAAGGGGTGCAAGCGTCTAGTCAATTTAGGATTTTCCCTCGAAGTGACGTCATAGCGTAGCATACCATTGTAAGTGAACCGTGCTCCCATCCCTCCTATTTTGATTTTTTAAGTGTTTTTGCTTAGTTGTTGTAAGAAACCGATAACTTTCCAGTATAGATACATAAAATAGTTATTTATGTAACAAGTTAGGTAATGCTTTACTTTGTTTAACGAGTGCAATGTTTGAGGGACGAGCAAAGCGAGATCAATCAAAATGATACAAGTTTAAACAACATTGCATTTCCTAACGTGTTTCATACAAGACTTTTTATAATTTTCTTCTATACCGTATCCAATTTATTTTGAAAATGATGACAGAAACTCATTTTACAACGGAGAGATCAATTATGTCTCTCTCTCTCCCTCATGTTCTCTCCCTCTCATTTTTTCTCTCTCGTCTTCTTTCTCTCTCATACTCGTAAATTTTTACAGCTGGTAGAAAGTTAGGTTATGAGAAAGATAAATATGACATATTATTTAAAGCCTGTCTCATAATATAAGTTGTTTTTGCAGTGTAAAAATATACTTAAAAAGTTTATATAAAGTATTAGCAGCTTAAATTCCTGTGTTCTATGAATCTGGGACTGACTAACAACTATTGAAATATTACGCAAGGTACATATTTATATAGTCTCCTCTACATTACTTGGGCCGGGCGTTATGAGAATGAGTAACAGGAACGCCGACCCGATACAAAGTTTAGAATAGTGGGCATTACAGAAGACTTCTTTAATTATTGAGAAAGTAGTGAAAATTGCGCCCTAGAAACGTTTGGTTTCAGTTTAAAGCTGAAGTCACAGTGCCATTACAAAGTGTATCTATCCTTCTGGAACTAAGACTCAACATTTACAGTTAAAAGTTGTGAAACTGCTTGGTCTTGGTATATTCGATTAAACAATTTTTATCGCATCTTAAACTTACACACTTAAAAACTTTTTCTCCGGTCCTTTTATTGCAAATTATTGGTTAGAGGGAGTATTGTTACTTGGGTAGGAAACAATTTTATTTTTAAGTTTAGAAGTTTAGGAGGCTAATGTGGCTATGCTGACACTGTTATTGCTTAATAAAATTGAGATTTTTGCAAATGCTGTTTGTGTTCAGTAGAAACAAAGGTCTTTTGCTATAAAATCATAAAACTTACGTAAGTATTTTGTCAGGTTAGAAATTTATTTTTTATGACAATTCCGATTAAACTTTCACAGTAGACAACCAGAAATACTTGCACAAACAAAGTAGACTGTGATAAAATGTTTGATTATTCTTTTTAATTGGCAACAACATCGTTTTTATTTCTCTTTTACTAATGCCCCTTTTGCTAACAAGGATGGAAAGAAATCGGATTCCTCCGTCATTATCAGGAACGAAAAGATGAATATTGTGATCACTAAAATATGTTCTGGTGTAAACTGTCCCAGGAACTGACCAATAGGGTGAAGTCTGGTTCAATTGCTTTTTCTGTTATCATTCTCACATAAAATTGGTGCACAGATAGTAGGTGCCTAGTAGACAGTTTTCTCGGTTATCATGATGTCGTTTTAAAGTTTTATTTGTAAAGAAGAGTGTGGCGTCACAAATTAAATTTTTTATTTTAAAAATATTGAAAATTTAGGATTCCGAGACCAAAATGATACTGAAGAGGCAGCTCAAAACACGATATCTTCTGTCTTCTGTTGTACCCGAGAAGTCAAGAGGAAAATACGAAATATTTGTATTCTTGTGTTTCAGTTTTTCATAACTAGGTATGAAATTAATATTTCATCACCAGTTGGGAACTATTTTACTTATTATCAATCGCCTTTTTTTGACCTAGTAATTTCAGACCTTTTTGATTTATACTGACAAGTAAAAACTAAAAATAAAATATAAAAACACAACCAAATAAAAATATCATGAACTCACCGTTTTGAATCTTTGTCGTCAGAATCATCATCCATTACATCACTGTAAAAAAAAGGAAATTATTAAATGTAGATATAATAGCTATTTACCTAACAAGTGCGGAAAGTGATGATATTCCGCACGCGACTGCAGTTCATCGAACGACGCGAAGAGGAGCTCGATCGGAAGTCGAGTGCGGAAAAGACACACATCTATTAACCCCGTTAAGTTACATAAGTCCCCTGACTACATATTACTGAAGTTCTCACACGACGCGAAAATACGCGAATGCGTCTTTAAAGGAAGTTACCGAAGCACCCATTTTTTATACAAATTAGACCAACTTGGCAACGGCCAGTTTAAGACTGTCCCCTTAATCTTTTCCTTGGTACCTAGAACCTTCTTAATATTCTTCACTTTACACTCCCCCTCTTGGGTCTATCTCCAGCCTGTACCAGAGGCGAAGTAAGTGAATTTTATACAAAACGAAATTATCCAAATTGCTCTTTGTTTAATGGATGGTTTATCCATTATATAATCCATAAAGGTTAAAACACTATACTAACTTACGCTAAGGCACTTTGAATACGTGATCGAAAAAAAGACCTTTATTGGTTACTTTCTAAAAGTAAAAAAAACATATTCAAAAGCTCTTACATATGGAATACACATTTTTTAAATCTGGCAGTTGCTTATATCTTGCATCCTTTTCTATAAAGAAGAATATTCGTTATCTCGCGATATAATTAGTAAATCGCCAAAAAGTTTCTAGGTACGACACTGGTCGTTAATAACTTCTGTCTTTTTCTAACTCGTGCAGAAATAAAAGTAGGTCTCTCACGTAAATTTTATGATTACAAAGATTGGTTCTCAGTTCCAATACTCAGCCTTCTGCCCTTTTTAGCTTTATGGTATCTATGATGACAAACATATAGGCAAAGTTCTTGGGAAAGAGCTTTTAACTAATCTAAAATAATCTAAAGCAAACATGTGGCCCTCGTAAATTAAAATGTTAGATATACCCAAAATGATTTAAAGTAAACCTTTTGCCCTTAATTTTATGGCTTTTCTTAAAATACATGTTAGGCTCAAAAATTATCGCTAATATTTTAATACATGTATTAGTTTTGTAACATATTATGTGACTGTGGACGCATTGTTTCCTGCGTCAGTGCTTTTTAGCACTAGTGCGGAAAAGTGCAACTTTCAACACGCATATGTGCGAAAAGTAGTTACTTTCTAAACTAATTTTTTTATTATAAAAGTCGTGACTAAGACAAATAGCGACGTCAAAACTTACATCGTTTTTTCATAAAAATTTCGAGTCTGTGTTGCAAGTTGTAAAACCGGTCTCAGTCACTATAACCAGAGTCTGGCTGATGAGCCCCGTTGCGCGTCTACAGGGTTGTCCAAAAGTTTACAACATATGTGACATTATTATATTAATGAGTTATCTAAATGTAAGCATTACTAAAAGTCGATGCGTACCTAAAAACAAAATTAAACCTTTTCACGGGGGAGAATGGTGACATAACGCTAAATTATAAGGTCCCCTGCAAAAATCAAGGCTGGACCACACTACTGAGTATGACCGCAAACCGGTCAAAACGCGTCTAAGGAGAGAAAAGAGATGTATATGTTACCGGACAAACCCGATTTCAGGAGAAACTAGATTTTCCTAGGCCAAACCAGTCTATCCGAAGAGCAATAGGATGAACTAGTTTGTCCTGTCCGATTTCAGGATACACTAGTTTGGCCTAGGAAATATTAAAACTTTCTGTCGTTGTTTTAGGACGTTTGCGCTTTTCCTAGGACGTACCTGCCTGGTACTTTTTAGTATAAACCAGCATGGCCGTAGGGTTTGCTCAGTATTAGTTGATCAGTTTTTGTTTTTAATTATAACATATTTTTTGTTATATCATTAAAGACAAATACTGAGCAAACCCGTCAAACGTCCTAGGAAAAACACGTTCGAAGCCTGCTTTTAACTAGTGTAAACTAGTTAATCCTACAAATTAAAGTAAAATCTCAGTTTGAACTTGTATAAACTAGGACAAATCAGTTTTTCCTAGCAACCCTACATTGGTTTCAGCACAAACTAGTTTGGACTAGGACAAACTAGTTCATCCTATCGCTTTTCGGATAGACTGGTTTGGCCTAGGAAAACCTAGTTTATCCTGAAATCGGGTTTGACCGGTAACATATATAAAGACAAGGACAGCTAAAGAGATTTCTGGATATTAAGAAAAACTTTTATTTATTCGGTCAAGGACTGAGTATGTAACATATATTATGTCTGTAAGCATACAAACAGTTTTTGTTGTATTTCATTAAGCAGAAAGACATAACATTCCTCTATAAATTTCATAATTACCGTTAGATAAACATTTGTTTACATTATTGTTAAAATGGGAAATTCTCCGAAAAATAAGCCATAAGGCTTTTGTTAATATTAGTTTAAATTGAGTATCTCCAGCAGTCAATTTTAATATGGAATATCCATATAATCTAAATATACCTGAAATATTTTTTTTATGTTCTCTACATAATTTAAATACTTATGGTAGTTGTTTTTATCCATTTCTTTTGCATTTATTTTC
The DNA here is from genome assembly GCA_963971165.1 of Philopedon plagiatum. Taxonomy (NCBI): domain Eukaryota; kingdom Metazoa; phylum Arthropoda; class Insecta; order Coleoptera; family Curculionidae; genus Philopedon; species Philopedon plagiatum. Next base: position 10,551,528 of record OZ020194.1, read on the forward strand.
TACTAAAAATTCGCATACAAAGTTTGAAACTTGCAAAACGCGATACTATTATACTATTATCCGGCTCTTGATTCAAGACTCTCTGGAAAAATGAATGTTGGAGTAAAGAGTACTATCGTCCGCGTAACTGTAGATTGGATTGGTAGTTAAAGAGATCAGGTCAATAATGTGAAGAAGAAATAGGGTACGTACTAAAATTGAACCGCTCTGTATAAATTTGCGAAAAAACTCAGAAACAAATTCATAGCATAAAAGTCAATAGTCTTATTCTTACACTTGTCAGTTTAAAACTAGCATTAGACAATCTGGCCGTTATACTTTTAGAAGTATAAAAAACTGAAACCTCCTTTTAAAAATATATTTTAAACGTCTATTACAACCAAGAATTTACTTTTTGCAAAGAATAACCCATATCAAATTTATTGTGCAAATTGTATGAATAATGAATGAATAAAACTGCAGTTAACGGTAAACAACACACTGTTAAGACAGTATTACTATGAAGAAAACAGCATTACTTATACATACATATTTATAGTATAAGTTTAGTTACTTTTACAGAACAAGAATATTGCAGTTAAACGTTTTTTATATCAAATTAAAGAACTAGCTTTGTAGCATCACAGATCCATATAGCACGCGTAGGCTATATGGATCTGTGGTATAAGGCACTTGGCCTTTTTTAATGTATGCTAGTATCTTTTTCCAAGGACACACCCAGGGTGTACGACGCTGCATCCCTCGTCCTCCACGACTGAGATGGATATAATAGCTTTGTTCGCGGAGACGATCCGTGACCAGTCCGTAACCTGTACAAGTTAAATAATCCCAAACATTTATGCGCATGTGCGATTCGAAACCGATCAGGAATTGACAAATCTCCGCGAACGTTTTTGGTGAACGTGCTTGTCCGGAACATCTGCGAATCACTTAACCTTAACATATTTTATTATTTTGAATTAAATTTTTAGACTGAACAACCTAATTTAACATTATATAATGATTAAAATTGCCATAAAGACATATTTGTTCTGTTATGAGTAATTTTAAATACAAGAATAATTGAATATACTAGAGCATATTATTATATACAGATTTATATCTACCTTTATACAACTAACAGCATATGAAATTTAACTGTTCGTTATCGCAAAATACAGCCCGCCCAAAATTAAATGACAATTTTCAAACAAATTTCACACTGCAGTTGCGCGGACAAATAATTCATGCTATAATCCTCGGATCATTTTGACTGGTTACGGATGTGTCCTGAACTTGTTCTCGCATCACCGCGAACGCCAAATTTATTGTCAAAATCAGTGATTTTCTGCACCGCGAACGCAAATAATCGCAAAGCGCACGCGCACTTGTCACGGACTAGTTCCGGATCGTCTCCGCGAACAAAGCTAATAGATATTAAATAACAAGATTTATTTTCACCTGTTTCACAACAGGAGAATAAGTGAATTTTTAATATGTTATAATGATTATCATGGGCGCACCCAGGATTTTGTCTTGGGGGGGCTGATTTGCCTTGGGGGGGGGGGGGGGTGGTCTGAGTAATGCAATTCGGTGGATTTCCTCAATTAGTAGTGTACTTTTTTTAACTTTTGTGTGTCTAGGATGTTGGTCTGGGGGGGCTGCAGCCCCTCAGCCCCCCCCCCCCGGTTGCGCCACTGATGATTATGATGTACTAGCGCATATTATATAAGTACCTATAACAAGTATGGTGATTGTACCATACTACCTAGGCCGCGGAAACATATTTTTAATTATATTAGTGTTCCGTAAAACGGAATATTTATGGCGTCACTTCGGTGTCCGCCCGTATGTCTGTCACAGACGATTTTCTCTAAAACTATTCGACGTAAAAGTTTGAAATCTGGCACAGAGATAGAGTATGGTGACCCAATTATAGACGTAAAGTATAAAAAGTTGAATTTTGATTCTGGGAGTTAATTTCAGGGGGCAAATCGGGAAATGGAAAAAAATCGTGCATCATGTAGGGTGTCAAATGAAAGCTTATTAAAGCGCGAATTCAACAATATAAAATATGATTTTTTTTATTATTTTTTTTTTTAGGAAAACACGCTTAAAAATTGCTGGCCCCCACTCTAATCACGAAAAGGATTATTCAGAAAAATCTGAAAAAAATTATGAAAAGGGTCTTTGATTATATTTACGTGGCTATCTGGAGCCTTTATTTTTGAAGATAGAAAAAATGTTTTATATAAAAATTGTAGTTTTTTCCATATTATCTTTTGAAATCATCAGTAAAAAAATATCGCATTAAAAAAATGGAAAAATATAGGCAACTTCAAGGGAGAGTAGTCGCGACTGACTAGTTAAGAAAAAATATTCGAAACTGGAGTAGTGGGGATGCAGTCTTTATTGAATGTGGCCTTAATTAAGGAATAAAACCCTTTTTTGATTTGTCGAGCTTTCGAGAATTTATTTTTCTTTTCTTCAGGACTTCTACAATACAAAAAATAATTTAAGTTGGTAAAATCTAAAAATGTACCGAGATATTGACTTAGACTTCAAATCCTACCTAGTATTCAATATAATAAACAAGTACTAGTGCAAATACAACAACTTCAACTTTTTAAATTTTTACACTACTTTCTTCTCCGCTCTGTATAATGTTCAAATATCCTTACTGATGCAAAACGGCTTCCTGAAACGAAATGCAAACAAAACGGCATTTTAGGATCTGAAAAGCTCATCTAAATCCGTCAAACTGATGCTGAGACTTTGTTTTTTCGTTGTTTTTTCTTTTGACGAGCAGCGTAGGTTAATACATGCGGGGACACTATTTCATAGCTTACTTACCCTTTCAAAGGCAACAACTGAGGTAGAAAGCAGAAGCTTATCAGCTAGGTAATTTATAACAAAATGATTAATATCTGACAATTACAAATAATTCCAACATCTTGTCAACAAATATGCCTCCGTAAATGTATTGATTGTATATTTATTTGACGTCAGAACGCTTGGCATTACTTGAGGAAGAACAAAAATGAGTGGGTACTTTTATTTGATATAATGCAACCTAGGTCAGTAGCGTATTTACAAATTTCCTATTGGAGTTTTCTAGTTCTCATTAATAAATAGGTATTAAAAACAAAGAATATCTGAGATTAAGCTAGAGCTAAAACCAGTGAAAACTCGAACTGGAAAAACTTTGGGAATTAAAATCAGTGTTCAGCGCTCATTTGTTAAATAAAACCAATGACCTTCCGGTGAAGACATACATATAAAAAAGTCATGTAAATCATAATAGAATTAAAAAATTCATTTTGCGCTTTTTTTTTAAATTGTACGCCGCAAAAACTCGTGTGCAACTAATAGTATCAACCTTATAAATAACGGGAATACTTTCCGGTTTTTGCAGAGGGGGGGGGGGCGTTTTTTCGAAAATATATTCTCGAAAACAGAACTTATTTATAATACAGTGATTCGACAACGTAGCAGACACTAGGAAACAAACCCGTCCAAACACAAAAACGGTTCGTTGATGTTAGTTCCGGATCTTTTTCTGTCTTTTTTTATTGGCATTTTTTACGCCAGTAGAGTTCATATTTTAATTTTCTAAAAACTACGTTTTCGGAAAATGTAATTTTGAAAGTTTTTCTTTTAACAAAAATATTTTCGAAAAAATTTTGTAGGTCCGTTTCCGAATAGCTAAGCATCTGTCGATAAAGCTGTTTTCGACAAAAATTACTTAATTTAACATCGATTTTTTTTTCAAAAGCAGTACACATCAATTGTTTAATTAATATAAAAGTGTAAATAGGTATTCCAGCATTTTCTTATTTATGCCTTTTGCTCATTTTGTAGGGATATACTTGAGTAAGTACAATTTCTTGAAAACCAACTCTTCAAATTTTTTTAAAGCGCCTTTCAAAAATACATTTTTTAGAGAACATCTTTTTCGTATATTAATTTTTTGAAGCAACGGCTTTTTAAAAAGTAATTTACGAGAAAGTAAGGTACCAAACCTAAGGAAACCTGATCAAACTCAAAAAGCTTCGTGTAGGTTTGTTCAGGATCGTTTTTCGTCTTTTTAGTGTTCCGTAAAACGGAACTTTTATGAAATCACTTTGGTGCTCGTCCGTCTGTTCTTCCGTCTGTCACAGGCGATTTTTTTTAAACTATTCGACGAAATTCGAAATTTAGCACAGAGACAGAGTGTGGTGGCCCAATTATAGACGTGAAGTATAAAAAGTTAAATTTTGATTCTGGAAATGCAATTTTTTTTTTATTCAAGGGCATCGTGTAGAGTATAAAATGAATATAAACGATATACATATATGATGTATTTTTTATGCATTTGTCTTAAATATTTTCCGGGAAAAACGCTTGACAATAGCGGTTCCCCACCCTTATCACCAGAGGGAGAGCTCAGAAAAATCTGAAAAAAATCATAAACATTGAGACGTAGGTGTAGACTGACTGAAAATTATCGGTATTGAAAAATTCTAGCGCGATCAATTGTTATAAACAATTTAACTTTTTGTTTCCTTATAACTGCTGAACCATTGGTTTTAGAGAAAAAGATTTTCAACAAAAAATATTTCTCACGATGTAAGGAACAACTTTTGTTCTTACACGTTTTTCAAAATCTTTAATTTTGCTCTGACTCAGCTCCGCGCATACGCGATGTGATACGGCGTTGGTGCCGTTATTTTTTTAAAGACATTTTTGAACAAATATACTTTCGAAATATGTGGTGTGGAGAATTTCATATACCCATTTTTAAAAGAGCATCTTTTGAAAATGCTGTTAAGATATTTTTGAAAAAAGGTACTTTCGAAATAGGGTTTCGAGAAAATATTTTCGAAAAATTAAGTCCGTTTTCAAGAAATCTCACATTTGCACTCAAAAAGGACGATTTCCAAAAAAAAACACTTGGTTATTTGCTTTCTTAAGTAAGGAATGTTTTCAGAAACCATCTAAGAGCATGGAAATCAAAAATGTCGAAAAAGCTTGCATTTTTTATATAACATATTCGTATTATAGGTCTGCTATCCATATTTTTGTGGTATAATTTATATATGTATTATAGACCTTACATGGACGGCAAATCTTATAGAGTGCAAAAATGCTTTGAACACCCGCATAAAAGATAAAGTGCTTTCCTCTCCCAACGGCTTCAACTCTTTCTGGTCCCTTGCCAAAAACATTAGTCAGAACTTCTATAGAAGCACTTTTCCTCCCCTGACCTCTGACAACGAAGTTATCTCCACCTCTAAAGGGAAAGCAGAACTATTCGCCAAACAATTCGCTGCAAATTCCACCCTGATCCCTCCCCCGAATTTCGCTCTTCCAACCGCTAAGTCTGTACTCCACACAATGCCCGATATAATACTTAAGGTCAAACAAGTTCAAAAAATTCTTCTATCCCTTGACACCAAAAAGTCCTCTGGTCTGGATGGTATACCTGCAATTATTCTAAAAAAATGCGCTCCAGAACTTGCACCCACCTTAACTCGTCCTTTCCAGATCTCGTATGACAAGGGTATCTTCCCAGATAGCTGGAAGACCGCTCGTGTGCAGCCGTCTCGAAGAAAGGTTCCAAGTCCCTTCCATCCAATTATAGACCTATCTCTCTTCTCTCCGTTGTCAAAAAAGTTATGGAGAAAGTAATCAACTTGCAAATTCTAAAATATCTAGAAAAACACAAAATCATCCATGACAGACAGTACGGATTTCGTCACCAAAGATCCACAGCTGATCTCCTTAGCTTTGTCGCACATAACTGGAACAAGTCTCTTGAATTTCATGGCGAATCTCAGATTGTTGCTCTCGATATTTCCAAGGCCTTTGACCAAGTATGGCACTCCTCAACAAACTACCTTCTTACGGTCTTCCTACCAAACTATGTACCTGGATCGGCAGCTTCCTCTCTAATCGGCCCATATCTGTTGTGGTTGACGATCACTCATCTAACTTCCATCCTATCAATGCTGGTGTCCCCCAAGGTTCAGTCCTGGCACCAACCCTATTTCTTCTTCACATTAATGACCTACTCTCTTCAACTACTAATCCTATCCACAGTTATGCTGACGATAGTACTCTTCACTCCAATATTCATTTTTCCAGACAAGTTTCGAATCAGGAGTTGGATAATAGTCTATGTACCTATCCTGACTGGGGTGCCAAGAACCTCGTTCAGTTCAACGCCTCCAAAACCCAGTCTTGCTCCCTGTCACGCAAAAAATCTGGCAACGCCTACCCCATCCCCATGAATGGCCAAGCCCTACAAAACAACGAAACATTCGATCTCGTTGGCGTCGCTTTCGAACATGATCTCAGCTGGCACAAACACATTACTTCAGTAGCCACATCGGCAGCTAAAAAGCTTGGTTTTCTCTTTCGAGCCAGAAAATACTTCTCTCCTTCCAACTTATACACTCTCTATGTTTCCCAAATACGACCTAATTAGAGTACTGCTCCCACATCTGGGGAGCGGCATCACCTTCGACACTGAAGATCCTTGATTATATCCAAAAGAGAGCCATTCGACTTATCAATGACCCAGTCTTCACGAGAGAACGCCCTTCTCTCGATCATCGCCGCGCTGTAGGGGATTTATCCCTTTTCTACCGCTACTTCCACGGATTTTGCTCTGAAGAACTAGCCGGTATTATTCCCCCCTTGAATGTCCGTAACAGAACAACAAGAGGCTCGTTACGTATGCATCCCTTTACTGTTCAGCTACAAAAGCCTAGAACAGACCACTTCTCTCGCTCATTCATACCTAGGGTCTCCAGATTATGGAACAAATTGCCTGCAGATGTTTTCCCTTCCCGTCCCAACCTCCAATCCTTCAAATCCCGTGTCAATAGACTACATTTCCGTTCTCTTCAGACACACACGGTACGTTAGTAGGTACCTACTTAGACTTGAAGTCTATGTGGGATGTCTTAGATAAAAAAAATGTTTGTTTTTGTTTATAATATTTTGTAGAACATGTACGAATGGTTAATATTTATGTTACAGTATTTATTTTTATAAAATCTAAATCCGCGCCCGATGTTTTCTCCACTTAACTGTTTCTTTCACTGACCTTTATAAGGATAATTTTTTAAGACAGAAAGTGCATAGTTATAATAGTAACTGTAGGTGCTAGAAATTAAACGGTATCTATTACGGAATTTAAAAATCCCATTATTGAGATAGTAAAGTAATGAATAAACCAAATCTTTAGGAATACTGTTACTGTAACGTTAAAAACGTAATAGATTAAATAATTTACCGTAAACTAACACTTTTTGAAAGCAGTTACAAAGAAACTTTTTCCACGAGTCCAGTAATTGATTATTATAATATTGCAATTTGTTTATTATTAATTATTGTTTTTAAACGATATGCTAATAATATGGATTAAGTTGGATCACTGATTTTATAGAAACAAGAATAAGATACCACTATTTACATTTTAGAGCGATTAGGGATTCCCAAGCAGTGGCGTGCAAACCAGGCCCTGCAGTGCGAGGGGGCCCCGGGGTTTAGAAGGGCCCCGCAGGGGTCCCTTTTAATGTTTGTTTTAAATACCTTTTCACAGCTTTTTGTTTTAAATAAAAATTGATTTAAACTTTTAAACATCTCAATTGTATAAAGTAACTTTTGCATATCGTAATTTTCGTATTTGTAGCTTGTAGCCCATATTTTACGTGCATTTAAATAAATATCTATGTATGTGCGAATTAACTTAAACTTATCGGTATCGTAAGAAATCCTGACAACTTCGGCAACTGTGCAAATACAGTCAATTGAACTCTGTCGAATCGGTGAGCACAATTTTATTACATTCCAGGTATGATCGGGGGCCCGTAAAAAATTCTGCGGGGAGCCCCACAAAAATTTTGCACGCCACTGTTCCCAAGGTACTTATAATCTGACCAGTAAAGGAAACCAGGTACCTACAATTAGTTGATTTTTAACGGGGAAGAAGGGCTCACTAGACGACAAAATTTACAAAAATGCCAAATACCACGATAATATAAATAAATAAGACAAAGATGAAGCGAAAACATTCCCACTACTACTTAAACTCAGTCGTTCACAGAATTTTATGCATAAAATAGTAACTAGAATAATTGTGCAGACTACAAAATAGGTTTTAGTATTACCATTGAATTTGGAACCTATATCTAAATTTAATGGTATTACACATATAAAAACGTTGCAGTAGAACAAAACTACCACATAAAATTACCTAGGTATTACAGGACTACATAATAGACGCTTGCAGGACGCACTGGGTCTTGTGTACGGAATATTTAAACACATCGCGATGTCTGACTTCCACTTGATATATAAATATCTATATTTATCCTATTTTCTTTTAGGTTTATTGTTTTACATGCTGGTACTGCATGAACGCGTCACTTATATTCAAATCCAAAACAAATACAGGATGTTACCATGCATGAACTCTGAAAATTTCGAGAAATGGTTAAATAACGCCCTCCTCTTAAGCTTGGAGGAACTTCAATCATCCTTCTCGGTAACGCCAGTTATCACAGTCGTCAGACTGAAAAATGGCCTGTTAAAAGCTGGAGGAAAGGAGACTTGCAGGACTGGCTTAGAGCTAAGAACATCGCTTTTACTCCCTGGGATACTGTTAGCAAGTTATGGAAGGTGCGTCTCCTCTTGCTAAAGGTCTATGGTTTGAACCAGGTGGAAGAACAACGGATGCAAATTTTGTACTAAAACAGACTACTGAAAATATCGGGAGAAGTAGCAAGGATTGCATATGATTTTTAATGACCTTGAAAACGCCTATGACAGAGTTTCACGGTGGGGGTATGACGGCTGGAGGAAGAAAATAGTGTCTCTCTTTTCATTTACATGTAAACTGTTCGGGTTCGAAATTCAATTTTGGAAAATTAAGGTTTCAAAAGACATGTTCGGAAAAGTGCTTCGTAAACCCTTCTTTAGTAGAAACGAAACCTGCTAGTAAAATACCCTGACATTAATGTCCTTTTCTTTGGTTACCTAGGAAACACTTTGACAATGCGATTTAGTCCGGCCGTTATAAGTTTGCTTTGCTCAGGTTCGCTGCAACATTGTTTCTGTTTGTAAGCGAGCGTGTTTTGTTTAATTAACACGGGCAAGTTTAGTATAAAGTCGAACAGCTTTGCAAAATAATTATATAAAGTTAATTTCTTGCTGTTTGACTTACCTATTACCGCAGAATTACAAAAGAGAATATTGTACATGGTGATTCAACAATACTTTGACACACTTTTGAGGTGTGCTTGCTGACGTTATTTTAAGGTAAAAAGTTCCAATAAACTATGTTTCTCAACAGATTCGTTTAGATGATGATGAGGGCGCCCAAGTTTTTTTAAAAAGTTAGTTATTTTAAAATCATATCTAAACAAGTTAAGATTTTTTTGTGACATTTGGTGAATAAAATAAACACTTAAATACGATTAATTTCAAAGTTCAATACATTCTTAGAGTCAACCAGTGGCATCGGTACGAAATTTTGCACTTATATTTTTTTATAAAAATTATGCTACACCACTGATTTTTTTCAAAATTTAGATTTTTTTATAAATCGTTTCTTTTTTATCTGAGACAGACCACGTAGACCTCAAGTCTAAGTACTAACGTACCGTGTGCGTCTGAAGGGAAGGGATATGTAATCTAGGTGGGAGGTAGGGAGGATTGGTGGTTGAAAGGGGAAGAGAAAGCATCTGCAGGCAATTTGTTCGATAATCTGGAGAACCTAGGTATGAATGAGCGAGAGAAGTGAGATAGATGTTCTAGGCTTTTGTAGCTGGACGATTAAATGATGCATACCTAACGCGCCTCTTGTGGGGCGTTGGGGATAGTCAAGGGAAAAATTATACAGCTAGTTCTTCAGGGCAAAATTCGTACAAAAGGGACAAATCTCCAACAGAGCGGCAATGAGCGAGAAAAAGAAGTTTTCTTGTGAGGACTGGGTCATTGATGAGTCAAATTACTCTCCTTTGGATAGAATCAAGGATGTTAAATATCGAAGGTAATGCCGATTTCCAGATATGGGAACAATACTACAGGCTATGTCTTATTTGGTAAGGTTTCCATCTCTAAAATTTAAAATCACTTGTAATATAATATGTATATAGGGTGGTCAAAAAAGATTGCACCAATTTTTTTTTTACTTGACACTTCTCAGAAAATTGTATTCTTGAGAAAAAGTGCTGCTTGTTCTGAAACCTCTAAATACGATGAGAGTTTTTGTAACATTTGCGTACTAAGGTCATAAATTTAAAAAAAGTTAAAATCTCTGGTGAATAAACTACCTCTATTTTTAAAAATTGATGAAAACTTTATAAAGGGAAATTACTTAGAATCTGATTAAAATTCAAAATTCAATTTGAGGTTTGTGATAAATGGCTGATGCGAGAAAAAAGAAGTATAAGTCAATTTTTTAAGAAATGAGTTAAGTGCACCACATATATTATAAATATGACTAGTTTCTTTGGGAAAAGTAGTATAAGTCTATTTCAATTATAAAAAAATGTTAAGTTAGTATAAAAACCTTCTTGAATCGAGCGGGAAAAGAAGAATAAGTTTAGTCTCCTTGTACTATCATACCCAATATTAAAACTGGTGTATACGCGCTTATTTGGTATGATTGCCTGATCACTTATACTAGTTTTCATGTCTGCGAATGGACACTATTCGCAAATTGATAATTTTTTAAATTTTTTAAATTTACTGAACAGCAATTTTCAGAACAAGGAAATCAGTGACCAAGGTGAGATAAGCATTTGGCTAAATATAAAATGGCTTCGTTATGATAAGGAATTTGGCGTTGTCAAGTATAAAGAAACTTTAGACACTGAGGTTGACTTTAAAACTGTTGAGTTAAAAAGAAGAGGTGTCTGTCAAAATACAAAAATCGAGATGCCTCCAATTTTAAAATCTCCAAATCCAATCACCGAAGAGAAAAACCAAATTTGCTTGAGTTACTCCCCTATATAGACGAAACCTTTCATGATTTTTATCATAATCTAGTAACTAAAACAGCAGTTCAGCACCCACTCACCGAAGACGTTGAAGACGAAGAGTTCTCGAAGAAGACTAATAATTTAATATTACTGAGTTCACTTTCAATAGTTTTGTATTTTTTTCTAATAAAATATTATTAATAAAATATATTGTGTTGGTTTTTTAGGTGTGCAAAATAGTATAAGTAAATTAAATTGTGTCGAATAGTATAAGTCACCAAATCTTATTTATCACAATAAAAATAAACAAAAACTACAATAATATATTATTAATATACATATTGGTGAAAAAATATCAGAGGTATATTTTTTTTTGCAAGCTGTAACAAAGTTTAATCGCGCATAACTCAAAACTAGGATTTTAGACTTATACCCCAAATAAAACCAGACCAGATGCGTAAGACTGTCAAATATCGTGTTCAATCTCAAATGACTTGAGGCGCGGCACTTAGGCTGCCTGCACCATCGCTTTGCGATGGTGCAGGCGCCTCGTCTGTCCTATACGCAGTGCTCCCAACTCTCGAAAACTTTTCTCCCTAAAGCTCCAACCAAAAACACCTAAAAACCCTACAATTACTGGGGAATTCCCCTAAAAATATATTATTTTTTCTTATCTGTATCTTTGGGCATTTTAATTAATTTCTTGCTAATACAAATCAAAAACGTGAACAATAATGAATAATAATCAACGTATTTTTAGTAAACATAACCAGATTGTAATCACTAATTCTCACAGGTATGTTTATATTTGTGGTTAACCACTGCCCTCGTGAAAGGAGACAGGCCGTCAGGTGCGCATCCATTTTCCGTGATCAGCTGATCGACCTGGGCGGTCAGTCGGTCGAACGAGACATTTTATAAAACGTTTAGGTACAGGGTTATTCATTATATTTTGACTCCCACCTACAGCTCTTATTACAAGTTATAGAAAAAAACTTTAAATACAGAAGTTTTACGGTTTTTCATGTAGTATCTTTTGGTAATAGCGGAAATAAAAAATCGGCTTTACAACATTGAAAAAATTAAGTGAGTCATATTTTTTTAAATGGAACACCCTGTATATTATTAGCTCAAATGAAAGAGCTCTTTGTTCTGATTTCAAATATATATAATTTGTTGGCATTTGGTTCAGCCATTTTTGAAATATTTGACTTTATAACTTATTTTTCCACAATGAGAGATCATCAGTTATTAAAGTTTGTTGATTTAATATAATCAAGTTGCCTCGACAACATCGACGTTTGCAATAATAAAGTATTTTTTTTAAACTCAAATATTTCAAAAATGGCTGAACCAAATGCCAACAAATTATATATATTTGGAATCGGAACAAAGAGATCTTTCATTTGAGCTAATAATATACAGGGTGTTCCATTTAAAAAAATATGACTCAATTAATTTTTTCAATGTTGTAAAGTCGATTTTTTATTTCCGCTACTACCAAAAGATACTACGTGAAAAACCCTAAAACTTTTGTATTTAAAGTTTTTTTCTATAACTCGTAATAAGAGCTGTAGGTGGGAGTCAAAATATAATGAATAACCCTGTACCTGCGCGTCCTACTGTTTTTATTTAGTTTGGGGTTGTTTTGTATTAAATTTTGTGCTTACGCTAATATTTAATGACCTAAAAGTTACGTTGTGGCTATTATATTAGTTTTTGTGTTAATATTTGTGACTGTTGTTTTAAAAAATTCCACAAAGTTGTGTGCTCCGGGATGTAAATCAAACTATAATACCGGCGAATATGTTGCAAGTTTTTCTTTCCCAAAAGACAAACAGAGGTGTGAATTGTGGCTGAAAAAGATCCCTAGAGATAATTTACAAGTAACCAAAAATACATCTATATGCATTAAACATTTTGATGAGAAATATTTAATTCGAGAACTCCGGGCGACTAGAAATGACCGTAAGTAAATTAGTGTTTTGGGTTAGGTTTTGATAAATTTATTACCCTAAAAATCATGCAAATTCTTTAATATTTCTGGTAGAATGAGTATTTTTTGGCACTATATATAAATATAAGGGCATATTTTACGTCTTTTTACTTCCTGTATGTACCCACATAACCAAAAAGTTGAGGTTAAATTACAGTCCTAGTTGATTTGGCATGTTTTGGGGCTATGTTTCTACGTATGAACTCTGCAAGAGTCGCATATTATATGCATAGGCTATAGGCTAACTAAAAACTGGTAAAATGGTAATTCTTCTAAGCTTAAGCATGTGTAGGTCTCGGTGTAGGTAGAAGTTTAGGAACTTAACTTTCATTGTAGGCATGTTTTGGGTCTACGTATCACATGTACATAAGTCACATCACTAATAACTGGTAAAATGGGAATTGTTCTATTTAGCTTAAGTAGGTGTAGGTACCAACTTAGGAAGGTAAGCTTATACAAAGGCATGTTTTGGGTCTACGTATCAACTACTTTTAGTAAAATTAAAACTAGGGTTGAGTACCGTTGAATTATACTATTTACTTGGTGCACGTAGAAGTTTAAGAAGGTAACCTCTTTATGTATGTAGGCATGTTTTGGGTCTAGGTACCAACTTCACATAGCTGATAGATATCTAACTCGGTATCTAAGATCTTTACAGAAATTCAAATCGATAAGTACCATATTATGACTGATGGTATGACATAGTTACGTTAGACAGTTTAAACACTTTTGGCAGCGATTACCTATTAAATATTCTTCGAAGGAATTCAAGGGTAAATACGAATGATTAATATTATGAGGGGGCCAAGGGAGTATGAAGGTGGACTAAGCCAGTATATACCATAATGTCAATGTCGTATAATGTAGAATGATGTGTACTTTTTAATTTTGAGTATCTATGTCTATTGTTAGTTTAGATAGGTAATATTTATTTAAATAAATAGCTGTATACGCCTCGAGATACGCCCTTACCTTGGTAACCTAGGTATATTTTTATTATTAATTTGTTATGGTTGTTTGTTAGGCTTCCTAATCGGTGATTGCTGTTTGGTGCAAAATATAATTTAATTAAAATAAAGTTGCATATTAATATTACATGTATTGCGGTAGTGGTATGTTTGCTTCTTGTAGAGCTTTATGTAGAGTTTAATCAATTAATGTACATTGTATTAATAACTATTTTTGATCATTTTATACGTTTAATCCATGTCATGTTGTGAAAATCATTTTTTAATATATTATAAGTAGTACTAACTTTGCATGAACTATCCCAGTACTTTAACTATAAATTTTGCGTTCTAACCATTAACTGTTTAATTTGTGCACTTCTTTAAAGGCATTAAATTTTTTTAGAGTAATTTAATTGTTTTAGTTTATTTATAACGATTCTTTTTATGTTTCAGCGGATTTAAGATAATTGCATTTAATTTTTATCATATAATATGTACCGCCTATTCGAGTGACGTCACGATCCCTACATTACGGCCTGTCTCCTTTCACGAGGGCAGTGGGTTAACCCAGGTAAACACCATATAACAGTGACATTCGCGTTTTATTTAACTCTGCATTTTTAGTAACAAGCAACCGTACTAGATGTCACTAAGCCGCTATGTTAGAAATGAACGTGATTGGCTAGATTTGGTTATTTCTGAGCCTATAACATCACATCATATTTTTAAATTAAAAAAATGAATATTCTAAGTTAAAAAAAAAACTGAAAATACCCCTAAAAATATATCACCCCTAAAAAAATCCCATTCGGCTCTTTAAATCCCTAAATTTGGGGGGAAAACCCCTAAGTTGGCAACCCTGCCTATACGGCAGTTACGTTACATTTGGCGAAGACACGACAGTGGCTGTGATTTTTTATAACCTCGGTCCTCGGTCGGCTCGGTCCCCGTACTTGATGCCAGACGGCCGGCCGATCGTCTCGTCCTCTCGTCAATCCTTGGCTCGCCGTCGCATGAGGTACAGGCGACATTGGAGCTGACGCATCTGGTCTGGTTTTATCTGGGCTTATACTACTCTTCCCGCGCATCGGCCAAATATTATATCCTATTGCACAGTGGATATAGGATCATAGAGCAAAAAGCATTGCTTTTTACTCCATGAGGCATCCGATTAGTTCCATCCTTAATTCGTTCTAAGTGATTTATTCGTCCATTTTCATATTATGGTAATATTTTACAATTTTCCTTTTAAAATACTGCAATATCACATTTTCCATGAAAACAAACAAATTGCTTTTCTCCTTCTCAGAATCTTCTAAAAAAGACCGAATTATTGGGTTTGTAGGACTGTACTGTATCGATTATACAACAAAATAAAAATGTATTACTTATTTTAAGGGTATTTTCTTCCGAGCTGTGGTAATGACAGCTTTTTTTAAATCTTAAGGTCCGATCAATTATTTCCACCAATATTTTATATACGTGTTTTAGGGTCTCTTTCAGGGGAATTAAAATAAGGATAACTAGAATACACAATAACAAAAAGCTATCATCTAATCTGAGGGCACAGTAAGCTGCACTACCGGAGCACCTCGGAGTACTGTTGCACTAGAAAAGGTTAATGTGGCTGAGGTTGGCATCAGATTCCGATCCATTTTTGCCAACGGGTTTTTAAAATATAGAGCCAAAAAATAAATTAATTCTTTATTTTATTTATTTGTATAGTTCGTTCACTTAAAATTGAAATTGTCTGTTCTGCCACTTTCGACCGAATAAACGCCCATAAAACTACAGACAAAGGCCGGGCGCCGGCAGTGAAAGGATCAATGTACTACTGACCAAACATCTCTTCTTTAAGTAAAACTATGTTAACGTTGTTTTCATAAGGTTTTGAATGCATCATTTGCTAACGATATTATATCATGACTCTTTATGACTGGCCAGAACTTCTTTATTAGTCAATACTTTCTTTTAAACTACTTTTATCAGAATACCTAACTATAAAAAAATTAAAAATATACGATAAACATCAATATTTTGCTATATATTCGATATAACTACATATATAAAAATATCTGATATCTTGATATAAATTTTAAATAAAATATCACGAATAATCATGATTTCTAGAACCATTATATTGTCACGTATCTGGATACAGCCCATACGGCCCTTATCAGCACTCAAATAAAACCACCCTTAAAGGCTTGTTTTGGTCTACAGAAACTACCACACGATCGTATAGGATAAATAAATAACAGAAGTAGAAATGTAACAAGGATTAAGTCTTGCATTTAGTCTGCTTATTTACAATGTTTCCTTATATAATGCTTAATTTTACACTGGAGTACGCGTACTACTGATATATTATACATCGTATCCAGAAATCATCTTAACAGATGGGAAACTTTTTATTTTTGACTTTACGGAGAAAAGGTATTCTTCATGAAAAGTTCTGCTTATTGAGAAAATAACACTCAAATCAAAATGATCCGTTTCACGGAACACTAAAAACGAACTTTTTATGATTACACAGCCCCACAAAAAAAAATCTTCGGACCTGTGGGTCGGACATAGGTATTCCCATGTATTTTTCGACGCTGAATCCGATCCCGAGCTCAGAAATGGCCCTCCACGTCTGGAATTGGCCCCAGGGGCCAAAAATGGCCTCTATAGGGGGTCACTATTGCTATCTCCGAAACGGTAAAAGATACGAGGTCAGTTAAATTAGCAAAAATGTGCCTTTTTTAGTCCGTATTCATATCCCGCTTACGGAGTTACCAAATTCTCTATAGTTTCTTGTCTACAGGGGATTTTTTAAAAATAGTCAAAAATTTACTTCTTAAATATCTCGAAAACCCTTATAGTTGGATAAAAATTGTTTTAACAAAAATCACAAGATTTTTTACCTTCTATAAAGTAACGTTATTGTTTTGTTCATACCATTTGTTTTTATTGAGTTACTGATACTAACTTGCTTTTTTCAAATACGGACCTGGACTTTTTGCTCCATTTTTTCAAAGAATACTTTATACCCTTTACAACTGTCCATAACTTGAAAAGAATAGCAACATCATCAGGATTTTCTAACAATACGGACCTGGGATCTTCCATGTTAAGGCACAATTCACAACCTATCACTATAGTTTGTAGTTTTTGTGGTTGTGAAATGGCACATTTACCTGAAAAAGGCCAGGTCTGTACTGGTAGAATATCCTGATGATGCTATTCTTCACCAAAACGTCGAAAAAAATAATCAAGTGATACACAGATGTAAAGGGTATGAAGTATTCTTTAAAAAATACAGCAAAAAGTCCAGGTCCGTAGTTGAAAAAAACAAGTTAGTATCAGTAACTCAATAAAAACAAGTGATATAAATAAAACGATAACGTTACTTTATAGAAGGTAAAAAGTCTTGTGATTTTTGTTAAAACAATTTTTATCCAACTATAAGGGTTTTCGAGATATTTAAGAAGAAAATTTTTGACTATTTTTAAAAAATCCCCTGTAGACAAGAAACTATAGAGAATTTGGTAACTCCGTAAACGGGATATGAATACGGACTAAAAAAGGCACATTTTTGCTAATTTAACTGACCTCGTATCTTTTACCGTTTCGGAGATAGCAATAGTGACACCCTATAGAGGCCATTTTTGGCCCCTGGGGCCAATTCTAGACGTGGAGGGCCATTTCTGAGCTCGGGATCGGATTCAGCGTCGAAAAATACATGGGAATACCCTCGGGAATACCTATGTCCGACCCACAGGTCCGAACATTTTTTTTGTGGGGCTGTGTTATGTTTTAAAAGAAGTTTTAAGAAAAGGCCGCCGTGTTGATCTAATTTATAAATAATTTCGTTGCCCTCCGGCCACGTTATTCTACTTATTCCTAATCCAGACATTAGAGAGAAAACGTGAAATTTGTGTACGTGAATGCTTCGAAAGGTAATTTTTTGACTTAAAAACAACTTTTGCCCACCCTGTTTTAAATGTTGACACCCTACACGATGCCCTTGAATTGTTTTTTTTTCATTTCCCAATTTACCCCCTGAAATTAACTCCCAAAAATGAAAATTTAGCTTTTTATGCTTCACGTCTATAAGTGAGCCACCACACTATCTCTGTGCCAAATTTCAAATTTTTACGTCGAATAGTTTCAGGGAAAATCGCATGTGACAGACAGACGGACACCGAAGTGATTCTATAAGTGTCCCGTTTTCACGGAACACTAAAAATCAAGTTACTGGGTCTGAAACTTTTCAGATTCCTTCGATTTTATTGACTGAAGTCCATTTCTAGAGGCCTTTACAGAAACACTGACCGGGTTAACCCAAATCAACCAATCGGAAGGTGGTAGAGGAATACTTCCTCGACCGAGGTGGTACCACCCCACACATCCTTTAAAGGCCTGGTGAAATCCCTACGGATGTTTCCAGCTCTGGATGTGTGAGTCGATTCCCCACGGTACATAGTACTTATACTTCGGTCTTCGTGGGCTGTCAGAAGGTAAAAAAAAATCAGCTGATATCGAAACTCTTTTGTGATTTACAACAGAGAAATATATCATCACCGGCGATCGGATTACCCAGGACATACTTCCTGCAAATACCTATTATTTATATTTTACCTACTTTGCTTTGTTGTTTTCCACGTTTGATACCCATCATTTTCTTGTGAAAGCGTTTATAACTCAACATTTTTTCCATTATTGCTAACTCTATGTGTCTGTCAAAAAAGTACTGTTGAAATGCCTGTATTACATTTTAAACCAGTGGTTCCCAAATGTCTCGAAATTCTGGACCCCCAAAATTAGAAATTAGTAACATGCGGACCCCCATGAACAATTTAGTTTCAAAAATAATAAAAGAAACAACCTTTGTTAAAAAAATATTTATTTCAAAAGTGCCGCTTTATTCAATGCCTTTAATATGGCTTGGCAATTTGCACCAAAAGGCAGCATGCTATTTATAAATAAAAACGGCATCCTATAAAAGTAACTGAAAAACTGAACTAACCTGAACAAAATATATTCTCTTTTCTAGCAGAAAAAATATAATATATCAATCATCAGTTTTGGATTTTAATGAGAAGAATGAAATACTGTTTTTCCTGTCATAGTTCTTTCTAAATCTGTTCCAAGATTTGAACAGCCAGATTCTCCAACGGTAGTGCGGTCTAATAACCAAAAGTTTTAAACTGACAAGTGTAAGACAATTATTTATGATATGAACTTATTTTTGAGCTCTCTGAGAAATTTGTAAAGAAAAGGGCAATTTTAGTAAGTACTCTTGACAAAAATAGAACTAACTTCATTACAGCAACTCGTTCCAAGATGAAAATGATTTGAAAACCAAGCAAATCGGTGAAATATCAGAATAATTCATAAGTTTTTAATAACGACTTATTAACAATGACAGGACAAAAACCTGTCAAAACATAACTGACCAACTAGAAGATTTCAATTTAAACCAGTACTAAATCTTATACCTTCTTAGTAAATCTGAACGGAAATTTTTAATCTTAGATCTGAAGCAACATCCAGCCGATTTCTTTGTTTGGATTTTAGCAGAATGTATTCAGAGAAAGTTTGTTCACACATACGTCGTGCAAAAGGGCATCAAGTGTTTCAAAGCAAAGGTTGTCGGACCCCCGCAAAATAACCTGCGGACCCCTAGGGGTCCGCGGACCACCATTTGGGAATCACTGTTTTAAACAAATTAACTAGAGCTGGTTTGGTGATATCATGTTTCCCGCGGATTCCTTGGATTTAAAATCCAACGGGGTTATAACAGATACAACGAAATTTTAAATAAGTAGTTATATTTTAACAAGTATATTTTAAATACTTACTCGGAACGTCTTCCAGAGTGATGTTTCTTATAACTAGGCATGTTCGTCTTCATGGTCCGGTCCTTTTAACTTGAACTTCCACCACATGTATGCATTATATTTTGAACACATAGCTGATTAGAAGCGCGAAATTTTTTTTACGAACTGAGTTCCACATATTATGTTTAACTAATACTTTCAGAAAACACAATCTTAAAAGTTAATACTTAGACTTAGACAATGTTTATAGAGAGCACTATAGATAAATATTTTCTTGCTCTTACCACCGGTAAGGACTAAAGCACCTCTACTTCTTGTAACTCTCAATCAAATAGTTTTTCTTTGCAAAATATAGACTAAATTTAATTTTAACTAAAGTATACAGAGCGTCCAAGAAAAGTTTTGTATTCGTAAGTTTCTAGATGTCGCGTTGACCTAAAAATATCATATTAAACGTCCTGTATATGGTTCACTGGTTCATTAAGGCATTCAAGCCCTGCCCAGCAGTTACTGAGCTAACAGAATTAAAGCTAATTTTAAAAAAAGTATTTGCAATTAATTTTGACTACTGATACTGTTGCAGTTAATCAAAAGGCAGTGGCGTAGCCAATGGGGGGGGGGGGCGATTCCCCCTCTCATGAGCACCCGCAGACTTTTTTCTCAGGGGGGGCAAAATGAAAAAATGTAATATATTTTTAAAGATTTTACTACTAATACTTAAAAACTGACAATTTCACAATATCAGGGGGGGCCACGGCCCCCCCTGCCACCCCCTGCGGGCACCCATGCCCCCTCTACTTGTCGGCGCCCACCAGCGTAATCGTGTTTTTTTGGCTTTTGTTTTTAGGAACTATTTTTCTGTTGTTTAATGTTTAATAAAAAAAAATGAAAATACACGATTTTTTTAATATAAATGACTATTTTGTTTTGTTTGTGATAGAAACGATAAAAAGTGATTTATCAACTTATTGGACAAAAAAAGAAAAAGTGGCACCCAAAGGTTTAAGTGGAGTAAGTACAAAACATTTAGTACAAAAAGTAGCTCCTTATTGCTGCTCGAATAAGTAGATATTTCATACTCCGTATTAACGTATGAGAAACTCTGAAATATAATATGGCGTCCGTAAATTATTTCGCCCCCTCCGTCCCTACAGTCTGGCTACGCCACTGTCAAAAGGTATACCAAGCTGCTTTTTCAATATTTTAATAAAGTCAACTTATGTTTTACATGAAAAGGCAAAACGTTAGTTATTAAAAAAACTGTTGGTAAATAATGTTGCTAGACGATGAAGACACCTACCTTGATTTTGCGATTGAGTGTCTTTAAAAAAGTTGGAATAAGCTTACTTTACTATAATGTTGTCCTACATAAATAGCGTTAGGCAATACTGTTTAGTATTTTTTAAACTATTAAATGTATTGCTGAATCAATCAAGTTGACGGTTCGTACTGTAAATAGTTGATTATGTGTTTGATCACTGAACGATAATAATAATTAAAAAGAAATAACATGTGCACAAAAGCACGGCTATAAACAATCACATGATGATTTTAGGGAAATAAATTTTAAAAAATATTTTTTTTAGCCAGTCCCAATGCACAATATGAAAATCAAACAGTCCAAACAACTCTTTCACATTTTTCTCAAAAATTGGAACCCAGAACAACGCACCAGCACGAAAATTTACTTTTGCGACCGCTCCGATTTGTATCACGTCTTTCGCGAGTTTATATCTGAAATAATTAAATATTATATCAGCTAGACTCCCGCCTTCGACTACAAGTAATTATCTGAGAAGTAATTGTATAATTCAAAGTCGAACTGTTGTGTCGGTAAAAGTATTACCCCGATATGTTCGCTGGAAGTAGGGGAAGGGAACGTTGCGGAAAACAGGAAGACGAGGAGGAAGTGTCGCTTTCCGCAGAGAACGGAAACTTTCACTATAAAGTAGCTTAATTATAAAATGAAACATGAAACTACGGCGGTTCTTTTACTATGTACATACCATCAACAAACAGACCAAGAGCTATAAATATTTAGAGGTCAAAACTCTTTACAAATACATTTTTAAGAAAAAATATAGGTTTTAATCCATCAAACCTAATAAGTACACCACTATTAATTATTATCAGCTGCTAAATTGCAATGGTGAATAAGCAAGTTAAAATCATTGTTTTTGTTTTGAACCGCGTTGGAGCGCCCGGGGGGGGGGGGGGGGGGGGCGAATGCGTTTTAAAGAGCACGAGTGCCTGTAGTGCACGAGTGCCTTTTTCAGTTTAAAATGCATACATGCAAATTTGTCAAAAATTATAGTATATTTTCATTGAACGAATTGTATTTTATAGGAGAATTTCATGAATTAAAATTTTTAGTTTTTGGAATTGCCGACTCAAATTAGGGAATAGTGCAACTAGCTTCGGTAAAAAATTCAGTTATACAGGATGATTGTTTTGGAGCTATTAAAAACGTCAAAGTCGAAATTTCCGCGATTTCCATTGAAATCAGGTACAGGTCGCAGAAGTGAATTAAATTGATGTAAATTTTTCGGACGTTGTAGAGGACCCGGAGCTTCAGAACCCTATTGAAACTGGTGAGAACCGGAAGTATTTTTTTTAGATCGAAAAATGCCATTTGCATTGCCATTGCTCTTTGGTACCTTATAATAACTCGAAAACGAGACATTGATGGATCGAAAAACGGATTAATTAGTAAAACTTTAACATCTCAAATACTTTCTTTTTACAATTCATTTACCTAAATCTAAAATCACTGCAGAATGGATATATTTGGGAAAACTGTAAATTTCAATTTTTGACCCAAATTATTCACGGTTTTTATTTTTTTTTGTCAAAATGGATTCAAGTTAAAATCCAATATAGGTCATCGCAAAGAGCTCGTCGAAATACATGATATCCATATCTTTTAGTTTCTTCATTCTTTATAGGATGGGAGCAATCGCCGATTAAATTTCGATTTTTTGCACTCGACATCGGTGCCTTTAAACCACTCCGTATTTTTCCTATCTAATTTGTTTCCAATTTCTCAATGCTTATAGAGGGATAATCAGACTTAAAATAAATACAGAATGGGTCATTCGGGAGCGTATTTAAGGAGTAAAAACTGAATTTTCATGATTGACCAAAGCAAACCCAAACAAATGCTATTTCTAACCGACATAATTCTACACTATTTTTCCTATTCAATAATTCTTGTAGGGTTTACTATATCCGTTCATTACACAGTCCCGCAAAAAAAAGAAGTGTTCGTTCCGACGGACTAGACTAGTCATTTCCAATGTATTTCGAGTCGCTGAATCCAAATCTTTTGTCGGAATTAAAAGTTTAGTTCTTATTGTTTGAGTTGAATCCATTATTACAGAAAAAATGGAGATTCATTGATTTCACTGATCAATTTAGTCTTCACCTTTGTGGTTAAGAGGTCGATAATTTGATAGTTCTATTTTTTATTCACCTATCCCTTTTAGCTACCTATATTACCTTTCAAGAGTAATAATTCTAGATATGCGTGACTGATTCCACGACATGCTTTGAGGACGTTTTTCTTTATCTTAGTTACAATCATACGAGAAATGCTCACTTTCTTTCGGACTATCACAGAAGTTGTCCATTCATATACGTTTGTATGTAGCACCACTAGGTTAAGCTTTACGTTAACATGTAGACTGACACTCATTCTTGCTTATCTGCTGGCATCACTTGGCACTGAGGGTAAATGGCCGCTTTTTAAATTGTAATAAACTCTGCTGAGAACTAAAAAATTTTCCTTAAACGATTTATGCAATAAAAAAACACATGCATATTCCTAATTATTGCTCTCCCCTTTATAAACTTGCCTTATTCTTACTCTTCTCAAATTAAGCTGGTCTTAGCGATGGCGAATCTGACCTTCTTTCTTCGCCTAGGTATTTTTTATAAACATGTTTGCTCAACCAGTGTTGTAAAGGTGAAAACGTAAAAAATACAACCAAATCCTACCTTCCCCTATCGCGAGTTACCGGAAAGCGCGCGCGCCCGCCTCGCGCCGTCTATTATCAGACTATAATCAATCATTTCGTAATAAATCTGGCCAATCAGTGACAGGGACACAACGTCTTGGAAACGTTTTCGAAAAGAGAGGGTCTTCGTTCATGTGGACAAAGAAAAGTCACTCCATTAGCTACGCTACAAAAGAGCCATGAGCCGCCGCGGTTCGAGTGAGCGTACGTGCTGGGGAAGCGCTGCACAGGGCGAGGGTTAAATAATAATAATTTGAATTAAGCCTGTTACACAAACAAGGAATAAGATTCTGAAAAGTCTAGATCTTGATTTAATTAAAATGTCAGGGACGTTTCTATAGAGTACGCCAGGAAGTATTGATTCGCCCTTTTTCGTGAATGATGCAGTAGGTGCTGTGTTATATAAATTAATTCCCTGTGTTTATCTTATAACCATTATTGCTGTCATCAAATAGAAATAATAATTGTTGTAAAGGTCAAGATGTATGACAACAAGCCATCCCCTACCTCCAAAATACCGGGGCAGTTTACTTGAGGAAAGTTTACTAATTTTAGCTCATTAATGCCACATGCTTATGACCTATCGATGTACTTAGGTACCAAAAGAAGATGTACACTTAGTTGCGTACTCAAGGGGGGGATAAGGAGGATATGTCCCCCCATCCCATATCCATATACTCGCGCTAAATAAAATCATACTAATTTTTTGACTTTGAGATATTTTTTTGGGGAAATATAATACTTATTTTATGACAAAAAATAAATATTTATAAAATTTGTAATATTTATAAATATTGTCAAATTTTCCTATTTTTCATATTTTTTCCAAATTTCCATACATTTTATTTACTTTATATTTCGGAAACCACTCTACGTGCCACAATTGCATATCCTTGGTCTCGCAATTATTTTATGAACCCTGCACAGTTTATGGTATTTGTATAAACTGTTTTTGAGAGATTCATATATACAGGGTGTTTTCTAATTGAATGTCAATATTTAAGAAGGCGATTTTTGGATCCATTTTAAAAAGAAAACTTCATATGAACGTATGTCCTAAACGTCTTAACTTTTGAGATACAGGGTGGTAAAGTTTTCAAAAATAAATAGTTTTTTATTAATATCGGTAATACCACTTTAGATATTTTAATTAAATTTGGCATACATACACTTTGTATCAAGAGGCATTATTTAGTGTACAACAATTGTTTTTATTTCAACCAGTGGCGTTCGTACGGAATTTCACCTGCTTACTTTGGCAGACATTGATGGTACGCCACTGATTTCTCGTAAAATTAAAATTATTCCGGAAAACCCCAATCATTTCTAAGCAAATTTGATCTCTTCAATTTTTTCAATCCGATGCACGGTTTTCGCTTAAAAAAATAAAAACCCTTTCTTTGCATGATCATAACAATATCGTTAATATGACAATATCACCATGCATGCAGAGAAATAGATTTTATTAGATTAGATCAAATTTGCTTAGAAATGAATAAGGATCTCAAAAATTAACTTCCTTATTCATTGCTAAGCAAATTTGATCTAAAAAATAAAATCTATGTCTCTGCATGGTGATATTGTCATATTAACGATATTGTTATAATCATGCAGAGAAAAGGTTTTTATTTTTTTAAGCGAAAACCGTGCATCGGATTGAAAACATTCAAGAGATCAAATTTGCTTAGAAATTATTAGGGATTTCAGAAATAATTTTAGTTTTACGAGAAATCAGTGGCGTACCATCAAAGTTTGCCAAAATAGGCAGGTGAAATTCCGTACGAACGCCACTGGTGGAAATTAAAAAAATTGTTGTACACTAAATAATGCCTCTTGATACATAGTACATGTATGCCAAATTTAATTAAAATATCTAAAGTGGTATTACAGATATTAATAAAAAACTATTTATTTTTGAAAACTTTACCACCCTGTATCTCAAAAGTTAAGACGTTTAGGACATACGTTCATATGAAGTTTTCTTTTTAAAATGGACCCAAAAATCGTCCCCTTAAATATTGACATTCAATTAGAAAACACCCTGTATAGTGACCGCCAGAAACAATAGAAAGATATGGGAAAATTTTTTATCTTTGAATTTAACAAATTTATTTTATTTCGAAAAAGTTCTGCATACCTTTAAACCAAAATAATACAAACCAAATCCGGTGAAAGTCTTATGGTATACGAGGACGACTCAAAAATTAGAAATTGCGTTAAGAGTAAAGTACCCCCATTTTTCACTTTAGAATTTTTTTTATTAAGAAATGTTGTTTAAATTTTAAAGTTATACCCAAATATCCAATTTCGCTTACTTTGGACAAGAAATAGGATTTAATCGTTTTTTGTGAATTACCCTGTATAAAAAGTAGATCTCAATGATATAGTACGAAAATACTATTTTCTGTAGACTTTATTGGAGATAACCGTAAATTTTATGTCAGAGTAGTTAGTTTCAGAAATATTATGGGCATGGCCATTAAAAATAAAAACATAAAAATTTTAAATATTTTTGCTGCGCACCGTATTTTACTTTTTGGGGAATTAAAAGAATTTCATCTAACTGAAATTTTGTGATACACTTTAACTTAGACTATCTTCCAAACGGTATACATATTTATTCCTAAAATTACAAACTTTTTTCTTTATTTAGGTTTTTTAATCGTGGTCCTCAAGGAAAAACTGAAAAACCCAAAATATTTTATGAACGTATGATAATGATAATCAGAATGTCAAAAAATCGCTATCAACTTTAATTGTTTAAATAGAACACCCTGTATATTTTCAACCATTTAGAAATATATCTTTTTTCTGATTTCAAAAATATATATAGTTTCTTAATGTTTCTTTAAGCAGTTTTTAAAATATTTAGATTTAAATATTTAAAAATGCTCAGTTTTAAGTCATAGCCGCTCAAGCATAGGCGGCTTTGGAATCACTTTTTCAGTGATCGCAAACGTATAGCTTTGAACATTTTTAAACATTTAAATCTAAATATTTTAAAAACTGCTTAAAGAAACATAAACAAACTAGATATTTTTGAAATCAGAAAAAAGATATCTGTCTAAATGGTTGAAAATATACAGGGTGTTCTATTTAAAAAATTATAGTTGATAGCGATTTTTTGACATTCTGATTATCATTTGTTTATTTTTTTAGAAAATTCTGATGATTTAGATAAAACCCTAAAATTTTTGTATTAAACATTTTTCCATATCTCTAAAAATAAGGACTGTGGACCCCGTTCAAAATATAAGAGAAAACCCTGTACAGGGTGTCCCATTTTCGGCACTTTTGCGGGGTATCTCCCTTATTTTTAAAGATAGAGGGTTGCGGTTTTCGCGACTGTGTGCTACTTTTTGATGAAACGAAAGATGGCATAAAAATATTTTTCATGGCCCCCTTCGTTTTTGACATACAGGACGAAATTGATTTTTTTCCATTTTCGGACCCCCCTCGCATTTCAGTTATCTTGTAACTTATATAAAAAGTAAACATTGATCACATTAGAGTTTTCTACGTAGAATCGAGTGTCGTGGTTAGATTTTCATCAGATGTGATATTTTTCGAGATATTAACCACATAAATGTTTTTTTAAATGGAACACCCTGTATATTTCTTAACCATTAAGTTTCCCCTTTCGAGAGCTTTTCAAAAATATATAACACTTTATAGTTATTTTTTATTTTTAGCCCTTAAATCGAACTATTGAATTTTAAAATTTAATTTTGCGTAGTTGGCCGTGTTTAACAAGTGGTTTAACGTCAATTCAGGGATTTAGATTTAAAAAAGAAACTGGTTAAATCCTGTATTTTCATTAATTTATTAAAATTCGTATTATTTTTTAAACTACAACACTACTTGTTATCTAGAGATATAGAAAATCCTAACCAGAACTAAAACGGCTTAGTGTTTAATCACCTGAAAATTAAATTAGTTGTCTTGAATTATTAATAGCAAATAAAAGTCAAATTTAAAAACAAAACATACAAAACTTTAGGTAACGAAAAGAGTTAGTCCATTTAATCCATTCTACCTCTTTTCGTTGCCTAAAGTTTTGTATGTTTCGTTTTTAAATTTGACTTTTATTTGCTATTAATAATTCAAGACAACTAATTTAATCTTTAAGTAATTAAAAACTAAGCAGTTTTAGTTCTGGTTAGGATTTTCTATATATCTCATTGATTTCTAATATGGATAAGCAAACAATAATCGCGAAAGTGGTAAATTTCTGGCCTCGCGCATGTAAACAAAGCTGATCGGCCATGGGCATGCGCACTGCAAAATTTGTCAGCTGTGATGGTCGATCCCACTCTGATTTTCAAGGAACATAAAAGGGTTTGCTGATTGATTTCCAGCTGGTTATGCAATCCGTGTAGCAGATGACAACAAGCGAGTTGTGCGCATGCCCCTCGCCGATCTGGCTCGAGAAATATGACCGGTGGTCGTGCGTACAAACACAATATTTCACCCTGCTAACTTAACTTTTGTTTGCGCACGCTGTCAGTTGTACGGGTCTATATTATATAAGTCAATGATATATCTAGATATTAGATAACAAGTAGTGTTTTAGGTTAAAAATAATAGCAATTTTAATAAAGTAATGAAAATACAGGATTTAACCAGTTTCTTTTTTAAATCTAAATAATTGAATTGACGTTAACCACATGTTAAACACGGCCAACTACGCAAAATTAAAGCTTAAAATTAAATAGTTCGATTTAAGGACTAGAAACAAAAAATAACTATAAAGTGTTATATATTTTTGAAAAGCTCTCGAATGGGGAAACGTAATGGTTAAGAAATATACAGGGTGTTCCATTTAAAAAAACATATGTTTGGTTAATATATCGAAAAATATCACATCTGATGAAAATCTAACCACGCCACTCGATTCTACGTAGAAAACTCTAATGGGATCCATTTTTACTTTTTTTATAAGTTACAAGATAACTGAAATGCGAGGGGAGTCCGAAAATGGAAAAAAATCAATTTCATCCTCTCTGTCAAAAACGAAGGGGGCCATGAAAAATATTTTTATGGCATCTTTCTTTTCATCAAAAAGTAGCACACTGTCGCGAAAACCGCAACCCTCTATCTTTAAAAATAAGGGAGATACCCCGCAAAAGTGCCGAAAATGGGACACCCTGTACATGTGAATCGATCTTTATAGGTACCCGAATTACATAAAATATTTTGGATTTTTCAGTTGTTTCTTGTGAAGACCACGATTAAGACCTAAATAAAGAAAAAACTTTATAGTTTTAGGAAGAAATATACCATTTGGAAGATAGCTTAAGTTAAAGTGTATCACAAAATTTCAATTAGATGAAATTCTTTTGATTCCCCAGTATAAATTTAATACTTAGAATTTTGATATCAAAATTTGCATTTAGGCTTTGTTTTGGATTACAAATAACTTTGTTTCACGAACATTTTATTTAAAATAATAAATAATGGTACTTCTCTGCTGAAGCATTTTCATTTTTCTTAATTTATTAACACCCTGTACATCTGATTTCTGCTTTTTATATTATGATAAACTTATTTTTTCGACAAGCAGAATTTTTTATAAAGAATGAGTTTTAGTCGTAAAATTAATAATAAATATTTTTCCTCATGTCAACTCTGTCCGTGGACACACTTGTATATTTCAATAAAAAGCGCCATTTACTCTGTTGGTAAAGCAGGTTTTCAGAAATGTGTCCCCGATAATAAATTTCTTTGTTTTTTAAATTTGATTCGATTGATCATTATAGCAAGCTTGGGCGTACCGACCACGAATGGCGCTCAACAACAATTTATAAAGAGATGTGTTCTTCAGTTTCAAGTCTATATACTTTGTTTGCCTATGCCAAGGTTGGCCTATGCAAAATATGCAATCATAAAAACAGCTGATTTGTATTTTGGTTTCTACTTTTTGTGGTTAGAATTTCTGGGTAATATTTTTCCATTATGGTTGATGAAATAAGAAAGAATTTGCAAGAAATCCTTTCAAAAATTGATGGATTATATTGTATATTATTCACAGACAGAGATGGGGTGCCTCTATTAAAGGTAAACAAAATAATTTAGGGGCGTTCACTAGATAGATATTGATAAAAACAACAAATAATTCATGGTGACTGTGGTTTTTTTCTGCATACATTTTTACATAAATATGTGTTCTGCTTTAGAGTAAAGACAGGCATAGCGGTATTTTTTACAGAACAATTAACTTTTTAGGTGAATACAGACAAAGTACCAGAACATGCAATAAGGCCAGGATTCATCTCTACATTCTGCCTTGCCATCGATCAAGGAAGCAAATTAGGCTTAGGGAAAACCCACAACTTAATATGTTCATATTCACAATACCAAGTAGTCCAAATGAACAAACTACCATTAATCATAACCTTTGTTGCAAGTCAGAAATGCAATTGCGGTCAGATATTAGCTTTAGAAAGTCAGTTGGATCCCATTGTATCGGCCTTAACACTAACAGTCGCAGAATCTTACTAGGTTGTAGAAATGCAGTGTAATTTTTTAATAATTATTTTGGCAATGTTGAAATGTCTTACAAGACATAAAATTTTACTCAGTGGTGTTACCACATTTTCTAATTTTTAATATATCGTTTTTAATATTAAATCTAAAAACCCAAGCCTTTCCTAAAAGGAGATTGCTAATTATTTTGCTCTTTAGAGACACTTGATATAGTATAATTTGCCCAGCGAGAACTGACACTTGAAAGGAAAGAAAAAAAATCCCTATGATGCCTTAGTTAACTTTTAAAAATTCGGAATACTAAAAACGATGTAGTACGCGTACGCCTATATGTCAGTGTTCCGAATTTTTAAAAGTTAATTATGGCATCATAGGGATTTGTTTTTCTTTCATTTCGAGTCTCAGTTCTCGCTGGGCAAGCTATAGTTGGTATTAAACATATCTGCCAACTGTTGGTATATTACAATTTTATTTTAAAATATTTTTATACAACTTCCATATTATTAGTATAAGTTTAGAGTATGAATAAAGAGATGTTGTTTCATTTCCTTGTTTTTTTTCTGTCATTGAAATTTTACCACATTACAGAAGATATTTTTTTTTCTTTGTGCTTTTTGTAAAATAGTTTTCTATTACACCTAGACAGAAATAGATTACCTACCACCCATAAGACTAATTATGGCACACTCGTGGAATTGGATTTAGGGGATTGCCTTTTAGATGTTGGCAGCGTTCTTAATTGCATTGCTTCAAAACAATCCGTAGGGCAGATTGAGTTATCTAGTGTGTGCGTTCGTTGAAATTATTACAAAATTGTGTGATCAAAAAACCTTGGAATCTGCCTAAACATTAATTATAGGATTATGCCCTTATGTTTAATACATTTGTGTTAGCGTTGGCGAAAATAGAGGAGAAAACGCTACTTTTTACCGATAAGTAATAACACGTTTTTACTAAATACAAAAATACATAAATAGTTAGATTCACAGTTGTACTGCATTAGATTTAAAAATAGCTTTAAAGCCTCAAGTATCCAAAAAATTTCAGTTTTGCATTAAAAAATATGTATTTACGTATTTGGTTGATTTGGTTAATCGCACAAAGGACAGAAACTACCCGCGAATAAAATAGCTAAAAAAGGATATCTACGAAAAAAGAAATTAGCCGAACAGTAAAAAAGCATAAGCACTTTTCGCGCAAATATGCCAATCAGCGGAACAGCAACTAGTGTTATTGTTCTACCGATTCGCCTATTCGGTGCATCATGAACAGCGCTAACTCTAGAAATCATTTGAACTACTTTTTGACACGTGTGTTTGAAGGTTATGTTTAGAAAGGAAATTCAAAATATTTATAAATTTTTTGTAAAAATGGTGTTAATTCGTGAAACAGATAATTTAATGTTTTCAATTTCTGAAAAATTAGTTACATGGAAACATGAGGATTTGCTTGAGGTTAAAATTCCTGAACCTATTTTGCCAGAAAATCTGACAAAAGGACAAATCGAGGTAGGTTTTTAAAAGTTTTCTTCAACATCGGGCTTTAGCTAGGGTTACCAAGAGTCCTGCTTTTAACGGGATTGCCCGCTTTTAGTACCCAACGTACGCTTTTTGTTTCCCTTTTTCAGGATAGGACAGAATTAATGCAGATCGAGATGCAGACCACTTTAAATTTAATTTTGCTTTAAGAAATTTTCATTGAAATTTAAAATTAAAGTTACTTAAATTAAATTAAAGTTGTGGATAAACGCTCTTATGCCTTCATGTGAATTTAACTCGTACTAAATTAAAAGTAAAGCTAAAAATTAGGGTTAAATTAAATTAAAAGTGGGCTGCATAAACCTACCTTTACTTATGACTTTTGATCACAACAAACAAAAATGCTTCTTTTTTTAATTTTAATATTTCATGTTGTTAGTTCAAATATTTTTTAAATTATACTGTTTGCATAGGTAAACAAAATTGAATTTACAAGGGTCCCACATTTTTATTCAATGTCCCGCTTTTTTTATTAACAAATCCTGCTAAATGTAAAAATGAAGACTCGGCAACCTTAGCTTTAGCGGACACAAAATATTAGGTAGATATTTGAAATTTCTATAAATGATATTTTTTAACAAGATATTTTGAAGACCCATTTTCAAACTTGAAATGATTGATTTTTAAAATTTCTCTTTTAGGTTATAAAGAAGGAGAAAAGGGACATAACATGGATAGAATTATCTAAAAATGGACAACATATTGCTATTACTACTGAAAATAAGCAACTGGTAGTATTTGATAAGACCTTTAAGATAGTAAAAAATATTTTACTTTCAAGGGTATCTAATAAGGTTTGTATGAATGATTGTTCTTTAACTATATTATACATGCTGTTCGGAAAATGCACAGGATACTTGGACAGGCGATTCTACGTGGTAAAATACAGGTAGTAAGCCATGTAACAAAAAGTCGATAGCTCTATTTTTTGAGTTACAGCATATCAAATTTAATTTTTTTTTCTTATTTTTAACATATTTTGATTACTTAGTGTTGTATTACTTAATAAAAACCCAGTTTTCTGTCTAACTCGTTTTATTCAACAACTCTCTGTCACCCTTCCCACCAGTCGTGGGATCCTTCAAACTCATACCCCAGATAGAGAGGCACTGATACAACATCTCTCTCTTTTTAAACAAAACACAATAAACTAAAGAATATAAAAAATACGAAAGAGTTTTTTTTACTAACTAGTGACATAATCAGAAACCCATTTTGGTTTGATTTTTGGGCGCGAAGATTTGCGACCACCTTCACTTTCACAAACACTCGCCGCGGGAATGGCTTCCTGATTAACTATAGGTCTGACATCAGAAGCAACATTGAACTTATTACTACAATGTACATAGTCCTCAACTGCTGTAACACTATCACTAGGATGTCAATTATTTGGAACAAAATGTGTGTTTTATGCACCTATAGGCGCAGAAAAAGTCTAATCTTTAAAACGATTGTAGAAAAAACTGATTTAATGATAATCAAATTTTTAATTCTAATTTTCAACTATACAGTAAGGTTTATCGACTCGGATAAAGAGTACCTTTTTTATTTAGTATTTTATTATCTTTAAAATTACATGCTCGTTTTTAAAATACTTGTCAAAACAAGAAAGATATGGTAAAAATAAAATTTGGATTTCAGGTATAGTGCCCTCTGGTGGCACAGTAGAGAAACATTTCTATAACAGAATGATATAAATCACAAAGGTGAGTCTCTGTGCCAAATATCAATTTTATTAGTTTAGAAATAATCGAAATAAGTTAAAAATCAGAAAAAAAATTGAACTTTGATAGGCTGTAAATAGGAAAATATTGAGATTTCTAAATTTTGACATGGCTTACTACCTTTATTTTACAACGTAGAATCACCTGTCCAAGTACAACCCAAGCAAAACCAAGCAAACCCAACCTGTTCAAGTATCCTGACGCATTTTCGAACACCCTGTATGTGTTTTAAGATTCACCAAAGAAACCTGAACAGTTTTCTAATACTGTATATTTTCCATGGATTTTTATAGGTTTGTTTTACCCCCACAAATGATATTTTAGTGGCTGATAGAACAGGAGACGTTTACCTGTACAAAATGGAAGATGAACAGAACCAACCGACCCTGGTACTGGGCCATCTCAGTGTTATCTTAGATATGATTATTACAGATTGTGGGAAATATATCATCACGTGTGATAGGGATGAAAAAATTCGTGTATCACATTATCCAAATTCCTACAATATTGCTACTTATTGTTTGGGACATACAGAATTTGTTACATCTATTAAGGTTTTAAAAAACAATAAGATTTTGTTGTCTGCATCTGGAGATGGTACAATTAGAATATGGGATTATTCAGAAGGAAAACAGGTAAAAAACTTAATAAAACATGTCCAGAATATATTATATATATATATATATATATATATATATATATATATATATATATATATATATATATATATATATATTTATTCATGACATATCAATCAGCTTTCCTTAAGAATCATTCATGTGAAACCACAATACAGTTGACAGTAACAACTTGGAAAAGATTGATTGATCAGGGTAAATACGTGGTTGCCATTTTTGTGGACTTTAGACGAGCTTTCGAAACTATCGATAGAAACATTCTGTTAGATAAACTTTCTTATTTTGGCATAAAGGGTACGGCGTTTCAGTGGTTTAAGGAATATCTCACAAATCGAACACAAACTGTAAGACTTAGTAAATCAGAATCAGATCCTGTAATGAATGAAATGGGTGTGCCCCAAGGAAGTAAAATTGGTCCACTCTTATTTGTCATTTACTTGTATGATATTAAATTTATTGAAGGGCTGGAATTTATAAATTTGTTTGCTGATGATACACTTTTATCTTTTAGTGGAGATAACTTAGAATGTGTTATGCATAAAGCACAAAATGTAATTAATATCTTTAAAGATTATTTGAATATAAATAAATTAGCAGTAAATGTTTCCAAAACAAAAGCCATGGTGGTCACTACACAATTTAAGCTAAAACAAATTCAACCAGAGCAACTTAACTTACACATTAATGGGGAGCCATTGCAATGGGTTAATGATATAAAATATTTGTGTTTCATGATTGATAGTACATTGAGTTTCAAAAGTCACTTTGATTATGTAAAGAAAAAGATATCAAAAAAACTATTCTTCTTTTCAAGAATATCAAGAAATATATCACTTTTTGCAAGAATAAATGTGTTTAGAACATTAATACAACCCCACTTCGACTATTGTGCTAGCCTCTTGTGTTTATTGGACCAGAACTCATGTCAGTCTTTGCAAGTCTTGTTTAATCGTGGTATGAGAGTGATATTGAGATGTAACAGATATGCGCCCATTCATCTGATGCTTGATTGTCTAAATTGGTTAACATTAAAGAAACGATGGTACTATCTCGCAATGACTTTTATATACAAAATAATTAGTGGTAACGCACCCATATACTTTAATGAATTTATTGCATATAATAATCAGATACATAACTATTCAACTAGAAGTAGTGCTCAACTATATGTGAGAAGAACTAGCTTAAAAAGGTCTATGAAGTCGCTGTTTCATAACGGTATAATAGAATATAATAGATTGCCCAAGGAGATCAAACAATCAACATCTATTGGACAGTTTAAATCAAGATTAATGCGATACATAAAAAGTTAGTTTCAAGCATAATTTAATTTTTCTTATATTTTGATGTCCTTGTTTGTCTCTTATCTTGTCTCGTGTGCCTGAGCGTGTCTAGTTGAGTGAGGGTGACCTAACCCTGCATTTTTGGTTGTATTTTATTATATTTGTTTCATATTTGTAAGTGTTAGCGAACTAATTCCTTGTGAATTTTGTATTTTGACTGAATACTGTATTGACTTTAGATTATTATTATATTAGGATTTCCTACTTGAATAAATAAATAAAAAAAAAATAAATAAATATATATATATATATATATATATATATATATATATATATATATATATATATATATTCCTAAACATCTAGTACCTAAACATTTCAAGGTGTCATTCCTGGGCTGATTTTAGGTAAAACATTCATTACATAGTATGCCCGCGGATGGGGTTGAGAAGAGGACAAATGAACTAAATTTCGCAATATACGTAAAAATGTCTCTACTAATAAAAGGTTTTGTTGTAAAATATATTAGTCACGTAATGAAAAATTTAACTTTTTGAACAGGGAGGATAAAATATACGAAAACGCAGTGGCGGCTGGTGAAATTTCGAAGTTGTATATCTCTGTTCCTACTTACAGGACCCGTACCAAATTTAG
Source organism: Philopedon plagiatum (assembly GCA_963971165.1). NCBI lineage: Eukaryota > Metazoa > Arthropoda > Insecta > Coleoptera > Curculionidae > Philopedon > Philopedon plagiatum. Next base: position 10,587,596 of record OZ020194.1, read on the forward strand.
GGGTTTTAATAGTGAGCCCACTGGGAATGTTCTGGTAAAGAAAAAAAATTTTGCAATTTGCGAAAAAAGTTGAATTTTTGGTGTGCCCCTCCTAAGAAAAAAATGAACACGTCTAGGTATTTTATTTATTATTTTTTTACACAAATTTTACATCATTTTGTCGACAGTTTTTAAATTTTGAGGGAAAAAAATGTGTTAGTAGAAAGTTATAGTCATTTGAATTTTTTTAAGCCTAAAATATAATTTAAAAAAAAATTCAAATGACTAACTTTCTAATAACACATTTTTTTCTCTTAAAATTTAAAAACTGTCCACAGAATGATGTAATATTTGTTTAGAAAAAATAATAAATAAAATACCTAGACGTGTTCATTTTTTTCTTAGGAGGGGCACAGCCAAAGTTCAACTTTTTTTCGCAAATTACAAAATGTTTTTTTTCTTTACCAAAGCATTCCCAGTGGGCTCACTATTAAAACCCCTAAATTTGGTACCGGTCCTGCAAGTAGGAACAGAGATATACAACTTTGAAATTTCACCAGCCGCCACTGCCGAAAACGTTATTTTGCGTAAGGGTAAACATACCTTGCTTATCATTTTCTACCAAAAGAACAAATATGAAATATGTTTGTCAATGTCTATTAAATGAAGCAATTATTTAATTTAAACTATTTCTCATCAAAATGCTATCTACGGAACAAAGGATTTTTATAGTCCAGTGTTATAGGGATGGCAAAGTATCATACCGCTACATCATGGAACAATTTAAAGAGAAATTTGTAGGAATTAGGAAGGTTCCTTAGACAGAAAATGTTGTAGAGTCCCATGTCAGTTAACAGTCTTTTCTTTAACTTGATAAAAGTCGAAAAAATCAGCTCAATATCTCCAAAAATGGCGGAAATATTGAATTTCTTCATATACGTATTAAATAAATATACCGCGGGTTCCCCATTTACCCAATGTGCGTATTTTGAAGCCAATAATGTGAAATGGAGATATATAATCTCGCATAAGTCTATCCTTTCTTCCGATATTTCGTATACTGCGATTGCGCTAAATTTTGTGTTGCTATTGGCAATCTAACGGCGCCACGCTTCATAAGTTTCTTGACAGGGCTGGTTTTTTAGTATAATTGAACTAGTTTATTACTTTTTGTACATCAGGGCATAAGTTAGCACACTTCAAAATAATCCACAAGAACACCGAATACAAAATACAACACGACACAAAGAAAAAATGGCGAATGGCGATCCAACTGTAAACTAGAAAAACCAGAAAGCTGAAAGAAGCCGAAATATACGTACAACAGCCGATGATTAGTACAATTTACCATCTAATTCAGTACAATTTCTGACCAATGAAAAAATTCGTATTAACGCATGCGCTTATACAGAAATATCAGAAGAAGGATAGACTTATGCGAGATTGTATATCTCCATTTCACATTGTTGGCATCACGAATTCGAGACAACCAGCGGTATATTTATTTAATACGTATATGAATTTCTTATTTGTCCAAAGCTTGCGCGCCGCCGGAATATCATGTGACGTCATATGTCGGGAATGCGGCAGACCATTTGTCTATGCAGACCATCCGTAGTATCAGTGGCAGTGCATGAGTAGACTTAAGCAATTTTTCTTGTCTCGGCAGGGGCAGATTTAGAATTTCGTCTAGGGGGGAGGGGCAACATCACCTCGAGCTATACGAAAGTAAATATCACCGTTTTATAATGAGCGATGTTTGACTACTATTTTGAGGGTAAATTTGATCACAAAAATTCTAATTTTTTGGGGATAAGTTTTTAGAATCGAGTATTTTTGTATTATGAAATAAAAAAAAAATGCTGGATAAGTCCATTCAATGTCAAATTGATATTGGTACTACAATAAAATATGACCTTTCTTGTTTGAATTCCTCTGCAGCTACTTTCAAGTAAATCTTTTTTTTTAAGGTGAACAAAATAGATACTAAAGATCTCATAGAAAAAAAAGTATTGGAAAATTTTGTCTCTCAAATGGATGCTGAGAAAGTAGAAGTGATAACCCTACCTATAACAGACATGCAAATTCACGAAGAGAATGAAAATGTAATGATAGTGACATCTTTATATAATGTAAATCAGTTACACATTTACAGAATGAATTTGAATACCCTTGAGTGTACACATAATACCAACATCAATATTGGCACCAAATTGTTTTCTTATCATCTGTCATCACTGTCAAATAAATTTTATATTTTTGATGGTAGTGGTAATCTCATAGTGTTCCAGTTTGTTGATTTAGGAATATCATACTTGAGTGGTTGTTTTTTAAAGGAACATTTAATAAAGTATAAAGAATTTTTTAAGTTTGACAGTGATATAACTCTTTTGTATAAACGAAAGTTTGATAATGTACAAGAATACATGGAAAGAAAAAAGCAACGATTAGGATCTAAGTAAATAAAAATAGTTTAGTAATATATTGGTTTTTATTCTTGTTTTATTAAAGGTCTAAAAAATGAAAAATATCTAAAATTTTGTACCCTCTTGTCTTTGTATATTTGATTGACATTTAGCAAAAGGAGACGCAGCCGTTCATTCATAACTAGGGTTTCCCAGTTTGCCTTACGTTCAACGTCGTCGTCAGATTGGAGAAAAACCAAGGCAGAGAGAAGAATGTATCTTCTTCCCGCCAGCTCGACAACGCCATGGCCTTTAAACGGCAACACCCCGAGATTGGCGCGTGGGATTCTCACGATACACCCCGACATAGCCAGTGCGGTAGGAACACTGCAAGCAGAGAGAGTTTTCTGCGGCGCGGCGCGTCCCAATACTCACTCTCACTGTGCTCTATACCGTTTATACGGACGGGCTATTCTGTTTTTAACGCGTGGCTACATTTTTGGGGAATCTTTTGAACTTTTGATTGTTGGTTTTGATATGCGTTTTTTATTTTGCAGCTTTATTTAAACGTCGGTAGTAGAATGCGTCAGGTCGCTTTGGAGGTCATAGAAAGCAAATCGTATTTATGAATGAAATCAGTACGAGATATTCTTCTCTCTGTCTTGGTTTTCCTCTAGTCAGATATTGGCAATAATGGGTAAATAAGTTTTTAAACGCATTTCGGCTTTACAAACATAAAACCTTTTCTTTCACAAGTAAATTTTTTTAGTCCGAGGCGTAGTATGAATGTTTTCAAATAAAATTTTTGGAGTAGGTATATCTAATAATGTGGCAAAATGGCTTTTAGCTTGTATCTGTAAAGAGTAAGTAAAGCTATTAAACGTTTGAATGCAAACATATATTATGTGTACTATTATAATTTTACCTTAAACATCGCATCTCGCATATATTTTTTATTATTCCGACGGGCCACTTGCAGTATTTGGTAAGTTTCTATGGTTTGCTCCTTCAGTGAAGTTCGTCGTGGCGAATAGATGTTTTTATACAAAGAAAACGACCGCTCTGCGTAGGGGTTAGCAAACGGGAAACTTTTCTAACAGTCGTTTAAGGCTTCATTTTTCTGATACTGTACGTGAATGTCCTGTAATATCGCTAAATCGGTATTTTTTTCAAAAATGGTGTAAGCCTTTCACAAATTTTTATGGCAATGCTGTCTCCTAGCGCTTGTAGCCCAGAATGTACCATATTCACGATATTTAGAGATTCGGCTAAAGACAAGCCTTTTTGTGTAGTGTGTTGAGTGATTCTACTACGACGTAAATCAGGGTATACTTGAATATTATTAAACTGGGCCCGACTCGCGGCAATAGCTTAAAAGTCTTTAGGATTACACTTTAAAACAAGTCTATATTTGCTTAAAATGCTTGCAGCTAAAATGCATACTTTAGTATTTTTCAAATTAATACACCAAATAATTTTCCATTTAATGCCGACTTTCTTTTTTGACAGCATGACAGCATAATAACAACAAAAGTAAATTCATGGAGTTCTATATTTTATTATAAAACTAGACTTAACAATATAAAGTATTATAAATGGAAGTATGTTAGAAACACACTTTTGATACAAATTAGAATTAATTTATAAAGAAAACATTTGCTAGCATACAGAGAAAATACCCTATGGTTTTATGAATTTCTTATATTTTTAAATAAACCTAAGGGGCTCCATATTTGCAACTTCTTTCAGCTCTGCGACAGTTACCTGGCATCAAAAACAATCACTATGTATAATGTTAAGGATCACATTTATAGAAGTCTCGATAGAAGTATTCTTGACTTTAAAAAAATTACCGGGTATTGTCATCATTAAAGAGTTGCAAACATATGTACATAAGTCCAGGGCTGTATCGGTAGTACAAAGCGACGGTCGACAGTACGCCGGCAGTCGGCAGAGCGGCTATTTTTAGTTTCGCAGTAGCAAGCATTGGTGTCACGGCGGGTTGCTTCTCGGGTACATTCTCCTTTAGCGTGGCCATGGCGATGCCTTGTCGCTCTTTGCCGTTTGTGTAGAAAGTGCAAAGATTTTTACATCGCTTTCCTGACCTAAAGTACAATGGAAAGGAAATAAAATGTTCTGTTTGTGACACGTGCATCGTGGGATCTAGTTCCTTTAGTTGCAGACAACATATTCAGAGTAAAAAACATGTGTTAAACCGGCAGCTGCAGATGCCTTATTCGGGTTTTATATATGATCTAATAGTTGTATTAATCTGTTGAAATATTCCTTTCCGCGTGCTTCAAAACGAACATTTCCGATCTTTTTGGAGACAATATGTGAATAAGTGCCCCCCACCGATCCTGTGCCAATTATTCCGGTACGCTTTTCCTCGTGTCAAAGAACAAAGGGAAAATACCATTAGGTCAGAATTACATACCTAATAAAAAACTTTGGATAACAGCTGATGAAAGTACAGATACCACAAATAACCAAGTAGGAAATGTTTTAGTGCGCATATTAACACCGAATTAACCAACGAAGCCATATGTACTTGCAAGTAAAAGATTAGAAAAAGGAAACGCTGAAACAATTCAGTATCCACTAACGCAAACTCTAGAAAAGTTTGACATTAATACGAACAATATTGTAATGTTAGTTACAGATGGTGCTGCGTATACGGCAGACGCAGCAAGATGGCCTAAAACTCTGTGTCCTAATTTATTGCATATACCCAGTTTCCTACACGCTTTTCACAGAGTGGCAGAAACAATAGGAAATATGCATATAACCCAAATAAATCTGAAATATATTTTTTTATATTCTCTACATAAATTAAATGTTCATGGCGGTTGTTGTTACGCATTTCTTCTGGTTTTTATTAACAAAAAAAAAAGGATTTTATATTGCAAATATTCGCGCGAATTTCAAAACTTGTAAAACGTGATCCCATTGGCTGTGTCGTCAAAAGTGAACTTATGACTCATCATGAGTACACGGCAAACGTTGTAGAGTCATCGAAAACTCAATAAAAATGGCATTCAATGCATAATTTATTCAATGAAATATCCCTGCACTTAAAGTAGAAGGTTCCTAAAATCTTATTCATGTATACTTCAAGCCGAAATCGGTCCAGGAACCTTTCAGTTTTGCAAAAAAAATTGGCGTTTCTGCGAAATTTTGACATAATATCATCTTAATAATTTCGAATAAATAAACTGCAATTCTTTGTTTTCATGGCAATCTTTGAAAATTCAAAAATTTTCAAATTTTCGATGTCCCCGATACCAATAAACCTATTTATTTCTAACTTTAACGAAAAAATAAGCGATTTAAATTAGTGGGAGGTATCCTTAGATAATTAACAGATAAAATCAACCCAAAAAGAATCACTAAATAAGGTAGGTAAATAGTGTGGAGTAATGTCGGTCAAAAATAGGATTTGTCGGAAAAAAATCAAGAAAATCCGATTTTTACCCCTTAAATACGCTCCTGGATGACCATTTGGTATTCATTTTAAAGTGTGATTATCCCTTTATAAGATAGTGTTGAAAAATTGGGAAAAAATTAGATAGGAAAAAATACAGAGTGATCAAATTTACCGATGTCGAACACAAAAAAAGTAAAAAAATCGAAATTTAATCGGCGATTCTTTCCTTCCTATAGAATGAAGAAACTTTCCGATCACGTATATGAGATTTTAATTTGAACCATTTTGACTCCACAAAAAATTAAAAACCGTGAAATATTTGGGTCAAAAATCTAAATTTCCAGTTTTTTCTAAACATTTCCATTTTCCAGTGATTTTAGGTTTAGGTAAATGTAGTGCAAAAAAAGTATTTGAGATTTTAAAGTTTCACTTATGAATCCGTTTTTCGATCTGACGTTTTATTTTCGAATTATTAGGTACCAAAGAGGTGGCAGGCACATGCCATTTTTCGACCTAAAAAAATTCAAAAGAATTACTTGCCATTTTCTGATTTCAGTAGAGTTCTAAAGCTCCGGGTCCCCTACAACCTCCGAAAATTTACATTGATTTAATTCACCTTCGCGACCTGTACCCGATTTCAACGGAAATTTCGACTTTGACGTTTAATAGCTGCGAAACGAAACATCCTGTATAACTGAATTTTTTACCGAAGCTAGTTGAATGATGTCGGATGAACTGAAATGTTTGGAAAATACAAGGATGCTAGGTGTAACCATCGATTCTAGGCTCCAGTGGGGATTTCAAGTAGATAGCCTGTGCTTAAAATTACGTAGTGCTTGTTATGGCCTGCACTTTTTATCTGGACAATGTGGCTTTCATAGTCGGCTTAAATATGGTATTCTGTGCTGGGGAAATAGTAGTCAAATGGGTAGGGTTTTTTTGCTTCAGAAGTTCGCTGTCAGAATTATATGCAGACTTCAGTGCTGCGAAACATGTAGGATGGCTTTTAGACAGAGTAAAATTTTGACAGTCTTTGATATGTATATACTTGAGGCCTGTACATATGTTTATAGATATAGGCACCTGTTTGATGACTGCCGGTTTGGTCATAATTATAATACCAGAGGTTTCTCACGGCTGCTACCGCCGCCTCATCGAACAGCTGCCTACCAAAGATCTTTTTATTTTAATTGTTGTAGGTTTTTTAATGCCATAGACGTGAACGTAAAAGTAGCACCCAATGTCAACATATTTAAGAATAGGCTTAAAAAATTGCTGTTGCAAAAGAACTGTTATAGCCTGAGTGAATATTTTTTGTGAATAATTGTACTATGACGTTTTGTCCAATTACTGTGATCTGTTGCTTTTTAATTGGAGAAATAAATGATATTATTATTATTATTATTAACTATTCCTCTATCAACCCAAAAAATTCGACTTCTCTCCCTCCGACTGTTTCCGAGAAAATCAAACCTGTTCGACTTTAAGTTAAGCTTTACGTTAACCTGTAGATTTCCGCTGATTAAAAAATTTCACCAGCCCGTATTAACAAGATGGGGAACGTGGCTGAATGCTGCATTTCATTACCATCAACATTTACACGCTGTTAAATTTGTAGTTTCTCAGTTTGACCCAAAAATTGCCATCTGCATTAAAGGAAGTCAACAGCACTTTAATAACTATAAAATTGAAGCAGATTTCCATATTATAAACGCAAATTATCATGTATTAGTAGATGCTGTTAACAGCCTTCAACATAGTTATCTGTCACTTCCTGACTCGTTGCACATGGTTGATAATGTAAATACAGCTTCACAAACTTTAAAGTTGGCCCTGGTGTTGAAGCTACGATCAAGATTAAGTCTTTGTTAGGGCGATGACACACACAGCGGTTTTCGACGCGGCTGCAGCCGACTCGGCGGCAGAGGCGGCGCCAGTTTCTATGCCTTTCTATTGTTTAAGACACACACAGCGGCGCGCGGTTTTGAAACCGCCTCGGCGCAGCGTCTAATACATCCGCCGCTAGCTGTTTTCTTTCTTGAAGCGGTTCTAGACTACCTGGAATTATATGCGACTGGTCAGACACGGCGGTTTTCAGAGCGTCTTTGAGATAATTTTATTTGATTAACGAACTGCAGTGAAAATGGATGCAAGAAATATTGATTGTGAAATATTAATAAGTGCCGTTGAAGCCCGTCCGGCATTGTGGGACATGACGGTATCGGATTATAGTAACAGAATTAAAAAAAAAAGAAGGTTGGGAAGAAATTACTAACATGTTCGCTACTGACGAGATGTCGCTGGAGGATAAAAAGAAATTAGGCGAGATGAAATTGTTAATTCTTACACCTTTTATAATACAATCCTTTGATTTTTAATATTTATTTAATAAATATCTACATACCTAGTTATTACTAAAAATAAGCAAAAACAGTATAGGTCCCAGTAATGTTAATAATACAGAAGTAAACCTTTAAAACACTTTATTAGTAAGTTTTTAATTATATTAGAAACAACAAATCTACGTAAAAATCTTACAGTACTTAAAAAACTCAACAGAATAACAGACTTATAATTTGCATCAATTTCCAAATAAAAACTTTTCTTACCGCAATGCTGCTTTCTTCTGTCAAATCTTTGTTTTGGCATGCCGCCGCCTCGACAGAAACCGCACCGAAACCGCTGTGTGTGTCTTGCCACTACTGCAGCCGCGTCGGCCGCTGCCTCGGCAGAAACCGCTATAAAAACGCCGTGTGTGTCATCGCCCTTACACAAAAATCCGGATTTCGCGCAACTATGTGATATTAGGCAGTGCGTAAGTGCTGACCATTGCGGCAGTAACTTGCAGTGTTTTAGATACGCAAAATTACATCTTTGGATGTAGAGCATTAATTTTCAGAATACAGTGACAGTGCAATCTTTACTTCGCAGCGTACAAGATTAAAAGAGTCTACTGTAGAATGTATTTTAATGTTACAGGCATTTAAACAGGCTCAAAACTAGATTACTCGCGTTTGGCCTTGGAATATATTGAGGTATTCATACATTGGGTGAGTAAAATATTTATATGCAGGGTAAATAAATATTTGTAATTTATTTTCAAATCGGATCCTAATTTTATTTCCAAATAGTGTAGAGACGCCCCTGGACTCACCTATATTTACAACTCTTTAGTCATCATACTATCTTTCAAATACTAAGCCACTAATAGCATCAGCAGACTTAAATATTTTGGGGCCTTACTAAGTATATCATGGGAACCTCCTGGCATAGTGTAATTTTTCTCTATTAACTAATTGTTTTAGGTCAGTATTTAAATGACCCAGATTTGTTGGAATTTACACAAAATTCTTTAAATTTTGTTTTGGTGTTCGTAGTAATAAATATCTTATTTTGGTAATTATTCGGATTATTGTAAGCACCGAATTTTTTCATGAAATTTTGCACAGACCCTTATTTTGGGTCGTAGAACACGAATCCGAAGTCAGATTTTGGCGATCTCGAATGGTTTTTCCGGAAAAAAAAAATTTAACTTTTAGGTTAGGGTTTTCAATGAAATTCTTTAAATTTCGGCACTTTTACTTAAACACATCTATACAAGTCATTACACACTATTTTTCTGAACCATATTTAGGCAAATTTATGTAAAAACACATTAAAAAAACAGAGCAAATATCAAAAAACTGAAAGAAAATAAACACGCCATCTGTGGTACACATTCTGATGGAAACACGCGCTGTTGCCAAATTTACAAATCGTTTTTCCCACAAATTTTAAAAATTTTAACCCAAGCAAACCTGAGCAAAAAGGTGGTCAGGCTTGCTCAGTTTTGATTGATATAAACTGCTGGCCACTCGAACTTACACATAGAGATTTTTAGGCAAAATTTAAAGTTCAATATTTTCAACAGGAATGCAAATTTTGGAACGCGTCTTGCAGATTTTAAGAGCTTGTTTTTTTTCGGATTAAGCTGGATGAAGTATATTTATTGTAGGACCATAGGTTTATTATATACGGGGTGATCAATGAAGTCATGCAAAAATCAAAAAGTTTGTATGAGTGAAATTTCCGCAAAAAATTTTTTTGGTCGTTGCAATATGGTTCATTACTAAGGTAACATCAATATCTTCAGACGTTTTTGTCATTTTTTGGATCAAGGCCCTTAGGTCTTGTACACACTACTAAACATAAAATTTGGGTCGCAAAATTTTTAAAATGCTATAACTTGACATTGGATTGACGGTTCTTGATGACTTTTACGGATTTGGAATCGTTATTTCACGTAGATTTTCTATAATCTAAGCATTTTATTTGGGGGTTGAAATTTACACATTATACCGGGTGGATAATAGACAAAAACGTAGGGAACGACGCGCTCTAAGGTTTGGCATTATTTAAGTTTTTGTAAAAATAAATTCTCACCTCAAATTGTTTTTGTTTAATGTCCTTCTCACTGTTTCAAGACTTTCACCCCAGTTTATTGTCTCAAAGAGTCATTCAGTTTTATAGAGTTCTTTGTCTACCCCCATGCCCATATTTATGATCGGCTGTAATTTCTACGCGACACGTCAATTTCAAAATAGGCATTGGAAAAATAAATTTGTTGCTATGGAATTAAAAACTGTTAACATTATTTTAGAAATAATCTGACACATTTCAATGTTATAATTTTGTAAATTTTAATTAATATGAGGCGTTTAACCACGGCAAAAAGGGAAAATTGCATTCGACTTCTCAACGAAGAAATGTTAAAAAAGCAAATTGCGCGCATTTAGCCGAAAGACAATTTATAATTTGAACCGTCGCGTCGCATCGAAACTACTGGTAATCATAATTATGGCCATGGGGCAGTGGCGTGCCGTGCCTTTAGAGGCAGAGATATGATATAATGATTTGGGGGCGCCAAATTTGTTTCCTTTTATTGGAGAATATGTGGTCATAGTAGGCAGTGAATCTCCAGGGGGCGCCGTAAATTATTTTCTTTTTATTGGAGAGTATGTGGTCATAGTAGGCAGTGAATCTCTGTAGGGGCGCGAGGGCGCCGTTAAAACGAGGGCGGGGGGGGGGGGGGGGCTCGCGCCCCCCCTAGCCCCCTCGACGGCACGCCACTGCCATGGGGGTGGACATACAAAACAAATAAACCAAAGAACCGAAAGAATTTTAATGAGAGAAACTATGCAGAATAGAACAAAGAACTCTAGAACACTAAATAACTCTTTAAGGCAACAAACTGGGGTGAGAGTTTCAGACAGAACAGTGAGAAGAACATTAAATAAAAACAACTTGAGGCGAGAATTTATATTTACAAAAACAACATAATGCCAAACATTTTAAATTCTAGAGCCCGTCGCAGAGCAAAATCTGTGGGGTTATTACAACACCATAGAGCGAATAGGCGGGCGTGGGCAAATCGGCATGCGAATTGGGGTAATGCAGAGTGGAGCCATTGTTTATTTTCTGACGAAAGAAGATTTAATTTGATTCACTCCGATGGCCGAATGGAGAAGGCCAAATGAACGGTATTTGGGGGAAAATATGGCCCCACAAGAGGCATTTGGTGGCGGAGGTGTTACAGTGTGGGGAGGTATCATAAGAAATGGTAAAACCGAGCTATTCATTACCAACCAAACCGTTAACGCTACTGTTTATCAGGAGGAAATTTTGGAACCTATTGTTGTTCCTTTTGCTCGAAATTACGGCCCAGAATTTCTATAGGTGGATGACAACGCTCGACCTCACGTAGCGCGAAGGATCACAGAGATTTTGCAGGCACAGAACATCAATAGGATGGACTGGCCTGCAAAGTCTCCGGATCTTAATGTCATCGAACACGTTTGGTCTTATTTAAAACTTAAAGTAAGATCGCGTGATGTACCCCCTGAAACCTTAGAACCACTTAATGAGGCCATTCGTAAAGAATGGGAGAATATTCCACACGATTTTATAAATAATCTTGTGGATACTCTACCAAATCGATGTCGGGAAGTAATACGTCGAGCAGGAGGACCAACAAAATATTAGTTTCTCTTTTTTTTATTAATGTACCTACTTAATTTCGGATAAATTATTACCAAAGATTAGGTATTTAAAGATAGGACACTTGGCAATTTTCCATTGATATTTGCTGGTTTTTTTTAGGGATTGCAGGAACCTTTAAAGTAGGTTTAGAACTAGAAATTTTGTAAGAATTGACTTTTGGCCCTTGTTAACCAATCTTGTATATTGTAGAATATAATGTAATAAACTTGTTCTTGTCGCTATGTTTTTGTCTATTATCGACCCGGTATAATGTGTAAATTTCAACCTGGATATTTCAACCCCCTAATAAAATGCTTAAATTATAGAAAATCTACGTGAAATAAGGATTCCAAATCCGTAAAAATCATCAAGAACCGTCAATCCAATGTCAAGTTATAGCATTTTAAAAATTTTGCGACCCAAATTTTATGTTTAGTAGTGTGTACAAGACCTAAGGGCCTTAATCCAAAAAGTGATAAAAACGTCTAGAGATATTGATGTTACCTTAGTAACGAACCATATTGCAACGACCAAAAAAAATTTTTGCGAAAATTTCACTCATACAAACTTTTTGATTTTTTGCATGACTTCATTGATGACCCCGTATATAATAAACCTATGGTCCTACGATAAATATACGTCATGCAGCTTAATCCGAAAAAAACTAGCTCTTAAAATCTGCAAGACGCATTCAAAAATTTGCATTCCTGTTGAAAATATTGAACTTTAAATTTTGCCTAAAAATCTCTATGTGTAAGTTCGAAACTGAGCAAACCTGACCACCTTTTTGCTCATCCAACCTGAGCAAAAAGGTGGTCAGGTTTGCTCAGTTTTGATTGATATAGATATATATGTATCTATATCAATCAAAACTGAGCTAACCTGACCACCTTTTTGCTCAGGTTTGCTTGGGTTGGGTATACACCTTTTTGTTCAGATATGGTTCATTTTCGCATTTTCCCGCTGACTTTTCACTGCTAGCTTTATAGAGCAGGCAACAGCGCGTCTTTCCATCAGAATGTGTACCACAGATGGCGTGTTTATTTTCTTTCAGTTTTTTGATATTTTCTGTTTTTTTAATAATAATAATAATAATAATATATTTATTTATTTGTGCCACTAAACAATAAACAGTGTAAAAAGTAACAATATAATATCATGCATAAATATTTTACAAAAATGAATAACAATAGTAACACACTAGTTGGCACAAAAAGGTAGAATTTTGATTATATATAATCATTCTTCCAACTCCACCCCGATTAAATAATTTTTACAATAAGTTTTAAAAGTTGAAAAAGTAAAATATTTTAGATAGAAGGGAATGCTGTTATATATGATTGCACTATTATATTTAAAAGATGTTTTATACTTTTCTGTTTTGTGTGATGGTATAGTTAAGTTGTTTTGTTTTTTTGTTTTAATGTGTTTTTACATAAATTTGCCTAAATATGGTTCAGAAAAATAGTGTGTAATGACTTGCATTATAGATGTGTTTAAGTAAAAGTGCTGAAATTTAAAGATATTCATTGAAAAACCTAACCTAAACGTAATTTTTTTTTTTGCGGAAAAACCATTCGAGACCGCCAAAATCTGACTTCTGATTCGTGTTCTACGACCCAAAATTAGGGTCTGTGCAAAATTTCATGAAAAAATTCGGTGCTTACAATAATCCGAATAATTACCCTTATTTTTTATTTTGTGAATTTACAAACCATATGAACCAAAAATTTAATATAAAAAAAGGATACATCTCTTAGTTCTCTTTTTATACATAATACGGTATCCGCATTCTCGGCAACGAATGGGATCTCTAGGCCTTATTTCATTTTCATGATGGCATTCTGAAATTGAGAATTTTTTTAAATAACTCTATGTAAGTATATCATTACTAAATACACATGATTTAAAAAAAAAGCAAATAATAATAATAAACGTGGAACCTGCTGTAATACTTACCACCGCAGATGTACACCATCGGAGTTTTTGTAGTGCTCGGATCTTTGCTTGTACCCTCAGACATATTTGTTACAAATAAATGTAAAAAGCTCTAGTAGGTATATTTTGAATGGTCCTGGTTTAAAATAACTACACGCAGAGGGTTTGAATATTTAAAAATCAAAACGTTACGGTATCACAGAATCACATTCCCAAACAAAAGTAGTTAGGTTAGGTTAGGTTCATATTTGACATTTCACATCTTTCATTCTGTTATCTTGGCCATAGGATCTTGGCGGTATAGATTAGAAAAGGATGGACGCTGGGTTTTGCCTATCAGTGGCGTGCACATTTCCTGTAAATACTGTATAGAAATTTACTATTTTGTTTACATGCACGCATGCACGTTTCGCATTTTCTTAAAACTAATGAAGGCTATGAATGAGACCATTATATTATGCTACTCGTAAACTGTTTACTTTTAAATAACAATGTAAGTGTTGATATTTTCTGAATTTAGAACAAGCAACGGTTGCTTCAAGGTTTATCAAATCTACCCAAATCTACTACCCTGTATAAAAAGGCAGCCACGCCCCTGCTGGTGATTACATGCCCAAGCAAGAGATGATAAAGTATCGATTTACATATTGTCGATACTTTGTACTCGAAATACAACACGGGAAACTGAAAGTTTTCTATTTTCAGAAAATGAGCATTTATATACATATTAACCAAACGAATTTGATTGGAACCGTTTGTTCGCTGTATCCGTGCGCGCATTAACTGGTCGAACTTTTTTTTACGTTTCTTCTAATAAACTGTATAGACCTTTTTGCTTTGGTTTTTTGCGAATTTTCCGAAAGAACGGTTTTTTTTGGAACAAGATTCAAATAACTAACAGTGGACGCTCCCCCCTCCATGAATATGACCCTTCATTGTTGTATCGTGAAAAATTATCAAATTCTTTTGCAAATTAATAACGTATTGTTCTCGGAAACTTAGGTTTATAAATTTTATTTATTGTTGCTATTTGCAATGTAATTTTTTATTTGCTTTAATTAAATGAACAAGGTACAAGATTAGACTGCATATGTTGGTGATTAACAAAAATTTAATTTTGTTGATATTGTATTTGATCTCGATTATTGTTTCTGCCAGAATTAACTGGATTCGCCTTATGTCAGTAATATGCGGGCATCATTGGCGGGCATGCCAACATAAGAATAATAGTGTTATATTTTTATCCGCCAAAAGTAATTCATTCTTGATTTTCTTAAAATTTTCCATTTCCCTTTACTTCGAGATTTTCAAATAATATCAATTCAAACAAATTTATTGATGCTGACCGATCCGATCTCAGAGGAAAAAGATTTGATATCGATAATTTGCCACCGCTATTCCGTCTGAATAAAATTTCAATATGGCTGACACTTGTTGGTCCGCGATTTTGTAGGTGACAAAATCGAATCGAAAACAACGACGAAATTCGCGAAAAACTATTTTTTTTAGCTTTGTTGTCATCACTGCCGTGAAGAGGTGATAATCGAAACATGAGGTAGCGAACGCCTCACGGACTTGGTGATAAAATTGAAATGTATGGTGCTCTGTGTTTTTGCTATTTTTCATTTTTACATCAGCCATAGAAACATTGTAAAAGTGTACGATGAATAACAATAATCATACTGCGAATAGGACACCGTCGTAAGTAGTCCCCAAAAAAATAAAAAAGATTAAATAATAACATAAATTAGATTATTTAAGACTTACGTTAGTTTCCTATTTCTGTCGAACAACAGTGGAACAATAGTACCAGAGTGACAGCCAGCTAATAAACTGTAGTCGTCGATTGACCCATCATTGGGGGTACACCTTGCTATTGTTCCTGTTATTTGCGTAAAATACTGATAAATTTAGCAAATTCGTCATTCTTCTGTTTTGTTTATGTATAGATTTGGGATTCTTTTTTTGTATTCCTGACATTATTGTGTTTCCAAGAACTATTCTTTTACATATTACAGTACCTTATTCACAGCTAATTAAAT
Source organism: Philopedon plagiatum (assembly GCA_963971165.1). Classification (NCBI taxonomy): domain Eukaryota; kingdom Metazoa; phylum Arthropoda; class Insecta; order Coleoptera; family Curculionidae; genus Philopedon; species Philopedon plagiatum. The sequence goes on from OZ020194.1 coordinate 10,603,405, forward strand.
GCAACAAATACAAGTAGGCGTTGTCAATGAAATATAAAATAGTGGTGATCAGATAGTTTCATATTATTTGTACCTAAAAGTCAAATTTAATCATTGCAATCCCCGATATTTTGATATTGTTATTTGTTGTTGTTTTTTTTTTCATAATAATAATTGCTGATATTGTAAGTGTATGAAAATATCATTTTTTTTTTGTTAATTCAATAATAATTAAACTGTCTCTCATTTATAGTTGCCATGGAAACAAAACAAATTATTTTTGGTATTTATTTTGGTACCACTTGACTTGACAGTAACATCAAAACAATATTGTCATGTTTTGTCTTCTTGATAATAAATCTAAGATACCTACTATACTTTTTAACCACGATACACTTACAACGGTATGCTACGATGTGACGTCACTTCGAGGAAAAATCTTAAATTGACTAGGCGCTTACCTGAGCAAATGAAATATGACAATGGTATTTTAATAAACGTCAACTCAACATCTACCCGACAATAAATTGACCTGTAATAATATTTTAGTAAACGTCAACTCAACACACTACCCAACAATAAACTGACCTGTTCTTATGTACAAGGGGCGCAAGCGTCTAGTCAATTTAGGATTTTCCCTCGAAGTGACGTCATAGCGTAGCATACCGTTGTAAGTGTATCGTGTTTTTAACATTTTTATAAATGCTGCAAAGAATTTAATTGTTATATTGTTGATGTCATTCTTATGTGGGTTTTGTGTTTAAGTAATATAGTTTTCCTTGAATTTCTGAATGAATTTCAGGATGCCACACAAAAATACATATATGTACCTAATTATGTTTTATGTATTTTTATTGGAATACAGTTTGTAGCCTTTAAACCAAACCTAACAGAAAAAGTGCGGTAATTATTTAGATTAGTGGAAACAGCGAATTTTTTCATGAAATTTTGCACAGACCCTAATTTTGGGTCGTAGAACACGAATCCGAAGTCAGTTTTTGGCGGTCTCGTATCGTTTTTCGAAATTTTTTTTTTTTAACTTTTAGGTTAGCTTTTTCAATGAATTTCTTGAAATTTCGGCACTTTTACTTAAACACATCTATACAAGCATTACACACTATTTTTCTGAACCATATTTAGGCAAATTTATGTAAAAACACATTAAAAAAACAGAGAAAATCTCAAAAAACTGAAAGAAAATAAACCTCGAAATTTCTGATGGAAAGACGCGCTGTTGCCAAATTTACAAATCGTTTTTCTCACAAATTTTAACAATTTTAACCCAAGCAAACCTGAGCAAAAAGGTGGTCAGGTTTGCTCAGTTTTGATTGATATAGATACATATATATCTATATCAATGAAAACTGAGCAAACCTGACCACCTTTTTGCTCACCCAACAAATTTAAAGAAATTCATTGAAAAGGCAAACCTAAAAGTTTAAACAAATTTTTTACGAGACCGCCAAAAACTGATTTCGGATTCGTGTTCTACGACCCAAAATTAGGGTCTGTGCAAAATTTCATGAAAAAATTCGCTGTTTACGTTAATCTAAATAATTACCGAAACGTGAAACTGACCTAAGGCACGATATCGCTTGCAGCCCATATTATATTCTTCAAAAGTGCCATAAATGTTAATGGATAAATATCACTTTTCACGTCACGCTTTTACACGGACTCTGGTAGCAACTGTTACTTGTGATTTTTAGATATCAGTGAAAAAATATCAGATCGTGAAATATCGCTCTTCTCTAATTTGATCAGTCTCTTTAATAACAGAAAGTAAGTAAACAAAATGTCGAACCCAAATAAACAATTTTTATGTGATTTTATTGAGCTATACAAAAGCTTTCCATGTTTATGGAAAATAAAAAGTAAAGAGTACAGTGATAGAAATAAAAAATCCGCAGCGTATGAAGTATTAGTAAAAAGAACTGAAGGAAATTGATTCGGAGGCAAATAGGGAAACAGTAGTGAAAAAAATTAATAATTTAAGAAGTTCTCTCCGAAAAGAACTGAAGAAAGTTTCAAAGATCCAAGTAAGGGGGGCTGGTTCAGAAGACATTTATACTCCCAATTTATGGTATTATGAGTTACTGCTATTTTTAATAGATCTATTCTATTCTATTAACTAACCGTTGTTTTTTTTGCTTTTTCTTTATTATACAAGCAAGCAGAATACAAGACAAAGCTGTATCGCGAGAAGCCATTTTCACTGTACAAAAAATATGCCTAAACTGCGTTTGTCATCGTGTGTTTACTGTAGAAAAAAACTGTGTTAAAATCTGTGCTAAAAACTGAGCGTGTTTGCGACAGGTACAGGTTAATTTGCGCAAATTGACCGGCACAGTCAGCGTGTGCAAAAAAACGGAACGTCTGTGGGAGCCTTTAGGTGCGTTTCCTATGGAGCGGCTGCCGCACAGCGTCTGACGCCTAGTACTGCTCATGTGACAATTTAATGTATCCGTTTCTTTTCGAGCGTCAGACGCAAGCTTCAACGTCAATGGATTACTGGCGTCAGCCGGCCGCTGGGCGGCAGCCGCGAGCGTCAGCCGCCCCATAGGAAATGCACCTTTAAGACCTTAATTTAAACCAGTACCATGAAGAAGATATTATACCGCGCAGGTCGGCGTGGCCATTTACGTCACGCCGTGTCCAATTCCGCGATATTTTGTAAACGAAACACGTCTTTTTTAAGATCGCGTTGTGTTTTCAACTATTTTTTGGTGTATTTATATTACTTTTAGGAGTTTAAGAGTAAAAATGAGATGTGCTATGTATGGTTGTGATGTGGACAATCAATGTAATCAATGTATGTATTTATCCCTTTATTTATATGATTATTTTAAGTCATATACTATAAAATTTGTATTATAAGCAGGAGGCAAAGTATATTGCCAATAGAATTTATATAAAATCGCCTATAACTAACGTAACTTCTATATTGCGCGTTATAAATTTCAAAAATAAGACACAGTGTGACGTTATGCGCGAACTCGGACGAATTTGACACAGTTTGGTATCATACCTTCTTTTATTTGTATCAAGTATCATGAACCAGTACTAAATCTTAAACCTTTTTAGTGAATCAGAACGTTGGTGTTTTGCATTAAGTAATGTTTTTTTTTTAAATTTTTTTCCGAGTTTTTTTCAGTAAAAATATACAAAAATCTTTTACCATTTTGAAGAGCAGCTGTTGTTCAATAAAAAAGTTCTGCTTATTTATAAAAACAGGCCCAATGGTCATTTACCAAGGGCATTAAAAAAAAGAGAGTAATGTGATAATTAAAAAATCACTTTCATTTTGTATTATTTTTTGTGGAAAAACAGTACCTATGTACCTAGCTATTCAGAAATACATTTTATAACTTTGTTACTAAACCAAGTCTACTTATTAAAATCCAAGTAAATTTTTACATAGGTAGTTTTCTGAGCCTGATATCCTCTATTTTTGTAAATTGATCAGAAACAAATTTTATGTCCATGAAATAAATCAAATATTTAGCTGCGATTTGTTTGGTAGTTTGGTTGTCAAATTATTTTATTCCTGGAATGTGTTGCTTAAATGAATTTAGTTGTACTTATTATTGTGAAAATTAAGTACTAAAATTGCCCTTTTTTATAAATTTGCTAAAAACATGAACAAATTTATAGTATAAAACTTAGTTGTCTTATTATTCTTACACTAACTTGTCTTCTTCAATTGTCAGTTTAGACCAGTTTATTGTTGGAGAATCTGGCCATTATTGATTTGACCTTTATCTCAAAGTCTAACTCTCGGGATTCACTCAAAAGGTTAAGACATAATGTAGTCCCTGTCAACTTTAAGTCATATTCATATAAAAAAATTTTTTTTTTTGTTTGGATATGCAGACTGTCCAAGATATCGAAAGTATTTAGTCCATTTATTGAGGTCAGAAAATCTAATTTTATTAACAGATGTTAAAAAGGAAACAGTAGGGGGTAGGGCGGATAAAAAGAAGGACCAGCTGGGCATTTCTCCAAAAATGTTCTTAACTAATGGGTCATTTTCGGGGTTAGTAAGGTCAGAAAATCTAATTTTGTCCAACATAGTATATTAAAATAATTAAGGGGGGGGGGGGGTGATAAAAAGCAATAGTTAGAAATTTCTTTAGAAAAATGTTAACTAATATGTCATTTTCGGAGTTATTGAGGTGAGAAAATCTTATTTTGTGTAATATATAGGTACATACAGTGAGGGCATAAAGTCTGGAAACACCTAGTTTTTGACGAAACTATACATTTTCGGAAGAAACGCCGAAACACGTCGACTTTCTTCTCATTTTCTACATATTCTAAAAATATTTGATTATATACAGGGTGTGCCATAAAAGTTGGGCATTTGTCAAATTTGATTTTTTAAATAGAACACCCTGTATATTATTCCATTTTTGAATTGTGCGTTAGAAAATTAACATCTTTTGTATAAACCACCCTTCCTCTAAAGTCAATTGTTTGCGAGATATTGCAACTTGAAAATTGGTAATTCTTACACCTTGAATTATTGCACTACCCTGGAAACCAGCATGTCTCATTATGATAGTTGTGTCAAAAATCAAACACATTTAAATAAGATAGTAATTTGTATTTTAAAATATGCTTTCCGAGACCCAAAGGATTGAAATCCTTATGATGTTTGGCTGGGGAGATCGTCGTAGGCATCTTGACGAAGTTTGCGAACTTTTTAATAATACACATCCAGAGCGACAAGCAATTACAAAATCGACGGTCAGCAAAATTATCAAAAACTTTCATGAACATGGGACTGTAAAAGATCTGCCCAGGACAGGTAGGCCCAAATTAGATGATAATATTAAATTAGATGATTTACTCAGTTACAACGAGAATCCACATTTGTCAACCCATCAAGTGGCATTAGATTTAAACGTGTGTCAGTCATCAGTGAAAAATATTCTGCATAAAGAGAAATATCATCCATACAGAATAAGACTAATATATGAATTAAACGAAGATGACTATGCCCGCCGACTCCAGTTTTGTGAAAATATGCAACAACGGTGCAACATGGATCCCTTGTTTTGTGCAAATGTTTTATTTTCGGATGAAGCTACCTTTTTCTCAATGGTGCTGTCAACCGGCAAAACTGTAGGTATTGGTCTAAAGAGAATCCCCATTGGGCTCAAGTGGCTCATACGCAACATCCCGAAAAAGTCAACGTTTGGGCAGGAATATTTCAAGACCAGATTGTTGGTCCCTATCCTAAATTTGACAGGCCAAATGTATCTAGACTTTTTGCAAGTAGAGTTAATTCCATCCTTAGCTCAGCGGTATCCAGGTGATGAGCCTGATACACGAGCCTTAACAATGTGGTTTCAACAAGATGGGGCCCCACCTCACTATGCGCTAGCTGTTAGGCAATATCTCAACGAGATATTTCCTAACAGGTGGATAGGACGTCGTGGCCCCATAGAATGGCCTGCGAGGTCACCGGATTTGACCCCCCTTGATTATTTCCTGTGGGGTTATTTAAGAAGTAAAGTTTACTTTAACAGACCTCCTAACATAGAAGCTTTAAAAAATCGTATAAGGGATGAAATTCGGCAAATTTCACCACCTTTCATCCGTAACGTACAAGAGGAGTTTATGGATAGGCTAGGATATTGCCGGTAAGTTAACGGTCAACAATTTCAGCATTTGCTGCGTTAAAATTGTCTCAGTTGGATTGTTGTTGTTAAAATAAAAATGTGTTAAATTATTATTTGACTTTATTTAATTTTGCGGGCTAACAATTTTCAAGTTGCAATATCTCGCAAACAATTGATTATAGAGGAAGGGTGGTTTATACAAAAGATGTTGATTTTCTAACGCACAATTCAAAAATGGAATAATATGCAGGGTGTTCTATTTAAAAAATCAAATTTGACAAATGCCCAACTTTTATGGCACACCCTGTATATAATCAAATATTTTCAGAATGTGTAGAAAATGAGAACAAAATCGACGTGTTTCGGCGTTTCTTCCGAAAATGTATAGTTTCGTCAAAAACTAGGTGTTTCCAGACTTTATGCCCTCACTGTATATAACAAATTAACGGAGGGGGGAGAAGGGATAAAAAGGAGCAGTCTCTCCAAAAATTTTAACTAATGTGTCATTTTTGAGTTTATTAAGGTCAGAAAATCTAATTTCGTACAACAGATGGTAAAAACAATTAAGGGCAAGGGAGGGGGGATAAAAAACTGCGGATGGGAATTTCTTTAAAAATGTTAATTGCGTAATATGTCATTTTCATTCATGTACATTGATTTTATATCTGTTTCATATTAGATAGGGTTTTTTAGGATCATAACATGGTAAGGCTACAGTATGACGTTATCATGTCCAGACGATCTGGTTGTTAAAATTTCCGCACGGAATGTAGTTTTAGGTACAGGTTAATTTATTATAGCATAGCATACTAATATTAGGTTACTTGTTGGCTTTGTTACAAGAACTTGTTCTTTATAGTAATAAAGCATATTTTGATTGATTGATTGATACTATGACCTTGTTTAGTTTTTTCGCCAATTTATAAAGAAAAGGACAATTTTCGTACGTATTTTCCACAATAATTGAACCAAATATATTCTAGCAACACGATCCAAGATGAAAATCATTTTGAAACTAAGCAGATCGCAGAAATATATAACTCGTTCGTTTTGACCACTTATTAACAATGACAGGACAAAAAACTGTTAAAATATAACTGATCAACTAGAAGTTTCTTAATTTAAACCAGTACTTAATTCTTAAACCTTCTTAGGGCCGTTTGCACGAACTAGATAAGCAAGGCTTAAAAATAAGCTAACATATGGCCGTGAATAGACTGTATTAAGTATAAAACAGAAAAATCACATTCATATGACGGCTTAAATTTAAGCCTCGCTGCGACAGTTCCATACAGTTCGTGCAAACCGCCATTAGTGAATCTGAACGGTCATGTTTATGGTTCTTGTAACCTAACTTTTTATTAGTTGTAAAAATATCAGAGTATGAGAGAGAAAGAAGATGAGAGAGAGAGAGAGAGAAAAAATGAGAAAGGACGCCAGAGAGAGGGAGAAAGAGAGAGACATAATTGACCTCTCCGTTGTAAACTGGGTTTCTGTCATCATTCTCAATTCAAATTGAATACCCTCGTGAATAGATCGTAATTGTTGCAAAACAATAAGAGAGAAAAAAATCCAACTTGCGAACTATAAATAGCTGCAATTAAAACAGTTCTCATTCCATTTTTGATAAATTTGAATGTTAAGTTCTAAATGGGAAATAGGTAGGGGAAGTGGGGGATAGTTGATCACAAGGGATAATTGATCAAATTACCGTTTCCTGAAACCTATATTATTTAAAGCCAGTTCATTGATTTGGAATAGAAGTATTACATATTTGCAACCCCGCAAAATTTTCGCGGCAATAATCGATATCAGTCGACGTTTAGATTCTGTACGAGGAACAGCGCTTTTCGAATGCACCAACGATAAAAATTTTGTAAAAGAATTTTTGTTTGTTATTCGAATATTATTGTACTTTTGGTGTTTTGGCCTATTTTAATTCAACTTGTTGATATTGTGCATCTGTTGAAGATATTGTAGTAATTTTACATTTCAAGGTAAGTGATATGTTTTAATTTTTTAACATGCATTTTCAAAGAGATACTTGATCAGGTGATACTTGGGAATATTTAATCAGGTGATCAAGTATCCCTAAATACTACCTAGCATTTTTGTTTAATTTTATAAACTTGCAGTTTCTTTTTTGTAGATGCCGAGGTTTTATAAACCCAAAGAAGGCACAAAACCTAGAAGAAAAATAAATGAAGAAAACATGAAGGCGGCTCTTATAGAGACACTGGGAAAAGCAAGTCCAATTCAAGCAGTCTCAAAAAGATATGCCGCATTATTTCTTTAAAATGTGCAGATGAAACTAAAAAATTGTTTTCGTTAGTAGAGTATGATGTAAGCGATGTTGGATTTGACGACATTATTGGATTGGCTTCAGAGAAAAATATTAGTTTAAAAGGGGGAAGAATGTATTACTCTTTCGTGAAAGCCCTGGATATTTGAAAGTGCTTAGTAGAAGTACCTACTCTTTATATAATTATATGTACCACTTTTATCATTTCCTAGATATAAGATACCTATAACTTTAATGAAGTATTTTATTCTAGTTTAGTTTTCATAAGCCTCTGGATTTTTAAAATGGTTGAAAAACATTTAAGTTTATACTTACCTTTATTCTGTACCAATATATATTTAAACCATGTAGCAAAATAAACTTACTTTTTTAAAATAAATAATTTTATTTTGTTCTTTTGAGTTAAGGTTGCTTTTTATTTAATCAGTGATCAAGTCTCCCTAGGCCTTGCTCAAGTATCCCACCTAATGGGGATATGTACTTGATTCTTTTACACTATTTTTTAAATACAATAATAGACTTGTTAGTACTTGTTTATTTTTAAATCGCTAAATTTGTAAAAGAGCATATGCAAGAATGTTGTTACTTTAGTGTGTTTTCATTTTTGTGACCTAATTTATTCAAAGTCTCATAAATATTGATCTAATGTAAAACTATGATCAACTATCCTCCACTCCCCCTATGCTAGAATAGTTTATTAATTTTTTTTATGTATTTTCAAGTAAGTGACATAAAAGCACGAATTAACCTATTGGCACAAAACTATAAGCAATTTAACTACTCTTTATATGCTAATTAATTGCCACATTTTTGTGTCCACTTTCTAAGTAAATAAAAACGTTGGTACATTTTTTAAATGTTTTTTGTTAATGATATTATCTCAAGACACGCCATAATAACAAAAAAAAAATTAATCCTTTAAAGATGTGGATTCACTAGTTTTATATTTACAGTTAATTTTTGTAAATTATGGATAAGGTATTAAGATATATGACTTTACACGATAATAATTTACTTGTTGTGTTCAAGGTTTTTCTGCTGAACCAAAACGTTAAGAGCAGTATTTAGCACCCATTACTATTAATTATAGTCGGACCATCAAATTTCCTATTTCTTAAACACTCAAGAAATTTTTTTGTGCGAGTTAGCTACGGAGTCTCCCTTAATTTGGCCGGAACATAATTTGGACGTCACTTCCGGTTACATTTTTAACTGTCTTATGTCATGAACCACAGGAATGAAATTGCCGTGAAAATTTCGGTCTCAGAGAGTACTATCACGGGGTACCATGCCTCACCCTGCCGTAACTTCTTGGCAGCTCTAATTCTATAATGTTAGGGCGTTAGGGCTGGAGGGTGAGGTCTGGCACCCCATGATAATAGTACCATTGATGTTGAATGAAATAGATAGCATTATTTACATTTTAGAGCAATCAGGGATTCCCGAGTTATTTAAAACCCGCCGAACGACAGCCCACATAGACTTCAAGCCTAAGTACTAACGTACCATGGGCGTCTGAAGGGAAGGGAAATGTAATCTATAGATACCGGATTTAAAGGATTGGACGTTGGAAGGGGAGTGGAAAACATCTGCAGGCAGTCCGTTCCAAAATATGGCGACCCTAGGTATGAATGAGCGAGAGAAATGGAATGTTCTTGGCTTTTGTGTCTGGACAGTAAATACGTGACGCGTCTCTTGTTGTTCTGTTAGGGACCGTCAAGGGAGGAATTATAGCAGCTAGTTCTTCAGAGTAAAATCCGTGGAAGTATCGGTAGAAAAGGGATAAATCACCAACAGTGCGGCGATGAGAGAACTGTGAGGACTGGGTCAATGATGAGTCGAGTCGCTCTGTTTTGGATGCAATCAAGGATGCTCATTGCAAAAATACGGTACCTATGTTGTTTGTAAATTTTGTTCCAGTGAATATGTCAAAAGCAACATAATATCCTTTCATTCAAAATCACAGTATCCTACTTGTAATGTATATGTATTTATAGGTACTGATTTAAAATCATTTTTTAAAGAGTGTTTTCGGACAATTCTCAAAATCGAGAATGTTGTTGAGAATATTTTCCATTTTTTTGTTCTCGAGAATTTTCCGTCTCTACCGGAAGTGACGTCCAAATTCTATGTTCCTGCTAAATTAGCATCATAGTAAGTAGAACGGTATAACTGTTGCCGCGCGGCGGTTATGTATAGCGGGAACAGTTATACAGCTCTAATAATAATGGAGGATATCTGTTTGTCTAAGTCCATTACGGATGAGTTGTTATTTTGCAACCTGTTATTTACAACTATTATTTGGAAGGAACAGTTCCCAACAGTTGTCTGTCTCAAAAAATACGACAATTTCACCGCGCTGAAAGAAGATGGAAAATAAAACAAGGTGGTGCAGGACAATAACGATTTCGGGCAGTTTTGCTGCTACATGATGATAAGAAGCATTAGACGTTTTCAGATGGCTTTCGTTACGGTAGCGGTTGACAGATAAACAATGAACTAAACTTCATTTGTCAACCAAACTGGTGACAAATGAAGTTTTATTCATTACTTAACTGTCAACCGTAACTAAAACCAGAGCCACCTGAAAATGTCTATTGAGTATTCTCCTATGACTACTGCTGCGCTTCGCCGTGTATATCGTAGAAAATAACCTGTTATTAGGAAATAACAATTTTTCTCATCTCTAAAGTTTCTGTTTGTTTGATATACCTATAGGAAATTTGACGGTCGGCTGTCGGACTATTAATTAGTAGGTACCTACTATTACTTAGGTTTTTGTAACATTGTTGTTGCTCAGTTACCTATTTATTTATGTATTTATTTATTTGCTAGAAGAAACAATTATTAGTTTTCAGTGTAGACTGTAGGCACATAAGAAACACATGATTCATTAAAGAAGTCAAGATTTTTTATTTTGTACTTTTCCTTTTAAACCGTGCCTCGCAAAGATTCGATACGTCTGTCGAATTTTTTCGGCTCGCAGCTTTAAAGGAAAAGTACAAAAAAAATTTATTTCTTTAATAAATGAATTGTGCTGTGTGTTTACACTGGAAAGTTATTGGTTTTACTAGTAACCGAGTAACAGCAATGTTAAAAAAATGCTAGTAATGGGCGCGATTCGCTGAATACTGCTCTTAAGTGAATTAGATTAACAATAGTTAAGGTTTTAAAGACAGCCTTTGGCTTTCTGCATACGTATAAAATAGGGGAGATTTGTAAAGCAATAATATACCTAATAGTGAAGTCAAAGCAGCACTTTTGTACTTTCTCTTGCATTAATCATGAAAAATTTATGTTGGCGACTAAAATAGCGTTTGTCTAAGTTTTACAAAGTTCCTTTAATTGCATAAACGCTTGTAAATTATTTTAGAAGTTTTCTTACGTTAAATATAATCGCAATCAGTTTTTAACTCACCGATCCTCAATGGGTCTAGTAGGAAGCTTGCACATGTTTTTATTACATAAAAATAATGTAATTGTGCGTAAAAATAAGGTCTGTATATGCCGCCACAGAAAAAAAAAGTAGTGGTCAGTTTGGTGTAAAATTAATGCTTCACGCCTCAGAAGACAGTGACGTCATTTAGCTTATTTGGGTTACAATGTTACAGTCGATTATTTCACTGTATTTTGATCATGATTTTGATTTTCATGGCATTGTACAAGGAAATTTTCCACGATTTTACTTTTTAAAATTCATGGATTTTGGGTGTTTTCTTTCAGGTATTCTTGTAGAGATCGCACGATATGATTTTATTTTGCCGATACGATATATCGGCCGATACCGATATTTACATGCCGATATACCGATACCGATATATCGTATCGGCAAAGTCATTCGTACATGTTTCAATGTTTAGTTTTTATCAGGGTTGGAAAAAGTCATGACTTTTATAAAAAATAGTCAAGGCTTAAATCATGTGAATTAATTATTCATGCCAACCCTGGTTTTTATAACGTCGAATATAAATAAAAAAATACAAAATACGGTTCTGAACCTCCAATTCGCTAAATCCTGTACGTGTTCCGTATCAATTTCCGTTTTTCGTTCATGCGTTTTCTGTTAGGGCGAAAACGAAAATCGAGGAAGTCCCGGTTTATCATTCCGTCACGCGGTAACGCGGTATAACGTTTCTGATTGGTGAAGATTCGGGGAAGTCCCTGTTTAATTTTTTCAGTATTGCTTTGTGAAATTCTTAATTTATTTCCCCGGAAAAAGGCCTCAGTTATACTACAGTTATGTTATAAATGATTAGATATTATTAGTGACATTAGAAGAGGAACAAAAATGTATTTTATTTTATTATATTTACGAGTATTACCTTTCGCAGGTATATGCAGTAAGAATCCAAAATTCTTCGTTTTATATGTGCCAATATATCGGCAAGTTTCCTGCCGATACGATACGATACCGATAATCGGCAACAGCCGCCGATATGCCGATATATCGATATCAATATCGGTATCGTGCGATTTCTATATTCTTGTCAAGTTTAAGTACAACTCGATATCTCGAAAACGGTTAAAAATATTTTCATGAAATTGTGGACATATTTAAGTATATTTTTGACATTTACCCCCTCGCTCTATTTTAAGGGGTGGGGGTAACTTTGAAATTTTAAATGGGATGATGTAGTTACTTTTGTTTATAAAATGCGAATCTATGTAAAAAACTACGTATGTGTACAATTTTTTTATTTGGTCTTTTAATTACGGAATTATGATTTATAAGGTTACAAAATAAAAATAATATTTACCATTTAATTTCAACTTATTTATCGTCTGTCATGCTTGAGAAGTTGTTCGAAATGCCCCCTTCAACTTCAAAACACTTTCTCACTCTTTTTCTAAATAAATTTCGTATCCACTGTAACGTTACACTAATAAGCAGGCAAATCGGATTCGGTCTTTTATATCATCTAAAGCTGTAGGTGCAGTCGCCATCACTTTGTCATTTATAAAACCCCCCACAAGAAATAGTCAAGGGGGGTCAAATCCGGGGACCTAGCAGGCCAGTTGACCAGACCAGCTCGTCCAATCCACCTGTTTTCAAATATTTCATTTAAATAATCACGGGCTTGTATTGCATAATGGGGTGGAGCTCCGTCCTGTTGGAACGACACGTCGCGATTTATATTTTGGTTTAATAATTGGGGTAATTCGTCTTTTTAAAAAAACCTCTGTACATTTCTCCATTCAAATGTCCTTCAAAGAAATGCGAACCAATAACTATCCCCGATTATACCACACCAGACATTAATTGACCAGGGATGTTGATTTGGCAGAGTTCTCTTCCGGTGGGGATTTTCCGACGTCCAGTAGTGCATATTGTGCCTATTTACCTAAAGAAAACAACAAAAAAAAAAGAAATTATTACAATTATGAAAGGTAGCTTCTTCAGAAAAAAGTAAAATTCATTAGGAACCTGTTATTTCCTTGCATTTGTCTTGTGACTCAATTGCAAAATGTAACGCGATTTTCAAAGTCTTGCCCATCCCTTGGTGGAGTGTAATGTGGTATGGATGAAAATTGTACAAGTGCAATATGGTCACAACTGATTTTTGATTCATTCCAGCATCTCTAGCAAGCCGTCTGGTACCTACATGAGGGTCAATAGCTACCGCTCCTAAAACGTCAACTGTTCTATTTTCGTCCGTTTTAGTTCGCTTCCAAACTCATGGTTTGGTCTTCAGACTGCCAATAGTACGACTTCTGGTTACCAGCCTTTTAAATGCCATGTGAGATTTCGGGGTATTAGAAAACATCTCCGCCCACACTAGTGGAGTTTCTCTGTAGTTTTTTCTACATTCCCCCAAAATTAACAACATATCGACTTGCACATTCAAATTCGCTTCTATGTTTAATTAAGCAACAAACATCATTAAAACATCAAAATTCTCAACTGACTTAAGTAAAAATAACGCATTTCCATGGAAACGAATAATAATTCTAAAATAAGAACTTCATTTATTGGTACAATTTATTTATTTTTTATATAGCATAGAGCCGGAAAAATAGCATTTTCGATGTTCTAGTTTTTTGAAATTATTAAGTATTTTTTGAAAAAATAAAATAAAAAAGAAAATAGTAATAAAATAAAATAATAAAATATAAAAAAAATAATCAATAAAATAATAAAATATAAAAAAAATAATAAATAAAAAAAAAATAAAAAATATAATAATAAATAATATATATATAATAATAATAAATATATAATAATAAATAATAAAAATAATAAATAATAAAATAATAAATAAATAAATAAAAAATAAAAATAAAAAAATAAATAAAAATAAAATAAATAAAATAAAAAATAATAAAATAAAAAAAATAAAATAAAAAAGCGGCAAAAATTCCATCTATGTAAGTTACAAAACCATGTTTACTTTTTGTTCTGTTTGTTTTGTACTGTTCCAAAAGTATCTCATAAGCTTATAAGTACTTACTAATTACATGGAAAATATATTTTATACAGCATAATTTAAAAAATTTCAGGATTTCAAATAACATGTTTATTTATTCCAGTGGTAATGGAAGCCCAGGACACTGGCCGTCGCCTGTTTCGAGTCCTGTGGGTACCGGACGGCCCCCTTCTCTAATGGACCTTCAGCAGAGCCTCCCGAATGTAGTACGAGTGGTTGTTACTCGTGACGGGGGTGGGTATGGCATGAAAGTGTCTGGGGACAATCCAGTCTACGTTCAGAGTGTGAAAGATGGTAAGTAGGGACGCACTCAGAGGAGAAGCTCTGATAATCCAATATGTTATGGCAAAAGAATGTACTCGCGTACATTCTTTTTACATACCTAATACATTCTTGTGCCGTAGGACGTAGCAGGATACAATAACTTAATATTAGTGCTTTGTAGGTTTGTTACGGAAGGTTTACTGTTTTTGTAGTTATTTGAGCATTTGGCTACTTGATTTAAATATATATATATATATATATATATATATATATATATATATATATATATATATATATATATATATATATATATATATTGTAAGCATGGGAAATAGAAAAGAGACTTTTCCCAATTAAAGATAGAAAACGTGACGTTATGTCCCATCACCAGAAGTCAAAGAAAAGTTTAAAATATACACGTAGTAATTATATTGAAATATTTGTGATGGCATACCTTAACCACTTCTGACCCCTTATGTGCCTTATTCCAAAGATCCTTCGACACTGGGCTTTTTCCTGAAGTTTGGAAATTCTCAAGAATTTTGGAACCTACAGGGATTAAATCCTCCCCCAGCAGCATGGCTTCTTCAGAGGTTGCTCTACCGCCACCATGGATTTATTATTTATTTATTTATTGACGGCAATGCCATTTTTTATACAAAAACTTAGTAAATATAACACAATAGCACATGTCTTAAATCCTAACAATACTATAATGATTAGAATACGATTTTACAACATGTAATTATAATTATTACAGTTAAACTATTGCAACCTTCACACACAAGTTTAAATTATCAAAGGGGAAGGGATATCAGTCAAACAGTGTCGACCCCCTCAGTTGTGATAGGAAGTTTTTAAGAGGGCCGAAAAAGTCAAGTGTCGGGTGTTGGTTTGCTATGGTCACAGACCTAGAAATGAAAGAATATCGGCCATAGTTGGTATGATGGAATGGATGATAAAAAGTTTGAATTCTTCTGGTGTTGACCGGTGGTACGTGGAGACCGATGCATGATGTTAATAATGGACAGTCAACTAGCGAGTTTAATAGTTTAAACAGAAGTAAGAGGTCAGGTTTCGTCGTCTGTCCTGGAGTGATAAAAGATTTAGTTTTTTGCACATATCCAAGTAGTTGTAGTCTGTGTCCCTAAAAAATTTAAAGTGAATGTAATGCAAAAACTTTTTTTGTACATTTTCGATTCTGTTGATGTGGTTGGCATACTGAGGACACCACACAGAAGGTACGTATTCCAGGTGGCTTCTCAATACTCAATACTCAATAGTTTATTCATGTCAATACCTACAAAATGTTTACACACGTCATCAAAGATAATATTTCACAGAAAATAACAAAGGTTAATTATCATCTATGGGCTAAAATAAATTTATGATATAAAAGTACCAATAAAATGCATAAAAAATGGGACATTACGACATGTTAAACATATTAAAATAATATTTAAAATCGTGATATCACTAAGAGGACTTGTCACAACGTGTTAAAATCCGAGTCAAAATATTCGTTAAAAGAATAAAAAGCCCTGGTTATCAAGAAGTGTTTCATCTTCTGTTTAAAATTCGCAAACGAAAGTTCCTTGACAGTGTCAGGAAGAGCATTAAAAAATTTTACAGCCCAATACCCCGGGCCATCCTGACACCTTCGCAAACGCCAGTATGCAGGAATTAAGTGCTGCCGCTTGCGAGTACTGTAACCATGCGTTTCCCCATGAGTCCGGTACACATCTACATTTCCTCTAACATACAACAAACATTCCAATATATACACACAGGGCTTCTAACAAGACTACAAAAGAGAATTTTAAGAGAGCGAACCGTGTGGAAGTCTTGTGTGGTTCTTCTTATGAAGCCCAACATTCTGAGTGATTTACTGATAATCGAGTCAATTTGGGGGACATATGATAGTTTTTCGTCAAGGACTATTCCGAGATCTCTGATATTGTCCACAGTGATTAAGGTTTTTCCTTCGATGCGATAGTTAAAGTCAATTTTCACTTGACGGCGGGAGAATTTCATGACGTAACATTTTGATGTATTGATCAGCATTCCATTGTTGCGGCTCCACGCCACAAATCTATCCAGATCCTCCTGAAGCGCGACAGAGTCATTGGGATTTGATATAACTGTAAACATTTTTAAGTCATCTGCAAAGAGAAGAAACTCGCTAGATCTGAAGCATGGTGCAACCTTATTAATGGATATGTTGAAGAGAAGCGGTGCCAGGTGGGACCCCTGCGGGACTCCGGAAGGCACAGCTATCTCTCTCGATAGAAAGTTATTGACTTTCACCATCTGATCCCTTCCTGTGATAAGGCTTTCAATCCAGGATAATAATGATCCATTTACCCCCAAGGATTCCAATCTTCTTATGATTAGATTATGCGGGACCCTGTCGAAGGCCTTGGAGAAGTCTGTGTAAACAGCGTGGACCTCCGCCCCATTCTCCAAGGCCTCTAGCAGGTAATGGGTATAGCTTAAAAGATTAAGTTCGGTATTTTTGCCAGCACAGAACCCATACTGCTGAGGAACAATTTCTGGAGATAGCAGAGAGCTAAGATGTTGCGCAACCAGCTTTTCAAAGAGTTTTGCAATTGTATTAATGATGCAGATTGGTCGGTAATTTTGGACGTCAGATTTAGCTCCAGACTTATGGATTGGAATGACATAGCTTGTTTTCCAGAATGTGGGAAAGTAACCACATTGAAGAGTTTTGTTGAATATGATATGCAGGGGTCTTGCAAGTATAAAGGCGGAGTTTTTCAGAAAGATAGGGTGGATATTGTCAGGGCCAGGGCCCTTATGTGCTTTGAGGTTGCAGAGTTCAGAGTAGATTGCAGATATGGAAATGGAAAGGTTAGAAAGATTGAGGTGATTTAGTGATATCTCTGGTGGACAGTAGGGGTTGTCGGGGGAATATACAGAAGAAAAGTATGTAGCGAATAAGTTAGCAGCGCAGCGTCGGGATCCATGTTTACTCTATCGTTGTTTAGTGTAAGGACATTATATAAAAGGATTCGATATCCGTATACTGTGAGCGTATCGAACGTGAAGCCTTATATTTTGTTGTTTGTTATTCTCTTGGGAGAGTAGTTTACGAACTACGAACATAGACAAGACTACGAATTACTACGTAATTGAATCAAGAATGGTAGTAGAAAGAGATAAAATAGCATTGGAGTGTTGGAGCTCAGAAGTGTTGCTGTCTGTGCTGGTTGTTTAGGAAAACGGCTGAACCTCGGTCTGAACACTCGGTTACACGTACATCTTTGTCTAATGAACTAGAAAAGAAAAAGTGCGACGTATAGATTTATATAGATTTATAAATGACTCGGAGCGACTTTAAATAAACACCTTTAGAACTAACATAACCTATAAATAATAAAACCTTTTTACCTTAAATTTATTATTATTTAGCAGAAAATAAAGTAATTTAGGGCTTTTATTACTTTTAGCAAATCTTGTAATGCTTCTAACGTATTTTTTGTACACAAATACAAGGTAAAATAAGATGTGGCCAATGTTTACAACTTGTGTTTACAGTGTCGCTTAGAATGGTTTGTTTTGGCTTCAAAGAATGTTACATCATCCCGTATCCTTTTATATAATAAATCCATGACCGCCACTAACCTGGCAGTTTATCAGGACTTCTTGATCTCCTCAGTTGAGTCCGGTCACCAGGTTGACATCATATACACTGACCTGTCTAAGGCGTTCGACAGTGTCGGTCATGCACTGCTGCTTAAGAAGCTGTCGGAGATCGGAGTTTGCAGAAGGTGCCTCGAATGGATCAGCTCATACATACTCCATCGCCGCCAACGTGTTACTGTGTGTGGATATGTTTCCGGCGAGGTTCTGGTGTCTTCCAGTGTTCCCCAGGGCTCCCATATTGACCCAATTTTGTTCTTACTGTTTATGAATGATATTCTGTCGTGTTTTAAGGTATCCAGCTCCCTATTGTACGCCGATGACTTGAAATTTTATAGCATGGTTGCTCCCGGCGTAAACTACTTACAGACAGATCTGGACAGGTTGGTTGGTGTAGTGTCAATGTTTTACAACTTAACACAATGCCACATTAGCAGAATCGAGAGGGTCGAAGACATTTGTCAAATATTTTCTCTTGAAACTTAGTTTCCCCTACCAGAATGTCTCACATGAAACCAGACTACTCCTTTGTGGTATGCAAAGCCTAGAACACCGTCGCAGAAAATCGTTGCTAATCTTCCCATACAAATTAATAAGGGGTACGATTTGCTGCAAAAGCCTGCTTGAAGAAGTTCTATTTTTGGTACCTATGATGTGAACAAGGCCAACGTTCTTCCTAAGAACGCACCGTGCCAATTATGGTCAAAATGCCTTTTCTTCTAGATTGCTTAGACATTTTAATAGCCATTTTTCAGAGTGTGATATTTTTAGGTTAGGTATAAACTTCTTTACACGATTGTAGCTTGGTTAGTTATCCGCGTATTCATTGATTCATTATATCTCGTGTTTTACCTACCATGCTTCTGTTATTAATTATTTTTAGCTTTAGGTCTTATCATTTAGAATGTAAATTTAACAAATTTAATATTAAGAAAAAAAAACGATAAAAAAGCAGTTTTAAATACAACATAGCAAATAACTAAGCAGCAAAAATGTTAAAAAATAGTAAGAATGGAAGCTGATTTGACAACTTTGTTTAACTAAAAATATTTTACATTTGTGAAATATTTTTAGTGAGAAATGAATTGGCTTTGGCTTTGAAAGAGAATTTTTGAGATTATTTTAATATCAAACGGTAGGCCAATTGATTACTGCTTTTTGTACAATGTTTTTAAAATCTTTAAAAAAGCATAGTGAGTAATAATAGAGAAAGTGGTACCCACAGTCTAGACAGTCTAGGAATCCATGATATTATGAATGAAGTCACTGCCGGTAAAGAAATTCTTGAAAAACTGAATAAAGCAGGTTTGAAAACATTTTTGGTTGATACAAATGTTAATTTTAAAAAAATTGACAAAATAAAGTGCATAAAATAAATAATGTTCTTTGTTGCTATTGATAAAGTATTAAGTTGGTTCTCCATGAAATATAGTATTTAACAAGAACTCTGTGTCGTCCTCTTCAGCCGATTTGCTAAACTACTATAACAGGGAATGTTTTCGTTTCGGCTTTGTCTTCACTATCGTATTACTTGGCATCTTTGTCAAATTTGTCGTCTAGTGACCCGTTCTTCCTCGTTAAAAATCAGCTGGCTTCCGTGATTAGAATAATTTAAGCCAATAATAGGTCTACAACTCTATAGAATTATAATATTTTGTTGATGAATTTTTGACTTCCCAAAAAGCACAAAACCTGAAATAAAATTTTTTTAATAAAACTTCTGGCCTAGAAAATCATAAATAACTGTAGAACTCCTTCAAAACTATTAGGCACTGACCGGCACTGTAGCCAAACTTCTGTTTTGACAATAAAGTTAGCCCCCTCATTTTTAAAATATCGTTTTTAATTTTAATTTAACGGAACTATTAATAAAAAGTAAAAATTACTCTAGAACTCTATATGTAACTAGGAATCCCATTAATTTTGAATACATTTTGCATTTGAGGGGGCGGGGGGACTTTACAACCATTAGTTTTTAAACTGTATTTGAAATACAACGTCATCTATTAAAGTTTAATAAAAATGAATATTATTCAACCATTGACACAGTGTGTTTTCAAATAATAAGAAATTTGACTTTGGTCAGCCGTCTGTCAGCCTAGCAGCATTATCTCAAGAATGAGAATCGGCCCCCTGGTATCAAAACAATGCTAAAAAACTTAGATTAAGTATCAACGGCCAGATTCTCCAACGCTAGTCCGGTCTAATTTGACAACCAAAAGTTTTAACCTGACAAGTGTAAGAATAGACAACTACAGCCAGATTCCCCAACGCTAGTCCGGTCTAATTTGACAACCAAAAGTTTTAAACTGACAAGTGTAAGAATAAGACAACTAAGTTTTATTCTATGAACTTATTTCTGAGCTTTTTCGCAAATTTATCTAGAAAAGGACAATTTCAGTACGTACTTTCAACAATAATAGAACTAAAGTCATTACAGCAACTCGTTCCAAGATGAAAATCATTTGGAAACCAAGTAAATCGCTGAAATATCACAATAATTCATAAGTTTTTAATGACGACTTATTAACAATGACAGGACAAAACCCTGTCAAAACATAAGTGAGCAACTATAAGATCTTAATCTAAACCAGTACTAAATCTTAAACTTTCTTAGTGAATCTGAAAGCTAAGTTTTATACTATGAATTTGTTTCTAAGTTTTGTCGCAAATTTATAAAGAAAAGGGTAATTTTAATACGTACTGTTGACAATACTAGAACTAATTTCATTTTAGCAACCCGTTCCAAGATGAAAATCTTTTGGAAACCAGGCAAACCGCTAAAATATCAGAATAATTCATAAATTTATAATGAGGACTTATTATCAATGACCGTACAAAAATTTGTCAACATAACTGATCAACTAGAAGATCTTAATTTAAACCAGTAGTAAATCTTAAACCTTCTTAGTGAATCTAAACGCAAATGATTATTATTTATTGGTTCTAATTACCACAATCACTATAAAATTTTAAGTTGCTTTTGCAAGGATTCGAATGACGTTGTTGGCAGCCACCTTGTGACTATTTATTTAGTTTTAAATAGAACACCACGTAATATTATGTCAATAAACTCTTCCAAACCCTCTTAGATGTAAGAATCGAGCATTATATTGATATTAGTACCTATCCTACAGACTTTTTATTAACATCCGTTAGTGTTAAGAACAAAAGCATTTTTTACTTTTCAGGAGGCCCTGCTGAAAAAGCTGGACTACATGCAGGTGATAAAATTATTCAAGTCAACGGCACAAACGTTATGCATTCTACACATACAGATGTGGTAGCTCTGATTAAAGGTCAGTAAATTTAATAAATACACCTATGATCTATACAATTTGAATTGAGAATGATGACAGAAACTCATTTTACAACTGAGGTAAATTGTCTCTCTCTCATTTTTTTCTCTCCCGTCTTATTTCTCTCTCATTTTTTTTTCTTTCTGTCTTATTAATCTCATTTTTTTTTCTCTCGTCTTATTTCTGTCTCGTACTTTAAAATTTTGACAACTAATAAAGAGTTGGGTTATGAGAAACAAAAACATGACATATTTCAAGCTGGTCCCATAAGTTGTTTTTGTAGGATAAGTGTTAGCAAGTTAAATTTCTGTGTTCTTGAAATCTGCGACTGACTAACAACTACCGAAATGTTATGCAAGGCACTTACATATTAGTTAAATTTTTCACATTACTTGGACCGGGCATTATTGGGATGATTAACTGTCAGGGACGCTGACCCGATATAAAAGTGAGAAAAGAGGGAGTCAAAGAAGGTTCTTCTAGTTACTGAGAAAGAAGTGAAAGTTGCCCCCTAGAAACATTTTTGTTTTCAGTTTAAAGCTGATGTCACAGTGCCAGTACAAATTGTATCTATCCTTGTGGAGCCAAGAGTTTCAACATTTATAATTAAAAATTGAGAAACTTGTTACATTCAATTAAACAATTTTTATTTCAAGCAACCTCTCACATTTACTCATTTTTGATTAACTTTTCTTTATTTATGTAAAAACTTGATCTCCAATCCTATTATTGTGATTTGCTAGAGGGGTAGCAATAGGGTTGCCAACTCACCAGGGAAAAAATCCGGAAGGTAAAAAAAAATCAAGTGGTTACAGTTGACCAAAATGAGTTATTGTGGATGTGTAGACTACATCTCCTGTAATTGATGCGTGTTCTGTTAAACTTGGTCGAGCCACACCGTGTTGTCTCTTTCTAATGCACCTTCGCCAACAAGGATGGAAAGAAATCTGATTCCTTGGTGATTATCAAGAATGAAAGAAGAATATTGCTAAAATATGTTAAGTGTAAAGTGTCCATGGAACTGGCCAATAGGGTGAATTCTTGTTCAATTGTTTTTTCTGTCATCATTCTCAATCTAAACCGGATGGATCATAGAGCTTTGGTTTTATTAATTAAATATAACATTTTTTTAGTTCCTTTTGTGTAAATTATGTTATAATTATTTTCGTTCTTAATAGTAATGATTTTATATGAGAATGATGTAACAGTTCAGAAAAATATTCCTATCCTGGAAAAAATTTTCAGCTATGCTATAATCTGTGTGATAGCGTATTCATAATGATATGTGTGGGAATCAAAAATTCTTTAGTTTATAGAGATAAATAGTATTATTTTCCTGTATCATTATTTTAGCTTCAGTGCAAGTAGTTCTGACAGTTCAACAGAGAAGTTCCCCAGGTCGGTCACCCGGATCGAGACCAGCAACTGTTCCGTCCTCCACCAGAATAACTGGACCTCAACCTGTAGATGTAAGTAAATGGATATCGATAGTGTAGCGGTATCTATATCCTACCGACTGCGCCATGTGATATATGTTTCAGATGGGTGAGGGGTATGGAAACATGGTGTGTAGGCGCACAATGGTATATGACGTTTAGTGAGGTTACTCTTTGCATATACATTGATATTTGACACTATTTAATATGTAATTTAACATGTACAGGGTCTTCCAACGAGGACTGAACAGGGGCTCATTTTTGAGCTTCCTTGTATTTAAAGAAAAATCTAAAATAGCCAATCGATGTACTTTTTCCTGCAGAATTCAAAAATGAAACCAAAAATTTATTTGAACCAGAAACAAAAGAGTTACGCTATGGATAAGGTGTTTTTTAAATGGAACATAGCTTTTTTTATACGATTTTCGGAACGAGTGATTTTTTTTATGTCCGTTCTGATTAAAATATTTAATATTGTGACAGCTATTTTTATTAAATTTTAATGTTTTATCCAGTATAATTTAACTTCAACCTGTTTGAAACATACACTAGGTAATAAAGGTAAAATCACCTTGAAATCCTTCAAAGTCAAAAAATTTGACAAATTTACTATAATATTGCCGAAATGAAATATTCATTAGATGAGAGATTGCAGATTGTTATCTTGTTCTACAAATGCCAAGAAAATGCAAGAGAAGCAAGGAGAAGATTTATTGCAAATTTTCACAGAAATATATATTATAGTAAATTTGTCAAATTTTTTGACTTTGAAGGATTTCAAGGTGATTTTACCTTTATTACCTAGTGTATGTTTCAAACAGGTTGAAGTTAAATTATACTGGATAAAACATTAAAATTTAATAAAAATAGCTGTCACAATATTAAATATTTTAATCAGAACGGACATAAAAAAAAACACTCGTTCCGAAAATCGTATAAGAAAAGCTATGTTCCATTTAAAAAACACCTTATCCATAGCGTAACTCTTTTGTTTCTGGTTCAAATAAATTTTTGGTTTCATTTTTGAATTCTGCAGGAAAAAGTACATCGATTGGCTATTTTAGATTTTTCTTTAAATACAAGGAAGCTCAAAAATGAGCCCCTGTTCAGTCCTCGTTGGAAGACCGTGTACAGAATTTTAAAAATATTATCAAATCATATAATTTTAATTTTTGAATAACTGATGCTGCAAGAATCTCCAAGCTCTGTAAAAGCAGCTGCTTGGATAATTGTATAACAAATGTTCAATAATTATTTAAATGAAACCCAAATAAATAGAAAATATTGATGAAAAAGATACAAGAATACCTGTTGTAACGCCCTTGTTTTAATGTATTACAGGAGCATAATAAAATTATATTTGCATGAAAATGTTTAGGATGAAAAGCAGCATCAACTTCAACAGGAAAAAGAGCAGTATTACCGTCTAATGATTGAAAAAGAACAGCACCATCTGGATAAGCTACGGAGCCAGATCGCCGTTTCGTCAAATGACAAGAAATGTGGCGAATTGGCCAAAGCCGAAAAGAATCTTAGGATACTACAAGATAACTTGCTGAGAACATTGGTTGATGTAAGTTTGTCGCTTTGTGTGTACTAACTGCTGAAATTAAGAGCTTGTTTATATCTCTGGAAATCCTTTAAATTTATTTCTTATCAAGTCTCGTACATTCCGCAATTTTTTAGGAAATAAAATCCTTTTTTACGATCTCTTATTTATATATAAAATATATTACAGTCTTGGGTAAATTATTTTTAAGCTATAGACAAAATATACATAGTTGATTTAAAAAAAAACAGTATTATTATATATAAATGCAAACTATAAGATTTATATCTTTTTGGCATAAAAAATCCCTTACAACATTAATGGGTCTGTTTCATATTTAGCCTCGCCGTCCAACCCTTGTACTTTTTTGCTACTGGCACGCCTGTTTTCAGATGGTATTTAGATTAGATTAGATATAATACGGGACGATTCGTATCAATTACTCTATGGATCGGCTTATTCAAAGTAAATACAAATATTTGATATATTTTCGTTTTTAGCCCTTTATGCGAGTTAAAGTAAATGGCAAAAGCGGTGAGTGATAGGTAATATCGTAAATGCATTAAGAACGTTATTAAACCGATTACTCTATTGTAACCGTAAGGTTTAAACATACCAGAAGAAAATTTCTACATTTTAGGAAAATACATTTTCTCAATAATTGTAACGTGAATAGGTGCTTTTCAAAATTTGGCAACATCACAAATTGGCTGAGTAATTTTTTAAAATTTTCTTGAACAATTTTCTCGTTTAATATATACTAACCACTAGATATTTGCAACAATTTTGATGTTATATTTCTTCTAAATCTATTTTCCGATTTGAGTGATTTTTTTTGTATTATAGGCTCATTCTTTAAGAACATTACTGTATTCGTAATTTTTGTTAGAAAGTTAATTGTCGTTGTATACTGGGTGTAACAAACATATTGTGTTTTTCCCCCAAATACGCAACATCCTGTGGAATATTCTAGCATTCATAAAATATTGAATTTGAAACCTGTTTTAACATTTTAACTAGGGATGTGCCTTTTCGATTCGGCCGAATACCGAATCGGTTTGAATTTCACAGGCCGAGGCGAGGCCGAATTGAAGCTATTCATAAATACGTTCCTTTAAGAAGACGCACGGGAAAATAAAAAGAAACTACTTATACCATTGTATGACTAAATATTCAATAAAAAACTCTCCTCCTGCAACTTGTTTATTAGCGTCTGCTTGTTACTACTATTGTGTCTACGAAGTCGCACAGCCAGTTCATGCCAGACATTTTCTATTGGGTTACAGTCTGGTGATTGTGCAGGTGCTTCAAGGCCTGTTGGGCAATTATATAGTAGCCACTCTTGAACAAAGTAGGAGTTATGTTTTGGATCATTGTCCGGTTAGAATTTGAATCAATCCAATAGTCCCATTTTTTCAATTGGCTGAGTAATTTTTTAAAATTTTCTTGAACAATTTTCTCGTTTAATATATACTAACCACTAGATATTTGCAACAATTTTGATGTTATATTTCTTCTAAATCTATTTTCCGATTTGAGTGATTTTTTTGTATTATAGGTTCATTCTTTAAGAACATTACTGTATTCGTAATTTTTGTTAGAAAGTTAATTGTCGTTGTATACTGGGTGTAACAAACATATTGTGTTTTTCCCCCAAATACGCAACATCCTGTGGAATATTCTAGCATTCATAAAATATTGAATTTGAAACCTGTTTTAACATTTTCACTAGGGATGTGCCTTTTCGATTCGGCCGAATACCGAATCGGTTTGAATTTCACAGGCCGAGGCGAGGCCGAATTGAAGCTATTCATAAATACGTTCCTTTAAGAAGACGCACGGGAAAATAAAAAGAAACTACTTATACCATTGTATGACTAAATATTCAATAAAAAACTCTCCTCCTGCAACTTGTTTATTAGCGTCTGCTTGTTACTACTATTGTGTCTACGAAGTCGCACAGCCAGTTCATGCCAGACATTTTCTATTGGGTTACAGTCTGGTGATTGTGCAGGTGTTTCAAGGCCTGTTGGGCAATTATATAGTAGCCACTCTTGAACAAAGTAGGAGTTATGTTTTGGATCATTGTCCGGTTAGAATTTGAATCAATCCAATAGTCCCATTTTTTCAGCGCTAGCTTTTAGATGTTCCTTTGAAATGTCCAAATAAACTGCTTTGTCCATTATTCCTTCAACTACCTGCAAATTTCCGGTTCCATGTGCAGACATATGTGCAAACCAATGCCGATCCACCACCGTGTTTTACTGTTGGCAGTATGTTTTATTTGTCCAACTCGGTATTTGGTTTGCTTAGGTGCACATTGAATTTCGTTTCATCTGCAAATGTTATATTTGCAGATGAATTCTAGAATATTCCACAGGGTGTTGCGAATTTTGGGAAAAATTACGATTACTGTAATATTCTTAAAGAATGACCCTATAATACGCAAAAAATCATTTAAATTGTACAATAGGTTTAGAAGAAATATAACATCAAAATTGTTGCAAATTTCTAGTGGTGCGCTAAGCTGGTCAGTGTAACTTGTAACAGTGTTAACTTTTGTGAATTTCGTACATTACATCCACATCTGTTTCCAATATAAATAATAGTTTAAGTCCATTGAGGGAAACAGACCCATTACAGTAATATTAACACATATTAATAATAATAAATACTAATTGTTAAAACTAAAAAAGGTCAAAGTAAAATTTTGTCATTTAACACTAAAACTTTATGCTAAAAATATTTTCTGTCACTGTGCACTGTGTCATCTTGTTACACCACTAATCTTTCTGAACCAAAACGGTCAGTAATAATGGGTTTAAAACCCCTTTTTTAAGCAGATATGGGAAAGAGCACTGTTCAAAAAGAATGCCGCTGAAATTTTTTTATCGTACACTTCAAACGGCTTCAGAATTAAGTTTGGTTGTACCAAATAGGTCACGCCCCTATTTTTCACTCGTGCAGCGAGCAGCTGACGTCACTGACACATCTTTTAATACCACTCTGTAGAGACGATCGGCGTTAGTGACGTAATCAGTCTATTCCTCCACTGGTGGCGCAGTAATACTTCAAATACTTATGTCTCCGTAAATCTCGTCGCATTTTAATGACATGAACACGCAGAAACATTGTGTTTGTAACAATAATACCTGATGGGAAAAAGTCTTATATGTATGATTTTTTAAAGTTTGTGTAACCTCATTGGTTAATTTGAAAACCTAAATATTAAAAAAGTATTTGAATATACAGTCTGAAAAAATCTTTCTAATTCGCGGTCACTGCGGATTTTCCTAGGCAATAAATTTTTCATATGATACAGGGTGAAAACATAAACTTTCATTTTGCTACAAATCTGAAACATTACCGTAGAAGAAATGTTTTATACAATGCTAATGATTTTGCATGGAAAATAAACTTGAGTCCTCGGTTGGTAGGTTTAAAAATGTAGCAAATAATATATGTTTAAAAATTCGTAAATATCGGTAAACATATAATTATTGATAATTTGGGTATGTTATGTAATTTTTTGCTCTTGGAATGTTGGGAATTAATGCTAAACTACTGTACCCATTTGGTTCATGTCTTGTTCTCTCTTCCAGCAGCACTCACCGGACATGGGCACCCCGCGCCCCCTCTCCTCTCCTAGCCATTTCAGTTCTCCCCAAAGGGGATGTAGTTCTGATCAACCGCCTCCCCTCCCTAAACGAAATAAGCAACAACAGGACGCAAACTTGTTGTTTCTTTCTAACGAAATTAACGCTAACTTGACTAGAAAGAGCGCAGGGGAGGATAACGGGCATTCTGCGGTAAGTTGCATGCAATGCGTTTGGACTTTGTCAGTTTTAAGGGAAAATTTAAAGGGACTTTTAAAGGATATACCGGGTGTTTTCTAAGTAATCACAAATATTAAAGGAGGCTTGTTTTTACGGCTTGTCCAGAAGCCATCTTAACAAACGGAAAAGTTTTTTATTCTTGATTGTTGAGAAAATATCACTTAAATATTGTTTATTTTGTTAATGTGTTATAATGTGTATTTCAAAACACTTTTTTTTAAATTCAAAGGTTGACCAAAAAGTTATTTCGTCAAATTTCATATTCCATCACTTTTTTTTTATCTAAGACATCCCACGTAGACTTGAAGCCTAAGTACTACCGTGGGCGTCTGAAGAGAAGGGAAATGTAGTCTATTGTCACGGGATTTGAAGGATTGGAGGTTGAGACGGGAAGGGAAAACATCTGCAGGCAATTTGTTCCATAATCTGGAGACCCTAGGTATGAATGAGCGAGAAAAGTGGTCTGTTCTAGACTTTTGTAGCTGGACAGTAAAGGGATGCATACGTAACGCGCCTCTCTTGTTGTTCTGTTAGGAACAGTCAAGGGCGGAGTAATACGGGCTAGTTCTTTAGAGCAAAATCCGTGGAAGTAGCGGTAGAAAAGGGATAAATCCTCAACAGCGCGGCGATGAGCGAGAGAAGGGAGTTTTCTCGTGAGGACTGGGTCATTCGTGACTCGAATGGCTCTCTTTTGGATAGAATCGAGAATGTTAAGTGTCGAAGGTGATGTCGCTCCCCAGATATGGGAGCAGTACTCTAGGTTAGGTCTTATTTGGGAAACATAGAGAGTGGGAGTGGAAGGGGAGAAGTATTTTCTGGCTCGAAAGGAAAAACCAAGCTTTTCAGCTGCCGATATGGCTACTGAAGTAATGTGTTTGTGCCAGCTGAGATCATGTTCAAAAGCGACGCCAACAAGATCGAATGTTTCATTCTTTTGTAGGGCTTGTCCATTCTTTCTGGCCTTCTTTCTTCTTTTTTTCTGGCCACTTTTTAGTTCTGGACGACACTGTTTACGTTATTGTACTTTGCAATTAAAATTAAAGATAGTTTTCCTTCTACGGCATTTATCGTTTTTACTTTTTTTGACACCACGTATATGCTGGTCAAAATTTTTGATTTGAGTTTTATTTTCTTAACAAGCAGAACTTTTCATGAACAATACTTTTTTCCGTAAAGTCAAAAATAAAAAAGTTTCCCATCTGTTAAGATGATTTCTGGACACGCTATAGACGCGAATTGTGAATTGGACCATCGAGGACAATATTCGCTGTTCACGTTTATTGAAAGAATACTAATGAATGTTTTTTTGGGCTATAGTATTTTAGCAAAATATTTGCTCATACTATCTGGACTCAAAATACTTATTTTTAGTAAAATTATAAATGCGAGAGTATATATTTTTGTCCTTAAAATATGGTAGGTTGTTAACAGTGGACAAAATCGAAAAATGCAAAGACAAAAAAATAAAAGGGCAGTGCCGTCGTCTTAAAAATTAGTTTTAGTCGTCAGGAAATACATGACCCGAAAAACTCTAACTTGGTGAATTAAGATTTTCATAATTTTATATTGTTGGCACTTTAGGAATTGTTGCGCATACCAAACTTCGACGTATCTTAAAAACAAAAACTTGGAAAAAAAACGTTCAACTTTGTTACCATGCATTGGTGGCATGACGAACTTTTATCTCTAAGATTTGCTATAGCTTTACCTCCATTAATATTTTATATTACTTAAAAAACACACTGTATCAGCATATTAGACGATTTGTCATATTAAGAGCGGTATTCAGCGGCTATTACTAATATTTAATACAAAACCAATGACTTTAGTTTAGACACATTAAAAATACCTATAATTCATTAAAGAAATGAAATATAATTTTGTACTTTTTCTATCATTAAACTGCCCAAAAAATAGTAAAAAAATCAAGTATGTAGTTTAAAAATATATTTGCAATACTACGCCGCACTAGCCTAATAAAGAGTGGAATCTCCGTTATTATCAAGCACGTCTTGACAACTTACGGGCAATACGGGCATGCTTTCCACAGCGTCTCGGCATACTCGCTAGGCAAAGACCTCCATATCTGGCCAACTTAAGGGCTTCAGTGTTAATGCGCGTTTTCCACTAAGCTTTCGCTTTATTTATTGTAGCCCAAAGGACCCAAGCCCAGAAGATGCTTCACCAGAAAAAATTATGTTGCTTCAGTCGCGATCAGTATTGTCTCGTGAACGTGTTTTGCAGATAGTAAAGGTTGTTGTAGTGTGCTTCTGTAAGCGATCTTGCTTTCACTTATTTGCCGTTTTATTTTCATTACTGTAATGTCTATTCCTTTTTTTAAAGAGTTTTTTGTGCTTGATGCAGTCGTAATGTCGGATTTTTTCAAATAATTTAAAAATGATTGAATCTTGCTTTTTTGTAGTCCTTCGAGTTTCTTTTTACACCGATCCTGGAACAAGGGCGTAGATAATTTTGTTTTCCTTGGGGGGAGGGTAGCACCAAAGAAATTGTAACCACCTTTTATAAATTGTTTTAAGATCAACCATAAAAGTAAAATAAAATCTCACAAAATAGAATTAAAACAAACAAACATACGCGTAATAAAAAACTACATATTTTTCATAAGAACTTAAACAAACCAGGGAAAAATAAAGATATACATGATGTCCGTTAAGTCTAGTATAGGCAAACATCTTTGCTCTTAGTTAAAATAGAGACACCAAATTATTGGTGTATATTATTGGTTAATAAATCTACTTTTTTATGTAATTTAACTTTTTCAACCCCCTTGAGGGGCGACACTAGGGAATTGATGTCAAAAATTTTAAATGCAACCCTATGCCGTGTGGTACCTCATTTTAAAGGTCTTCAAAAACGAAACATTTTACCGCAGACCCGAGGTCCGTGTCTAATTCGTTTTTAAATGGCAAGCCTATAAAAATGAATAATCGTGAAAAAAAAATTAAAAATTTAAGTACCTTTATTTTTCTTATTACTTTAAAAGTTGTTCAAAATGACCACCATGAAGTTCTTGGCAGTAATAAAGTCGATTTTGGAACTCTACCAAGAAGTAACACCTGCCATTCTCGAAAATGTGAGAAGTGAATTCCAAAATCGATTTTATTACTGCCAAGAAGTTCATAATGGTCATTTTGAACAATTTTGATAGTACATAATAATAAGAAAAATAGAAGGTACCTTAATGTTTAATTTTTTTTCACGACTTTTAATTTTTAAAGGCTTGCCATTTAAAAACGAATTAAAATACGGACCTCGAATTTGCGGTAAAATGTTTCTTTTTTGAAGACCTTTAAAATGAGGTAAAACTTATGCAATAATGAACTCTAAATTGCACTAGGATATAATTACATATTTTACATTTGCATGTAGCAACTTTTTGTACCGTTCTGGGTTTGCTTTTTGCACCGTTCTGGGCTACCCCCTCCCCCATATGGACGCCCTTGTCCTGAAAACCATCAACGTTTTTTACTTGTTTTTAACGCGTGACTCCTTCCGTACGAACTAATCTGAATGAGAATATTTTTTGTGTCTACACCAAAAAGTCATTGTTAAATTGTTAATGTTAAAAAAACAGGATTGTAGTAATGGGCACTGAATAACGCCCTTCAGACTACAGTGGAACTATTTTTTTTTATTTAGCATATTTGTATAAAATTTAAGTTGCATGCACAGCGCTTTTGTTCTTAAAAACTAATAGGTAAATTTTTGGCGTCTGATTACGGTTACAGTTGACAGTTAAACAATGTATTAAACTTCAGTTGTCACCAATTTGGTTGACAAATGAAGTTTAATATTTTATCTGTCAACAATGATGGTAAGCAGAGACGCCAAAATGTACTGAATGTAAAATATTTAAGAGGTGGGAGAGGCCTGTTATTTCAGTAGTAAATATTGACATTTTGTCACAGATTACTCCTACCAGATGCGAATCTTACGCTTTCGACGGTGACCCGATTTAGAGAACTTGTAAGGTGCCTACCGCCTCCGTATTTAATATGTTGGCAAACGTTGAATTTGTCGGTGCGAGCGTGTGCGAACGGCTTGGTGGAATAGATAGCAGGCAAATGGTATTACATCAGTTTTGTTGCGTTGATTTTATAGTTTAAATTGTGGTTGTACTAGGTTGTAGTGTAATTTTAATAAACGATATACGTTTTTGTATTTGTTAATGATATAATTTTATATAAAATGCCACACAATATCATGTTTTAATATTTGAAAATATAATCCGTAATTTCTCTGAATTAAAACCTACCCAACGCGTGGAAAATTCCATTCTCGGCATCGACGCTCGAAGCGACTGGCCGCACTGTCCGTATCGCCAAGACCGAGGAATCTTGATATAGGAAAGTTATTAAGAGATTCGCATCTGATAGGAGTAATCTGTGGTTTTGTCGCGCGTCCTTTTAAGTTTATTCGTGTCTTTAAGACAAAATATAAAGCGCACGAAGGGATATGCGAATTATGTCAAATCTTTAGATTGTCCCACAATCTAATCCAGGATTGATTAAGTCTTATAAGCGGCCATCAGTATACTGATAATAGTATACTGATATATAAAATATAGAATATTTCTATTAGTATTTCGCTCACTCAGACTGTAGTGATTCTGATTTTGTGTCTGCTGCTGTTATAAGGAAACCCAAGCCTGTCTTACCATCACCCAGGCAAATTTGAACGCCTAAAAGTCCGTCAATAATACCGACAGTTCGTCAATATTTGTCCTCACGCGATCAATAATGCAACAAAGTAAATGTTTCCGGAAAAGGCGTGTCCGGTGCGAGAACCGAGAGACAAAAAATGCTTGTTGTAACGATTACTATTAAAATAACAGGCCTTACGCTTAGTTCTTGTTTTGCAATGTTGTAATGCGCACGCCCTTTAGCGCATTCACCTCTCCTGTCCTTTTTCTAGGACGCCTCTGGTGACGTTCCCCCACCCCTGCCCCCTCGCACTTACCCCCCATACAACAACAACACGCACACGGACGAGGGACCGGCCGTCAACTCTATCGATAAGCAGATGTCTTACCCGCTTGTGGCTACGTGCACTTCGTTGCACAGTCATAGTAATTGTGTAAGTAGCAGACACGATTTTGGGTTTTTAGCTGCTTCTTTAACTGATTAGGCTTTTGTCGAATATTTACAATGCCTACAGTTTTTTCTGTATTTTCCTGTTCAAGGTCAAATTTTTAAGGAAAAGTGTTTTTGCTTGCTGGGGTCTCTTGATCCCTAGTAACTAAATATTGATCACCAAGGTAAGAAAATAATAAGAGAGCATACAGGTAGAGTGATGGAACAGGACCGTTGCGTTGTGAAAGAATCTACAACTTAGTGATGTGCAGGTGGGAACGTTTCCCGGGAAACATTCCCGGTTCCTGGAAACGTTCTATATTCTATCCAATTTGAATTGAGGATGATGACAGAGAAACAATTGAACAAAAATTCACTCTATTGGTCGGTTCCATGGACAGTTTACACCAGAATTTTTAGCAATCACTATATTATTCATCTTTTCTTTCCTGATAATCACCGAGGAATCAGATTTCTTTCTTCTGCAAATGATGACGTTTGTGAGAGTTGACGAGGCGATAATCGAATATACCAAGTAGTTTCTCAATTTTTAATTGTAAATGTTGAAAGGCTTAACTCTAGAAGGATAGTGATACACTTTGTACTGTGACTTCGGCTTTAAACTGAAACCAGACGTTTCTAGGACGCAACTGTCACTCCTTTTTCAATAACTAGAAAAATCTTTGATTCCCACTGTTCTCAACTTTATATCGGGTCGGCGTTCCTGATACACAGGCAGACAAAAAAAATCATGTTCGGTAGACCAGACTCCCATGCCCCAATGAATTTTGAGCTGCTGAACACGAATTTTACTTCAGGGTAACTCCATCAGGTCAGGATTTTTGTCTAACCTCAAAAAATGTATGATTCTGATGCAAAGCTATATAACTCAACATAACTCCCCGACATCACGAGAAATACTGCTCGTGATAAATTAATGAAAATCAGTACTCAAGTATGTGGTTCTCAGCCAATATAGGTTAGGATTCCAACCTAACCTTGAAAAAACTTGCGTGAATGCATTCAGAACGTACAAATTGTATGAAAGTTAGGAAATGGACTATTTCTGGTACGTTTATAAAAGGAATTCAAGAACAGAATTCATAAATCTAATGATAATTACGTTCTAACCTTCTAGCATTTGCAATGCTACATTGTTTTTCAAATTAAAATTTGAGTACATTTTGACAAAATAGTGAAGGTAATTTTTTTGAAAAAAATTTTGACATGACTACCTTTAGACAAACACTAAATATCTCATAAAATCTGATTTTATTAAGTTATTAATTTCTCACACAACTAACAAGCATTCATGTTTACAAGGATATAGGTTATGCATTTCGCATCATTTTTTTATTCTATACAGTTCGGCCCATGGTACACAGTATTGTGCGGGTCCAGAATGTTTTAAATTTTATTTCTGCACTTGAGTTACTTCACCCTAAAAGATAGAACAATTTACAGTACAATATTCAATGTTTAATTTAGCATTTCTTAAGAATGTTACCTTTATCATTGCGTGTACTTTAAGACCTACGTAACGACTGGTCCTGGTAAAAATTCCTTTTCTTGTAGCGCGTTTCTCCCGTTTTTAGTTTTATACAGCAGGCTTTTGATTATTTTTATGCTAAAACAAAATAATAATTAATAACTGATTACTAATTCTAATTAACGATGTGAATACCTTGATTTTCGAAGGCCACAGTGTCTGCAGGTACAGAGAATCTTCCGTTTTATTTTCTTTGGATTTTCTCATAGGATTGCCGAGAAACTGGAAAGCTTGCCATTTCAAGACATCGTGTTTACGTTTGGGAACGACAAAATATATGTCGAAGCCGAGTCTTGAACGGCGCACATTCGGTCGAATGCTTTGATTGGTCAAGCGTGACATGTGGCTTTCCATTCTGATTGGTCAGATGTGACACCTGAAGTTGAATTACGATTGGCAAGAGCACTTGATGTCGGCGGGAGACTTTTGAGGTAAATTTAAAAACAGAGAAGATGGTTTTTGAGGACAGTCTTGCCAAACAGTATTGGCAAGAGAGGGCCGTTTGTTATAAATCTCGTTTTTCGAAGATACCTAATTGTATCGTTTTAGTTAGTGATTGTGGCAAGGGTCACAATATGGCCGATGGTCGTTTTTCTTTTGGTAACCGTCCAATGGTTGTTATGAGGTAAGCTCTTATTGTCCCTGAATCTCTTAGTGTGATTTGTACTGTTGTATTACAGAGTTTTTCCGGTAGAGGAATAGTTTTCGACGTTTTTGAAGAGATGTTTCGTGACGGATGCAATCCTCTGTATATAGTTTTCTGCCACCCATTTTGAAGAGATGGTGTAACTCGCTGTCCCTCAGTCGCTTAGGTTAGGGAGTTTGGGGTTTAGGTGTACAGGCGATAAGGCTCGGTTACTTAGGTTAGAGAGTTCGGAGTTTAGGTTTATCGGCAATGAGACTCGCTTCACTTGCCTGTCTGTGGTTTAGGGCGCGTGGGACTCGCTGTTTCCCCGTTACTTAGGTTAGGGAGTCTAGTTAGAACGTTTGGGGTTTAGGTTCATAGCTTATAAAGCATACTGCCCCCGTTTTGAATGATTCAGTGCGATTTTTTGAGGTTAGGTTGAAACTCATCCATCCATCCTCCACAGGTTTTTGATTCGATTTATCTATTTTGTTGTTGAATTCCTTTTATAAACGTACCAGAAGCCTTTCATTTCCTAACTTTCATACAATTTGTACGTTTTGAATGCATTCACGCAAATTGTTGTTAAGGTTATGTTGGAATCCTAACCTATATTCGCTGAGAACCACATACTTGAGTATTGATTTTCAAAAATTTATCACACGCACAGTATTTCACGTACTGTCGGTGGGTTATGTTTGAGTTATACAGCATTGCATCAGAATTATCTATTTTTGAGGTTAGAAAAAAATCCTCACCTGATGAAGTAGTTCTGATGTCAAATTCGTGCTCAGCAGCTCAAAATACATAGAGGTAGGGGAGCCTAGTCTACCGAACATGAAACTTTTTTTTGTGTGCCTGTGTAATTAATCATTCCCATAGCGTCCGATCCAAGTAATGTAAAGAATCGAACAAATAAGTACCTTGCGTAATATTTCGGTAGCTGTTAGCCATTCGCAGATTTTTTAAAAACAGAAATTTAAGCTGCTAACACTTTATATAAACGTTTTAGTTATATTTTTACACTGCAAAACAAAAACAAGTTATGGGGCAGGCTTAAAATATGTCACGTTTATGTTTCTTATAACCTAGCTTTTTAGTAGTTGTAAAATATCAGAGTATAAGAGAGAAAGATGAGAGAGAAAAAAATAAGAAAGAGAGAGAGAGAGAGAGATATCTCCGTTGTAAAATGGGTTTCTGTCATCATTCTCAATTCAAATTGGATAGATTATAGTGACCGGAAAAATGCCCACTAGTGACCGGGAAAATGCCCAAGAAGTCGAGAATTTATTGGGAGCCATTGTTCCAAAAAGAAGATTTGAAGCTAGAATTTTCATTTAAAAACAAACAGTGTTTTTGATTTGGTTTAAAGGTTTTGAAATAGCCTAAAGTGTAACATCTCTGACTGCGTGCGATAGGACAAAGTGAATTCATTGTGAATTGAATTATTTATATTTAATTTGAACAATTACCCCAAAATTTAAATCAATAAATTAATTTTATGTTCTAATATAAAAATATTATGCAGCATTGTGCTTATTTACGCTTTACATTGGGTGAGATTTTTTTATATATTTTTTATAAGTGTTACATTTTTATTTCTATATAAATACATATATTTTTATTTATGTTGTAGATTTGCTTTTACTGCTTATGGTTTATCTCAATACAACTAAATAGGGCGGACGGAACATGATATTTCCGTACCATTTTCCTCCATGATTTGATACATAGGAAATTTTACGGTCGGCTCTCGGACTATTGGCGACTCAAATTAAGAAAGCCAGGTGCAATCAGCTGATTTTTAACGGGGAAGAAGGGCTCGCTAGACGACAAAATTGACAAAGATGCCAAATAACACGATAATGACGACAATGACGAAACGAAAACATTCCCCGTTATAGTAGTTAGCAAATCGGCTGAAGAGGACGCCACGTTCTTAATTTGAGTCGCCAATTATTTCAATTTTGAGATATATAACTCACAAACTGGAGAACTAATTAAAATGTTTAAAGATAATACTTGTTGATTGCATACCTGTAAAACGACACATCGGAAACGTTGCATATTTTTTGTTAAATATTGCTGCACCTTTGACATAATATTCACAAGTTCATCGTCCTTTCGGCATTTTTAAACAAAAAGTAAATTATGAGTAATGAACATACTAGAGCACATTTTTATTCGAAAAAGACGCAAAAAGCTCCTTGTAAATAAGGTGACAGGGATCAGAAGCTCAATAACTTTGATAGACATAGACCACCTACCTCTACCTGTATGCACTCTTATTATATGCTTACCTTTTTGATGTTGGCACGTGGTTTGCCAAGTAATGTGTCAACCATTGTCATGTAACTGAATTAATCATAGCCTTCTTGATGTGCTTCGCTAGACAGAGAAATTACTATCCTGTTCAATTGATTTGAAATGACAGGTGGTGGCGCTATATCCAGTTGTGGTACCTTTATCTTCATTTTCAGCTCTTTTTTTATGCCAGTATACAGCTGATTGCACTCAGAAACACTGTCTATTTAAACGATTTTAAAACTTTCTACTGGCACACATGGGAAATAAAACAAACCAAAATAAGGGACTATGTTCATTTTTCATTCATTCTGCTTTTCTTGCTGTGTGACCGAATCTCCCAGGGTATTTTTACTTTGTCTTATGTCTATTTCTTGTCCTTAAAGAACTTTATTTTGCCTTCAGTTCTCAAATTCTTCAAAGTTCCGATTTTTAAAATACTTTTTCTGAAACATGAACTTTGATAATGACAGTCACAGAATAATAAAAATGATAATCACTCATCTCGGCTTTCTAAGCTCGCTGTAATTTATGGTTTCAAGAAATGATCCCCGGTAAGTAGAGCCACCACCTGTCCTTTCAAATCGATTGGACAGGCTACTAATTTGTCTCTGTCTAGCGAAGCACATCAAGAAGGCGGTGGAATTAACTTATGATAAAAGAGTTGAATATTATTTTATTGCATAAAACATAAATAATATACTAAGCAGATGCCAAGAAATATAATAATATTGTAATTGTTAATTTTAAGAAACACAGTTAACTTTTTCTATAAATTGAAAAATATGACATCAACATGCAGTATGAAGTGTACTAATTGTTATGTATTTTTGCCAAAATTTGACAGGAAATATTGAAAAAAAATACTTTATTTATGTCGATTTAAAGCCAATTAGCATCAGCTTTGACTTAAGCCTTAGAAATGTATGTTAAGGGGAGTAATAAGCTCCCATTACTACTATTTTGTTGATTTTTAAAACATCGTTGTTGCCCTGTTATTTCCTAAAACAAACAAATACGTGCAACACACAAAAAAGTCATCTAGTCATTAAAGAAAGTAAAAATGTATTTTATGCTTTTTCCTTTAACACCACGCCCCGCAAAAATTCGATACGTCTGTCGATTTTTTGCGGCCCGCGGTTTTAAAAGTAAAGTACAAAATAAAATATTAATTTCTTTAATAAATTGAATGTTTTTTTCTATGTGTTTTGCAAATTAATGTTTTTTGTAGCAAATAACTGAGCAACTGCAATGTTAAAAAACAAAATAGTAATAAGGGCGCTGAATACTTAATACAAAAATTTCAATGGTTATTCTACGCGTTCGTGAAATACAGCGACTTGGCAACATTTTATGGCACATTAAGTCGAAATTCCACATCTTTTATATAAGCAGGAAGAAATTAATAGTTTTGATTTTTGCACATTTTATTCTTTTAGTAGATTGATCGCCAGCTACATAACGCCATAACTAATTATTCTAATTAAAAATATACCTTAAACCTGATCAGGTATATAGATCTTCCCAAAGACAGAAAAAACCTTTTTTTATGAAATCCTCCTTTCACGTCCCTTGCTTTAGTCCAAGAGCTATTGAAGATTTTTGGGTACATACTAGATATAAGATAAAATTGAGACTAGATTGGCCGCCGAACTTACCCTACATGAATCCAATAGAACATGTGTGGGATCATGTATCCAGAGCCATTTTCAACCGAAATAATCCACCAAGCACTTATTGTTGCAGAAACTGAAGAATGGAGGCATATCCCCCACGAAACCATCAATAATTTGATTATTGTGGTGCATAGACGATTTAATGCCTTACTAAGAAGTAGAGGCTTAAATACTGAATATTAGTTTGTTGTGGTACTGGTTACTTTAGTTATCTCGAAACTCGAACTCTGGAACTTCAGGAGTCATCTCTTTACTTTATAAACCTTGACAGGAACATATTCTCAGACTTCCTTCTAGCTAACCAAAAAACTTTTCACCAACACGGTGACTGCAACGAAGTCCAAACCATGGATTAATCAGGCAAATAGGCGGCTTTATAACTAAACCACTAGGTGACTAAACTAGGGTTGCCAGAAATCAAAATGTCAAAAATAGAAGAATTAACTTGAAAATTATATAAGTTTCAAAAAATATATAGAAGATTCAAATAAATCATTTATTACCATCATTACATTAGGTATAACTGCTAATGTATTAAAAATAAACACATATTAAACATATTCAGGTAAATGAGAATAAGAAGGACTAAAATAATAACCATTAAACATTATTTTAAATTCAACTCAAATAACCTCAACCTCAAATAAACTCAAACCTGAAAGATAATTTAAAAAAAAATTCAAATGACTAGGTATAAGTTTCTACTAACACATTTTTTTCTCTTAAAATTTAAGAACTGTCGACAAAATGAAGTAAAATTTGTTTAGAAAAAATAATAAATAAAATACCTAAGCGTGTTAATTTTTTTCCCAAGTGGGTCAGTTCAAAAATTCAACTTTTTTTCGAAAATTACAAAATATTTTTTTTCTTTGCCAAAACATTCCTTGTAGGCTCACTATAAAAAAAACCTGAACTTGGCATGGGTTCCATAATTACTAATACTCTTAAGTAGCAACAGAGATATGCAACTTAAAAATTTCACGGGCCGCGCCTGATAAATAGTGTTATTACACTATAGAAACAAAACGAACCCGCAAAGAACGAAACGGCTCGAAATTTTAGGTTAAGTTATTATTTACCGCTGTTATGCAGTCCCAAGTTGTTACATTACAGCGATCACTTCTACATAGATTAATCGATAGATTTCTCTATGGATCAACCCTCTCTATAACAAGCAGTGATGCTTGCTGGGCCTAAAAAATCAAAAAGTTATAATATTATTCTGAAACGCCGAAATATAGAAGATTTGGCTTCTATATTTTAGGAACATAGAAGATAGAAGATGTTCGTTGAATATGGAACACTTCTATTAAATATAGAAGGTCTGGCAACCCTAGACTAAACCATTCCTGGTCTTCCCTTTAGAGTCTCTGACAAAAGATCATCCGTGAAATATTATAGGGATGAAACTGGATTTGTGGAAAAAAGGGTTTTACTTGACTAACAACCCATCAGAAAAATCATTGGACAAAAGACGTCATCGTTAATATCGTTAGGTTAAACTCGAAATCACTAAGTTGAGTTCATAGTCTCGCGAAGCCGCGCGATTTTGCAGTATCGCACGTTACATATTTAATAATTAGGGGGTGCAAGACCTTTGACAGTGAGTGTAGGTCGTCACTTAAAACTTGATTTGTTTTACTGTTTCTGCGAGTGGTTCCTAAAATAGATTTTGTTCATTATTAGTGTATAAAAAACATACTTAAATCGCCCTTTTCTTTATAAATTTAGGGATAAACTAATAAAAATAAATTCATACTATGAAACTTAGTTGTCATATTTTTACACGTATTAATTTACATCGTGGTAAAATTAAACCGGTCCTAGCAACAGTGAAGCTGTCCGTTAAAAGTTGCTATATGCCTTGCTTTTACTAGCTACCCTGTATAATTACAAGCAGTTATCGGCATGTTTAGGAAAAACAGAAATATTTTAAAAATTTCAGCTCATATAAAGTACATGCCCAAAAGTCTTCGAGAACGCTCTACCTTATCCATCTCTCTTTTTGCTTCGGAAGCTTTGGTGGTGGCTAATTGCTAATGTGTCGTTTAGTGTTGTCATGTCCTGTGTTATAGTATGTAACTAGTTTAAGAACCACATTCACGTTTTTTTTTCTGGTACAGAAGCATGAAACTTCAGAACTTATCTTATTTCAACTTGTATATTTCATTTTTTCTTTATTTTAAAAAGTGGGTTTCTGTAAAAATATTTTTAAGATGGGTAGGTTTTTGGTAATATTCTCTGCAGTTGCAAAATTAACAATTTTAAGTTTCGTGCAAGTTTAAGTAACCATTTTAATTGCAGTCATCTACCAGTCCCAAACACCAACGTACAAAATCCAGTCCAGATTCACTGATGGCGCTCGGCGGAGATTTCAGAAACGTCAGAAACTTGGACGCTCCAGATCACAATATGGACAATTGGCAGCAACGTCCCGGTACTCCACCGGGGACTCCTCCGCCTCCATATCCGAGTCCGCAGCCTGGAAGAAGAGATAGATCATTGATGGGAGTTTCGTGTGATGGTTCTTTTGAATTTGCTTCAGTAAGTTCAATCTTTAGTGTCAGAAAAAACGTGTCTATTCTAGGTTTCAAATCAGCAGTATTTTAAGATAGAAGCTTTAAATATCTTCTGTTACCTTTTTAAAACTTATAAAGTAGGGTGGGTCGAAAAAATTTAATTTCCGAGAAAATTATTTGGTCGAGCAATGTCACATGATCTTTAAAAAACCCTGTGTAACTATTTAATACAGCGCTATTAA
The DNA here is from genome assembly GCA_963971165.1 of Philopedon plagiatum. Classification (NCBI taxonomy): domain Eukaryota; kingdom Metazoa; phylum Arthropoda; class Insecta; order Coleoptera; family Curculionidae; genus Philopedon; species Philopedon plagiatum. The sequence goes on from OZ020194.1 coordinate 10,645,793, forward strand.
AACTATAGAAAATAATTTTTTTTCAGAATTCTCCAGAAAACTCATTCGTAGAACTTCAGCATTCGCCTCGTGGAACCACGCCTAAAATTTTAAATTCGCCAATACGAGCAGCTAATTCGCGGGTAGCTCAGCAAACTATAATAAGTATGGAGGATGATGACATGTCTGATTTAGAAATTGTAAGTATTTTTGTAGTATAGGGAAATTAGACAGTACTTAGTAGGTATACTTGATTGGGGTACTTACACATTGAAATAAATGTTGGTAAAACATTTTTCTCTGCTACTTTTAGGACCAGAGCGAAGATCACGGACATTTTAAATCGCTCTCTAGGCTGTGGGAGCACCTTCCTCACCTGGCTGTCTTCATGAACTACATACTGTCCAATTCCGATCCGAATAGTTTACTCTTCTACCTGCTCACTGATCTCTACAAGGAAGGGAATGCTAAGGAAATGCGAAAATGGGCTTTCGAGATACACTCTTGTTTTCTTGTGCCTGGTGCTGTAAGTATTAGTTATTTATATACAGTCTTTACCACAAGGGCGTTAGCTTAATTTCTAATATAAGGATCAAGTAGTAAAAAAAAACAACAAATATCTATATTGTATCCAATTTTATGTGAGAATGATGACAGAAGAAACAATTGAACAATAATTCACCCTATTGGTCAGTTCCATGGACAATTTACACCAGAACATATTTTGGTGATCACAATATTCATCTTTTATTTCCTGATAATTACGGAGGAATCAGATTTCTTTCTATGCGTGTTGGCGAAAGTGCATTAGACCAATACAAATAAAAAAAGAATTTGTTCAAATTTTTATCGTACCTTCTTTGCTTGTGGAAGTATTGCTGGTTATATGCTTCGAAAGATTAGTCATTGCAAAATCTTTTTTTCCTGATAAAATTCCCAGCGGAATCCGATTTCTTTCTATCCTTGTTAGCAAAAGGGACATTAATAAAAGACAAATAAAAACGATGTTGTTGCCAATAAAAAAGAATAATCAAACATTTTATCACAGACGGCTTTGTTTGTCCAAGTATCTCTGGTTGTCTACTGTAAAAGTTTAATCGGAGTTGTCATAAAAAATAAATTTCTAACCTGACAAAATACTTACGTAAGTTTTATGATTTTATAGCAAAAGACCTTTGTTTTTACTGAACACAAACAGCATTTGCAAAAATCTCGTTTTTATTAAGCAAAAACAGTGTCACCATAGCATTAACCTTCTTATTTTTTACTACTTAAAATTGTTTCCTACCCAAGTAACAATACTCCCTCTAACCAATAATTTGCAATAAATGGATCGGAGGAAAAGTTTTTAAATAAATAAAGAAAAAATAGCCCAAATGAGTAAATATTTTTATTAAGATAAACAATTTATAATAAGGTTAAAAAATATTCCCTATTCTCCGATATAATGAAAATGGCTCTATAATACAGCATACCTGCGAACAGTGACGTTTGTTTAAGCTAAATTCGCGATAAAACTTGTTTAATCGAATATACCAAGTAGTTTCACAATTTTTAACTGTAAATGTTGACTTTTAGTTCCAGAAGGATACATACACTTTGTAATGGCACTGTGACTTCAGCTTTAAACTGAAACCAAACGTTTCTAGGGCGAAATTTTCACTAATTTCTCAATAACTAAAGAAATCTTCTGTAATGCACACTATTCTCAACTTTATATCGGGTCGGCGTTCCTGATACTCATTCCGATAACGCCCAGTCCAAGTAATGTAGAGGAGAACAAATATGTACCTTGCGTAATATTTCAATAGTTGTTAGTCAGTCCCAGATTCGTAGAACACAGGAATTTAAGCTGCTAATACTTTATATAAACTTTTTAAGTATATTTTTACACTGCAAAAACAACTTATATAATGGGACATGCTTCAAATATGTCATGTTTATCTTTCTCATAACCTGACTTTCTACCAGCTGTAAAAATTTTACGAGTATGAGAGAAAGAAAACGAGAGAGAAAAAAATGAGAGAGAAAGAACATGAGGGAGATAGACATAATTGATCTCTCCGTTGTAAAATGGGTTTCTGTCATCATTCTCAAAATAAATTGGATACGATATAGTTTAAAAATATATTTCAAGTACTACGACGCACTAACCTAATAAGGAGTAACTCCATTATTATCAAGCACGCCTTGACAGCGTACGGGCATACTCACTAGGCAAAGACCTCCATATCTGGCAAATGTGGCGACTTAAGTCCTTCAGTGTTAATACACGTTTTTCACTAAGCTTTCGTTTTATAATAGCCCAAGAAACCCATGCTCAAAACGACACTTTATCAGAAAAAATTATGTTGCTTCAGTTGCGATCAATATTGTCTGGTGCCAAACTCAGTCGCTTTTTAATGTGTTTTGCACACAGTATAGGTGTTTTTAGTGAGTTTCTGTAAGCGATCTTGCTTTCACTTATTTTCCCTTTTATTGTCATTACCGTAATATCTATTCCTTTCTTCTTAAGAATTTTTTGTGCTTGATGTAGTTGTAATGCCGGATTTTTTTCAAATAATTTACAAATGATTGAATCTTGCTTTTTAGTAGCCCTTCGAGTTTTACCCCTATCCTGACTGTCATCAGCGTTTTTCACTTGTTTGTAATGCATAACCCACTTCCGTACGAACTCATTTGATTTTTTTATAAAACGAGCCGCTGCTGCAAGACTTAATTTTGGCCACTTGGGAAGGGTACACAGAAAGACTGCTTTACAGTAGGCGCTACTCATATTACTAAACTAACGATTATCACCACGACTGTAACTAGACTGACTCTTTACCGTTACTGCGTATTATCTTTCTCCACCCTCTATTAATTTCTGAAGGGATTATTGTAATAATCCCTCTCGAACCTTTCAAGAACTCAAACAAACACGCTTGTGTTAATGACCGTACGCTGTTTTACAATTTTCCATCTACCAAACAGGTACAAAAGAGAAAATAACCACAGCTGCCCTTAACCAACTTTAAATGAGCCTAAAAACCACCCGCCATTTTTTTGCTGGATATGATAGAGGGACCCCCCAGGAAGATTGCCCGATAAAAATTTAAAAATTTTACTTAGCCGTGTTTTTTAAGCCGTTGTAGACAATGAAAAAACGGTATTTTCATATTTTTCTAACCAACTTTAAATGAGCCTGCCATTTTTATGCTGGATATGATAGAGGGACCCCCCAGGAACATTTGCCGACAAAAATTTAATTTTTTTATCTAGTTTTTTTTAACTCGTAAACAATGAAAAACGGTGTTTTCATATTTTTCTAACCAACTTTATATGAGTCTAAAAACCACTCGACATTTTTTTGCTGGATATCATAGAGTAACCCCCCAGGAACATTTTCCGATAAAAATTTTAAAAATTCACGTTTTTTTAACTCGTAAACAACGAAAAAATGGTAATTTATTTTTCTCGATGATACAATACAATTTTACAAAAATACAGTTTTTTTAAATATTACAGTGTTTTTTCTTCCATGTGTTATTTAATTTAAGGATTTTATGATGAAAAAAGTCGTGTATGAAAAATATTTCATCCCTTAATAAAATAATTAATTTGTTTATAAATAGTTAAAGAGGAAATCCTCTATTTATACTAGATTTGAGGAACAGGTTAGTGTTCCTATCTTTTGATTTATTTTTTATTCTATTTATTTTTTCTTTATTTATTATAAATATATACTGGCAAGGCCCTTTTGTACAATACATTATTTATAACACATACACGGCGTCCCATATAAGAATGCACACTACAGGGATCTCGTAAACCAGAAGAGATACAAAGATGATTAAATTAGAGAAAAGTTGCGCTTTGCTGAACCTTTCAAAGTCACGATACGAAATCTAACAAAATCCGATTACTTCCGAAGATATTTGGGAAAAACCGAATTTTCCCGATTTCGTTTTTATTTTTTTCTGACTCTATTTAAAAAGATATGACAAAATAAATTTCACATTCTCATTGCCACTTTTTCTGCTCTACAAGCCGACGTTCTTAGATTTTCAATACGACGTTTCGTTTCTTCGCAACCATCATCAACTTCATTTTTTTAAATAGTCGAAAAATTTTGTTTTATTCCTAAAAAATTCTAATTTTAATTCCAAATCCCACGACATATCGCTTCTTACATTTATCCGACGTTTCGGACGAAAAAATCATCATCAATATTATTTGATGATTATTACGAAGGAACGAAACGTCGGATCAAAAATCGAATTACGTTATCATGTAGAGGAGAAAAAATTACATGGGAATGTGGATTTTATTTTGATCTGTCTTCTTTTGTGAAATCAGAAAAAAATTAATTGCCAAAATTTATGTTTAAAATTTCAAGAATTCGTAGATTTTTTTCTGATTCTACTGTAAGAGATAGATTAAAATAAATTTTACATTTTTATTGCCGTTTTTCTCCTCTACAACATGACGTCATTCAATTTTTGATTCTACGTTTTGGCTTCTCTCGACCATTATCAATTTTTTTTTAAATAATCCGAAAATTTTATTTTAGCACAGTTAAATTGCCCTTGTTATTCTGAATTCAACGACTTATCACATACGTGCAAGTAAGCAAGATGTTATTATCAAAAAACAAAATATTTTATTTTTACGCTACAAAAAGTTCATTGAAACAATCTTATTTAATCACATGTTCAGAATAACAAGGGCAATTTAACTGTGCTAAAATAAAATTTTCGGATTATTTAAAAAAAGTTGATAATGGTCGAGAAAAGCCAAAACATAGAATCGACGCCAAGAACGCCAGAAAAGCCAAAACGACAATAAAAATGTAAAATTTATTTTAATCTATCTCTTACAGTAGAATCAGAAAAAATCTACGAATTCTTGAAATTTTAAACACAAATTTTGGTAATTAATTTTTTTCTGATTTCACAAAAGGAGACAGGTCAAAATAAAATCCACATTCCCATGTAATTTTTTCTCCTCTACATGATAACGTAATTCGATTTTTGATCCGACGTTTCGTTCCTTCGTAATAATATTGATGATGATTTTTTCGTCCGAAACGTCGGATAAATGTAAGAAGCGATATGTCGTGGGATTTAGAATTAAAATTAGAATTTTTTAGGAATAAAACAAAATTTTTCGACTATTTAAAAAAATGAAGTTGATGATGGTTGCGAAGAAACGAAACGTCGTATTGAAAATCTAAGAACGTCGGCTTGTAGAGCAGAAAAAGTGGCAATGAGAATGTGAAATTTATTTTGTCATATCTTTTTAAATAGAGTCAGAAAAAAATAAAAACGAAATCGGGAAAATTCGGTTTTTCCCAAATATCTTCGGAAGTAATCGGATTTTTTTAGATTTCGTATCGTGACTTTGAAAGGTTCAGCAAAGCGCAAGTTTTCTCTAATTTAATCATCTTTGTATCTCTTCTGGTTTACGAGATCCCTGTAGTGTGCATTCTTATATGGGAAACCGTGTATACATTTGAGCTGAATCTCTTTTCTTTTGATCGCGTTTTAGAACTAAGATAATGATAATTTTTTAATGGTGTATTAATTACTTTTGTAATGCGCAGGAAATTAGGCCTAATGACAGCGATAAGCCAAATCGTCAGGCATTAAGTGTTATGCCGTCCGATAATCTACATCTTTTACCGAAATGTTATTAGTATTTTGATAACCAGTAGTCCATCTAATATCGACAATTAGGGATTAAATATTTTTCATTCCCAATTTTTTGATTATAAAATCCTTAAATTAAAAACACATGTAAGAAAAAACAATCTAATATTTAAAAAATGTATTTACATTTACATCATCAAGAAAAATATGAAAATACCGGTTTTTTCATTGATTTCGTTAATTATATTATTTTAAATTATTTTTTTAGCCGTTGAGGTTAAATAACGTAGACGAAAACATCGCGCGGGAAATTGACGACGATCTAACGAAAGAATACGACAAAGAGGAAATAATGAGAAAAACATTTTGGAAAGCCCGGCAACGGGCTAAAGAAGAACTCACTAGGCAGCTTACTGATTTTCAGCAGAAAAGAACGGCAGGATTGGGAACCATATATGGACCTACTGATCAGGAGCTTAAGGTGAGCCATCGAGTTTCTTTGTTAGACAAAGTTAAAGTAATCAAATTATAAACGAAAATTTTAAACTGTCAGTTTGGATACTAGAATATGTGATGGACAGGGTGTCCAGTTTTCGACACATTTGCAGGATATCTCGGTTATATTTAAAGATAGAGAGCTGCGGTTTTCCCAATACTATGCTACTTTTTCGTGAAACGTATGATGCTACAAACAGAATTTTCATAGCCCCCTTTATTTCGGAGATACAGGGCGATTTTGAAAATGTGCCATTTTCAAGCGCCCCTCGTATCTTAGTTGCGTTTTAACTTGTCGGTAAGGTTAAAACTGATTACTATATAGTTTTTTTTGCGTAGAATCCAGTGGCGTAGTAAATTTTTGTAGCAGGAACGAATTTTAAGATAAAACCCAAAGTTTTTAAATGGAACACCCTGTATATTTTGTTTTAATTCGATTGCTTTGTGTATTGGAGCATTATCATGCTGGAATATAATTTTGGTCATAAACTGCGCCAACCGAGGCTAATATTACTTGATGGAGAATATTGCAGTATAGCGCTGCAGTACGTCTCCCCTCCACGATCTAAGAAACTCCTGGACCCCTAGCACTAATCCAAGCCCAAACGTTTCCACAGAAATGTCCACTTCTATTAGTTTTGTTGGTATATCTCAGGCGCGGCCCGTCCATAAGGTCATTTGGTCAATGACCCACCTAAAATTTTTAATGATCTACCTAATAATTTATTTTTTAATTTTTTAAAACCAAAAAAAGAATCATTTGTTCCAAAAAAGTGCGAGTTCCATACGAAAACTCCTCACGAAAGAATCAAGCCAAGCCATCGTCGAAAGATTATCCAAGCTTGTTCCGGGCTGGGTCGTATTTTAAATTGACCTCATAGGTTTATATGGACGATATAAATTCATTAAGACTAAGAGAGAAACAGACATACGCGCTTTAGGAAGTTAAGGGACAAAATTTGTTGACGGCCCACCAATAATATCGGGCCACTCCCACTATGGAAATACACTCAGACCGCCCCGTAAAATATACTCTTTCAAAACATTTGGTTCGGAAAAAGAAAAACTAATTAGGTAGCTAATATGCGCATTGTATTTCCATTGTATTAATAATATTAATTAGCGGTTAATCATAAAAAGTTATAAATACGATTTCTGCCAGGCCAGCTCTAGACATCAAATTGAACGGTATCGGACCGATTTTCTTACATTACCAGCGTAGTCCAGCGGTACAATCTCAGCGAGTTGACCAGAAGGTCGATGGTTCGAGTCTGTGTTGGGGCAAAAACTTTTTTTTTAATTTTTGTTATTAAAAAAATTAGATCGGCTCTAAAAGGTGTATTGGTAACAAGTTGTTCCTCGATAAAATATTTTTAAAATTGTTGGCAATCTCATATTTACTACAGCCTGCACGTGCGTAGGCAAATATCGTATTACTATGTCTAGTCGCCAGTATTGTATTTATTAAAGAAAACGTAGTTTCGGCAGCGTTCCTAATTTTATTTTACCAATAATCATACTTTTAGCTCAGAATTTTGTTCTGTTTATATTCTGGGCTTTTAGTACAAGGCGCAACATCTATTGAGGAGATGCTAAACATATCAAAACAGGAAGCCGCTAAAATCTACTAATACTAGAGTATTAAAACAAATAGAAAAAGCCATAAACATCTAGAGTAGTAACGTTCAATATACTGCAGTACCCATTTTATGATTTTTGCAGTGTTTATTTGTAGGTAAATAATTTATTGGCACATTATTAAAAAACCTTCCTTAATTAAAAAAGTGTATTTTGCTTGTTGCGTTGATATCACTAGTTGTCCACAAAATTTTGACCCACCTGAAAAAAAAAACTCACGGGCCGCGCCTGGTATATCTGCTGGCGCCTTCTATCAGTGTTCGGAGTTACTTGCTACAAATCGATTTGGCGAGTGTCGTTACATCGCCATCTACCAGTGATCACACAAACCGAATAAACCGATTCCGCGCCATCCGCTATAGATCACACAAAGCTCATTTATTAAGGGGGCTACAACGCTGTCCTCTGTATAAATTATCTAATTGTACATATATCTTTGGTAGAATCGAATTTTATAAACGAAAGTACATCATCCCATTTAAAATTCCAACGTTACCCGTCACCCCTCAAAATAGATTGAGGGTAAATGTCAAAACTATGTTTAGGTTGGTTCCTTTCCCCTCCCTATTAACTCACCAAAATTGCATGACAATATTTTAAACCGTTTTTAAGATATCGCCTTGTAACACTACTAAAAACTCATCTTGGATAGAGTAGAAAATAATAATTCTATCTTTTTTCTTCTCATTTCAATAAACTGATCAGACCAAGAGTCATATAATCATTCTCACTAAAAACGGTTTTAAAATAATTTAAACAGAACATTTAACAAAATATTTAACCATATAATAGATTTAATTGACATTTAGAATAATTTTTGCCAATGTCGGTCACCCGTTTTGTCAAGATCTAAGTATTTTATTAGCTAACCACTGTTTAAAATGTTTTTTTGCAACTCTACTTCGTACGTGTTATAGGTACACTATTACACTTAGACTTGGTGTTCTTATACATTATTCTACATATTCAAGTTGAAAACGCATAGTTCATTTTTCGCGTAATATACAACATTTTACTACTCCGAGATAGTTTTCGGTTTTTAACTTCAATGTAATTTAACTTCGAACCTATCGTCACCATTAATTAAGAAAGAACTACTTTCCTTTGTAGTGTGAAAAGTGAAGTTACTCTTATATAATAAACTGTAACACTCAACTTGTACTTGACTGTAAAACCGTTTAGCGTGCAGGTTCTCTTCGCACGTTGGTAGATAAATTGCTTCGCCAAAACTCGAAGAAAACTAAGAAAAATGAATTTTCACATGCAGTTAATTTAACATGTTTTGTTGGTTATGGAATTTTTTGATACTTGGTCATGGAAGACCTAGAAAAGTCATGACATTTGAATAGAATACTTTGGTGGACACCCTGATAATTTTTTGCACAACATTAATCTTTTACTCGTCACAACCCGCTACCCCCTTAGTTCCATGCTCGTCGATATTTATGATCTGTTTATTACAACGCGCCATATATTTATATTAGAGATGTCCAACTAGTCTCTGACTAGTCGTGTAGGCCGACTAGTCGTATAAGTCGACTAGTCGCATTTTTTTGTACAACTAGTCGGAAAAAATGCCTTAAATTCTTGTGTCATTAAATTTTCAAAAAATCTTATTTCATATTATCATTTTAGATTTAGTTAATCACATTTTTTAATTTTGGGGAGCCGCTGCCGGAGTACCGCTTCCGAACCTTCGTCTAAATACTTTTTTCTTATTTTCAGGATCATTACAATGACAAGGCGAAAGAAACGAAACTCTACGAGAGTCTGTTCCTACCGAAACTCGAAATGTATTTGGAGGAAATCGAAAAGGAACATTACGATCCCCAGAAGTACTTTCTGGCGGCAGCCTTAATAACCGTACTTACCAGGGTTTTTCGAATCCGTCCGCAGAATATCGACTTGGACAGAGTTCCGACTTTTGTCAATAAAGAGAGGTCTTTCAAGTCGAAATTTATTGGGAGGTACTCAAGAAAGGTAAGCGAGAACATTTTATGTCTGTGGTAATAATAGAATTTCTTTTAATTACAGTATCCCAGTAATTTTCTTCTCAATAACATGTTTCGGTTTGTAACATGATGCGTAGACCGCCTAATCACCCCCCTTCTATGGGACTATAATGTTGGTAATACCATCATTGTCATGCCCTGAAAATTTCGTGTTTCTAGAGCACGTATTAAGAAAGATATCACACCCCTTCGGACTGATGATCAAGAATAGACCGCCTTTCGTGTCCGTATCGCTACATATGTACATACAAACACCTACACATAGTAACATTTTTCCAAGGTCGTCCGCTCTCCAATCACGTATTTCCTCCAAGGTCATTCTCTCCCCAGACGCGTAATTTTTTCAGGCTCTTCCGCTGGCCAGACGGATATTTGCCCGTACAAAGACTTTTTGGACACCCTGTATACATAAATACAAATAACCACACATAAATACAAATATAGACGATATTCTTAAAATCTGACTTAATTAAGATTATTTTAGTACCAATAGAAATATTTGCCCATTCTATTACTTTTCGGACACCCTGTATACATACATACAAATACCGACACATAAATTGAAATATATGCGATTTGCCTGAAATCCGACTTAATTAGGTTTATCTTGGTACTACCAGAAGTATTTGCCAATACTAAGACTTTTCGGGCACCCTGTATAGATACACCCACACTTGACATTTTTGACCTGTATACATATACACCTATACAAAAAAATACTAATTAAGATTATCTTCGAACATTCTAAGACTTTTCGGACACCCTTTATACATATGCACATACATACAGACACCCACACAATATAATACAAACATATACGATTTTCTTAAAATCCGGCTCAATTAATTTTCTCCGTGCAAATAGCAAAGATATTTGCCCATACAAAGACTTTTCAGACACCCTGTGTACAGACAAAGAAATAACAATATATTTACGATTTGCTAGAAATCCGACCCAATTGAGTTTATGTTCGTACTAATAGCAAATATATTTACATATTCTAAGACTTTTCGGACACCCTGTATGGATACATACAAACACCCACATATAGAAATATAATTAATATAAACGATTTGCTTCAAATCCGACTCAGTTAAGTTTATCCTCTGGTTTTAATTTAAATACGTCCCTGATTGTAATGCACTCCAAAACCTACAATAGACGTGTGTTGCCATACTTACACACCATCCTTGTTTAGATTATGCAGAAAAATCGTTCGTTTAATTCCAGCCGTACTCATGTGACAAGTCTGCTTCACTGCTGCGGCGCCGTGTCCTTGCTGTAACCTTGGACGCCTTCCGTAATCTTTGCTCGTCCCCGATGCAAATAACCCTAATTATTTATAAGTGAAACTAAAAAATAAGAGATTTAAATCATTGGGAGGTATTCTTAGATATTCAGCGCATATAATGAAAGCAGAAAGAACCACTTAGTTAGAAAAATAGTTTTTAATAATGCCGGTTGAAAGTAGGATTTCTTAGAAAAGGGCGGTATTAATGAATGAATGACTTCCTTGAACAAATTATGCAATTAAAAAGCACATGCATATTCCCTATTGCGAACATTGTCCTCGCTGGTCAGTTTTACATTAAAATTGGAATCTGACCAATAAGGAACCTTGCGCAAAGCTAATCGCGGAGGTCGCTATAAATTTCTCTGCTAAAAGAATTATTGCGAATTCGTGGTGCTTTCCATAACTTCAAGCATTAATATTCACAATAAGTCGGAATTTTCACACATTGTAAAATTATAATCAGTATACCTATATCAACAATTTTGAGTTGTTAGTCTCAGTGAACTTCTCTGTGCTTGCCGTTGATAGCCTTATACTTTTTTGTAATTCAAACAACCAATTTTCCAACAAAATCGTAACTTTATTTCTCTTCAACATTGACACATATTGCTCTTAGCTCAACGAATACTATAGAAAACGTGTTGTTAGATCTCGCAATATGGTGGCCAAGTCACTTGTCATTTATGGCACCCTGTGGAAGTATGGTCTATTTTACGTTTAGAGGTTGGCTGAAAAGACAGGACCGGATTTGTACTCACCGTCCAACTTAAATAATACACACCAAGAAAATCTAGTCATGGTCATGGGAATATAATAAACCTAAGCGACTTAACATTACAAGGGGGTGGGAAATTATTATCCCAGACACTTAAAGGGTTAACTCGCGGTTTTGCATCGCGTTCTCGTGATGAAAAGACTTACTTAAAAAACAACGGCCACCCAATACCTACCTACAATGTTGCGACAATTAATGATGGTGATAATAATGGTCCTAATAGATCTGTGAGCGAGACGAAGCAATGCATGTGTTGCAAAGAGAATAATACTTTTTTTTTATTATCAACAAACTCTGAGCTATCACTTCCACATTGTATTTTACATATATGTGAAATGCCCTGCGTTAAGATCTTGTTTAAAACATATATATATATATATATATATATATATATATATATATATATATATATATATATATATATATATATATATATATATATAATATATAATAGCTAGAAACTAGTGCGGATCGATACATAAAAAAAAAAGAGGAGAATTATTGTGGGCATGTCCGCTGAATGAACAGAATGAAAAGTTAGAATGGTAACCCGTACGACACGTGTTTCTGCTCACAGGCTTCATCAGGCCCACGTATGTGACCGTGCCTCTCAACATAAGTCGAGACGCACAACGTCACATACGCAGTTACGGGTGTAACCTTAAAAAAAGAAAATTTTAACGAGGACCACAAACAGGAGCCAGTACACCCATTTGTGGCTTCAGCCAAAAGACCCCTTTTTTAGGGGCAACAATTAGCGTCGCCGACGGAGGCAACTATAGCCAACTGCCATGGTATCCTATAAGCCCAAGAGAAGAAAAAAATAGCTATAAACTAGCGCGGATCGATACATAAAAAAAGAGGAGAATTATTGTGGGCATGTCCGCTGAATGAACAGAATGAAAAGTTAGAATGGTAACCCGTACGACACGTGTTTCTGCTCATTGGCTACATCAGGCCCACGTATGTGACCGTGCCTCTCAACATAAGTCGAGACGCACAACGTCACATACGCAGTTACGGGTATAACCTTAAGAAAAGAAAAATTTTAACGAGGACCACAAACAGGAGCCCGTACGCAGTACACCCATTTGTGGCTTCAGCCAAAAGACCCCTTTTTTAGGGGCAACAATTAGCGTCGCTGACGGAGGCAACTATAGCCAACTGCCGTGGTATCCTATAAGCCCAAGAGAAGAAAAAAAATAGCTAGAAACTAGCGCGGATCGATACATAAAAAAAGAGAAGAATTATTGTGGGCATGTCCGCTGAATGAACAGAATGATAAGTTAGAATGGTAACCCGTACGACACGTGTTTCTGCTCATTGGCTTCATCAGGCCCACGTATGTGACCGTGCCTCTCAACATACGTCGAGGCGCACAACGTCACATACGCAGTTACGGGTGTAACCTTAAGAAAAGAAAAAATTTAACGAGGACCACAAACAGGAGCCAGTACACCCATTTGTGGCTACGCAGTTACGGGTGTAACCTTAAGAAAAGACTTTTCATGGTCAGAATTATGCTTAATTTAAGTACCTTACACAGTGCAAATTTCATCAAAATTGATGAAGCCATTTTGAAAATATTTTGGAAAAACTAAAAAAAATAAAAAAATTTAACACCCTGTATCTTTGAAACGAAGCATCTGCGGACCCATGTTTATATAAACTTTTTGCCTTAGTTTCGTACAAGGAATCTCTCCTAGAGCGATGGCACATGTTTTTTGAAACACCATGTATATATATATATACATATATATATATATATATATATATATATATATATATATATATATATATATATATATATATATATATATATATATATATATATATATATATATATATATATATATATATATTATATATATATATATATATATATATATATATATATATATATATATATATATATATATATATATATATATATATATATATATATATATATGTATATATATATATATATATATATATATATATATATATATATATATATATATATACAGTGTGGTCGTTTAAGTGTGCAACATATGGGAAAGTTTTTTATTACCGATTTCTCAGAAAATTTTATTCTTGATAAAAGTCGGTGCACGTTCGATAATCATATTGGGTGTACTTGGAATGGTTGCAAGTCAAACGGTGTACAGGGTAGGGCAAAAAATATAAAATTTCTACAAGAATAAAGTACCCCTATTTCAGAATATTCAGCAAAATGTTATTAAGAAAAGGTGTTTAGAATTAAAAGTTATGCATAAGTTTGAAAACATGACCTCATAAAATAAAAAACAAAATTTTTTTGAAAATATTAATTATTTCCTAAAAAAAAATTTTTTTTTATTATCACCCTAAAAACCTTCATAAATTAAACAAAATCAAATCAAGTTCACACATCTTTGTTCAAATTCAAGCATATTTGTAAAATTAACTTAGCTTTTTAATTTATTAAGGAATCACAAACTTCATGTTTGTTGCAAGGACATTAAACACAACTTTAAAATACCGTAAAAATTATTTTTAACAAGATAAAACATTAGTAATGATAATTTTCAAATCAAAAAAACTCTCATTTAAATTACAAAATATTTATTTTAAATGTTTATTAGAAAATTGTACAAAATAATCGACAAACATGAAATCCTACTAAAATAATCGCAGATACCTATGGAAAGAAAACAAATAAGGGTTAAAAGTAAACATTATGACAGTTTGGTGGCATTATTCATTCTTAAATAATTATTGTTATTAGCTGATCTCAAATGCCTCCTCCAGTAAAGTTAACGTTAGCCGAAAAGGCAGAATTAGTGCTAATATGTGGAGAACACTATAAAACAGTGCGTGAAGCAGGAGATATATTCAATGAACGACATCCAGATAAACAAGTCCACTATTCAACCATAAGCAGAATTTTAAATAATTTTAAACAGACAGGGTCTTTAGAGTATAAATATAAAAATGAACGTACCAAAACTGTATGTACTGAAGAAAATCAATTACAAGTACTTCAAGCAGTTGTTGAAAACCCTAGAAGATCCACCCAAGAAGTGCATGCTTATACGGGTAAAAAACAAAAATATCACGCCTATAAGCCAATGTTTATTTGCACGTTTCAAAGACAAGACTATGACTTGCGGTATGATTTCTGCATGTGGATTCAAGGAGAAATAGAAGATCAACGTGATTTCCATAGACACATGCTTTTTGGGGATGAATCCACGTTCACTACAAATGGCGTTGTTTCTTCCCAAAATTGTAGGTGGTGGTCGGACGAAAATCCAAATTTTGTCATTGACAACAAAAACCAGTATTACCAAAAAACAAACGTTTGGTGCGGTATTATTAACGACAAATTAATAGGGCCGTTCTTTTTTCGCCAAAACCTAACTGGTGATACCTATTTACATTTTTTGGAAAACGAACTAACAGATTTTTTGGATAATATGAGTATACAAGAACGACGTAAATTATGGTTTGTACATGATGGTTGTCCGGCTCATTCTGCTAGAATTGTTTCTGAATGGTTAAATGGAGAATTTGGTGATAAATGGTTAGGACGAAATACCGATCCACGGTGGCCTCCTCGTTCGCCAGATCTCGCCCCACTAGATTTTTTTTTATGGGGATATTTAAAGCAAAAAGTTTACAAGGATCGGCCCTTTAATAATGTTGGGGAGCTTGAAATTTCGATACGATTTCATTGCAGAAATATTCCAGCAAGTGTATTGCGATCCACGCGTAGTGAATTTTATGATCGGACAATTAAATGCATCGAACGTGAAGGTGGACATACGGAGACGCGTCGATAATTTTTTTAAACATACCTAATACAATTTTTTTCTGCATTTCAAATATTGTCTGTTTAATTTTTGTTAAATTTGTTTATTGTTAAGTTATAATAAAAAGAAGCCGATAAAAATTGACAAAACCATTGGCACCATACTCAAATACGTTTAGGAACATTGTATTTCTTGACTTTGCACTAAACGCAGACATAATGCATGCATTGTTTTGTTAATAATGCCCCACAACGCCATTATGTTAGAATGATTTCATGTTTGTAGATTATTTTGTACAATTTTCTAATAAACATTTAAAATAAATATTTTGTAATTTAAATGAGGGTTTTTTAATTTAAAAATTATCATTACTAATGTTTTATCTTGTTAAAAGTAATTTTTACGGTATTTTAAAGTTCTGTTTAATGTCCTTGCAACAAACATGATGTTTGTGATTCCTTAATAAATTAAAAAGCTAAGTTAATTTTACAAATATGCTTGAATTTGAACAAAGATGTGTGAACTTGATTTGATTTTGTTTAATTTATGAAGGTTTTTAGGGTGATAATAAAAAAAAATTTTTTTTTAGGAAATAATTAATATTTTCAAAAAAATTTTGTTTTTTATTTTATGAGGTCACGTTTTCAAACCTATGCATAACTTTTAATTCTAAATACATTTTCTTAATAACATTTTGCTGAATTCTCTGAAATAGGGGTACTTTATTCTTGTAGAAATTTTATATTTTTTGCCCTACCCTGTACACCGTTTGACTTGCAACCATTCCAAGTACACCCAATATAATTATCGAACATGCACCAACTTTTATCAAAAATAAAATTTTCTGAGAAATCGGTAATAAAAAACTTTCCCATATGTTGCACACTTAAACGACCACACTGTATATATATATATATATATATATATATATATATATATATATATATACAGGGTGGTCTGTAATGAATGCGCCAAAAAGCAATCCTAGATTAATCTCGTGAAAATTATGATATTGAGCCAAATATGCCTTAATAAAATGTCGCTCATTAATGAGATACAGGGTGTTAAAGTTCAGTTCTCAGAATTGTTATTTCTTTATAGCTGAAGTCGTTTTTGAGATATCGACATGAAAACTGGGAATCGGGGGTTTTCAGGGATGGGGAATACGATGGTATTTCATTTATTGACATAATATGTAGAGGGCGCTATTTACACCTTATAAACTCATTATTTCATGCCATAACTTTCTTATTAGTACCGTTCTTTTATTTTTTATTGAAAATTTTGAAAGAGTGACGTTTTTTAAGAAAAATAGGTATACTACATTTATTTCGATCAAATAAGCCGTTTTCGAAATATTTGGATTTATTCGTTCTATTGCATAGTCAAAAAATATTAAACATTAAAACGGAGATAACAGACTTGACTAACGAATAATGAATTGATAATGAACAAATAACCAAAAATCACTTCAACAAATGCGAAAAATGTCCACCATTCACTACTATGCATATTCCTAATCCCTTCACCAAATAGCGTCGTAGTTGGAATAAAGTTCCTTGCTTATTCGTGATAACATTGGTGGAACCATGCATTTTTTGCAAAAGTTGCTCACGGGTACGGATTTCTTCTGTGTACACTAAGGATTTGATAAAACCCCAAAGGGAGAAATCCAAAGGATTAAGATCCGGGCTACGCGGCGGCCATGGAATTTCACTGCACGACCAAACCATCTATGAGGCAGCCATTCATCTAAATAGTTGCGAACTGCAACTGGATAATGTGGTGGAGCACCATCGTGCATAAACCACATGATCTGTCGTAAATTTAAGGGTATATCATCGAGTAGATCCCGCAAAACATTTTGAAGAAACTGCAAGTACTGGTTACCATTAACCAGTTGCAGTTCGCAACTATCTAGATGAATGGCTGCCTCATAGATGGTTTGGTCATGGCAGTGAAATTCCATGGCAGCCGCGTAGCACGGATCTTAATCCTTTGGATTTCTCCCTTTGGGGTTTTATCAAATCCTTAGTGTACACAAAAGAAATCCGTATCCGTGAGAAACTTTTGCAAAAAATTTATGATTCCACCAATGTTATCAGGAATAAGCAAGGAACTTTATTCCAACTACGACGCTATTTGGTGAAGGGATTAAGGATATGCATGGAAGTGAATGGTGGACATTTTTCGCATTTGTTGAAGTGATTTTTGGTTATTTGTTCATTATCAATTCATTATTCGTTAGTCAAGTCTGTTATCTCCGTTTTAATGTTTAATATTTTTTGACTATGCAATAGAACGAATAAATCCAAATATTTCGAAAACGGCCTATTTAATCGAAATAAATGTAGTATACCTTTTTTTCTTAAAAAACGTAACTCTTTGAAAATTTTCAATAAAAAATAAAAGAACCGTACTAATAAGAAAGTTATGGCATTAAATAATGAGTGTATAAGGTGTAAATAGCGCCCTCTACATATTATGTCAATAAATGAAATACCATCGTATTTCCCATCCCTGAAAACCCCCGATTCCCAGTTTTCATGTCGATATCTCAAAAACGACTTGAGCTATAAAGAAATAACAATTCTGAGAACTGAACTTTAACACCCTGTATCTCATTAATGAGCGACATTTTATTAAGGCATATTTGGCTCAATATCATTATTTTCACGAGATTAATCTAGGATTGCTTTTTGGCGCATTCATAACAGACCACCCTGTATATATATATATATATATATATATATATATATATATATATATATATATATATATATATATATATATATATATATATATATATATATTGGATTCTTTTTGCTAAATTGTGGATGTATTTTTGTTCCAGGTCAGCCATTTGAGTCACCAATTTGTGTCCCAACAATACTTTACTGTGATACCGTGCAACTATTGCCACCAAATTATTTATGGGATTAGCCCTCAGGGATATCAATGTTCAGGTAAATAGTTCTTTCAGGTATTGTTTGCCCAAGATATCTGCAACCGGCAAAATAATTTAAAGAATGCAAGGGACGGCTTAAACAACATTGCAAATTTGTTTGTAAACCAGATGTGGTAAGAAAAATTTAAATCTTATTAACGAAAAATTAAACAGTTTTTCAAAACTGGTTTACAAACAATAGGGAATATGTATATAACCTTTTTTTTATATTCTCTACATAAATTAAATGTTTATGGCGGTTGCTGTTATTCATTTATTTTGGTCTTTATTAACAAAAAAAAAAGGATTTAAAACTGCAAATTTTCGCGCGAATTTCGACACTTGTAAAACGTGATCCCATTGGCTGTGTGTTCAAAACTGAACTTATGACTCATCATGAGTATATGGCGAATTCCAGTGTTGTAGAGTCATCGAAAACTCAATAAAAATGGCATTTAATGCGTAATTCATTCAATGAAATATCCCTGCACTTAAAGTAGAAGGTTCCTAAAATCTTATTCATGTATACTTCAAGCCGAAATCGGTACAGGAACCTTTCAATTTTGCGTCAAAAATTGGCATTTCTGCGAAATTTTGACATATCTTAATAATTTCGAGTAAATAAACTGCAATTCTTTATTTTCATGGCAATCTTCCAAAAATTCAAAAATTTTCAAATTTTAGATGTCCCCGATGCAAATAAATCTATTTATTTATAACTTTACCGAAAAAATAAGCGATCTAAATTAGTGGGAGGTATTCCTAGATAATTAACGGATAAAATAAACCCAAAAAGAATCACTAAATAGGGTAAATAGTGTGGAATAATGTCGGTTAAAAATAGGATTTGTCGGAAAAAATAAAAAAAATCCGAATTTTACCCCTTAAATACGCTCCTGGATGACCCATTCGGTATTCATTTTACAGTGTGATTATCCCTTTATAAGATAGTATTGAAAAATTGGGGAAAAGTAGATAGGAAAAAATACAGAGTGATTCTAATGTACCGATGTCGAGGGCACAAAAAGTAAAAAAAAAATCGAAATTTAATCGGCGATGCTCCCTTCTATAGAGAATGAAGAAACTAAAAAAGATGGATAACACATACTTTGACAAGCTCTTTCCGATGACGTATATGGGATTCTAATTTGAACCATTTTGACCCTACAAAAAATTAAAAACCGTGAAGTGTTTGGGTCAAAAATCTAAATTTCCAGTTTTTTCCAAATATTTCCATTTTCCAGTGATTTTAGGTAAATGTATTGCAAAAAAGTATTTGAGATTTTAAAGTTTCACTTATATTCCGTTTTTCGATCTGACGTTTTGTTTTCGAGTTATTAGGTATCAAAGAGGGGTCTGGAAATGGCATTTCTTGACCTAAAAAAATTCAAAAGAATTACTTGCCATTTTCTGATCCTCACCAGTTTCAGTGGAGTTCTGAAGCTCCGGGTTCCCTACAACCTCCGAAAATTTACATCGATTTAATTTACATTTGCGACCTATACCCGATTTCAACGGAAATCGCGGAAATTTCAGCTTTCACGTTTAATAACTCCGAAACGAAACATCCTGTATAACTAAATTTTTTACCGAAGCTAGTTGAACTATTCCTCTATCAACCCAAAAAATTCGATTTCTCTCCCTCTGACTGTTTTCGAGAGAATCAAACCTGTTCGGCTTTAAGTTAAGCTTTACGCTAACCTGTAGATTTTTGCTGATCTCCTGGCGTCACTTTTCACTAAGGACAAATGGCTGCATTTAAATTGTAATAAATTATACCGAAAAGTAAACATTTTTTGTAGCTAAATTATCCTAGTAATTTTCTTCAAAATATTTTTTTTTGGTTTTGTAATGACTTCCTTAAACGATGTATGCAATAAAAGAAATATGTCCATATTACTTATTGGTGACGTTGTTTAAGCCTTCCATTGCATTCTTTAAATTCTTTTGCCGGTTGCAGATATCTTGGGCGGACTATAAATAGTTATTTATGTTTGCGCTTTTTACATTGTTGTTACTTTAAGGGTCCATATTTTTAATAGTGGCATTGGTTATAAAGGTAATTTTGCGATGTAAACCAGCCAATTTGACAATTTTTTTTTATTAAAGCCTGCAGGGTTTACCACTATTAAAACTGGTCTATTAGACCAACGATTAATTTTTTTCTAAACTCTTAAAAACTTAAAAACTGAAATCACATTTTCGAGAATGGCACAGTTCCGGAATCGACTTTATTACTGCCAAGAAGTTCATGGTGATCGTTTTAATAATAGTAATAATAATATTAATAATAATAATAACAAAGTTTATTAGCTACAAAGCTATTCAATATAATTTTAAAACATAACATGCAATTTATTCTATATCCCTTCTTTCTTTCTATTGTTTTGCAGAGAGGTCCCTTTAATCCATTTTGAATTTTATCGAATAAGGTTTAAATTGCTTAAAATTTTCTGTTTTAATTTTTTAATAAATTTTAAACTGCTCTCTTTAATTGCATTACTTAATTTATTATACTCTAAAATACCTTTAAAAAAGTAGAATTTTCTGTTTGCTTTAAATTCCTATGTTCCAAAATGAAAATTTTTCCCCTTGTATTGTGTTCATGAATTTCATCAAATTTAGTCAAAAAGTTATTATAATAAGGTGCTGATTAACTTAAATTTAATTTATGAATAAAAATAAGAGTGCGGTAAAGTAAAAAGTTTTCTATACTATATTCATCCATTTTAAACTTGTTAATAACAACGGTTATTTTAGTGTATTTATCATACCCCGTTATTATTCTCATGGCTCTAATCTGCAGTATTTGTAATCTATTTTTATTCTGTTGTGAACACGTATAAAATTGAACTATTAGGTAGAACAATTGAATTAAATACTAACTTCTTACTATAAATACTTAAATACTCTCTCAATCTACTTAAAACTCCCAATTTGTTTGATATTTTTTTACAAACATAATCTACATGATCATTAAACTTTAATCAATAATTACTCCTAAGTATTTAACTTTATTTACAACTTCAACAATTTCATCATTTATTTTGAAATTCAAATTTTGTTTTTTAAGTTCATTATATTGTTTTTCATAACCTAATAATAAACATTTTGTTTTATCAATATTAATTTTAAGCTTGTTTTCACTCATCCATTTATATATATTATTTAATTTTATATTCATTTTCTGTGTCATCAAACCAAAATCTTTAGACAAGTAAATTACTGTATCATCTGCAAAAAATGGAATTTAAAATCTCCCAAAATATTAATCAAATCATTTATATAAATTATAAAAAGTAAAGGACCAAGTATACTACCCTGGGGCACACCAACATTAATTTCTTTTTTTTTTAACATACTCATTACACTTTACTACCTGCCACATATTTATTAAGTAATCTTTAAACCATTTATATACTGCTCCACATAAGCCATATTTTTTTAACTTTTCTAATAATTTTTCTCTATCAATAGTTTCAACAACTCTTGAAGTAAAAGAGAAAAAAGGTATTTACATTTTTAGTCACGATTTTTATTTTTTATAGGCTTACCATTTAAAAACGAATTAAGATACGGACCTCGGATTTGCGGTGAAATGTTTTTTTTTGAAGCCCTTTAAAATGAGGTACCGCGCGGCATAGGGTTGCATTTAAAATTTTCGACCTCGACTTTCTAGCGTCACCCCTCAAGAAAAAGCTAAATTAAATAAAAAAGATTTATCAACCAATAAGTTACACCTAAAATTTGGTGTCTATCTTTACTAATAGCAAAGATATTTGCCCATACTACAACTTTTCAGACACCCTGTAGAATAAACTGTAACACTCAACTTGTACTTGACTGTCAGACGGTTATCGTGCAGGTTCTCTTCGCACGTTGGTAGATAAATTATTTTTCCCGAACTCTGGAAAAACTAAGAAAAATGAATTTTCACGTGTAGTTAATTTGACATGTTGGTCTGGACTATTCTATAACATAAGTTTAATTTTTTTTAGCGTGCCTTATAAACTTACACCGTCCGTGTGTGAAGCTCTACGATGACTCCTGTCCAGGACCTTTCAAGGGGAAGGATCGAGGCATCAGGAAACTTATTGGAATGCGCCACGACAGTTCCGAGCAGAGCAGGATTAAGAAGGCGTCGCAATTCATTCAGAGTAAGTATTATTGTCGAATACATAAAATTTTAAAAATTTATTGCTACATATTAAAGAGGATAGGTGAAAAAGTATAAATTTGACGAGCGGGGCAACGCGGCCGAGTAACTGTAAAAAAATAAAAATAATAAAAAGTGCTTAGTAACATGAAATCGATTAACAAATAGGGAACATGTATATAATCCAAATAAACCTGATATGTATTTTTTGTATTCTACAGAAATTAAATAGTTATGGTGGTTGTTTTTATCGATTTATTTTGGTCTTTATTAAAAAAAATATTTTCTACTACAAATTTCTCATCTCGCATCTCAAGTGTTATAAGTCTATACCGTATCCAATTTATTGTGAGAATGATAGAAACCCATTTTCAACGGAGAGATCAATTATGTCTCTCTCTCTCTCTCTCATTCTCTCCCATTTTTTTCTCTCATACTCGTAAAATTTTTACAGCTGGTAGAAAGTTAGGTTATAAGAAAGATAAACATGACATATTATTTGAAGCCTGTCCCATAATATAAGTTGATTTTGCAGTGTAAAAATATACTTAAAAAGTTTATATAAAGTATCAGCAGCTTAAATTCCTGTGTTCTATGAATCTGGGACTGACTAACAACCATTGAAATATTACGCGAGGTACATATTTGTTCTCCTTTATATTACTTGGACCGGACGTTATTTGAATGAGTAACAGGAACGCCGACCCGATATAAAGTTGAGAATAGTGGGCATTACGGAAGATTTCTTTAGTTATTGAGAAAGTACTGAAAATTGCGCCCTAGAAACGTTTGGTTTGAGTTTAAAGCTGAAGTCACAGTACCATTACAAAGTGTATCTATCTTTCTGGAAGTAAGACCCGACATTTACAGTTAAAAATTGTGAAACTACTTGGTATATTCGATTAAACCATTTTTATCGCGTCATTAACTTACGCAAACGTCACTGTTCGCAGGTAGGGTGTATTATAGATCCATTTTCATTATATATCGGAGAATAAGGAATATTTTTTAACCTTACTATAAATTGTTTATCTTAATAAAAATATTTGCACATGTTTGCTATTTTTTCTTTATTTATTTAAAAGCTTTTCCCCCGATCCTTTTATTGCAAATTATTGGTTAGAGGAAGTATTGTTACTTGGGTAGGAAACAATTTTAGGTAGTATAAAATAAAAAGGTTAATGTGGCTATGCTGACACTGTTTTTGCTTAATTAAAACGAGATTTTTGCAAATGCTGTTTGTGTTCAGTAAAAACAAAGGTATTTTGCTATAAAATCATAAAACTTACATAAGTGTTATGCCAGATTAGGACTTTATTTTTTATGACAATTCCGATAAAACTTTCAAAGTAGACAACCAGAAATACTTGCACAAAGGCGGCTGTGATAAAATGTTTGATTATTCTTTTTTAATGGCAACAACATCGTTTTTATTTGTCTTTTACTAATGCCCCTTTTGCTAATAAAGATAGAAGGAAATCGGATTCCGTTGAGAATTTTATAAAGAAAGAAAAGGAATTTTGCGATGACTAATTTTTGAAAGTATATGACCCATTGGAAGGTGGTAGAGGAGTTCTTCCTCGACCGAGGTAGTACCACCCCACACATCCTCTTAAAGGGCTGGTGAAGTCCGTACGGATGTTTCCAGCCCTGGATGTGTGAGTCGGATTTCCCCAGTACACCCACGGTACATAGTACTTAGACTTCGGTCTTCGTGGGTTGTCAGAACATAAAAAAAACCAGCAATACTTCCACGAGCAAAGAAGGTACGATAAAAATTTGAACATTCTTTTTTTATTTGCCTTTTTTTAATGCGCTTTCGCCAACACGGATAGAAAGAACTCTGATTCCTCCGTGATTATCAGGAAAGAAAAGATGAATATTGTGATTGCTAAAATATGTTCTGGTATAAACTGTCCATGGAACTGACCAGTAGGGTGAATTCTTGTTCAGTTGTTTTTTCTGTCATCATTTTCAAATTAAATTGGATGGAATATAGAGTCTTATGCAAAAATTGAAGTGTATCCCTTTGTATTGTATACACGTCAATTTTTATAATTCGGCATGACACTTAAAGAGGCTTATACGGGAAAAGATTACCTATAGGTTATAAGAGGTAACATTAAAGTCGTATCCCTTTCGTTCTCCAAAGTCAAAATTAGCTGATAACGTTTGTCATTTACGTTATTCAGACGCTCGCAATAGCAAAACATGCTTATGAGAGTAACAAGTTACGTTATCTATTAACATTAACGCAGTTTCAAAAAACGCCGAAGAACAAGTCTACATACTCGGTAAACAAGCTGTCCAAGCAACTACACGTGAACTTCAAACGACTCGCCGATCCAATCGACACTACGAAAGCATATCGTCGGTGAAAAGTGTTAACATGCTAACTCCACTTATGGGTCAGAGTTTTTGGCATTGTTAAAAAGAGGAAAAACTATTCTACTAGTAAGAAAAATGTTTTCTCCTTTTAAATTATAAATAAATGGATATTTTGTGTCAATAATTCATGCTATCTCCACGCAATTCAAATTTAACCGACGAAATGCTGCTGTCTCCGGTATTTCCGTTGTGTTTAATATCTATACAGCCACGTGGTTTTGTTTACCCCTGTGTTTTTTTTTGCGATTGTATTGGCTTCTTCTGTTGATTATTAATGGTAAAGATATATACGTATATATCGTCGGTGAAAAGTGTTAACTTGCTAACTTCACTTATAGGTCAAAATGGGTTTTTGGCATTATTAAGAAGAAAAACTATTCTACTAGTAAGAAAAACGCTTTCTCCTTTTAAATTATAAATAAATAGATATTTTGTGCCAATAATTCCTGCTATCTCCATGCAATTCAAATTTACCCAACGAAATGCTGCTATCTCCGGTATTTCCATTGTGTTTATATATATACAGCCACGTGGTTTTGTTTACTCCTGTGATTTTTTGCGATTGTATTGGTTACTTCTAATGTACTGCTATTCTGTTGATTATTAATGGTAAAGATATGTATATACTATAATTTTATAAAAGAATATTAAGAAAAATGTCGATCATTTATTGGAAATTAACTATATTATGCTGGTAAAGGGTAAATATGACTTATCAAAATGGAGTTAGCGGCTATTCTAAGACATTTTATGAATTTTCTGTTAATGCATGGAGCTGCTAACTCCATTAATTTGCCTATAAAAAATAAAATTATTTAAGAAATGAGTTTTTTGATTTTTCAAAATGTGTGTTTATTGCTTACCAATAATATAACGCAAATTTACATTTATAACAAGTATAATAATTTATCCAGGCGGTTTTAATGCTCTCCTGTAAAATTGGTTAAAATGGAGATAGCAGGTTAACACTTTTCACCGACGATAGACTATACTTTTATAAAAGAATATTAAGAAAAATGTCGATCATTTATTGGAAATTAATTATATTATGCTGGTAGAGGGTTAATATTACTTATCGAAATGGAGTTAGCAGCTATTTTACGACATTTTATGAATTTTCTATTAATGTATGGAGCTGCTATCTCCAAAAATTTGCCTATAAAAATAAAATTATTTAAAAAATGACTTTTTTGATGATTTTTCAATAACTGTGTTTATTGCTTACCAATAATATAACGCAAATTTACATTTATAACAGGTAATTTATTTAGGCGGTTTTAATGCTGTCCTGTAAAATTGGTTAAAATGGAGATAGCAGATTAACACTTTTCACCGACGATATCTTATGCTGACACACGTTTGACTGCGCTTGTTTATTAATTGCTTAACTCACATTGAAGGCGACCCATTTTGCATATGTTATTTTTAGACATATTAAACATTTTTACGTAAAACAATGTACAAGTTTTGTATTTTAACGATATCGGTAGATACCCTAATCAAACATTGATATCCGGCTGAATCTCGGTGTTTGGTTAGAAATCAATATCTACCAATAAATGCTGAACGGCACACTGAATTTAAAAATTTTTTTGTAGTGGAGAAAGAAAAAAGACAAATGGAGGAGAGAGACAACAGAACTGAGTCAGCGGAGACAGGTAAGTCTTTCAAGATATTTTTTTTGACTTCTAATATGCAAAATATGTTTTAAAAGTTTTAGATAATATATTACTTTCTGTTTATCCTATAGTTTTTAATAATAATTGGGAGGTTTTTTTAACCCAAAATCCAGTGTACTCGGACGATAAATAATATTTAACCTTAACTAAGGACACCTTAAGAGTCCTATTAAGTTGAATTTATCGGCATTTGATAGTTTTAATATACCTTTTTGCAAAATCATGTTTTTTTGCCACTTACTGTCATTATTGACAGAAACAGTAAGTTGACTGTGCGATTAATATTTTTCCTAGCAACCAAAGTACACAAGCCGTATCTAGGCCGGTAAGGGCAACTTACCGCACTAGTACAGTAAGTGAAGTTGTGGTTATATCGTCAGTTAAAAGAGAAGAACAGAGAAAGTACAAATTGATTGCGGTCCTTAGCATTATGAATATTCAGCACACTTGCAGGAGATTTTAAACTTGAACTTTGCATTACAAAATATGCTAGTAAGATTTTCTCATTAATTACACTGTTTTTTTCGTTAAGCCAGTTTTGAAAAACTGTATAAGTATGCACTTCAAAACGTTTGGCTGTCAAATTAGACCGGACTAGTGTTGGAGAATCTAGCTG
Source organism: Philopedon plagiatum (assembly GCA_963971165.1). NCBI lineage: Eukaryota > Metazoa > Arthropoda > Insecta > Coleoptera > Curculionidae > Philopedon > Philopedon plagiatum. The sequence continues at coordinate 10,673,178 of OZ020194.1, forward strand.
TAAAATATTAAAAAGGAAGAATACCATGGATTTATTAAGAAAGGATTCGATGTCCGTATACTGTGAGCGTATCGAACGTGAAGCCTTATATTTGTTGTTTGTTATGAAAACATTTCCCATAGGAGAAAAGTTTACGAACTACGAATTACTACGCAATTGAATCAAGAATGGTAGTAGAAAGAGATAAAATAGCATTATTAAATTTGCTTATAAATTAAATAGGAGAAGTGTTGGTGTCTGTGCTGGTTGCTTAGGAAAACGGCTGAACCTCGGTCTGAACACTCGGTTACACGTACGTCTTTGTCTAATGAACTAGAAAAGAAAAAGTGCGACTTATAGATTTATAAATGACTCGGAGCGACTTTACATAAGCCTTTAGAAATAACATAACCTATAAATAATTCAAATTCAAATTCATTTATTTGTCCACAAAGATCACATTTACATGACATAAGACAAGTCAAAGTATATAATATAAAATAAAAAAACCTTAAAATTAAAATAATCATCTATAGAAATAAAATATACGAGTCACATCAATTTGTCGAAGTAACCACAACACAATACAAGGAAAACCAATCTAGTCTATAAATTCGGAGAAACTGTAAAATGACCTGTCAGTTAAGAAATCCTTCAGTCTTCTCCGGAAAATCTTCATGTTTTCTACCTTTTTTGTATTGTCTGGTAATTTATTGAATATCTTTATACACGCATAGTATGGCGATTTCTCATAGTGAGTAGTTTTGTGCTTGGGAATAACTAGGGCCGATGCATTTCGTGTTGGATATTGATGATATTCATGGTTTTGGTTGAAACGTGCTTTGTTTTTAAAAACATAAAGCGAACACTTTAATATGTATATTGATGTTACTGTAAGTATTTTGTATTGTTTAAACGCCTCCTTACATGATTGCATGGGTGTTAACCCGAACATCAGTCTAATTATCCTCTTTTGTGATATGAGCACTCTGTTGATGTTAGTTGCTTGGCCCCACAACATTACATTATATGATAAGTAGTGATAAGCCAGTGAATAGTAAATAGTTAATAGCGTTTGTGAAGGAACTGTTTGCTTAAGTTTTAATAATGCATAAAAAGACCTGCTCAACCCAGAGCAGATGTGGTCTATTTGTGGATCCCAGCTGGCTCTCGAGTCCAAGTAGGTGCCTAGAAACTTTACCATTGTCTCACTATCGTCAATGTCTGCCCTAGGTTTGTTTCTGTAGAAGTGCACAGTTATTGTCTTTTGCTTGTTTAATATTAACCTGTTGGCATTACACCACTGGCTCATGCTATTGTAAACTGTTGAAATCTCCTGGAGGAGCGATTCCTCGTCAACTGCTGAAAGGCCCACTGAAGTGTCATCTGCAAATTTTATTGTTGTTCCTGGAAGGGATAGGTCATTAACAAACATTATAAAGATCAGTGGGGCCAACACTGAACCCTGAGGTGCGCCAATATTAATTTCGTATATATCTGATTGGAAGTCATTGAGTTGTACGAGTAGTTTCCACTGCTCCAAGAACGACATAATAAGTGACAGTGCATTTCCTCTGATTCCCATGTAATACAATTTATGTTGAACAAAATCGAAGTTAAGAGTATCAAACGCACGCGACAAATCAAAGAAGACTCCAGCCACTACCCGATCCATCTCCAGTTCTCTGTGTATAAAGTTCACTAGCTCCACTGCTGCTGTTTCTGTAGATCTTTGAGGTCGGAATCCATGCTGCTTGTTGCAGAGTAGTTGATTTTTGTTTAAAAATGATAGTATTCTGTCATACAGAGCTCTCTCAAAAACTTTAGAAAACACACTTAGATCAGATACCGGCCTGTAATTTTCAATGTCCTCATGACTGCCACCCTTGAACACTGGAATCACTTTTGCAATCTTCAGTGCTGAAGGGAATGTTCCTGCTTCAATCGCAGTATTGACTAAGACCTGGATTGGACCAGCTATTTCATTTGATACGGCCTTCAGCACCTTGACTGGAATGCCATCAGTTCCCACTGATTTTTTGTTCTTCACGTTTCCAATGATACTCTGGATCTCTTCCTTGGTTACGGGCTCAAGAAATATTGAGTTGGGCTGAAGATCACCTGCGGTAGCGTTTAGTGTCGGTGAAGTATTATTATTATTAAAGTGACTTCCCAGCTTTCTTTGTGCAACCGTTGAAAAAAAAGTCTCAAACTCATTTGCCACTCGTTTCTGATCTGTTACCTGTTGATCGCGTAAGTTTAGGTTAATTGTTTTGTTTCGTTTGTGTTTTCCCATTTCTTCATTTATTATGGACCATATTTGTTTGGTCTTATTTATGGAATTTTCTATTCGGTTTTGATTATATTAAATTTTTGCCCTTGTGACGCGTTGCCTATAATTTCTTTTTTGTTCTTTGTAACGCTCAAGGAGTTCTTGGTTTCCAGTTTGCGTGGTCAGGATGTACAAGTCGTGAAGGTCATTTTTAGCTCTTTTTAGTTCTGCCGTTACCCAAGTATTATTACGTGATATCTTTATTTTTTTCTCTGGACATGTGGTATTGTAGTACCAAGTAAAAGTATACATAAAATTCTCAAATGCAGTATTAATATTTGCCGCTTGCACGCAAGTCCATTGTTCACGCCCCATTCGCTGCTTGAGCTCATTCAGATTGTTCCTTGACAAACACCTTGACACAATCTCCGACGATATTGTTTTTTTCTGCAATTTTACAGTCACTTCCAATTCCTGCAATAAATGAACTGAAAGATGTGGCTGTCTAACAGAGCACTTAACATTTGCCTCATTTATGTTCGTTATCATGTAGTCGATGGACGATTGAGATGTTCCTTTAGTCGAAGTAAAGATTCTAGTAAATCCATTGCAATAATTCCTTAGATTAAACGCCTCCAGTACATCAGATAGCAGCTTATAATTGGGCGTAGCTTTTCCCGAACAGTCGACATTTAGATCGCCACAGATTATTATGTCAGACGTAAGTTTTGTGCAGTGAACAAGTAGTTCAGATATCTGCGCAATGAATATGTCAATTTCGCCAGATGGTGGTCTATATATGCACACAACGACCATTTTTCCATCCTTACTGATGATTTCCATTCCGCAGCATTCAAAGTGCATTTCTACTGCATATTTTTTTATGTGCTCTAGTGATTTAACTACAAGTTCGTTAGTTGTATAGATTGCACAGCCCCCGCGTACGTGATCTTTTCGACAAAAAGATGTTTGTAGCTGATAACCTGTGATGGTCATACTTGTAGTTGCTTCGTTTGTCAACCAGGTCTCGGATACGCATAAGACATGGGGTGACTGTTGTTTAAGTAATATCTCCAATTCATTCAACTTATTACTTAGGTTCTGGATATTAATATGAATTACACGGAATTTGTCAGAGTTCTTAGACGTTACATCTCCAGTTCTAACTGTGATAGGCGAGGGTATAAAAAATTACAATTAATCCTGAGTCTTCTGTGTGCGTGTGTGCGTATGCTTAAATCTGGGGTAGTGGACGATGTAGTGATGCTTTTGTCAACCGTGTGTGCGCGGTGATCATCGTATTTCTGCTCAAACCTTTTTAACTTAAATTTATTATTATTTAGCAGAAAAATAAAATATTTTAGGGCTTTTATTACTTTTAGTAAATCTTGTGATGCATCTAACGTATTTTTTGTACAAAATATAAGGTAAAATAAGATGTGGCCAATGTTTACAAATTGTGTTTACAGTGTCGTTTAGAATGGTTTGTTTTGGCTTCAAAGAATGTTAAATCATCCCCTATCCATTCTTAATAAATCCATGAACAATACTAGGTCAGATTCTCCAACGCTAGTCCGGTCTAATTTGACAACCAAAAGTTTTAAACTGACAAGTGTAAGAATAAGACAACTATATTTTGTACTATATTTGTTTCCGAGGTTTCTCGCAAATTTATAAAGAAAAGGTCAATTTTAGTACGTACTTTCGACAATAATAGAACCAAATTCGTTCTAGTAACCTGTTCCAAATGAAAGTCTTTTGGAAACCAAGCAAATCGCTGAAATATCAGAATAATTCATAAGTTTTTAATGACGACTTATTAACAATGACAGGACAAAAACCTGTCAAAACATAACTTATCAACTAGTAGATCTTAATTTAAACCAGTACTAAATCTTTAACCTTCTTATTGAATCTCAATGTGATATTCTATTTTTCTTCAGTTTAATATTGCCACTACAATTAAAATTTAGTGAAAGGGTCCATTCAGAAGAAATTTAAATTTTATATTATTTTGTTCGTGTAAAATGCCCGCGCCAATTTCAGAGCTCTTTAGTTACGCGTGGCACGAAGATTATAAAATAAAATTTGGGTTTCTTTTACGAACCCTTTTAGTTCTCATTGTGCAAAATTCTTCGTTTTTAGGTGTAAAAAGCGTTAAAAAAAATTCAAAAATTGGTAGGCAGACTTTTACCGTACGCTGTACAAATAAATTATCGGCAACTGTACGTATCTAAAATTCCATCAGTGTACACATCAAAAGAATCGAAAACACATGTTTGCTTTAAAGCTAGCCATTTCTGACAATTAATTGCGGTGATTATTTTTAAAATTAAGTCGGTGTGTTTTTTTGGTAAATGGCGATTAAAAACGTGTTTGACGTCAGTTTTGGTACTAAATTTGACTTTTAATGGAACCGCGAACATACGTATATGTATATTGGCAACGGCGCATTGTAAAAGTAAAAACCTTATTAACCTGGTAACACATATTTTCTCACGCTGTTTTTGGCATATTTTTAAATGTCCTAGACTCTGTTGCTCAAAACTTTTAATCAAGTAACAAATTTAATTGACGTTGAGTGTCACATGACATTAACATGAGTGCCGTCACATTACCAGTGTCCAATAGGGAATATGCATATAAGCCAAATAAATCTGAATTTTTTTGCATTCTCTACGTAAATTAAATTGGAAAGTAATTAGATGATTTGCTATTTAAATATTGGGTAAGCAAGAAAAAACATCTATCAAATCATTTCGACGGCATACTAGGCCAAGCAGCGGAGCAAAATATTAGCGATTTTTTGACATTAATCCTATTAGAAAACCGCCGGTGACATCATCTGAAAGACGATCTGTAGATGATTCCTGTTATATCTCCAACTCTGAATTTTTTTCCATTAATTTGTTATAAACATTTTTAAGCAAAAAGTCGCAATTTTTTTAGTTTTTTGCTTATAAAATGGAAAGCAATGAAGCACTCTTAATAGTGTAAATGGACGATTTGTAGAGATTAAAAATACGAATAAAATGAGAGGTCGAACGTCCCGATCGGATAAGTAGCAACGGAGAAAATCCTGAAAAAACGGAAAATTAAGAGTTTTTAAAAAAATTCGTAACTCGGCCATTTTTAAACGTAGAGGGCTCAAACTTTGGGAAAAAGTAGTAATTTATAGCTACTTTATGTGTGCAAAACCCCGACGCTGTCCGACGGTTAGTTTTGCCACAATCGTCATTTTAATTTTTCAATACACTATTTTGCAACGGGTCTGGACGCTCTATGGATCGTCCGATTTTAATTATTGAAACGGATTTGAAAAGGACAAGTTTAATTGAACAAAATGTATATTTTCATTTTTCCATCAAATTCTTCGAAATCGGTTGAAAATGGCCGAGAGCGAAAGCGGTCGAGTAGTGGGGAGAGCAGAGGAGCGAAGGAGAGGCAATATATATATATATATATATATATATATATATATATATATATATATATATATATATATAGTAATAGAAGCGCGCAGCGCGCCAAAATGAAAAAAAAGCGAATAAAATCGCTGCAGTAGTTGCACAGATATTTAAAAGTAACGATGTAAACGTTGCGCGCGGCGCGCTTCTATTACATACTATATATATTGGTTCTCCTTCGCTCCTGTGCTCTCCGCACTACTCGACCGCTTTCGCGCGCTCGGCCATTTTCACGCATCTTTACGTGCATTTTCAACCGGTTTCGTAGCATTTTATGGAAAAATTAAGATACACATTTTGTTCAATAAACTTGTGCTTTTCAAATCCGTTTCAATAATTAAAATCGGACGATCCATAGAGCATCCATACCGGCACACTGTGGTCTAGAAAGCATTTTTAGCGTGAAAAAATTGTAAACTTATAAATATGAAGTAATATTGATACAGGTTATATTATGTACTAATCCAAGGATGAATTATAATAAAAACAATATACAGGGTGTCCGAGAAGTCCTAGTAGGTATGTGCAAAGATCTTTGCTATTAGTAGAGATGAAAACGCCAAATTTTAGGTGTATCTTATTAGTTGATGAATCTATTTCATGTAATTTGACTTTTTCAGCACCCTTGAGGGATGACGCTAGGGTGCTCGTCGCCCGATATGAGAGGACGTCACAAAAATTGATCGCATAAGATAAACAACGATGTTGCGAACCGCGAATCATATTAATCAGTTTCCTGCAGAGAATCGCATTATTCTAGGAATAAAAACCATAACAAAAATATCTTTCACCTTTACTCAACATAACGCGACTTAACAAGCTTTATATAGACCAGTGTAAAAAAAAACAAATTGGACGATAAATACATAGTTAAAGTGTCTTTCTTTGGACATATTTTTGAAACAAAATTCAATTTTCTTTTGGCCACCCACAAAGTGATACGTGCAGTGTATGCGACGCTGGAAAAACATCGTCAGAGCATAAAGATAACTGGGAATTTGCTTTTCATTCCCAAAAAGTAGACCGACAAATACCATCCTTTGACAGGAAATCTTGTTATATTACAATGGACTTACAACAGACCATGCCACTGCCGAAATTATCTACGTCAAAGTCGTTTTATTTGATGTGAACCACAAATCTGGTTCCACCACTTTGGTATTCACTTCATCACTCACTCAGGTCCCAAGTCATACTTTTTTTTAACATAGACAGAAGACATTGCGAATAGAGGCAGTAATAGAATTGGAAGTTGTCTCCGTAGATTTTGCAAATTACTTAAAGAAGAACATCCAGAAATTGAACATTTAATAATTTGGTATAATTCCTGTAGAAGACCATTATCGACAAATCATAACATCCGCAAGTACTAAAAATAGTTTGTGCCTAAACATGGAACATTATTTTTTTAACTTTGAGGAGCTTCTAGCCAGACTTCACCTATATAAAAAGGTTAACAATACCAATAATACGAGACAGCGTTAAGTGGGTTAGAGTAGACCATTTTGAATTTTATTCATACAAAACTAGTCTAGGCTCTTATACCTACCCCATTTTTGCAAGCCGATTTACGCAAAAAAAAAGTGCAAGAAAAGTTCAAGCAGGCCAAACTACTCTAAGTGTGTTACCTAAATGTGAGGGTCTGACAGCGGAAAAAAGTTCAACTTAAGGGAGTAACTAAAGTTTATCGATGCTGAATTTGAATGGTTTTATGAAGAGGTTTTACAACAGAATATTGTGGATCCCAAGAAAAAAAGGAAATCAGTTTAGCTTTTTCTTACGTTTGTATACTTAACTCCTACTTCTGTAAGCTTTTTGGAACCTGTTTATGATTTCCCAATTACTAGTAAAGTTTTCTTATTTTTCTGAGTGTTTACGTTTACTGTTTTCATTTTGAAATAAATATTTAATTTTAAAGCTACTTCTTTATTCACGATAAAGCGAATCACATTTTGCGTTTAGAGTTGATGGATAAAGGTGTCATGTACACAAAAATCTAGTTCCACAAATCATACGTATTTTTCTTTAAAAGTACATGAGGGAAAATATCTTAAACTGACCTAATTTATGTCGAATCCTTCATTTCATTTAAAAACTGCAACCCAAATTATATACAAAAAATATGTTTAGATTTTTGAAAGTCGTTTTAGCGATCAAATCTTTTTCCAATTTTTTAGCACTAGAAACGCCCTAAAAAATTATTTTTTAAGTTTTACATTTTTGGAGGGTCCTGCCACGAGGGCTGATACGTAAGGACTTGCTTGAACAATTTATGAAATGAAAAAATATGTGCATATTCGGTATTCAATTTCTTACAGCTATAGGCCTTCTAGTTCACCGTTCCTGTAACTCCACGGATACCGTATCAATGGGAGTCGTAACCATGGTGACTGTCACCATATTAACCATTATCATGGATTTATTATATAAAAGGATGCGGGATGATGTAACATTCTTTGAAGCCAAAACAAACCATTCTAAGCGACACTGTAAACACCATTTGTAAACATTGGCCACATCTTATTTTACCTTGTATTTGTGTAGAAAAAATACGTTAGAAGCATTACAAGATTTGCCAAAAGTAATAAAAGCCCTAAATTACTCTATTTTCTGCTAAATAATAATAAATTTAAGTTAAAAAGGTTTTATTATTTATAGGTTATGTTATTTCTAAAGGTATTTATTTAAAGTCGTTCCGAGTCATTTATAAATCTATATAAAACTATACGTCGCACTTTTTCTTTTCTAGTTCATTAGACAAAGACGTACGTGTAACCGAGTGTTCAGACCGAGGTTCATCCGTTTTCCTAAACAACCAGCACAAACAGTAACACTTCTGAGCTCCAACACTCCAATGCTATTTTATCTCTTTCTACTACCATTCTTGATTCAATTACCTAGTAATTCGTAGTCTTGTCTATGTTCGTAGTTCGTAAACTGCTCCCCCAAGAGAATAACAAACAACAAAATATAAGGCTTCACGTTCGATACGCTCACAGTATACGGATATCGAATCCTTTTATATAATAAATCCATGACCATTATGATGACCGATTTACAGAACGAATAGTTTAAAATGTCATTTTATATAGTTAGTAGTTACCTACGTAGAACTAATTAGTTAGCCCTATTTTTATTTTATAAAGTTAAAAATAGTTGTTTGGGTAATAATTCACAAAAATTTGAAAAAAATACATTTATTTTTAAATGTTTTTTTTTCTATTTAAATACCTAAATCTTAAGTCAGCGACACATGCGATTATTTTTAAAATTTTCGAAATCGCTACAATTTTTTAAGCAGGCTTTTATCGATTTTTCACGATTTTATTGCTTCCGCCGAGAGAAAAAAAAATGGTTTGTTTAAATGCTCAAATTGTCGGCGATTAAATTTTAGTGTTATTGGTGTGTTTGTTATTTCAGACCCATTAGTGTACACGGTTCGGTGAGTATAGGTCTGTTAACACAGCTAGAGTTCATTCATGATTTTGTTATATTATATATTATTGTTTTTTACAAAAAATAAGAAACTGCTGCTTTACGGCTTTTTTTTGGCAAAAGATTAGGCATTTATTGTGGTTAAAGTACAAATTGTTGTTGGGGCGATACGGTTGTGGACTTGTGAGAAGAGACGAACTATTCTTTATTACAATAAGACCTAACCTAGAGTGCTGTTCTCATATCTGGGGAGCGGCATCATCTTCGACACTGAACATTCTTGATTCTATCCACAAGAGAACCGACTCATCAATGATCCAGTCTTCACAAGAAAACTCTCTTCTATTGCTCATCGCCACGCTGTCGGGGATCTATCCCTTTTATACTAATACTTTCACGGATTCCCCCCCCCCCCCTTGACTGTTCCTTACAGAACAACAAGAGACGCGTTACGTATGCATCCCTTTACTGTCCAGCTACAAAAGCCTAGAACATCTCACTTCTCTCGCTCATTCATTCCTAGGGTGTCCAGATTATGTAAAAATTACCTGCAGATGTTTTCCTTTCCCCTCCCAACCTTTAATCCTTTAAAACTCGTGTCAGTAGTTTACATTTCTCTTATCTTGAGACACCCACGGTGCGCTAGTAACTAGGCTTGAAGTCTACGTGGACTGTCTCAGATAAAAAAAATATTACCGAACAAAATTATTATACATTTTGGTAGAGGTCCATTTCAAGAATAAAGTGAAGTAAAATGCATTTGACGTCAAGAACTGTCGCAGTCTCACTTTAAAACGACTCACACACAAAGATCGTATCTCAACCGGCAGTCTGTTAAACAATGTTATGGCATTATAGTCAACAGTGTTCTTGAAGTTGGCTGTCCTGTGTGTCGGAATCAAAAGAGTGTGTTCGCCCGCCGTTTGGTAATTATGACCATGTGAGATTGTGGGACCTGCCCCATGTTTCTCCTAACAAACACCAGATATTTATAGATAAAAATACAAGGAACAGTTAGGATTTTGATATTAATGAAAATACTCTTACAGGACTCCCGCACACCCGGCACACCCATATTAAAAATTAGTCTCAAGATTCTCTTTTGATTTACGAATACCCTGACAGAATCTCTACTCCTTCCCTAAATCATAATGCTCAGGGAAATACATGAATAGGCCAAGGAGTAGTATACTTGTAATATAGCCCTATGGTCAAGGATATTATTCAATTGAAGCACAGCATGATAAGCGCTATTTAGCTTCTTCGATATGAAATCAACGTGTATGTTCCATGAAAATTTATCGTTTATGTGAGTACCCAAGAACTTAGCATTCGAAGACAGAGGAAGTGAACTGTTTAGCAGGGGTTTGCGAATATGAAAATTTACGTAAACTGTTTTTTCCTCATTTATTATTAGCTTATTCCTATGACACCAGCTGATCATTCTATCACACACATCACCAACCCTCAGATGCAGCTCCTCAGGCGTCCCGGCTGTTACCGTGATAGATGTATCATCCGCATACATGGTAACATGATCACCTCCAATGAACTCTGGCAAGTCATTTACATAAACAAGAAACAACAGGGGGCCAAGAATTGACCCCTAAGGACCACCCAAGTTCAAACTAAAACAATCGGAGACGCTGTTATTTCACTTGACTCTCAGGAACCGGTTTGACAAAAAAGACTCAATACACAATTTAAGATTTTCGCGTATTCCTACACTCTCCAATTTATCCAGAAGTATCTCTCTATTTACCATGTCGAAGGCTTTTGTGAGATTAAAAACATGGATACGACAGGAACAATGACAGGACAAAAACTTGCCAAAACATAACTGATAAACTAGAAGTTCTTAGTTTAAACCGGTACTAAATCTTAAACCTTCTTAGCGAATCTGAACGTAAATGTTTAAACAGGTGCTTTACAGTTTTTAATAAATCAACCCCTAAGGGGATGAAATGGGGGTTCAAAGTTTGTAATGGAGTAAAATTGTTATACCGTGGATGAAATCGCGGGCGAAATCTAGTGATTTATAAATTTAAAAAGCGGACGATTGTCATCGTTTTATTTCCTTATTTTCGACTCTTTGTTGTCTATTCTCGCTGCTGCCGTTTATGCTTTGTTTTTGTTGTGGCAATAAATCAAGAAACGAACTACAAAAAACACAAATGTTTGTGACCTGAATATCGTAAAAGGCATAAGATAAAATTAGCTGTAACTTTTTTGCGAAACGATCATATGATTATAGACTAGGGTCTAAGGGCGTTCGCAAAGGGCGACAAGAGGGGGCAGTTACTCCCCTGCGGCTTGGAGCAAGACGTTGCACCTAACAGTAAATAAATAATAAAAAATAAAGGAAAAAAAGTTCTTTCTTCGGAACCTGCTTACTTCGCAAAACACGAATTCAAATATCTTCAACAACAACAACTAGGAACTGAGGCAATAAACAGCTTGAAAACCTTACTGGAAAGAAATTGTTAATGTTATGGAATAATTGACAACATAGATATTGATTATTGACGCTCTTATGCCTGACGTTGAACACGCGGTATTGACCGAAATGAAATTGCATCCCATCTGTTACATTCAATCAGGATTTCACCCGAGAAGGACAAATCGAATTTCACGATGTACCTGTTGTCTTAAAATGTTTTTGCTTCGGTATCAAAATCTGAGACCGAGCTTTCTTTAATAATTGTTTCTCAAAATAATATTTTTCCAGTTCAATCTTTTTAGCCAATTTTGTCTTTTTATTGTTTAAATCATTTACTTTCAGGTTCACTAAAATGGTTTAAGATTTAGTACTGGTTTAAATTAAGATCTTCTAGTTAATGTTCGGTTTTGTTGACAAGTTTTTGTCCTGTCATTGCTAATAGACCGTTATTAAAAACTTACGAGTTATTCTAATATTTCAGCGATTTGCTTGGTTTCAAAATGATTTTCATCTTGAAACGTATCGCTAAAATATATTTGTTTTTATTGTTGTGAAAAGTTCATACTAAAATTGCCCTTTTCTTGATAAATTTTCGAAAAAACACGGAAACAAATTCATAGTCTAAAACTTAGTTGTCTTATTCGTACACTCGTCAGTTTAAAACATTTGGTTATCAAAAGACCGGTCTAGCATTAGAGAATATGGCCGTTAATTTTTAACTGACATGTCAGTTCCTGAAAATTTATTCACCATTGGCAAATGGTCGATTATTTTAGACCTTCTTTAGGTGAGTTGTCGCCTTATTGTTTCCCTATCAGATTATTTTAAAATGCCAAAATTTCAAGCGTTTAGTCGCCCAAGTGCCAGTTTGGTTAGGACGTCAACGCGGAAAAAATGCCAATTACATTCCGCAGTAGTCTTCAATTAGAGAAAAAGCATTTATACGCGTAATTGACATCTCTAAATAAATATTTATTTTGGCACTGGCAAATCCAGGTTTTATCTCGACGTCGGTCTGGATCATAAATTATTCATTCCACCCCCTCGGCCTGGCGGCGGCAGCGTCCCGAAGAGGCGCATTTTTGCCAAATCGCGCGACGCTTTTGATCGTCGCCGTCGTTCAGTCGTTCGTGGATCTCCAGACGGACGCGACGCTTTTCGGCGCCCGAAATACACGTGCGGGCCGGTACGACCCGTTATAAAATTTAGGCAGTGTTGCCGCGTTGTTTATTTATTATTTTATACTTGGTAAATAATGGTCATTGGATATACAGTGTCCCACCTGACGATGGAAAATCCTAAATGTTTCGTTTATTCGTTGTTGTTTTTGGATGCGCTACGTAGACCCACTAGGTGACCATTTTTCTTTAATAAAATTAAGTATACACTATAGAATTGCTTTGTTACAGGCGGCCCAAGTGATATATTTTCCATAAAAATGGTATTTTTTTTAGAAAATATTGTCATATTTAGATTTTCTATCGTCCAAAATCCCTATACAACATTTGAGTCGGATAGATATATGCAAAACTCGCTCTTTCCTACTTTTTTCACTTTTTTGATTTTGGGATATTCAAGAAAAGCGTTTTTAATAGACTTTTTCGTATTAGAAGGTAAAACATAAATTACGGGGCTAAATTAGTTGCCTACTTGTTTTATTTATATTGTTCTTACATTACAAGTTGCAGGAAAGTCAAAATTAAGTTTTTAAAGTAAAATAACTTGTAAATTAAGAACAATAGACGTCATTTAAACGCAAAGCAACATTATTTATTTCGGAAAAATATTACAAAATGTACCTACCTATACATAAAATTTAATTTCTATTTCAATATTTTCAATATATTCTTGATTTCAGCATTGCTTAGAAGTTCGGTAAACTCTTGTGCTAACCCTATGCTTGTAAGTACAGGGATTAGAATTATTAATTGCTAGCTTTCGCCAACGACTTCGTCCGCGGTATAATAATTTTACTCCATTACAAACTTTCAACCCTCCCCGAAAATTTAGCGTTCAGATACGTGGATCTCAAATTTTTATGGGCCATATCGGGCCCAATACTAGTCTTCGCCTTTAGCGAGCCATTTTGGTAGGCCTGTGACATCATCATGGGACCGTCAGATGGAAGGAATTTGAGAATGGAGGTGAGCAGTGCGTGGCAATTTAAACATGCGATCATGCTTATCTATAGCGATTGGCTGTTTGTGGCTACAATCAGCAATAAGTATGGTTACAGCTCCCAAAATTTTCGACTGAATCCGAATCTGCAAAAAACGGGGGTCCCCATATGAAAACTCAAACTTAGGCCTCACAGGGCCCAGGCCCTTATCGGGACCAAATCTGACAACGTTATTCGATTCCCCGGAAAATTTCCTATGCCATACGAGTGAGACGGCCTTAAATAAACATCCCCCTGGGAAATTTTTGGGAGTACCGGCCTTTTTCCAATACCCGTATATAAATTCATATTTGTACATGTATATGTATATATAAACCCCTCCTCCGTCGTGATTCTGACAAAAATCCTTCGAAAACAGGAAAAAACTGGTTTCACCCCCTGAAAGGGTGGTTTCACCCCCTCAGGGGGTGCGTTCCGGATCGGATGTTAACCCTCTACCCTCCCCACCTCTCACTTTGGAATAAACAAAGAAGAAGAGCAGAGGACACCCGAGCCAGATGCTGAGCAAACCTAGAAATTAAGGGGGTGGTTTACGGTGTCCAATGACCTGATGGGGTGAAACGGATGTCGGATTCGGATTCAGCGACCTCGAAAACATATAGACATGGCGATCTGGTCCAGTGGACGTGACTTTGGTTTTTTTTCGTGGGGTTGTGTAATTATACTGCAAATTTTCGTTTGAAAGAGTCACTTTGAACTAGTGTTGTAAATATCCGTATTCTTTAGATATCCGGATAATACGGAATCGGAATCAGCTAATATCCGTATCCATTATCCGAATACGAATCCATTTCTTGACCCGCGCGACAGATCATGTATACGTATGCATGCAATACTAAAACATTTTCTATCCGGATACACGGCTAGGTAGGTCGATGCGGTATCGATATCATTCGAAGTCGAAGGTTAGGGATAGGAAGGCACCGTTGGCGTCGTTCTTTCTCGTTTGAATTCGGTTCGGGTGAGGCGGGCCTAGTTTAACCAATGGGTCTCATCCCATATGATACCCGTTACCCCGATAACTATGCTATCTTTTTTTAGGAAAGGCCATTAGAAAGAGAAAGCATAAGATCAAATATGCCACATCGCAGACCGTGTTGTTCGCTTACACTCGATTCCGATTCCGTTTTCTCTTTGCACTTTGCATTAGTATACAGCCGATGCGAATTTATTTTGATTCCGAATCCGTATTCAAGTTCTCGGCCGGTTTCGGATAATCCGGATTCTTTTAATATCCGTATCCAACGGATTTTTGGATACGTATCCTTACATCACTACTTTGAACTGCTACGTCAGTTTTTCAAATTTTTACACAGTGAGTTTTGCATAATATGTAGGTACACCAGGTGTAAATGCCATTTCTGATGTTAAATACAAACCAAACACCAAGAATCACATTGGATAAATAATAATAAGGTGTACTACACCTTATTATTATTTATCCAATGTGATTCTTGGTGTTTGGTTTGTATTTAACATCAGAAATGGCATTTTAGCATTAATCCAACCCCCTTTCTCTTTGGCACCCTTTAACAAAGCCCATCTGTAGTATATAAATAAAATTATTACAGAAAAATGGTCATCTAGTGGGTTTATACAGGGTGTCGGAAAAGTCTTAGTATGGGAAAATATATTTGCTATTAGTAAAGATAGACACCAAATTTTAGGTGTATTTTATTGGTTAATATATCTACTTTTTTTATGTAATTTAACTTTTTCAACCCCCTTGAGGGGCGACACTAGGGGGTTGAAGTCAAAAATTTTAAATGCAACCCTATGCCGTGTGGTACCTCATTTTTAAAGGTCTTTAAAAAAGAAACATTTTATCGCAAACCCGAAGTCCGTATCTTAATTCGTTTTTAAATGGCAAGCTTATAAAAATTAAAAATCGTGGAAAAAATAAAAATTTAAGTATCTTTTTTGTCTTAGTACGTTAAAAGTTGTTTAAAATGACCACCTTGGACTTCTTGGCAGTAATAAAGTTCATTTTGGAACTCTGTCAAGAAGTAACACCTGCCATTCTCGAAAATGTGAGAAGCGAGTTCCAAAATCGACTTTATTACTGCTAAAAAGTTCATGGTGGTCATTTTGAACAACTTTTAAAGTAATAAGAAAAATATAAAGTAATATTAGAAATTATTGTACTTACATTTTTAATTCTTTTTTTCACGATTTTTAACTTTTAAATGCTTGCCATTTAAAAACGAATTAAGATATGTACCTTGGGTTTGCGGTAAAATGTTTCTTTTTTGAAGACGTTTAAAATGAGGTACCCCACGGCATAGGGTTACATTTTAAATTTTTGACCTCAACTTCCTAGGTGATAGGGATTAAAACAGTTAAATTACATAAAAAAGTAGATTTATTAACCAATAAGATATACCTGAAATTTAGTGTATCTAGCTTTACTAAGAGCAAAGATATTTGCCCATACTAAGACTTTTGTGACACCCTGTATAATGCGTTCACAAGTGAGTTAAAACACTCAAAAAATAAAAGGAATATTTAGGAGTTGCCATATTAAATGGGATACACTTTATATATACTGAATATACTGGGTGACAATGAAACTACTGTTCCCAGCACTGTTATGTAAAGGTTTGAGATAAAAATAAATATTTTAGCAAATCGCTAGGAACCCTGTAAAGTCTAAACAGTTTTATTGTATCTCTTTTTAAGGACAATGCCGACGTTAGTGTAACTTTCAGCGTAATCGAAAACGACAAGAAATTTCCAAATCTCCCAAACTTTACTCCTATACCTAAGTATCGTAAGCCACTCGTAATGGCGGCGTGGATAATAGTTTCATTGTCACCCATTAATAGAATTTTCTTCCTAATTTTGGCTGTAGATTTTTTTTTAAAGCACACTGAATATTAACTAAGGGGAATTACTTTTTTAAATGTTGCCTAGAACAGACCACTTCTCTCGCACATTCATACCTAGGGTCTCCAGATTATGGAACAAATTGCCTGGATGTTTTCCCTTCCCGTCCCAACCTCCAATTCTTCAAATCCCGTGTCAGTAGACTACATTTCCCTTCTCTTCAGACACACACGGTACGTTAGTACTTAGGCTTGAAGTCTACGTGTGATGTCTTCGATATAAAAAAAAAACAAAAATAATCAGTCTCGTTTTGGAAGAATATTGATATACATATACTCACTGACGAAAAAATATTACTAGGGTAATCGTTAAAAAAATTACTTCAATAAAAATATTATTAAATACATACAGTTATGTAAATAACAAATCTTTTTATAAAAGTTTCAATGTCGTTGCAATTTGTTAAAAATAAATAGTATCCGTGCCGCATAAGTTAAGAAAAAAAACGGTAAATTTTGAAAATCTTGTAAGGACAAAAGTTGTTCCTTACACCGTGAGAAATATTTTTTGTTAAAAAACTTTTTCTCTAAAACCAATGGTTCAGCGTTATAAGGAAATAAACAATTAAATTGTTTATAACATTGATCGCGCTAGAATGTTTCAATCCTGATAATTTTGGCTCAATCTACACCTACTTCTGATTTTTTTCAGATTTTTCTGAGCGATCCTTTTTGATGATAAGGGTGGGGGAGAGCAATTTAAAGCGTTTTTCCCGAAAAATGTTTAAAAAAATGCATAAAAATACATCATGTACATATATTGTTGAATTCGTGCTTCAATAAGCTTTCATTTGAAACCCTATACGATGCCCCTTGAAATTTATTTTTCCATTTCCCAATTTACTCCCTGAAATTAACCCTCAGAATCAAAATTCAACTTTTTCTGGAATTTCAAATTTTTACGTGGAATAGTTTCAGAGAAAATCGCCTGTGATAGACGGACGGACGGACACCGAAGTGATTCTATAAGTCTTCCGTTTGGCACGGAACACAAAAAATAAAAATAACCTATGATATTTATTGCTATAATAACACGCGTGGAATTTTATTAAACACACAAGCCTATGTCTCGAGAGTCTCTCTGTTGATAATTTTTTTTTAAAACTTTATGCCAGTGATCTCTTCCCGAGGTCCTACACCACAATTAATTACCACTCTGTATAGAACCTGTCCAGTTTGGCAACACCGATGCCATCCCAAGATCCTGCACGCCGCGCTGACGGGAAGAAGGTGCAGACACTTCATCCCCTTTTTCGATCGCACGTGTGCTCCCCTTCACGGTTGTCAAGGTCGCAAACTTTCAAAGTCGTGTCTCTCTCTCGTTTAGATTTATATTGGTTTATGCAATAATGCATTTCCTTACCTTTTCTTTATTTTCTTATAAAGTTTCACCCTTCTGAAAAAGAAGTTAATTTGATTTATGTACGTATAGTTAGTTGCTCAACATTTGTCAGTTAGCAACTGAAGCAACTCTAAAGTATGCTATTTACATTTATATTAATTTCTGCCATGCCCGTGGATCGGGTTTAGAAGAGGACAAATGGATCCTGCAAGATACGTTAAAATGTCACTCCTAAAAAACGTTTTTGCTTGTAAAATAAATCATAATCATAATCAGAGTCATAATGTGATTATGACAATGAATTTTTTATATAGGGAGTATAAAAAATACGAAAACGTTATTTTGCGTAAGAGTAAACATACCTTTTTTTATCATTTTCTACCAAAAGAGCAAAAATGAAACATGTTTTAAATTAAACCCAAAGCCGAAGTACAAGATTTCATTAAAAAATTGAAATATTAAAAGTATCGAGTTTTATCTCATTTTTTTTTTAAATTCCCAACTATTCTCTCTCACACCTTTAACCAGTTTCTACATATTAAACGATAATGACACCTATGGACATGTTTGTCAAGTTCTTTATTAAAAGAAGCAATTATTTAATTCAAAATATTTATTAGTCAGGTGCAATTTTTAAATAATATGAACATTTAATTAAACTCAAAAGAAATATGATGTAAACTAAGCAATACAATAAAGATATCAAACCGAAAAACGTCTCCCCCATATTCAATACATTTTTCTAATTGCTTCCTTAGATATCTGAAGGAGTTTCTGATTTCTCCCTGGGGTATTGAACGAGCAGCCTGGGTAGTTCTGCCTTTTAGCACGTCAATATTATTTTGTATTGGAGTGGCATAAACAATTTGTTTTAAACGGCCCCATAGGAACATATCAACCAACGTTAAGTCTGGGTTCCTTGGGGGCCACAAAATTTGGCCATTTCTACCAGTTTTAGGCGAAAATTTAATGGTAACTTTCCGAATTCATCGCTAAAAAATGTATTCAACATTTCTAAGTAAGATATTCTATTGCTGGTGTTATTTAAAAAATATTGGCCTATAATGCCAGGCAAGTAAATAAAAATGCAAAATTTGTCTTATAAAAAAGGCAAAATATGACTTCTGTCTTATGTCCTACGTCACAATGCTATGTTTACTTTTCATTCAGCTCCAATAGTAGCCACCTCAAGTACAGTAAACGAAAAATAAAGTCAAATTTTAAAAATCGCTCGACATCCAATATTTTTGTATTCGTGATTTTTTCGATTTTTGTAGCACGTTTTCTCTACTCTATACGCAATTTAATAGCAGAATTTGTTTTTGTCTAGCGAAGAACATCGAGAAGGCTATGATATAATATATATATATATATATATATATATATATATATATATATATATATATATATATATATATATATATATATATATATATATATATTGGTAAACGGTACATTTGTCATCCCACTATATCCATGGGTCGTTCGTCAACCCGACTTTTTTTGCATGTATGAGGTGTATACCCGAGCAAAAAATAAAATTTAAAACTGTTGTATCCAAGGCATCTTTAGAGGGGTAGAAAAATTTGAAAATTAAAAAATATTCTTTTTACAGTATAAAGGTTAGCC
The DNA here is from genome assembly GCA_963971165.1 of Philopedon plagiatum. Taxonomy (NCBI): domain Eukaryota; kingdom Metazoa; phylum Arthropoda; class Insecta; order Coleoptera; family Curculionidae; genus Philopedon; species Philopedon plagiatum. The sequence continues at coordinate 10,692,806 of OZ020194.1, forward strand.
CATGTCTTGGTTAGCCCGCCTCTGACACGTATTTCTATGTAATCGGTACATCGGTTAGCCCAACAGCGTTGCCAATTGTCGCTGACACTTTTGTCACGTTTCGGGCGGACATGTGCGCAGTGGTATTTGGTTAGTATTAGTTTATTTTTATACTTCATAGGGCGAATATTTTTGTGTCTTAAAATTTTGTAATTGTGATTTACGTTAACAAGATGGCCCACAGGGGGTTAAAGATCCTAAATATGTCGAAAGAAATGGAGAAACAGGAAGAAAAGATAAATACGATTTTCGAAAGAAAATAAAGGTAAGATGATTCATAGTTTAATACGTTTTTCAAGTATCTAGGGACATAAAAAATAAAACTAATTGTAAGTGGCAAGTTGTTTCCTATTAATTAGGCACCACGTTTTCATGACTTCAATATTATAAGTAGCTCCCCTATCAACAATGCGATTTTTGTAAAATTTGGGTGGAATGTACAGGGTTTCCCATTTTCAACACTTATGGGGTTTGCATGTCAGTAATTAATAAAATTAACCAAAAACTATCATTACACTTATGACCTATTTTTTGGAGAAATTAAAAATGCTATATACAGAACTTAAAAATATTATTTTGTCACAGAGATACAGGAGTAAATTCAAAAATTGTCGATTTGGAAAATTTCTCATACTTTTTTTATTTTTAAAAATAGAAAAAATCGGTCAAATGCAAACTATACTTGCACAATTAGTGTTCCGTGCCATCAACCTCCCACTTAACCTGAGCAAACCTGGGCCGCCCGATCTCCGTCCATCTGCCGCGCTACCCTCCGCCGACGGCACTAACGCCGTATCACATCGCGTATGCGCGGAGCTGAGTGCGCGAAATTAAAAATTTTGAAAAACGTGTAAGGACAAAAGTTGTTCCTTACGTCGTGAGAAATATTTTTTGTCGAAAACTTTTTCTCTAAAACCAATGGTTCAGCAGTTATAAGTCAATAAACAAGTAAATTGTTTATAACAATTGACCGCGCTGGAATTTTTCAATCCTGATAATTTTCGCTCAATTTACACCAAATTCTCAATGTTCATGATTTTTTTCAGATTTGTCTAAGCGATCCTCCTGGTGATAAGGGTGGTGGACAGCAATTTTTAAGTGTTTTTCCCGAAAAATGTTTTAAAAAATGCAATAAAAAAATACATAATATATATTCTTGAATTCGTGCTTCAATAGCTTTCATTTGATACCCTACACCAGAATCAAAATTCAACTTTTCATACTTCACGTTTATAATTGGGTCACCACACTCTATCTCTGTGCTAAATTTCAAATTTGTATGTTGAATAGTTTCAGAGAAAATCGCCTGTGACAGACACACGGGCGGACACCGAAGTGATTCCATAAGTATTCCGTTTCACGGAACACTAAAAATTTAGGGAACTTTTAGTTATAATTTGTTAGGCAAAATTTGATGGCAGTGTCAGCATTTTTATACAAGGTCATATAAAATTGTTATTTAGCATAACATGGTTATTTTAAAATGGGACACCCGATATATTATTTGTCAAAATGTTGAAACATTTATTCTCTTCTCAAACATATGCCACACTTTATATCTGAATTTAAAAGTAGACAGCTTTTTTTCAAAAATTTCAATTTATTCTATAGTAGTCCATGGAAAAAACAGAAGAGTTAACTATTATTTTCTTATTGCCAAAACCTAAGAGTGTCATAAGATTTAAGAGTAATAGAAAATAAATTTAAATTTAAAAAAAGGAAAATTTGGGCTGTATTCTGAAAATGGGGACATCTAGTGAAAAATTAGCTGCGCTACTTGATTGTCAGTAAATAACTATATTAAGACCAGTTCTTACATTCTTTGTAACTTAAATTGATATAAATTTCTGAGGTACAAGGGGCGTCCAAAAATTGGAAATTTTCAATTTCGCCCTGTATATCAAAAACCAAGATGAAAAATTTGTTTGGGGCATCTTTCGTTTCTTAAAAAAATAGAACAGTGCCGCAAAAACCGCATCCCTCTATCTTTACTAATAAGGGAGTTACCCTGTAAAACCACCGAAAACTGGACACCCTGTACTTGCTCATTAGGAGATCGTGGTCCAGTAGAGTATCTAAAATTTAACCAGAGACGTTCTTAGTTACAAAAAAACTAAGGTAGTTTTTGTTTGTGTGTGTTTCAGGAAGTATTTGTATCAGCGCGACATTTTACGGTCAATAATTGATTCTGGAGAAATGGACCTACCACAGAAAAAAAAGCAAAGGTTCAGAGAAAGACTTGGATTAACGATCAGAAGGCCGTCATACGTACATTTTTTCATAAACATATCGAAACAAGGATAGCTCCAAAAAAGCATGAAGTTGAAGAACGAAGAAGGACTCACAAGAAGTTATTAAAAGACCGCTGATGGGTGCAAATAAAGGCATTTGTGTATAACTGTAATTGTAATAATAACTGTAACGGATAAAATAATGATTTTTGAATAAAGCTATTCTCGTAGTAAAATTGTGCTTTTTATCACTAATCTAATTAACCCAAACAACACGATATCATATTTAGAAATTACTGTAAACGGATTATTCCAATAAATGTATTTATCTAAGTATGGGCAAATCAAAACAAAAAGTCTGTTTATGAAACATCTAAAGCCGTAATAAATTATAGTTAAAAATTAAAAAAAAAACGCTTTTATGAGTAGCGCACTAAAACCGGGGTGTGCAGTGCGCGCATCGTGCGCTACTTATAAAAACGTGTTTTTAAAGTTTTTTTACTGAATTAGGTTTGGAACTACACGAGGTCTCAAAAATAAAATATTTTTTTTACCGACTTTACAAAAAAAAGTACAGTAAGTATCTCCATAAAAGTTATACATTCTAAAAAAAGCATGATTATTCAAAAACTTGATGACGGACAATACAGGGTGGCTCAAAAAGCTGAAAGATACAATTTCAATTTTTTAGTCACCCTGTATGCCCTAGATAAAATATTTGAATAACCATGCTCTTTTTTCACAATGTAGAACTTTTTATGACGAAATAGTTTTTTTGTAAAGGCGAAATTAAAAAATTAATTTTATTTTTGGGACCTCCTGTATGTTCCAAACCTAATTCACTAACATAAAAAAATTAACTCTAGTAGGTACATTTGCAGTGGCAGTTTACCTTTAAATCACGATTTTGTCTTTTTAGCTTCACGTGGATAAGGACTTTTTCATTTTTGAGCCACCCTGTATGTACTTGATCAAATTTTTAAATGGCAATGCTATTTTCTCACGATGCAGAACTTTTTATAAAGAGACACTCTTTCTCGTAAAATCAATAATACAAATTTTTCCATTTCGAAGACATGCAGTATATTTTTTTTAATTAAAAAAAACATATTATTGTATTGTAAACTTACAGTGGCAGTTTACCTTTAAATAACGATTTCGTCTTTTTAGCTTCACGTGGATTAAGACTTTTTCATTCTGGAGCCACCCTGTTTGTACGAGATCAAATTTTTAAATGGAAATGCTATTTCTCACGATGCAGAACTTATTATAAAGAGAAACTTTTTTTCGTAAAATCAATAATAAAAATTTTTCCATTTCGAAGACATGCTGTATGTTTTTTTTGAATAAAAAAAACATATTATTGTATTGTCACCGGAGTTGCATAATTTTGCAAAGTTTTAAATCGATACGACCATTAGAAGTGGGTGAAAAGTGAGTTGTAAGATTCCATTACAATGTTACAAGTCAAGCTAATAAAAGCGTGTTAAAAACAGTCATTTAATTCTAAGTCTAACTATATACCATAAGTTTATGTTAACGGCCTATTGTTTAGCCCAAAGCGATGTTGCCAAACTTCGGGCTAAACAATAGACCGTTAACATAAACTGATTGTATACAGTCGGGCTCACCAAAGGATTTTTGTGTATATAAAACAACAGCGCCACCTGCAGGAACTTTGTGTGAACTAAATGGTGTATAAGCTATATAAAAATGGAATATTGGTCGTCCCAATCAAAAATTCGTAGAAACAAAGGAATCGTTCTTATCGATGGAGAGAAGGGTGTATACACAGCGATTCCTTGGTGAGCCCGCAACCGGGACGACCAACGGTGAAAAGGGCTGCCCAAGGACCGCTTCACATATTTTACGGGCTCCCCTTTGACCGTTTATATATGTATATATATATATATATATATATATATATATATATATATATATATATATATATATATATATATATATATATATATATATATATATACCTACAATTCAAATTAAAATGGCATTCGCCATACTGTCAAGAACTATATATTACGTCAGAATTAATTGAAGTTTTTTGGTACTTTATGCCTTATTTTGACACAAAATTCTTAGTGATGGCTCAATTGGAAGAAGAGTCCTTTATTTCAAAAAAATAATCATTAAGCTATATTTTGTAGAAGCTTCAAAATACGGGACACCAAATAAATATCGTTGGTGTAGTGCACAAATGTTGTAAGTACATAGGAAATACACAGTCACTGTCAACATTTGTGCACTACACCATCGATATGATCTTTGCGCTTTAAATATACAGGGTGTCCCAAAAGTCTTAGTATGGGCAAATATCTTTGCTATTAGTAAAGATAGAGACACCAAAGTTTAGGTGTATCTTATTGGTTAATAAATCTACTTTTCTATGTAATTTAACTTTTTCAACCCCCATTGAGGGGTGACGCTAGGGAGTTGAGAGCAAAAATTTTAAAAGCAGCCCTGTGCCGTGCGGTACCTCATTTTAATGGTCTTCAAAAAAGAAACATTTTACTGCAAACCCGAGGTCCCTTAATTCGTTTTTAGATGGCAAGCCTTTAAAAATTAAAAATCGTGTAAAAAAAATTGATTCCATACATACCTTTATTTCTCTTATTACTTTAAAAGTTGGGTAAAATGACCACCAAAACAGATTTTCAATTTTAATATAGGTAATATTTTACCGGTGGCTTAGACTACATAAAAGTTGGTGGAAAAATTCCCGCAATTGATTAGATTCTTATGAGAACCTTGAAAAGCCAACATTTTGATCGAATTCGGTTTTATCACTCCCGAAAACTCATTGAAGTCATGTTTTTAAATAAACATGCGAATAAACAATTTTATCGCAGGAAGTTACTCTAAATTTAGACCGGACCTGCAACAAAACTAAAAATCCAATTAAATGTTGAAGGACTTTCTCACTCACTCCCTGTATTTTTCGGTTGAAAACATGTTTTTTATTCTTACCACAACCGAACGGATGCAAGTTCATTTCAGTCAATCTCGTGTTTGTGGTAAACCTAAAAAGTAAGTTCCTATTGGAATACTCTTAACTAGATTTTACCCGCGGTCGAGTTTGCGTATATATTACATCCTTGATGTATTAGGTATTTAAAATTGGTTTATTGCCGTAGCAAATAGTTTTCTTATTAATGCTTTGTCTAATGAAAAATATTAAACTTTTCTTAAATCACGACTGTGCTACAGCTAACCTCGCACGTGCCTTCAGAACCGACAACACTGTACAAACTATTGCGATTTAATTAGGGTAATGGAAACGTTTAATATCGTCGAAAGCCATCTATTCACCACAAATTAATGTGTTGGAGTTGTTAGTATTGCGATTAAAATCAAATCGCTCGTCGAAGATTAGCTTTGTTCGATTTTATCAACATCTAAATTTAGTGCCATATAGTTTGGGGATTGTTATTCTTCATGTCGTGGACACATCAGCAACAAAAAAGTATCCAGAAAGTCTCCTAAGTTTTCGATTTGCTCGTCAGGTTTCTAGGAGCTAAAATTTTTTTTTATCTGACAAGGCGAGGGTCCGAGGTGGGAATTTTAGTTTGGGACCAGCTTCTGTATAATGGTAGTATAGTCTTATAGTATCACTATTCACTATATTAAAATAGTAGGGCGCACTGTCCAGCCAGTTCCGAGAAAAACGTTTCAAACCTTCCGCTGCAACTTATATATTTTAACTTGCTTTCTATTGTCAGCATGCATAGTTAACGTGACCATACGTTTCGTTTTGAACGGAACTGTCCCCTTTTTCGGTACCCTGTCCCGTTGTCCCCAAGGAAAGCTTCGGGGCGCCAAAATGTCTCGTTTCCAGAAAGTTTTTGCAAACGCGACTACAATTTGAAAGCAATCTTGTGAAATAATTATGAAATATTGATAAGACGTGCCAAGAATTTCACGCTTACTTAAAATTATCACCTGATATACATACATATCAACAAAAATTTGTTCCTCAGGAAAATACAACACTACATAAGTGACAGATACTTTCATGTCGTGCATTGTTCATTTAAATTACTAACAGAATTTATTATGCATAATGTTTTTTGTTTTATCTACCTTTTTTGGCGTAAAACTGTTGACGCCTCGGTCAAAATAAACCGTCACGTTTTGCATAGTGGCCACAGGGGTAACGCTGGCTTCTGGAGCGCAAGGTACCAGGTTCGATTATTGGTCTTGGAAACATTTTTTCTTTTTTTTTAACTTTTTTCTGTTTATTTTTGTTCTGTTCATGTTTTATTGGAGCGTTTATTTTAATTAACATGATGTAAGGATTATTCACTTAATTTTTAGATTTTTTATTTAAACTGTAGTTCTTGTTCGTTTAATAAAATAATATAATATTATAATTTGAATCACACCGCCTTCAAATAGCTATTGTTTACCCAATTATATTTGATAAATGGTAATATAGGTTTCAAAGAAGTAGGAATACTTTTCACCTCTAGTAATAAGTCTATATTGAAAGAAATATATTTTTTTTAAATTAGTTCAATAATGTTTTGTTGAGACAATATTAACTTTAACATAAGTGATGTGACCGTGGTCAAAAATAATACTATTATTGAAAATAGCATAGCAGTTTTTTCTGTGTAGATCTGCATCTATTATCCAGCTCTTGATTGGAGACTTGTCTGGAAAAATGAATGCTGGAGGGAAGAGTACCATCGTCAGCCTAACTGTGGATGGGATTGGTGGTTGAAGAGAGCAGGTAATTAATGTAAAGAAGAAATAGGGTTGTTGCTAGGACAGAATCCTACTGGAAAAGCATTCCAGCCTAGAAGCAATCACTCCAATATTCATTTTTCCAGACAAGTTTCGAATCAAGAGTTGGATAATAGACGCAGATCTATGTACCTATCCCTTTCCCAAGATCTTCAATTAATCTTAGACTGCGGTGCCAAGAACCTTGTTCAGTTCAACGCCTCCAAAACCCAGTCTTTTGCTCCCTGTCACGCAAAAAATCTGACAACGCTTACCCCATCCACATGAATGGCTAAGCCCTACAAAACAATGAAACTTTCGATCTTGTTGACGTCGCTTTCGAACATGTTCTCAGCTGGCACAAACACATCACTTCAGTAGCCACATCGGCAGTTAAAAAGCTTGGTTTTCTCTTTCGAGCCAGAAAATCCTTCTCCCCTTCTCCCCTTCCAACTTATACACTCTCTATGTTTCCCACATAAGACCTAACCTACAGTACTGCTCCCACATCTGGGGAGCGGCATCACCTTCGACATTTAACATCCTTGATTCTATCCAAAAGAGAGCCATTCGACTTATCAATTACCCAGCCCTCACGAGAAAACTCCCTTCTCTCGCTCATCGCCGCGCTGTTGGGGATTTATCCCTTTTCTACCGCTACTTCCACGAATTTTGCTCTGAAGAACTAGCCGGTATTATTCCCCCCTTGACTGTTCCTAACAGAACACCAAGAGGCGCGTTACGTATGCATCCCTTTACTGTCCAGCTACAAAAGCCTAGAACAGACCACTTCTCTCGCTCATTCATACTTAGGGTCCCCGGATTATAGAACAAATTTCCTGCAGATGCTTTCCATTCCCGTCCCAACCTCCAATCCTTCAAATCCCATGTCAATAGACTACGTTTTCCTTCTCTCCAGACGCCCACGGTACGTTAGTACTTAAGCTTGAAGCCTACGTGGGATGTCTTAGATAAAAAAAAACCTTGGCCTCAAATAGCCAAGGAGCTTCTTGAGTTAAATAGAAAAATAGAAATAACTTAGGACTTGTACAGGTCTCCTGGCCCTTGAAAATACCATCTCAAGAAACTGGGCAGAACAGAGGACGACACGTATCTGTAGTGCGGTAACGCTGCGAAAACAGCAGAACACGCACTACTGTGCGAATGCAAAGCACAACTATGCAAATTGCTAAACCACTTAGGAGGGATCCCCTTGCTACCCCAAAAAGTGGGCAGCATAGCTTCCAGGAAGATAATAAACTTTGTGCAAGTTCGGGAAATCTGGGCAACCTTTAGATTAGAGTCACACACAAAAGATCTGGATAGATCGAAGTGTTGGAGTTGATAACTCCTGCCATTGCACAGTGGTTCCGGCAATAGGGCATAATTCGAAATATTTATTGTCAGGGATCTGTCAGGTAGGTATTGCTTTGGGTTGAAAATGTTTTTGGACGCCAATCAAATTGATGTTTTATTGACCGCGCTTGTGATATTATCATTTTATCTTGACTTTTAACTATTTTGCCTGTCTTGTCTTCCGGAAAAATGTACAAAACCTACTTTTACATAGTCTCCTTTTTATGAGAACATATAATTTTTATCCAGTTTGCTTGAAATACACAAAAATAAAAGTTGTTTTAAAACAAATTCACAGGTGCGATTCTAGAACTGCTAATCACCTGCGCCCACAAAGGCTAAAATTACAAAGAAGTATAAATAACTCACTTCCCCTAAATGTGTAAAGGTAATGTCAATCCGATATCAGGTGATATCGGATTAATCTGATCACAGTTTCAGTAAACGCCTATTATCAACTTTTTTTTTATAGACGACTTGCTAGGGCCATCTTTTTTTTTGCTTTCTTACATATTAAGACAGAACAATACGTTGTTTAATTCATCTTGGTATAACATACATAGATGATGAATCCTTATCGCTTAATCCGGATTATTTAAAATCGAGGGAGCAATAAATTCTAAAATAAGATATTAGATAACCCTAAAAATATCCTGAAATTATGACGACGCTATCATCTTGTAATAGGTATGTAGTAGTTTAATAAACATACACCAAGTTCGACTTTGTGTGGGAGAAGAAATTACTCGTGTATATATAGACGAAAGTCGAGTGTAGTGACGGTAATTATCTGTATGTATTTATTCGGACGCATATACATATGTGGAATATTTTTTTCTATAATTTTCTTCCTACTGATTTCAAAAAATATAAATTATTTTTTTTGCAACATTTCTTTAGAAAAATACTTACTTTTTGCGCGCGCGGATACCATCATACACACAAAGAAAACCATGTGTTTAAGGCAACACTAAATTTATTTTTGACTATATTCTAAGTTTTATTCTAAAGGGACCCACACATTACATTCTTTTAACACCGCTTTACTCGAATGGGTAAAACTGTTCGGATAAGTACGACACAAAACTGAAGTGTGTGGCTAAAAACGGTCAAGAATAATCAGGCAGAGCCAGAATATAACAGACGGATTTACGACGTGTTCGTTCAAGTCGGCGGTGTGTGGCTAAACAGACTTAAAGGTCAGTTTTTCCAGTGGTGTTGTATTTAGCAGATTAGAACAACAGTATCGAACTAATTTATTCTTTGTAGAATTACGTCAAAATGACGGATCTTCGCCTTGTAAATAGACAATTTTTACTTGAATTTATAGAAATTAATCGAAATTACTCATGCCTGTGGAAAGTAAAGTCACGTAAGTACAGTGATCGATTAAAGAAAGATCAGGCTTATGATCTCTCCGAGTGCTTAAGGTGAGATAATAAAATAACTGAAAACTTTAAATCTTCTGTTAACTTCTGCCTGTTGCTACAGTCACCAACTTCAAAAGAGTACAATTGGTTTCAGTCTCCTGGCTCTAGCAGTAGTTATTTTAATACATTAGTATGCGACAACTGGCTTCTTTTTAAAAGTCAGCACTTCACCCACTTTGTATGCCTTTTTGTTATGTTTAAGCCTACGACTAATGCCTCTGTCACTGCCTGTAAATATGGTCTCTTCATTTAACTTCATGTCTCTATCAACACTGCTGACAAAATCTCTTTGGAAGGTAGTGTATGTACAACTCACGTTTATCGTTCTTACCAGAAATCGACGTTAAAAGAACGTAATGTGTGGACCCCTTAACAGCGGGTTATCCAAAACTTAATCCAGTGGTAAATCCCAATTCAGTGTAAAAAACAAAATATAGTCAGTTTAAAATAGCATTATTTTTTTTTGTATAAAGGAACCCATTACAAAACCCTTGAAGATGTTTATTTTTTCATTTAATGTTTAACACAGAAAGGACTTAGTCCTGAGTTAAACCAATTCCATAATATTTTGGAATTAAATTTGTGTTTTGTAAAATCGTTGATCAAATATTAATTAATTTGTCAAAATTAATTTCAATACAAAAGATTGCAAGAAAAACCCTTTCTACAATATTGATTTGTGTTGCAGATGGGCATTTAATTTACCATTATTAACTAAGTAGGTACCTACCTTTGTATTGGAGTATGCACACTATAGTAAAAAATTCGGTCAAGTGCAAGCTATACTTGCACAATTAGTGTTCCATGCCATCAGCCCCTCACTTAACCTCAGCAAACCTCGGCCGCCCGATCTCCGCCCATCTACCGAGCTACCTGCCGCAGACGGCACCAACTCCGTATCACATCGCGTATGCGCGGAGCTGAGTGGTGAGCGTTTCGAATGAGCCAAATTAAAAATTTTGAAAAACGCGTGAGGTCAAAAGTTGTTCCTTACATTGTGAGAAATATTTTTTGTCGCAAAATTTTTTCTCTAGAACCAATGGTTCAGCGGTTATAAGGAAATAAACAGTTAAATTGTTTATAACAATTGATCGCGCTAGAATTATTTAATGCTGATAATTTCCGTTCAGTCTACACCTATTTCTCAATGTTCATGATTTTTTCAGATTTTTCTGAGCAATCCTTTTGGTGATAGGGGTGGGGGACAGCAATTTTAAAGCGTTTTTCCAGAAAAATTATTAAAAAAATGCATAAAAAAATACATCATATATATTGTTGAATTCGTGCTTCAATCAGCTTTCATTTGAAACCGTACACGATTCCCTTGAATTTTTTCCCCATTTCTCAAATTACCCCCTGAAATTAACCCCCAGAATCAAAAGTCGACTTTTTATACTTCACCTCTATAATTGGGCCACCACACTCTATCTCTGTGCTAAATTTCAAATTTTTACGTCTAATAGTTTCAGGAAGAAATCGCCTGTGACGGACGGACAGACGGACGGACGGACAGATGGGCGGACCTCGAAGCGATTCCATAAGTGTTCCTTTTTGCCAATTTAGCACGGAACACTAAAAAAGTTGGAAAACTAAAGCTAATTTATTGTACATTTTAACATAAAATATGGATTTGTATAATATACCACATTGTTGTTCTTCAAAATTCCATAATTGAAACCATTTTTAGCTACTCTTGTGTAAAATTATAATTATACGGAGACACCGGAGACTTCCTTCCCATTCTTCCATGTCTCTTTCATCCAAGCATTATTACAACCTGACAATATCAATTTTAATAATCGAATGACTTTATTGTATCGTTTTGGACGGGTCTACACCTTTATCTATAAGTCTGTCCTATCCACGACAATCGATAAAATGCCATTTTCGAAGAAAATCGCTCCAATTAATCGTGCCCTTCCTTTATTGCGTGAAGTCACGGACGACGGCGGATATCGGATAAAAATAAACAACCCCATCGCTAAATCACGATTCGGTTCGGTGCGGATTTTCCGGATTTAACTAAAGTGCATTCGCGAAAATAACTTTTACTGATTTTTTTCACGGATAAATAGATTAGTACGCTTAAAAATTATTATGTAAACAAGCGAAATTCGGCGGTGGGTGTTTTTGGAAAACCGCCATGTATATAATGTCGTTCCCTTTTTTTATTAGGTTTTATTTTGGCTTGTGGGACTTGCAATAATTATAATAATAAGAATCGGGTTTTTATTTTCAAAACGGATCGTGTGGGTTTTACAATTTAATTATAGTGGTCTGCAATCAAAAGAGCTTTTGAGAAATAATAATTGCTGTTTTTATTGATATTGCGGTTACATATACTATTTGCGTCTAGAGACTTTTTGTGTTTCTGTTTCATAATAGTTGTCGAAACGTTTCACCTTCTTCATTTAACATTCTTGATTTATTCAAAATATAATCATCCGACTCGCCACTGCAGCACTGGTCAAATTCTTATTGGAAAGCTTTCCTTCTTTCGCTTAATACATTGATACTGGGTGATACCACTCTTCCTTCTATTGCCAGTCCCCAACATCTTGGCTGGGTATTTTTTTTTAAGTTTTCACCAGTTTGTCAGTAAAAACAATAACAAAAAATTGCTGCCATTTTCAAAAGTAGACCAAATCTTTACATAATTTTGTTGCTGGGGCTTAAGCCTCCCCTCCCCAAGTCAAACTGCCTTCAAACTTGTTTTGAAACCATCAGTAAAGAGACGCCAATCCATTGATTCGTAAGGAATTTCCAACTCTTCAATGAAACTTGCTACATTGATACATGAACTTAAGTTTTCAGACTCTGAGTAAAATGAGGCCATTTCTTTGTTCCGTTTCCGTTGTACAGATATTTTTGTAGCAGGTTTCAATAATTTCCACTCTTGCAATCTAGAACTAAGTAATTCAGCTTGCCTTATTATAGATAGGCGTCCCATGAGGGGGGGTACAATAGGCGATTTATTTTCATGACCGTTAGTGGAGGTGGTCCAGATAGGGGTATCTCCGTTCTTTGAAGGAATTGAGGGTTGAGACTTCGTATTTGGGGGGTCATCCCCGACTCCCCCCAGTGCGATGTTGCCAAATCTCAAAATTCCATAACCAAGAGAACAGATAACGTCAACCAAGACACTTTTAAAACTGTGTGTCAAATGAAGGTAGGTTGCAAAAAGACACATTTGGTGTTCATCTCCTACCTTCTACTAGTGTTAGCAAACTGTTAAAGCTACCAGTTCTTTAGGTACAAAAATCGTACCACGCAGTGTTATTGACCATTTTTCTTAGGTCTCTCTGAAAAGTATAAAAGAAAATGAATGTGTTGTAAAGCTATTGGCTATATCTTAATATTTTTAGAATAACCGACATATTAAGTGATTTTTTTATCCTAAAGTATACATATTATGATATTTCACGTCCTCGCGGATTGACCTATATTTATTGATATTAGTTGATTCGTGACATCGGCTTTATTTTAATTGGATGTAATTCATATCCTTCAATTTAATTACGCGCCTCCACGTCAAACGTTTAATGGGCCACAGATTAAACTGTCATCCTTGTTTAGCATTGTAAAACGGCGCGACGGCGACGGGAGCCGGTGACGCGTCTGGATAAGTGTAGTGGTAAAAATTGAGCAATTTCTCTAAGATGATATAAGTATCCCAATAAATATTGTAAAGTTCGAAAGTTCAAGTGAAGGGTGAATCAGTTTTTAAAAAAAAAATATATATATATATATATATATATATATATATATATATATATATATATATATATATATATATATATATATATATATATATATATATATATATATATAATGGTAGCACAGACTATATACAGTATGTCCATTGTCCACGGATGGGGTAGACTAGAGGACAAATGGACCAAAAAGTGGAAGATACGGAGCAAGGTCATTCCTAATAAAAAATTTTGCTAAAAATAAGATCCACGATGCCAAAAATTTGATTTTTTGTACAGCGTATGCAAAAAATACGAAAACGTAAAATTTGGTTAAGAGTAAACTTGCGTTTTTAAATTTTAATGCAAAACGTTGAACAAAAATGTTGTTTTAAAATTTTAAAGTATTTTTATTCCAAATTTTCAAGTAAAAATTTGGAATTTCTAAATTACACTTTTTAAATCAAAATTTGTCATATTGTCACCCTTTTTATTTGATTGCACCTTTGATAACTGTGACGTATTTGTCAAAATAATAAAGATGTTGTCTTTAGAGCAAAGAATATTTATAATCGAAAATTACAGAAATGGCGAGAATTATTGTTATCGCTACGTTATTGAGAAGTTTCAAGAAAAATTTCCAAATGTACAATAATTATGCAGGACATAAGTTAGTAATCAAATTTAAAAAACTGGATCCGTTGGGATTTAAAAAAGACCAAGAAAAGATACGACAAAAACGATGCTTTTACAGTATTAATTTTGCAATCTGTTGATGAAAATCCTAATGATTTTAAAAAAACGAGCACGAAGTTTATAGTTGTTTAAAAAAGCCATATTCGAAATGTGTTCAAGGAAAATAAAATTCGTCCTTTTAAACCAATTTTGAACCAAACTTTGGAAGATGGGGACAGTTACAAACGCTTGGATTCTTGTTTGTAGGTCATTGATGAAATTCAAAGTAACAACGTGAACTTTCATAAGCTGATAATGTTCTCAGATGAGTCAACTTTCAGTACTAACGGCACTTTAGCTTCTCAGCATGTGAGATACTGGGGTAGGGAAAATCCAGAGTTTAGAATTACGACTCGCGGCGCCGTCAGTATTCTAAAAAAGTAAATGTTTGGTGCGCCATTTCCTATTATGGGATTGTAACATATTTTTGTGATAATACATGTAACTAACAGACATTCGTATTTACATATGCTGGAGTCATTTTTGTCCGATAAGTTAGAAGAATTGCCTCTTCAATATCGCCGAAATATGCATTTTCAGCACGATGGGTGTACTGCACATTATGCTGCAAAAGTAAGGGATTGGCTCAATCGCAAATTTCGAAATCGATTGATGAGCCGAAATGGTCTGGTTTTGTGGCCCCCTAGGAGTCCCGAATTGACAATTTGTAATATGTTCCTCTGGGGGCGCATTAAACAACTATAATACATATGAAAGACCCATTGAAAATGACGAAAAAGTTTTAAAGAAGAGAATTTTAAGAGCGATAGAATCGGATTTACTGGAGATTTTAGCCATTTTCAACGTTAGATAGAAAAATACGTAGAATATGGAGAAGGTTTTTGACAAATCAATATGATGTGCCCTTAATTTTTCTAAAGTTTAATAAAATAAAACATATTTCTCGAATATTACCATTATTATTTAATATTCTGTTAGTTATTTTCTTTAACCTGTATGAGTCTGTATTTTGGATTATAAATGTCTCTAAAGACAACATCTTTATTATTTTGACAAATACGTCACAGTTATCAAAGGTGTAATCAAATATAAAAGGTGACAATGTGACAGAAAAATTTTGATTTTAAAATCGTAATCGAGAAATTTCAAATTTTTACTTGAAAATCTGGAAAGAGAATCTTTTAAAATTTAAAACCACTTTTTTATTTAACGTTTTGCATTACAATTAAAAAAAGACAACTTTAGTCTTAACTAAATTTTAGTTTTTGTATTTTTTGCAGACCCTGTACAAAAAACAAATTATTGGCATCGTAGATCTTATTTTTAAGGCAAACAAAAACTTTTATAAAGAATGACCTTTTTTTCGTATACTTTTTGGTCAATTTGTCCTCTTGTCTACCCCATCGGTGGACATACTGTATATCGTTTGTGTATGGTAGTGATTGTTTTCATCCATTAAAACATTATCAGATGATGTATATACTTATTCGTTCAGTAAAATAACCGTTGCAGGTGCTGTATGAAATAAAGGTATTTTTCGCCCTTGTCTAGGGTATTAGAATTGGGTCAATGGGGTGGTTGTTTGCTGAATTATTCCGCCGAATGGCGCCACTACTGCATGTACCAGCTAATAAGTTGAGGTTATGTTAATGCTTGAAGTTATGGGAAGCACCACCAATTCACAACAATTGTTGTAACTGAGAAACTGAGAGGCGGTATTTGATATTGAACACTACTGATGTTTTTTAAGGTGGCATTTTCCAATCGCGTCCATGGTGGCCAACTTAATTTCATTTTGACATGGTTTTTCGGCTTATAAATTTTTAACAATAACATTATGAGTATATTAAGTATAGATTCATATCCTGCAAGCAATTTTCAGTCAGTTATTTAAAGTTTCAACGTGTTTAATGATTTCCTTCAGAATATTAATATTGTAAGAAGTCTGTAGTGCCATTTTTTCTGTCACTAGGACCTTAATATTCTTTTTAAATATTGTTTTCCTAAAATAAATCATAAAATATCTTGAAACTTTTATTAACACGTTCAAAAATACCCATAGAATATGAATATAGCCTTAATATTATGAATATTTCATACAAATGAAATATAAAGCAAAAAATTGTACTAAAATAAAATTAACTTGACAATAAATGGGTGTGGTTGGCAAATGCAGCCTTAACAAAAAAAGGTCGTGTCAAAAATTTGCTGTTACTTTAAACTTACTTATTGTTCAATCGCAAAATTCTGTTTATTTTTGAATGTCTGTTTGCCAAGGTTATTTAGAAAAATAACTTAATATAAGTACTCAAAAGCTTTCGTCGCGAAAAGTGGAGGTTACTGTATTAGTGGGTAAAGTAATGTTCAAAATATACCGTTGGCTTTTACTGCCATAAATCAACTACCTGATTGAACCCCATTGTGTTGATCCCAACATCTTTAAACTGCAATGAATGGGCGCAGGGGTGGATTTTGTTTTTATATGCATACATATTCTCTTATTTCAAAATTATTTATTCATGTTAATATACCTACACAGCACTTACATACGTCCAAAATCCAATAAAACAAATACAATCATAATAAGTCTAAAATACATCTAAAATACACAAGAAAATACATTATCAAACAATACTACATTCAATAAATTATTTATAAAGAGACAAATTATTGGAAAATCAAAAAATGTAATTATTTTATTTATACTTAATTCTATACAATATTTTACCTATTCTATATTCAGTTCTGTCTCACTATCATTATTATCTTCATCTAAACCTAAACTAATTATTAAGGGTTGAACACTATCACTAAGAATCAGATAAGAGTTTTCCACCTTAATCACGTGTTGTAGACAATTCTTCCAACTGTCCGTAGAAATATTATTTACATGTTTTTGTATTAATTCCACCACAGATGTACTTAATGTGGGAGTAGTATTTTCTCTCCTAACATTTGATTTTAATTCGTGCCATATTTGTTCAATTGGATTAAAAACGCAATAGTAGGGGGGAAGACGTAACACTGTATGACCGTTTTCGGCGGCAAGTTTATCACACACATATTCTTTTTCAATATTATAAGCATTTAATACTTGAAGAAGTTCTCTTTTTTTGTAAGATTCTTCAAAA
The DNA here is from genome assembly GCA_963971165.1 of Philopedon plagiatum. Classification (NCBI taxonomy): domain Eukaryota; kingdom Metazoa; phylum Arthropoda; class Insecta; order Coleoptera; family Curculionidae; genus Philopedon; species Philopedon plagiatum. The sequence continues at coordinate 10,710,121 of OZ020194.1, forward strand.
AATATATCATTATTTAACATATAATTTTGAATTTCTGGCTTGGTGCTGTTGGAATTTGGGACTAATTTTGTCTGATGACTGTGATAACTAGCATTATCCATTACAATAACGCTATTTTTGGGAATATTTTTAAGAAGGCGATATTCAAACCATTCTTCAAAAAGCTTTGCATTCGTATCTTGATGGTAGTCCAAATAGGAATCTGCAATGTTCTTGGCTGAAAGCAACAAACAGTTTTGAACAAATCCATTTTCTGAACCTGCATGTATGATGGTAATTCTTTTGCCTTTATTCGAAGGAGCCTTGGTTTGACATTTTTTTCAAAAATCATTCCATCCTTTTTTTGGGGTGTCATGAGTATCAAACCATGTTTCATCAAGGTAGATAATTGGCCGATTCTCCAATCTATACTGTTTAATACTCGTCAAATATTTAAGACGCCATTTCCGTAAACGCTCCGATTCCATTAAAACTTGATTTTTGTCAATGGCGCGATACTTAAAACCCATTTGAAGTCAAATTCTCCTTAGGCTTGATATGCTGCATGAAATATTTGTTTCGTCTTTTGCTAGCCTAATTTTTAATGATTTTAATGTGGGTACAGATTGTTCTTCATACATAGCATAAATGCTTTCTTTTTAAAGATACACTACTAGCTGCACCATCAGCATGAGTCCATGGACGCCACATTATACTTAAAAAATAGTTTAACTTAGCAAACTAAATAGTTAAAATAAAAAGACAAAATTAGCGCACACAACTCGCACCTCACGAAAGCTAAAAAGGTGACTGAAGGTGCCTTAATAAAATATCATTATATATAATATTAAGTGCTTAAGTTACAGGTAATTAATTTAATTACCTGTAAAAATTTAATTTTAACCATTTTTTCCTAAAATGAATTGGAAAATAATAATCTTAACAATTGGTATAATTCATGTCGCAGGTAAAATATTAAGGGCCAGCCCTGTCTGAAAGGGATGGACATTTATGAGCTTTTATAGCCTAAGACATCATTAAGGATTTATTGCAGTCAAAAAATCAACGGTATATTTTGAATTTTTCTATAACAAGCTAGTTTTATCGCTGCTCATATTATCGCATGACTTTTGACATACGAAATAATAATCTGCAAATATACATTTCTTCCCGCTCATTGTTCATATTTGGTACTGGTAATTTTTAAAAATAGTCCCGGACAGTTTTTGATCGGCCTACATCCGTGCAGATAATGTTTTCTCGTGTGATTGAATTATTAGTGTGAAGGCGTTTACTCATTTCTCAAGTTTTACTTTAATATATTGTAAAAAAAGTAATATTATTTGTTCCTGGAAAAGTGATACACATGTTACTAAACAGAATACTAACCTTAAAGACGTTACAATTTTTTTTTAGTTTGAAATAAATTCTAACAAATTATTGGTAAGCAGAAAATATGCTTTATATACGTAATTTTTTTTTATCAATCTACCGTTATTAAAGTAACCTTTCTGAGATTGTTTACTGTAAGGGGGATTGAAACTTTAAGGCTGGGCACACATGAATGCTTTTTATTCATATTACCTTTCTTATGCGATTTAAATTCTGTAAAGTTGTGTTTCGAAAATGATTTCAGTTGAAATGCATCGGATAGTATAAAACGAAATTTTCGTACGATAAAATCGGTAACTGAACAAATTAGGAATGAAATGACAGTTGACATCAACAGCTGATCGTAGACTACATAGTTTTATTAAAAACAAACATATGCACCAATAATTTCTTCCTTGTTTAATACCTTTCCACTTCGTACAACTTAAATAAAAATATCTTTAACAGCAGCCACTGGGAACAGTAAAAAGTAGGGTTACGTTAAAAAAAAGTCTGTTCAAGGATATACCCTTTGATAAATTGACTGCAATAATTCCGAAACTGCTCCGTTGCCAAACCTGTATTTTCAGGGGAAAGTATAACGTTTTATTATTATATTAGCTTGCGCCCTCGACTTTGTCCGCGGTATAACAATTTCACTCCATCACAAACTTTGAACCCCCATTTCACCCCCTAGGGGTTGATTTATTAAAAACTGTAAAACATGTGTTTAAACATTTATTTTTTAGAGTACTTCCATGAAGTTCCTAGTTAATAGCACCATCTAATATTTTTCCTTCATTCAAAGTTTTTTAATTTTGAAAAACCCTTCCGTAGTGCATGCCTACGCTATATAAGAAATCTCTGTGCAAAATTTCATGTTTCTAGACCCAGCGGTGTGGACTGTGCGTTGATAGCTTAATCAATCAGTCAGTCAGGTTCTTCTTTTATATATAAAGAATACCTACGCTTTCTAAATGCTCTGCCTGTGCCGATCTTATCTATCAATCTGGCAACTCTGCTTCGGGTACTTTACTATGGGATAATAGCTGCACAGGGTCGAACTTAATGTGATTATTTAAATGATTTTTAAAAGGTAATAAAACAATTTGTTTTAATAATTAGTTGCTGTAGTCTGTAGTATTTATTAAAATCTTTTTTTAATATATACGTATAAAAATAAAAGAAACGATATAATATAATCATTTTTTAAAAGATAATTTTGAAGCCAATTTTCAAAAATTTCGGCAGTTGTGTCTTCGTGGTAGTCTAAGCTGAAAGCTTTAGATAATAGCAGCCAATTTGGAATCCACCCATTTTCCCAACCGGCGTGTATAATAGTTCTGTTTCTTTTTTCCCTGTTTGAAGGAGCGTCGTTTTGGCACTGGAATCAACCCACCATTTTTTGGGAGTGTCATGGATGTCGAACCAAGTTTCATCCAAATAAGCGATAGGGCAGTTTTCAGCTCGGTATCTTTTTATAGATTGTAGCTCTTCAAACCTTAATTTTCGTAACCTTTGAGACTCCATTATAGTTGATCTTTTATTTATTATTCGGCATTTAAAACCCAGCTTAAGCAATATGTTGTGGAGGTTAGTTCTGCTACACAATATATTGATTTTGTCGGCGTTTAAACGTGACTTTAAGGAATCCAGTGTAGGCACACTGTTTTCTTTGAACATTTCGTACACGTTTCTTCGAATAAGGTATTTTTCACTTTCGTCCAAACACTTAGGTTTGTCAACATCACATCGAATCTTTCTCTCCAAACGTGGTTTTCGTATTATATCACGCACTGTGGATCCTGGAATTTTCGTCATATCGCTTGTTTTTTCAGCGCACTTATTCCATCGCAGCCCATTTTCACTAACGACTCATAAACATTTTTTATAATTTGTTTTGCGTCGGGCGACAAATATTTTCTATGCAACTTTTTTGATGTCTCACTTGTAGAATTTTCCAAATAATGCGACATTTTTATTTCCTGTTTTTGCAAGTTTTTAGCAATTTAACATATGAACATCTAGAAAGCTTTCAGAAATCTAGCTTCAATTTTATTTTTCTTAATGCTTTAGGGAAAATAAATGTACGTTTCTTTTGCCTTATTTTTCTTGGAATCCTTATTTAAGGAGGGTACGACCCTGTACCATCAGGTAAAAAGGACACGATTTATGAACGGTATTACGGTTAAGAATCAGACGGTATATCTTTGAACAGACTTTCTTTTTTTGTGGTTTGTTCAAGGGAAGGTGGTAGAGGATTTCTTCCTCGACCGAGGTGGTACCACCCCACACATCCTCTTAAACGGACAGGCGAAGTACGTACGGATGTTTCCAGCTCTGGATGTGTGAGTCGGATTTCCACAGTACACCCACGGTACATAGTACTTGGACTTCGGTCTTCGTGGGCTGTCAGAACATAAAAAAAGTTTTGTATAAGGAACTTACACTTGAAACAAATCTGTTCATGTCTTCTGTCTGTTTAAATCATCTTTTGAGGCAGAATGACGGGACTGACTAAAATGAAATTGCTGAAGCCTGGTCTAATCAGATCGGGATTTTACGATCTACGTATATGTTTACCAGCGCACGGTACATTACTTCATTAGTAACGTAAGACAAAAAAAAAACGTTCTCAAAGTATGCCGTGGAATCAGTCACGCGTGTCTTGAATTATTACTCTTGTAAGGTAAGATGGGTAAAAGGTATAAGTGAATGAAAAATAAAACTCAAGTTCTGAAGTTTTTATTTTTAAGAAAATTACATTATTGTTATTGCATAATACAGAATTAAATATATATATATATATATATATATATATATATATATATATATATATATATATATATATATACAACAAAGAACCTAAAAATTATAAATTTAAACTAAATGAGAGACATGTCCACCTTCTACTTCCAAAAATGTTCTCATTCTTCTTTTTACAGCAACAAAAACATTGGTGAGCACTTGGGGGGAGTTGTTAATTTCCTGAAATTTATTTGTAATTCTAGTTCGTAGGTCTTTTAAATTTTCACACCGAGTTTTGAAAACCGAGTTTTTAATGTGTGGTCATAAAAAAAGTCGCACGGCGTGAGATCGCAGGACCGTGATGGCCACATAGTCTTCGAAAAATTCTTCCAAAAAATTGAAATTATCAAGAGTTTCGTGAATTGGTGTACCGGCGCCGTCCTGCTGGAAGTAGCCTGTCGCATCTCTTCATCGTCTAATGCATTTACAAAATTTTCTAAAATTTCATTACGGTATCGCGCCGAATTGAGAGTCCCTTCAAAAAAAAACAGTCCAATTAACCTTCTTTTCGATATGGCCGCCCATACGGCAACTTTTTGTGAATGCAGAGGCTTCTCCATAAATAAATGTGGATTTTCAGAGCTCCGCATCCTCATTTGTTGAGAATTTACATAACCAGAGAGAGGTTTTTTCAAATATGTTCTTATTATAATGCAAATTACCCAGAAACCACTCTGAAAATTGTATTCGCTGCGGCTTTTCGTTTGGTAACAATTCTTGGACCGAGCTTAGACGATAAGCGTTCATATGCAGGTTACATTTCAGGATTGTATTACAGGTTCCGTAGGATACATTTACTTGCGGGCTTAAACGCCGAATAGGGGTTTGTGGATGTTCATTAACAGTTTCTCAATTATTCTACTTTTTCTACGGTGCACTCTTTGGGTCTCCCACTGTCTTCCTTTCTATTCACACTTCCTGTTTCTCTAAACAAAGCCACATATCTAGTCAAAACTTGGCGAAACTGGTCGAACTCTATGATTACGTGTGGAAATTCTGTTTGAAAATCCTGAATGACGTCCCGTGTTGAATAAACCCACTGGCCATCAACCATTCTGCCATTTCTAAAGTAACTTTCGATCATAGAAGCTTTTTGTTCTACCGGGATTACCGTATTTAATTTTCTTAAAAATAAAAACTTCAGAACTTGACCTACACCTTTTACCTGTGATACCTTTCAAGAGTAATAATTCAAGACATACCCTTCAGCCCTCTTCAACCCTTACTTTTAATTTGTTAAAAAATAAAAGATTGAACTTTTCACGGTTATATGTATCGGATACAGAAGAAATATTTAATTCATTTAGTAACCTAATTTTTAACATTTGTTTGGTTACACAGTTTTTTTGTTTAGACAATCTTTCAAACCTGTCAAAAATAATCGATGACCGTATGGAAAAAAATGATTGCTTAGTATTTATTTATTTAAGTTTCAGTAAAAATATTGCTCTAGACTCTACGCGAAATATTTTATCGTGAAAGGTTAATAGTTTTGACATGCGATATCAATCACTAAAAAATTAAAATTAAATTGTTTGCTGATTTTTGAAATTCGCCGAAAAAAAGTGGGTGTACGTTTTAACCATTGATTTATAGACAAGGACAAGATGCCATTATTTACATTTTATAGCGATCAGAGGTTTCCAACTTACCTATAATCTGACCAACTATATTCAGATATGATCCCCACCTACTTCTTGATAATGGCTGTTGCTAGACTTTGAGTTATGTGGCAAATTTGCAGGTTGATCAACTATTCTAAAATAATGCAGTTACTTTAATATCTGCAATCCTAAATACCACAGGCTAAAGCATTTATGGCTAAGGATTAATAACACAGCCCCACAAAAAAAAAATTTTGGTACCCCTATCGAGACAACTATATCCCTATGTAATTTTCGACGCTGAATCCGAATCCGAGGTCAAAAAAAATAGTACACCCCCAAAATCAACCCCTAGCGCTAAAAAACACCTAAGCAGGGTAAAAATGACTTAACGCTCCACGAATAGTCTTAAATCTCAATAAATCGAAGTAAATATAAACATTCAAGTATATAACGCATAAATACAGAGTTAACACTACTTTCCATTGAACATCACCCCCATGAGTGGGTGAAAACTACCCCTCATACAACAGGAAACTTAAAAAAATACAGTGATTGCAAAAAAGCTTACGATCCCTAGTTTTTTTTGCAAGGAGTGAGTAACTGCATTAGTTCCAATGCGATGCTCAAAATCTACCCCCACAGAGGGGCGGAAACCACCCCTAGATTAAAATTGCAAGGAAAATCGGGGAAAAAATTTTGTCATCGTGCTATCGAGGCAACTGTATCCCTATGTAATTTTAAAATTTTTTTTTATAGAATCACCCCCAAAATCAACCCCTAGCGCGAAAAAACACTCCCTAAAGAGGGTAAAAATGGCTTAACGCTCCACGAATAATCTTAAATCTCAATAAATCGAATTAAATATAAACAGAGTTAACACCACTTTCCATTGAAAATCACCCCCATGAGTGAGTGAAAACTACCCCTCACACAACGGGAAATTCAAGAAAACTGCAGTGATTGCAAAAAAAGCTTACGATGCTCAGTTATTTTCGAAACAGTATGTAACTGAATTAGTCTCGATGCGATGCTCAAAGTCTACCCCATAAAGTGGCGGAAACCACCCCTAAATTTAAATTTCAGTTGCTGTTGGTCCGTAAAAAGAGACAGATTCTTCTCAACTAAAAAAATGCAGATGTTTTGTGCTTTTCTAAAAGGTACTGCAACTATTTTTTGAATTTATTATATAATTATATGAGGAGTAATTTTCACCCTCTCATGGGGATGTCACTGAATGACTTTGGTGCAATGTGTAAGTTTCACCTCCAAACTGCAGTGCTGCATGTCTTTAGCCAATTTTAGCATCGATTAAAATAGAAATCACGATGATAAAAAAAAATTTTTGCCCGATTTTTCTTGCAATTTTAATCTAGGGGTGGTTTCCGCCCCTCTGTGGGGGTAGATTTTGAGCATCTCATCGGAACTAATGCAGTTACTCACTCCTTGCAAAAAACTGGGCATCGTAAGCTTTTTTTTGCAATCACTGCATTTTTTTTAAGTTTCCTGTTGTATGAGGGGTAGTTTTCACATACTCATGGGGGCGATTTTCAATGGAAAGTAGTGGTAACTCTGTATTTATGCCTTATATACTTGAATGTTTATATTTACTTCGATTTATTGAGATTTAAGACTATTCGTGGAGCGTTAAGTCATTTTTACCCTGCTGAGGTGTTTTTAGCGCTAGGGGTTGATTTTGGGGGTGTACTATTTTTTTTGACCTCGGATTCGGATTCAGCGGCGAAAATTACATAGGGATATAGTTCTCTCGATAGGGGTACCAATTTTTTTTTTGTGGGGCTGTGTAATATATTATACAGCTTGTCAAATATAGCTTTACCTCTGAAAAATTTCATACTTGCGCGGACGAGGAAGTGAGATAGCATTCGGATAACAGAAATGGCAATATTAAGTGGGTTCTGCTTTGGTTTAAAGTACTGTACATAATAGGTTTATAATATTCGGTTTCTTTAAAATCAATTATCCTTCCTAGTCATTAGTTTAGCATAAATTTTTAAGGCAAGTTGCAGTCAACAGCAATTTTGTTCCTGGATTCTGCTTGCTTGGGTTGGGTTGGGTCTGATAACGAATAAAGACAAATTATTTTGTGTTGAAGGGGTTGAGTTGTGATTATGAGTGGTATCATAAATACTTTCCGGAATTTTGGTAATTATGTTCATAGTAGGTACTAATTACAATTCTAAATTCGATAAGTTACCTGATGCATATAATAAATTGCTACCATTCTTATTATTATTATTATTATTATTATTGAAGCCTGGCAATTACCGTTAATCTATTAAATACGTCTTATTAACTGACTATATATATATATATATATATATATATATATATATATATATATATATATATATATATATATATATATATATATATATATATATATGAGTCTTACCCAGAACTTCCTTAGAATATTTAAATTTACAAAATTTATACAAGTGATTGACTGTGCCTTTATAAAAAATAAATCATTAAATAAAAGTGAGTGCGAATTTGTAAAAAAAAGACATAAGTATGACGTGAAGGACTGATTTATGGAGCCACAAGCCGATTATAACTCAAAGTCGGGTAGCTTGAAAAGATCCAGCAGTTTCAAGAAGCTCCTCAAGTTACCCAATTGGGCATCCGCTTCAGGTATGGTGTATGGTGTATGGTATGGTAGTATTTGCTTTATTATAGCTTTATTATGTGATTTAAGAAGCGCATATATTTAACCTTCTTGTTGCTCAGTTATTTGCTAAAAAAACCAATGGCTCTCTGGTGTAGACCCATGAAAGACAACTAAAGTCTATTTGTTTGGACGATAGACCGAATATAAACAGATGCACGTTGCCTACAAGTGATCGGTTCAAACGGTGAAATTGAACAGGGCCGCATTGAGAATGAGAAGGAAAGCTTTAAACTGCAAAACTGTTTATAATTAAATAAAAACTTAAATAATTGCCAGCCTTGACAACCGAACAAACAAAAAGCGATTAAAAATCAACGCAAAAAATTAAAACTACAAAACAAGTCAAAACTCGAAAGAAAGTCGAATAGCCTTTTTCACTAGACAGCCTAATTACAATCCTGCGAAATACCGCCGATAGCTGTCTGACACGCCTCTTTCAATTTAATGCCCGGTCGGCCAATACGAATAGGAAGCTGGTGGAGGCTCGACGAGATCGTCAGACTATGACGTGTAGGGTTAATATTTACATCGGTCTATCGTCCATTGTTGTATTTTTCTTTTAAAATGACAGTACCTGCTAAACTAGATTTCGATTTCTTTAATGAAACCAACATCTTTGGCTACTTTTTAAAATCTCTTTGAAAATTCGAAACACCTTGTATAGTTGGCATGTGATGACTTTAGTGTTAACACTTCGAATACAAAAAAAATATATAGAATTCGGAAGTGGTACAATATTTTCACATAAATCGACTTTATCACCCCGCGCTTTTGCTACGAAATGGCGAAATGCCAGCGTCGCGGCGCGGCGTCTGAATATCCTTGACGTTTAGAACAACACATATTTCATATTATTTCATTCGATAAAGAATACTTTTTTATTTATTTATTTCACGTTGGCATTTTAAAGGTCGCGTCCGTCATTTAAAATAGGGGTCATGTAATGTTTGTTCCTCCAATGTAAAAGTTAATGGCTTCATAATAGAAAAATATACAGGGTTTGCTTAGATTTTAGATTCAGGTTTCCATTCAATATAATTTGGAACGTTCTGGTGAATTTATTATTGAAAATAAGAATAATACACTTGTTGTGTAAAATATGTAAGCTTTTCCTAAATTCAAATTTTTCGATTTCTATCTGTGGCTTTGTGTTCTTTTTTTATTTATTGTTTCGGGAACCTAATATTACACTATCTTACATTAGACATCCAGTTTTAGAAATGGAAATATGAGTTTTTTTGCATAATGTAAATTTATAGAAAAAAAATTGTTGCCATTCAAAATTATGTATATGAAATGGAAAGTAAACGTGTGCTAAAACACGTGAATTATAAATTGAACTGTTTACTCATTTTTCTGTAATATTTTTAACCGTCTCCCTTCAACCCAAGCAAACCCCCAGCCACCCCAACTTCTTTTTTTGAAATGGTAACCTAAGTCAAATGGGGCTTCGTTGAAAAGTTCGTTAAAACTGAATTTAATGGTATCAATAAACCATCTGTTACGGTTTTGATTACTGTTTTGTAGGACTAATAGTCGGAGTAATGTTATTGTAAAATTAATTAAATAATATTTAATATATTTTATATATATTTTATTTAAAATGCTATTAAAAGTAGTTAATTAGTAGATACTCACCTGATGTGACCTAACGTTACAAATGTTGCAAATAACCCCCACCTTCTACTTGATATGCACTATCTACTGAACTATCTACTGAGTTACAAATAGTTTGAGGTTCTTAAGTTATTGATCCCAATTCGAATTTTATCTTTTGAGTCTTTAATGTTTTATGGTCTATTCTGGTACACTCGCTCTTTGAAATATACCTAAAGAAATTAGTCTAACGGCGTAAAGTCCGGAGATCTTGGTGGCCGTTCAACTGCACCTCGTAGACCTATCCAGCGGTTTGGAAAAATTTCATCTAAGTACCTCCGAACATTAATACCAAAGTGGGGTGGTGCGCCAGCTCTTGTGGATAGTGTACCATAAGGTTGGTTTAAAGGAAGATCGCAGAGTGAATGGATAGCCCCATCAGAAAAAATGTTTTGTGGAATACGATATTTTCGTCAAATCTTGCCATCATTTCTTCACAGAACTGTAGTCTTCTATCATAATCATCCTCCAAAAGCGCTTGTACAGGGTCTTCCAACGAGGACTGAACAGGGGCTCATTTTTGAGCTTCCTTGTATTTAAAGAAAAATCTAAAATAGCCAATCGATGTACTTTTTCCTGCAGAATTCAAAAATGAAACCAAAAATTTATTTGAACCAGAAACAAAAGAGTTACGCTATGGATAAGGTGTTTTTTAAATGAAACATAGCTTTTTTTATACGATTTTCGGAGCGAGTGATTTTTTTTATGTCCGTTCTGATTAAAATATTTAATATTGTGACAGCTATTTTTATTAAATTTTAATGTTTTATCCAGTGTAATTTAACTTCAACCTGTTTGGAACATACACTAGGTAATAAAGGTAAAATCACCTTGAAATCCTTCAAAGTCAAAAAATTTGACAAATTTACTATAATATTGCCGAAATGAAATATTCATTAGAATTCGAATAGGTTCTTTATCCTTAGAATAGTATTGACGGATATATTTCTGTGAAAATTTGCAATAAATCTTCTCCTTGCTTCTCTTGCATTTTCTTGGCATTTGTAGAACAAGATAACAATCTGCAATCTCTCATCTAATGAATATTTCATTTCGGCAATATTATAGTAAATTTGTCAAATTTTTTGACTTTGAAGGATTTCAAGGTGATTTTACCTTTATTACCTAGTGTATGTTTCAAACAGGTTGAAGTTAAATTATACTGGATAAAACATTAAAATTTAATAAAAATAGCTGTCACAATATTAAATATTTTAATCAGAACGGACATAAAAAAAATCACTCGTTCCGAAAATCGTATAAAAAAAGCTATGTTCCATTTAAAAAACACCTTATCCATAGCGTAACTCTTTTGTTTCTGGTTCAAATAAATTTTTGGTTTCATTTTTGAATTCTGCAGGAAAAAGTACATCGATTGGCTATTTTAGATTTTTCTTTAAATACAAGGAAGCTCAAAAATGAGCCCCTGTTCAGTCCTCGTTGGAAGACCCTGTACAAGGTACACCTTATATGGGCTTCTTACAAATCTTACGGTTGCTTTGGTAGCATTTTTAGTGATTTATTTCCATTACATAGTGGCCAAATTTAGAGTGGTAGCGACAACACTTCTTTCTTTTCATAGTCCTGTTCGTTCATGGATTAAACAGCTATAGAGTACGATTTTGTGTACAGGGTTGCCTAGCAGTGTAAATATGTGTTGTAATGAAATATTCACTGTTTTTTTTAAAGGAAATTATCCATAAACTTTGAAAAACGGTACGTTTATGCCAAGTACATGGAAAATTGAACTGTTTTCAGTCCATGACTTTAACATTATAAAAGGAAAATAGTTCGTGTAATCAGGAACACACTGTAAATAATAGTATTAGCCCGGGAGGTGGTGTCAAATTTTTATGGGTGATTTCAGCATAACTACTCTCTATTCTGTATGGTAGTTTGTACTTGACAAGCAACTAAAATAAGTGTTAGCTGGCGCGACGCTGTGACCTGCGGGTGTAAGAGGCTGCCAAACTCGTAAAAAAATTTTTTTTTTCGAGTCATTTCAGCAAAGCTAAAAAGCTGTAGATTGTTTATTTATAATGTTTCCATCATGAAAAAATGTGTTAGCTGCATGGGGTAGGTGGAAAAACTTGTTAGCTGCCGAAGTGAAAATGTATGAAAAGTACGGAAAATCAAGTGATTTCAGCAAAGCTAAAAAATTGCTTATATAACAGTTTACGATCTGAAAATCGTATACATGACTGTTAGCTGGTATTAAAATGTGGCAAAACCTGTTAGCTGGGCTTTCAAAGTGTAGCGTAGCATTGAGGCGCGGTGCCTTTAATGACGCAGCTAACATATTTTTCCACCTTTTCTTGTCAGCTGACTACTGATTTTTTTATCATACACTGATGAGGTACTCATTTTCATACCTGCTGATATAACATTACTGAAAAAAAATGCAATTGAAAGAGAATACGGAAGTACAATGGTATCATATATTGTATACTAATATTATAAATAAATTAGTGTATTTTATAATTTGTACATTTATCGAATTGCAGAATATTATTTCAAAAAGCAGAGACTATGTTTTCTACTAGTATAGTATACGACATTGTCGTAGTTAGAAAGGTCTAAAAATCCGATTTCGACTGTGAAAATGATTCAGATGATGAATATAAATAATTTGAGAGCTTACTGAATATATGTTATTACATTTTCTAAATTATACTATTACAAAAATGTACACAATTTATATCGATTGTAGTAGAAGACATTTTTCTTGCTGTTCGAAATAATATTCTGACATTCGATAAATGTACAAATTATAAAATACACTAATTTATTTATAATATTAGTATACAATATATGATACCATTGTACTTCCGTATTCTCTTTCAATTGCATTTTTTTTCAGTAATGTTATATCAGCAGGTATGAAAATGAGTACCTCATCAGTTTATGATAAAAAAATCAGTAGTCAGCTGACAAGAAAAGGTGGAAAAATATGTTAGCTGCGTCATTAAAGGCACCGCGCCTCAATGCTACGCTACACTTTGAAAGCCCAGCTAACAGGTTTTGCCACATTTTAATACCAGCTAACAGTCATTTATACGATTTTCAGATCGTAAACTGTTATATAAGCAATTTTTTAGCTTTGCTGAAATCACTTGATTTTCCGTACTTTTCATACATTTTCACTTCGGCAGCTAACAAGTTTTTCCACCTACCCCATGCAGCTAACACATTTTTTCATGATGGAAACATTATAAATAAACAATCTACAGCTTTTTAGCTTTGCTGAAATGACTCGAAAAAAAAATTTTTTTTACGAGTTTGGCAGCCTCTTACACCCGCAGGTCACAGCGTCGCGCCAGCTAACACTTATTTTAGTTGCTTGTCAAGTACAAACTACCATACAGAATAGAGAGTAGTTATGCTGAAATCACCCATAAAAATTTGACACCACCTCCCGGGCTATCTACTCTACACTTTGAAAGCCCAGCTAACAGGTTTTGCCACATTTTAATACCAGCTAACAGTCATTTATACGATTTTCAGATCGTAAACTGTTATATAAGCAATTTTTTAGCTTTGCTGAAATCACTTGATTTTCCGTACTTTTCATACATTTTCACTTCGGCAGCTAACAAGTTTTTCCACCTACCCCATGCAGCTAACACATTTTTTCATGATGGAAACATTATAAATAAACAATCTACAGCTTTTTAGCTTTGCTGAAATGACTCGAAAAAAAATTTTTTTTTGCGAGTTTCGCAGCCCCTCATCATCTTAAGCCCCGCTTTTGGACCAGCTGACACATGATTCTTCGATAAGCTATGAAACAACAATCTGCAGTAAAAAAATGAACTTTGGTGAAATGGTCCGATAAAATTTGACGCCACCTCCCGGGCTATATGCATCTTGACGATAAAATCACATCCCGGCGCGTGTTAAAGCAATCTTCATTCCAAATCACGTGCGTTTCTGTTATTAAACTACATCTTTATAAATAGAATAGAATACATGCAATTCATTAAACAAAATTTATTGGTTATATTTATTACCAACAGCAATACAAATAACAGAAGCCAGAACACCTCTTAACAATGTTGCCACGGAGCGAGAGCACTCGGAACTTTATTGAAATTTACGAGATTTTTAAAAAGTTATGTTATAAATCAGACAGATAAAATGTTCGGGTTTCAAAACACAATTAGGACGGCGCGGCGCCAAAATTTTAAATGCTGCTAATATACAATCCATGTTCTCTATTATTAAGGCGTCGAGTAGGCTTGAAGAATGGGGTCTTTCACTACGACGAAATTTCATCATTTTATTATTGATATCCTAAATAACAGGCGCGGCTTGTCCATGAGGTAATTTGGTCAATGACCCACCTGGTAATTTATTTTCAATGATCCACCTAATAATGTATTTTTTTAAACCAGAAAATAATTATCTCCCCAATAAGGACCAGCCAAGCTTGCTCCGGGCTAGGTCGTATTTTAAATTGACCTCATAGGTTTATATGGAAACATAAAACTATATATTATCTGCATTGAAACTAAGAGAGAAACAAGCATACGCGCTTTAGGAAGTTAAAAAGAGACAAATATATGACGAAATTGTGGACGGCCCACCAATAATATCACTTTAGGCGTGAGCGTGACCGTCGACGCCGCCGGTTCTCGGGATATCCCGGGCCAATGTGGAAATACACTCAAACCGCTCCGTGAAATATATTATTGCAAAACATTTGGGTTAGACAAAGATAAACTAATTACCTAATATGCGCATTGTATTTGCATAAACTTTTGTTTACATTTTATTAGGTGGTCCGGCACTTATTATTAGTTTAAGAGGTGTTTCGGCTTCTCTAATTTTGTTGTGTAATATGATTTTGAGTATAATTTGATATTTGTGTTGTGTCCTTTGTGTAGTAGTCTAGTACTTGAGTATTTGTGTTAACAATGACTTTAACAGTACAAGAAACTGTTTGCATGTAATTTAAGAAAAAGTCACAGCAAAAATGCAATTTTAGTATTTTGAGTTTTTTTGCGGTAAATAATTTCTTGACAGAAATAGGCACATTATTAAGAAATTTGCTTAATTAAAAAAGTGTATTTTGATGGTTACGTTGATAGTTGCCCACAAAATTGGGCCCACCTCTAAAAAAATTCGCGGGCCGCGCTTGCTAAATAACGGGATATTGTCTAAAGCACGCGTCGCTGTTTCGTGCTACGTTCTTAAATTAAAATCCGTTTTATCTTTCTGGTCGAGATTTCTAACAGCCATGTAATGATGAATCGTATTGTTTACAACAATTAATCACGTGCCTGTCAAAAGATAAGGAGCACGGCTTCAAATGTATATTCAGTTGCCTATACTCACCACATCTAACCCGAATCGTTCATTCATGATGTAAATAAAAAATATTTGTTGTTTGCGTAGCGTTCGTTTTTTATCTTTAGTGTAATTTGTGTGTAATTATTTTTATCAAACAATAAAATTTCTTAAAAGCCTCCATCTAAGTATTGCATTGTGCCAATATGCAAAAATACCAAGTGCAAGTGCTCCGTACAAACACTTTTTTTCATATATCAAGAAGAGCCGAAAGCAAGTGAAAGTAGCGCAAAGTTAATTAAAAATTTTACATAAATATTATTAAATGTTAGTATCGCCATATTCAAGTAAGCATATTTTGCTATTTTTTTGCTGGTAGATGTATTTCTATCAAAAGATTGGACACAAAACATGTTGGGCTTATGATTTACCACTGTCAAACGGTAGCGTAAGATAAATAAAAAGAAAAACTTATTTGGAGCTTATTAGCACCGAACATTATCTTAAACAAATAGCTTTAAGCGTGTCCTCCTTTAATTTCTGCAGATTTAGGTAAAGTCAGGACTTGTAGAAAAATAAGCTGTCATCGTAAACGAATTCACTGCCGGCGACGAAGAAAATATAATAGGTTTGTTAGGTTTCTTATCTACGAAATATCCTAGTCTTCGGAAAATAATCAAGAAAATAAATTGACGCTAGAATTTGCAGTACACCAGCCATAATGGCACTTATTTAAATCAATGAAAACACATCGAATTGTACCGTCAAGGATGTGACCGTTTAATTTAAAATTGTTTTGTCAAATGAAGGTCTAAATTTTAAATGTATTGTAATAATATTTTAATTTGTTGTCTGTTGTTTGTTCAGATGGATTGCTGACTGTTAACCTAACAAGTAGCACTGATGATGGTCTATAAGGTCGAAAGCGCTCTGCTTATTTCTTTATTAAATTTGCACTTAATACAAAACTGTTTTCATTCATATTTAAAAAGTGCACACAGCCTTCACACATTCTTTACTTATTTAAATGACATCTGACGGTACAACCAATAGGATCACGTTCTGAGTTTCGAATTTTGTATTAAATTTATAAAAGAAAATCTTTTTATTTATTGTTTTGTGTAAAAAAAGGAAAGTTTTGACATTCAAGAAATTCAAACACTAGAAATTTAAAACTTTTGCAAAAATTAGAAAGTGAAACATTTGCAATTCAGAAAACACATGTATCTACCAATTTTGGTCAATTTCTGTTTTTTGATCTTGCATTTTTGTAACGACTGTTATTGTGATGTTGCCAAATCAAAATTCCCTAAAGTGGGACAAATTAGGTCGCCTTAACATCATTATAATAACTGACAACAATAAGTTGTCTGTCATGCGCTGTCTTCTTGCTGCCTTTAAGACAGTGGAAGTGAGCATTTTTTTGGTCAAGGCCGGGCTTCATCACGCATATATACATATTCATTGCCTTTTTTGCGGTGATTTTTGTTTTGGAATTTTATAACAAATGTCAGCTTGTTTATAAGAGCATAAAGTGTACGGGTAGTGATATTCTCCGTTTACGAAACAGGACCAAAGCTGGCATATTTTGCCCTCGATTCTGCCAGGGTCCGAAATAGGTTCTTAGGATTCTGTTAACAGTTCTATCTTTGTCTAGTCTCCCCAGATTATGGATGACATGGTACGGAGTCAATAAATCGCATTCAACATCTCTCTTCTCATTTTGAACAACTTTTTAAGTAGGTAATAAAAGAACTAATAGTATATTATTAACCTAGGGACTAAAGTGTCTCTTTTAATCCCGCGGCGAAAGGTTTGCTTAGGTTCGCCAAGGGATTAAAAGACACTTTAGTCACGAGGTTAATATACTATTTTATGCACTTTAGGATAGGTAAAACGTTAAAGAAATAACAAAAAAAAATCATACCACTAAACGGTACTCTATTTCTAAAACGTCATCTTCAATGACTTGTACCATGATTGTCTCTGTCAACTGAAAATCTAGTGTGTTTTGACAAGTAACTAAGTAAAACAAAATCAACTCGATAAACATAGTCAAATATGCCAAACCTGAAAGACGTGTGTTGATTGTGATGGAAGAAATCGAAAAAGCAGCTCAAGAGGCTGTAGGCCAATTATTACGAAGGAAATCTGGAGAACAATACTCGTTTATTGATACTCAAAATGATTTAAATGTTAATATTTATAAAAATTAAGTTGTTTTTTACAGTTAATATTGTTCTAAACACGTTACATTTCTATTGCATTAGCATATAAATATAGCATATAAATCCCTAGGGATTTAAAGTAAATTTTAAATCCCTAGGGATTTAAAGTACCACTTTTTTCCCGGAAAATAGGGATTTAAAGTACCCTTTAAATCCCTAAAGTGCATAAAGGTATTTAAATTTGTACTTTTTTTTCACGATTTTTAATTTTTAAAGGCTTGCCATTTAAAAACGAATTAAGGTGCTGACCTCAGGTTTGCGTTGAAATGTTTCCTTTTTGAATACTTTTAAAATGAGGGGTACCATACGGCATATGGTTGCATTTCAAATTTTTGACCTCAACTCGTTAGCGTCGCCCCTCAAGGGCGTTGAAAAAGTAGATTTAACCAATAAGATCCACCTAATATCTCCATCTTTAATAATAGCAAAGATATTTGCTCATACTAAGACTTTTCGAACACCCTGTAGATATGAAACTAGTGTTTTCCGATAAACTCTAATTTCTAGAAAGTGAAATCAGAGAAAAACCAAGATAGTAAGAAAAATATCTCTTCCCACCAGCTCGACAACGCCATGGCCTTCAAACGGCAACACCCAGAGATTCACCCCGACAATAGCCAGTGCGGTAGCAACACGGCAAGCAGAGAGAGATTTGTGCGGCGCGGCGCGCCTCAATACTCACTCTCACTGTGCTTTATACCATTTATTCGGACGGGCTATTCTGTTTTTAACGCGTGATTGTTGTTTTTTATGTTTTTTATTTTGCGGCATTTTTTTATAATAACTCAAAATCTGCAACGCACGCCCGTGGCAGCTTTATTTAAACGTCGGTAGTCGAGTGCGTCAAGCCGTTTTGGAGGTAATAGAAAGCAAATCGTATTTATGAATAAAATCAGTACGAGATATTCTTCTCTCTATCTTGGTTTTTCTCAGGTGAAACTAAAAATGCAATGATAGAAAAAAAAATATCAGAACTGATTTTTATTCTTCGGGAAAAGGTAGCTGAAAAGAAAAAAAATGGAAAACGCAATGGTTTGAATTTCTAATTACAAAAATCGACACGCGCCTGCATCGGAACGAGAAGATTTTTATTTCTGGAAAACAAATAATGGCTTCGCGGTGTTAATTATCCACGGACGTTAAAGCGGGCTCGTAAATCGGAAATTTCCAATTGTAGTTATTTTTAGAGGCGATAAAAAAGCGCTCATGAACGCTAACTGCACTATTGAGTCGACGGCGCGGCGGTGCCAAATGGACCGTTTATTCGTGGAACGTTAACGGAAACGGAGAAATAAACAAAGAAAAAAATTTAATCCAATTACTTGGAGGTTTTGCAACACCAGAAGGAGGTGGCAGTAAAATAGCTAAGGATTTGTAAATAAAACATTCGGATTTTTTAAATTGGTTTAAGCCGGGCGTCTAAATCGTCTCGCAGGATCGCAGTTAAATCATGTCATTAATGTCGTACTGTTTATTTCTGTTTTTCATGTTTAGGGCTTGGTAGAGGCTCTAGGACCAGACTTAAGGGCAGTATTTAGCGCATTGCACATTTTTTGTCTTTTTGTAACATTGGTATTGATATTTAATGAAAGGGGGCCTATCTGAATTTTGCAGGCAGAAATCAAAATAGTAGGGTGCTTTGGCAAACAATTAATAATATGAATGTTTACAATAAAAAAAACAATAAGGAATATGCACATTTTTTTATTGCATAAATGGTTTAACACGTTAACTGCCATGTGTACCATATATTGACACAGGCCATTTTAATTCTGCGCCTTGTGTACAACTGGAGGACACATGTTTAGAACGGCTCTGAGCCATGAGTACATGCGGCGGCCACAGTTAGCGTGTATTTAAATACATAGACCAATTGGTCTGGCGTAGAACTGCACTTTTTAAGAATGGTCTTGGGATTTTATGATTTTTGAAAATACGATGATCAAAAAAAATTAAAGTTTCCAGAAAATAACTTTATTTAACATTTTACTTAGAAAAAAGAGTTCAAAGACTCAAATAGAACACATTAGAAGATAAAAACTTTATGTTAAAATCCTACTTACTTGTCCATGATTGTGTCCATATATGGTACACGTGGCTAGTATCATTCAAATAATTAAAATAGTACAATCCAGCGCCACGTGTACAACATTAGGACACCACTTTTTTGCAAAAAAAAACGAAAACCAAAACAAATATTGTACTTTTAACTAACTTTAAGTACTCACCAATTCATTTTTCAAGAAAAACTAGCGTGGCCCCCAGGACCCGGTACACTTTTTTCTAAGACCAGGTGTGGCAGTTAACGTGTTAAGGAACTCATTACAAACGCAAAAAAATTATTTTGAAAAAAATTACTTGGATAATTTAGCTACAAAAAATGTTTGCTTTTCAGTATAATTTATTACAATTTAAAAAGCAGCCATTTGCCCTCAGTGAATAATGACGTTAGGAGATCAGAAAAAATAAGTGTCAATCTACATGTTAACGTAAAGCTTAACCTAAAGTCGGACAGGTTTGTTTTTCTCGGAAACAGTCAGAGGGGGAGCAATCGAATTTCCGCGATTTCCGTCTAAATCGGGTATAGGTCGCAAAAGTGAATTAAATCGATGTAAATTTTCGGAGGTTGTAGGGGACCCGGAGCTTAAAAACTGTTGAAACTGGTGAGGATCGGAAAATGGCAAGTAATTCTATTGAATTTTTTTGGATCGAATTATGCCATTTGTAGGCCCCTCTTTGGTACCTAATAACTCGAAAACAAAACGTCTGATCGAAAAACGGATTCATAAGTGAAACTTTAAAATCTCAAATACTTTCTTTTTGCAATACATTTACCTCAACCTAAAATCACTGGAAAATGGATAGATTTGGGAAAACTGGAAATTTCTATTTTTGACCCAAATATTTCACGGTTTTTAATTTTTTGTGGGGTCAAAATGGTTCAAATTAAAATCCCATATACGCCATCGGAAAGAGCTCGTCGAAATACGTGGTTTCCATATTTTTTAGTTTCTTTATTCTTTATAGGAATGGAGCAATCGCCGATTAAATTTCGATTTTTTGACTTTTTTTGCCCTCGATACCGGTACATTTGAAATATTTGAATCACTCTGTATTTTTCCTATCTAATTTTTCCCCAATTGTTCAAGACTATCTTATAAAGGGGATAATCACACTTTAAAATGAATACCAAATTGGTCATCCAGGAGCGTATTTAAAGGGCAAAAACGGAATTTTCTTGATTTTTTCCGCAAAAATCCTATTTTTAACCGACATTATTCCACACTATTTTCCTTATTTAGTGATTCTTAATTATCTAAGAATATCTCCCACTAATTTAAATCGCTTATTTTTTCTTTAAAGATATAAATAAATAGGTTTATTTGCATATAGATAGATAATATAAAAAAATATTTCAGATCAATTTGGGTAATATGCATATTCCCTATTCATTCTCCATTTAGTTTTGCAATCTTTTCTTTATTCTTGATTTCTTTCAGTTAATTAGAGATTAATAATGAACTTTGACGAAGATACGGACCACCAATAATAAAAACAATTCTTCCAATTTATCACATTTTTATCCAGATGACCGTGAACAGCATTTAAAAAGCTGTCCCTCCTAATTTCATTGCCTATCGAAGCTATAAAAAATTATCCTTGATGCTATTCTTCCTCCCAATTTCGTCAACAACTCGCCGCATGTCCGTGACTTTTCCAGCGGAAAAGGTTAAGTTTCCCTGACCTGCCCTTGAATCCCGCTTTTCCACGAGTGCGATCGGTTCCCTGTCGCCACGGAAACCCTGCCGATGCAATGGCGTTGTCTGGATCAATTAGAGCTCTCCGACCGAACGTGGGTATAAAAATTAAAAAACGGAAAACAAATATCACTGACAGAGCCCGGTGCATTATTTTTGGTGTTTATACAGGCGGGAGATAAATTGAACCACCAGTTAGAAGAAGGAAATAAACGCCAAAATATGGCAAAATGACTTTTTATTAAAATTAGCATTTTTAAGGCAAAACCCATGTCTTAGTGCTAAGTAGTACATAAAGACCTCACACGTTACGCAGAGACAGGCGATAACATATTACATTAGTTTCAAGAAGGGAATATATCCCGGATATATTCCCTTCTTCAAACTATTGTTGGTAATCTGTCATATATTAATTCAGTTATTCAGTATTGTTTCTGGTATTATTGAGAGTAGTCCTTGTTTGTTCAGGTTTGTTAACAGCCTTAGAACACATTGATGTACCTACTGGTAAAGACAGCTTTGTGCTCCGTAACGCTGGGGTACACCCTGCATTAACAACCACTGCAGCTTACGAGGGTAAAGTACCAATAAATCAAAAAAAGATGGAAGACATCCACAAAATTACTATTATTAAACCATTAAAACTTGAAATAGCATGTACAGAGTGGGCAGAAAATAGAAAAATTTATAATTGACACAAGAGAGAAGTACCCTTAATTTTTATTTTAGAGCAAAATGAAATAAGAAAATTTTACTTAGAATTAAAAATTATATCTAAGTTTAAGTCCATTGCTTTCCAATAAAAATTATTTTAAAAATTTAAATATATTAATTCTTAATGGCACCGCCAATGTCTTGCCACCTTTTCCCACTTAGATACCAGCAAAATTTCCTTATTTCTCGATAATTGATAATCTATTAACGAGGGGTGTTTCACCTATCCAAATGTGTACACTTAATTTCACTTTTTGACGATAATTTCCCTTTTTGACGATAATTTCCCCCTATTATTTCCTTAATTTCCCCGTATTTCTACAGGGTGTTTCAAAAAACATGTGCCATCACTTAAGAGGAGATTCCTTGTAAGAAACTAAGGCAAAAAGTTTATATAAACATGGGTCCGCTTCGTTTCAAAGATACAGGGTGTTAAGTTTCTTAATTTTTATCAGTTTTTACAAAATATTTTCAAAATAGCTTCATCAATTTTGATGAAATTTACGTTGTGTAAAGTACTGAAATTAAGCATAATTCTGACCATGAAAAGACTTTGACAGGTCTTCCAGGGGGTACATATGAGAAGACGGTACAATATTTTTCTAATAAAAACATGTACGGCACTGATTTTTTCACATTTTCGTATATTGGTCAAATAGTATGTTAAATTCTTAACAAAACTTATCTCTTCATATTTTTTCAATTTTCATTTCGTTTAGGAGATAAATGTAATTTTATTAACCGTCCTACTGGTTTAGTTTTCCCAACCATCGGTTTTAACATGTAAAGACCATTTAAAACTTTAACGTCCTGTATCTTTGAAACAAAGCATCTGCGGACCCATGTTCATAAGAACATTTTGCCTTAATTTCTTTCAAAGAATCTCCCTTTAAGCGATGGCACATGTTTTTTGAAACACCCTGTATAATTACTCCAATTTTCTTTCTCAATATTATTTCAATATTTTTCCCAATTTTACCTTTATTTCCTTAATTTCACCTTCTTTCCTTAATTTCTCCTTAATTACCTTATAATTTCCCTTTTTTAAATTTTAGTTAAGTTAGGTATCCTTGCGAGCATCCTTCAGTCCCGCAACTGGCGACGTATCGCGCATGCGCCGGCGCATGATCAGTAATGTGCAAATACTAAAATAACGTAATTTCACCATTATTTCCCTTAATTTCCCCGCAATTTCCTAATCATTTCCTTAATTTCCCTCATTTCTTCGTAATTTCCCCATATAAGCAATAATTTCCCTTCTTTACCACATAATTTCCTACTATTTCCCCTCAAGTGTACACTAAATTTCCCAGGTGAAACACCCCTCGTCTATTAATGATTAATTAACTTGAGTTGCATATTTACATGTATTTTTTAGTTAGTTTTAGAAGTAACATACATATTTAAATTATTAATATTATTTTTTAATAGAAGGTAGTGGATTTAAACTTAGATATTATTTTTAATTCTAAGTAACATTTTCTTATTTCATTTTGCTCTAAAATAAAAATTAAGGGTAATTCTCTCTTGGGTCAATTATAAATTTTTCTATTTTCTGACCACTCTGTACATTCTATTTCAAGTTTTAATGATTTAATATATATTTTTTTAGTAAGCAGAACTTTTTATAAAGAGTAACTTTTTTTCGTAAAATTAATAATAAAAAAGTTTTCCATATGTAGACTTAAGTAGACACACTGTAATACGTTTGTACTACTATTTTTAACATTGCTGTTGCTCAGTTATTTTCTATAACAAACCAATGACATTGAACCACTGTTGTGATGTTAATAGGGAATATGCTTAGAATTCAAATAAACCTGAAGTAAATTTTTTATATTCTCTACATAAATTAAATATTGGTGTTTTATCCATTTATTTTGGTATTTATTAACAATGTATTTTGGTATTTATTTACAAAGAAAAAAAGATTTTTCACTACAAACTTTCATACAAAATTCGAAACTTGCAAAACGAGATACTATTGGTTGTGACGTCACATGTCATGTAAATAAAAGTGTTATAATGGCTAGTACATGGTGAATTCCAGTGTGCTAATTTATTTTCTTGATTATTTCCCAGAGATTAGGAGATTTCGTGGATAAGAAACATTACATTTGAATAAAAGAAATGTTTAACAATGACCGGAACGGAATTTGTGCATGGCCAATCGGATTATTTGCTAAAAGTTGATGCTGGTATGATGGATGGCCGTTTATTTGTCTTTAAAATTTCGTTCCAAATACTTATTATTTATTGTAACATAAAAATATGCTTACTTGAATTTGACGATACTGACCATTAATAATACCTATTTATGGAAAATTTTTAATCAACATTGCTCTAGGTATGTCTTCCGACATCGGCTGTTCTGGGCACGTGAAAAATGAGGTTCTTAGGGGATTTGCAGTGGTATTTTTGTACATTGGCACAATACAATATTTATAGGGTAGTTTTTTAAATAGATTTCATTGTTTATTATAAGAAATTATACACAAACTAGCTTTCACCCGTGACTTTGTCCGCGTTATAACAATTCTACTCCATTACAAACTTTGAACCCCCATTTCACCCCCTTAGGGCTTGATTTATTAAAAACCGAAAAACACGTGTTTTTAACATTGATTTTTTAGAGTACAGTGTAACCTCTATAATCCGGACAATTAATTGTAAGAGGGTTGTCCGGATTAGTGATTTTTCCGGGTTACTGAATACAAACCAAATCATTTTCGAATTTTTAAACCAAACAAAATTAAAACTGGAAGATAATTTATAAAACGTTTATTGATCAACATAAAATAAATCCCTCATAAAAATGAAATAAGTAGGTATTAAAGAAATAAGCTCTAAATATAATCTAATTAAAGCTCGTTTCAAACTCTTTCGTTGACCTATTGCTTGCATTAACCTATTATCGACACCAGCTGTAATAAAACTCGGTAAATTTGCTAGGACTGTAAACAGGGCCGGCCCTAATAAAATACCAGGTAAGGATAATTTTAATATAATCAGTAAACGGTATGAATAAAGTATTTTTTACCTGTTTTAATAATTTGAAAATTCAAAATTTAAGTAAGTTTTATTGTTCAAATAAATCCAATGACATAAATTTATTGTTTTAAAAGCTTGTCGCGTGAATAGAAAAGAAAAAACCTACTTAGGTATCTACTTACAATTTCTGCCAAACAAAATTAATGCATGTATGAACTTTTCGCGCCCTACAAACTTTTAAGACAATAAATATAACATAATATATTATATCTGTTTCAGTGATAGCTTTGATACTACTTTTATTAGGATCCACCCACGTGAACTACGTCCACTTCTAAATAGCATTTAGCGTTGCCACAATGAAAAAACTATACTTATTTTTTTCGTTTTAGTACATCTAAATAATAAGAGCTTGTTTTTAAGAAGTATTTTTTACAAGATTTTATTTTAAATTGTAGAGTAAAGTGACCAAATATGGAATACCATTTTGTTATTTATGTTTAAAATTTTTCTTTTGTGCAAAAATGGTTTGTTATATTACTCAAACCTTTTATTAAGGATCATCTGAAAATATTTTTGGGGTTATAAGGGATTAAATTTCTTATAACAGAAATTATGAGCTAATATATAAAAAGTTGCATATTTCTGTGTGTTATATTTTTGAGCCTAATATGGAATACCTTATTAAATAATTAAAATATGTTCCATAAACGTTTATTTAATCCTAAAAAATAATAGTATCTACAAACACATCAACCAGAAAACTATCTGCTTTCAAAGAAAAGATAAAATCTAAGGAAATTAAAAAAAAATGTTAAGTAAAGCAACTGAAAAACGACTTTCTTACAAACAAAAAGAGACTTTAATAAGGAATATGCACATTTTTTTTATTGCATAAATCGTTTAAGGAGGTCATTACAACCCCAAAACTGCTATTTTGAGGAAAATTACTGCGTTAATTTAGCTAAAAAAAAATTTTACTTTTCGGTATAATTTATTACAATTTCAAAAGGAGCCATTTGCCGGCTCAAAAAAGTTACGTCCCAAGGATAAGTGGCAATCTACATGTTAACGTAAAGCTGAACCGAGGGCTGCCTACCTACAAACGTCTAGAAAATCAAGAATTTCTGTGATAGTCCGAAAGCAAGTCAGTATTTTCTCGAATGATTGTACCTCTATCCTCTATCAATTGATTTACCAAACTGATTGTTAATATTGTAAAGTTATATGCTTAGGAATAGAAAAATGTCAGTCGACAAGACCTAAAGTCAAAAAGGTGATTTTTTAAAAATAATTATAGAACATTTTTCTGGGAGAGGAAACACAAGATGATTACCGACTCTCGGACTAAGACAAGAAGACAGCTGACAGCTACAGTACAGAGTTATATGGAGACCGGCATTAGTTTCCCAGCTGATTTAGTTGTTTATGCTGGTAGCGGTTGTGTTTTTATTACAGTGCTATTTGTGTATAATTCTTTTTATTAAACGTTAAAATGTATTAAAAATATAAACTACAAATATTGTAGTATGCCAATGTGCAAAAGTATCACTGTGTGTGCACTGCAAACCTCCTTTTTCATGTGCCCAAAAAACCGATGTCGAAGAAAGTACCTACTGCAAATTTAATCAAAAATTTTACATTAAGAGGTATCTGTAAAGGTTAGTATCGCTAAATTCAAGTAACCATATGTTGCTGTACATTTTTTTTATAGTATAATAAACAATAAGTGTTTTTAACTAAATTGTAAAGGCAAATCCACCAGCACTAACTTCCAGCCAATTTTCCGATTTTCTTTGCACAAATGCCGTTTTGGTCATTTATAACCAGTCTGTTTAATAAAACAAAAGATTTTCTATCGACTAGATATTCTAGTCTCTGGGAAAAACTCAAGAAAATGGATTTACACTGAAATTTACATTACACTAGCCGTGACTAGCCATTATAAAACGTTGACATAATAAAAAAAGTGACGTCACAAACAAAAGAAGTCCGTTTTACGAGATGTCGGATTTTGCAGGAAAATTTGCAAAATAAAACCTTGTTTTTTGTTAATAAAACCCAAAATAAAGAGATAACAGCAACTGCCATAAACATTTAATTTATATAGAGAATACAAAAAAAAATATTTCAGGATTTTTTGGATTACATGCATATTCCCTATTGTGCAAGGCACAAACACAAGTTATTTGTAAAAGTCACAAACAAAATGCTCGCTCAGTGCACCTGAGAATTCTTCGTGTGCCCAGTGACTGCACAATATACACTGGATCCAGATTTCTCAGGTTTGCTCAGGTGTATTCCATATTTGGCACTAACCTCACGTTAATTTGAACCTTGTTTTTTTTGCTAAAAACATACAATTAACGATTAACAATGCCAACAATAAAAACAATGACATTCGAAGATAGGCATGCAATCAAAGGAATTCAATTAAACTGAGACGTTTTACCAGAAAACAGAAAAATACTTGCCAGGAAATAAACTTTCAATATCAGCACAAGTGTTTACCGGCGGTATGATCCATACCAATGCAAACATGGCTACCAAGACTTCGCGGCAATGCAAAAATAAGCGGTTCTTGATGTGTCAGTCTTCAGTTAGTAAATGGCGCAAATAGTTTTTAAAATAAATCGATATTCCATATTAAGCACCTATTCCATATTTGGTCACTTTACTCTACCTAATACTGAGAAGTAAAACATTTTTTTAAGTTGAATTACCCTAGTAATTTTTTTCAAAATAATATTTTTGGGTTTGTAATGATTTCTTTTTATTTATGCAATGCAAAATACATGCATATTTCTTACTAAGTCTGAACATATTTTACGTCCGGTTACACTTTTGACTGTCTTGGACCACACGAATGAAATTGATAAAATGGAAATATTCTACATAACTGGCAACGGCCATTCTCGAGACGTATGTACTGATTTAAATACAATATTTTCTTTTCTCCGTGTAAAAGAAATGTTTCAGGAAGCATCATACCTCAAGCATCGTTAAAAGCTCATATTACCTACATACATAAACTTGAAGGCTATAGAAAAAAACTCAACTATATCCTCCATCTACAAAATAGAAAACGAAAATTCGTCCACCGTCCCCGTCTGCAAGATGTTTAAAACCGGATGTTCATCATCACCTTACCTGTATCTTGGCACCCTCATCATCGTCATCACGACGGTTGATCCTATTTTAGAGCGCTATTCCCGAAAGCAAATGCTCCGACAGTTTTTTTAAGTAAAGATCAGCGGCGTACGAGGTGGTGTACAACATAGTATACAACAAATAAATTATACTTCATCAAAAAATTTTAACATAATGAGAGAATGGCCAGGGCTTATTTCTCTCAATAGAACAATAAAATTATTATTGATAACGGGACTAAACGTAAAATTATTTATAAAATAAGAGTAACAATTTTTCGAAAACTATTCGGATTGCAAACAAATTTGGGTGAAATTACAGTAAAAATCGTTTGTTATAGGTTACCGAGACAAATCTCTATATATATTATATAAAAATATAAGAGGAGAAACTCACTGCTGACTGACAGATCAACGCACAGCCCACACCTCTGGGTCTAGAAACTTGAAATTTTGCACAGAGGTTCCTTATATAACGTAGGCGTGCACTAAAAGGAAGGGTTTTTCAAAATTCCACCCTAAGGGGGTGAAACAGGGGTTCAAACTTTGTAGGGAGAAAAAATATTAGATAGTCCTATTAACTTGAAACTTCATAGAAGTATTCTAAAAAATAAATGTTGCGGCTTGAAATTTTTCCA
This sequence comes from Philopedon plagiatum, assembly GCA_963971165.1. NCBI lineage: Eukaryota > Metazoa > Arthropoda > Insecta > Coleoptera > Curculionidae > Philopedon > Philopedon plagiatum. The sequence continues at coordinate 10,738,998 of OZ020194.1, forward strand.
AGATGTTAACTTATATGTGATTTTCCGGGTTATTGAGCTCAGAAAATCTAATTTTGTCCAACAATTGCTAAAAAATACAACGGGGGGAGGGGATGTAAAAGCTCTGCTGGGAATTTCTTAAACAATGTTGGATGCATAATTTTTGGGATTATTAAAGTCCGAAAACCTATTTATCTAACAGTTGGTAAAAAAATTAACAAGGGCGGGGGGGGGGGGGGGGGGGGGTGGATAAAAGAGCGATTGACACTTCCAAAAATGTGAAGCAATGTGCTGTGTTCGGGGTTATTAAGGTCAGAAAATCTAATTTTGTGTAATACAAAATATTAAGACAATTAAGGTGGGGAAGGGGGGGGGGGGGTAATCCTATTTTGTCTAACAGATGATAAAAAAAGTTATCGGGGAGGGGGGATAAAAGGGAACTGCTGAAAATTTCACCAAAAATGACAACGAATATGTTAGGCAGTAAATCTAATATAACATGGCTATTACAAATTTAAAGAGGGGGAGATGATGAAGGGAGGGGGAAAGAATAGGTGCACTAAAAAAAGAAAAAAATGTTTTATAAAAATGAACAAAATTAAGGTGACCATTAAGCGCAGTAATAAATACGTAACAATATTACATATTTCATACTTTTCAGTGAGTTTCCTTTTGTGACGTTTCATTTTTTTGAAAAAAAAAAAAGAAATATTTTTTAGGAAATATAACCTGACAAAATGAAATTTTAATTTCATTTTATTTACCTACCTTTTCTATCAGTTACCTGTGTCCGACCCCGATTTTTGCGTCATGTAATATTGAAATCCCTCTAGATATAACTAACCTAACCTAACTCATGTTTCATGTATTCATAATCATGACATCAAAACTATACTATTGTCACCTATACCACGCGGATGAAGTCGCGGGAGAAAGCTAGTTGAGTATATTTTACAATGTAATTTAGATAAAAGTTTTACAATTATTTCGTAAAACTATATTATTTTATTAAGTAATATCAAGATCAATTAGAAAATGTGTTAAAATTCCAAAATTAAGGGTGTCCGGATAGTGTTATGAAACCTCTCAGCGGCTTCCCTATAACTAACATTGACTTCATAAGGTAAAGTACAAATTAAAAACGTTTTTTTTTTCGTAGGTGGCTGTGATTTACAATTTAGAGAGCAAAAATTATTCCAAATAATCCTTTAGAATAGCTTTTCTTTGTATCTTGCTAAATGAGGGTACTTTATTCTTGGGTATATTCCACGTTTTTGTCGCTACCCTGTATACTATGAATCTTTTTAGATTTTTTCCATGTAGCAAGAACTCCGTGGGACACGGTGGATACATACATACATACTTATTTTGATTGCTGTGTCCAATAAGCTGATTAAAAAATTATTGCTTATTATTTTTCTTAATTCACTACGTTCCATTATTTTACGGACGTGATCCGAAACCAGTGCACCCTATCACGGGCATTGTGCTCCAGGGATCAACATGGCCCTAATAATATCCGTAATTCGTGTGCTGTTGGCCTTTTCGCTGGGCATTTTATTATTATACTATCGTGCTGCTGCCGGCAAACGAAATGTAACGCGGCGCAATAGATACTATATTTAGCCAAAGTAAATGGGAAACATTATCCAAACAAAACTAGGAAGAGGTCGATTTTCGAGAGTCTATGGAAATTGAAACGTAGTTTTGGAAAAACGCTTAAGAAATTCAGAAATTAATATACTAAATTGATGGCCAAAACAATCAACAAAATATTTTCAGCAAGTAATAGATCTTTGCCCTAAATTTATATAATAAAATTAAACCTATACTATTTGTAACTGCGAGACTATACATTAGGGTGGGCCGACAATCCGCTTTTTTTGAAATTCTTTTATTAATACCGAAAATATTGTTCATCGTACTAAGAAAAAAATCTGTGCAAAAGGAAAAAAATTCAGGTTTAGGCTCGCCAAAGTTAGTCAAAGTTCAAAGTGCAAAAAATAATTTTTCCTCGACTTATTTTTATCGGAAATTTAATTCTCTACAAAAAATGTCCTCAATGGCATCTATCAAGGTCGTCAATTCTACATGATTTAATATGAGGACCTTTTTTGTAGAGAATTAAATTTCCGATAAACTGCAGTTACAATCGAACTAACTATAGCCAGCCGCTGGCGTCATTAACCATGTGCTTCTGACTTATTTGCCACTTAAAAGATGGCCGCTTTGGATATGCGCCCTCAAAATCGGTTCCTTCTTTGCTTCTGTGTAGATGTAGATCGAAATTCTATGTTTATGCTGCTTACAAAGAATGGCATGCAAGTAAGACAATCAAGAAAACTTCTTAAGACAGCATACTGGCATACTTCAACAGCAATAGAGTAATTTTATTGTACTAGTACAATAATGAACAACTTTAAGGTCACAAAACTGTACCATATATTTAGTATAATATGCAACAATTATGTATTAATGGTCATTATATATGAGAGTTGCATACACTATTAACTGAACAATATTTATTTAATTTAGCAACAGTTAAACAAATTAAATTCTTCACTATCACTAATACCATAATCTGACATAATATCTAATAATTTAATGAAAAAGTTTCAAATTGGCCAATAACGCGGTTTCATAATGAAAATTTGTATCATAATGAACATTATTATGAAATATATCGGAAGACATTTAATTTGAAAATTAGAGCACGGGAGTAGAAAATAGTTATTTATGATATAAGGATCATAATGACGGATCATTATGGTATTTACTAGGCGCGAATAATGCCAGGTGAGGCGCTAGCGGGGCCTGATAACAGTGATAACACGGCGTGTGCCATAATGATTGTTTATGACCCGAATTTCATAGAAAATTTTATCTTCTGGCGTGAATTACTTTTAAAAATGTGAAACTTATCTCTATTGTATTTAGAACTCCTTGATAGTTCTTCCAATTGACATTCGAATAGGGTACCGTTGCTAAGGAACTGTTTATAGCTGTTTATATTCATTTTTTAAATAATTATAGGCCTATGACTATAATGAAATCATTATAATCCTCGTCTGACACTGAAAATGATGTCTATAATGATGTCATTTTGACACGCCAGAAGCTAAAATATTTTAGTAACAATCACTTTTAAATCTGAGGTGACCAAGGTTTTTTTGACAAAAAAGAGTATCGGCCAAATTCTCCAGGGCTAGATCGGTCTAACTTGACAACCAAAAGTTTTAAACTGACAAGTGTAAGAATAAGACAACTAGGTTTTATGCTACGAATTTGTTTTCGAGTATTTTCGCAAATTTGTAAAGAAAAGGGCAATTTTAGTCCATGCTTTCCATAATAATAGAACTAAATTCATTCTAGAAACCTCGAGAAACACGTTCCAAGATGAGAATTATTTCGAAACCCAGCAAATCGTTTAAATATTACAAAACATATACGTTTTTATTGTAACAATAACAGGAAGAAAACCGGTCAAAACGTAACTGATCAACTGTAATATCTTAATTTAATCCAGTACTAAATCTTAAATCTTTTTAGTGAATCAGAACTCTAAAATATGCCAGAACTGACATACCGGTAACAGGGGCGCAACCAGAATTTTAACTTGGAGGGGGGGGGGGGCTAAACCTTGGTTAGGCGGAGTTGGGGAGGGGGGTACTGGGGTAGATGCGGACGCTCCACCTTGTTACGCGACTGCGAGCAATACGCATTATAAATAAATCTTCTGGGTTCTACCCAGAATTCTGACTTTTATACTCAGAATTCTGATTTGTTTACTCGAAATTCTGCCTTTAATAAACTCGGAATTCTGACTTCAAACTCAGAGTTATGATTTGAAAGTTATTTTTCTTTTGGTGGCCCTGCTACGCCTTCGCATATAACACCACCCCCTTCTCGAATCTGGGATTAAAAGAACCTAACTCCCAATACTACCGCACTGCAAAAACAACTAAAATAGTGATGATTCATTTCTACCTAAAGATGTCGTTTAACCCGACAATTGTGTCATGTGTGTCCGTTTTTTAATGAATTCATGCTTTGCGGTTTGCATTTTAATTTTAAAAAATCCCATTATAACCTATTCCTCAGTCTACGGCTGCCGATTAGCTTTGAACAGTTCCTGTCGCCGCGTTGAAATACCTGTTCCGATCCATTCTAAGTAGCGAAAACAAAATTAGCGGCTGATTTTTAAATGTTGGCAATAAGCGGCCACTGTTTGGCCTCCAAGATCGTAATTAATTAATTCGCAAACTGGTATTGCTTGCGGAATTGCTGGTGGGAATTAAAAAGCCGGCATTGAAAATCAGAACTGCTTGCGCCCAGCGTTGTCACATGATAATTTTTTTAATTAGTGGAGGGAATATGTATGTATGTATAAGAGAAAGATATTTATTTAAAAATGTTTAAATGCTTGAATAAAATTTTGAAGTGTCTGTTTTTAAAGTAAAAAGAGTAAAAATAAAAACGTTTAAATTTCTTTACGAGTTGCGTTTTTAATCTTTATAAAAATAATTTTTGCTTCTTGTCCTTTTTGAATTTTGCCAGAGCATTTTGTAGAAATATAAAATTTGGGTTTTTGCTACGAATTATACGTAATGACCCTTTTGGTTCTCTTTATAGGAAAGCCTTCGACTTTTACGTTCAGATTCACTAAGAAGGTTTAAGACAGTAGGTACTGGTTTAAATTAAGATAGTACTGGTTTAAATTAAGATCTAGTTGACCAATTAGGTTTTGACAGGGTTTTGTCCTGTCATTGTTAATAAGTCGCCATTAAAAATGTATGATTTATTTTGCTATTTTAGCAATTTGCTTGGTTTCCAAATGAAATCTTGGAACGGGTTGCTAGAATACATTTAGTTTTATTTTCGAAATTACATACTAAATTGCCCTTTTCTTTAAAAATTTGCAAAAAAAACTCGGAAACAAATTCATAATACCTATAAAACTTAGTTGTCTTATTCTTACACTTGTCAGTTTAAAACTTTTGGTTGTCAAATGAGACCGGACTAGCGTTGGAAAATCTGACCGTTAAGTTTCAAAAGAATAACAATAAGATGTTATAAATTAATATGTCGGTAGTTTCGGCTTTATAGGTCTCTTCAGAATTGCGAATTTGTGTTTCTCGAATGATTTACCTTGTTCATTGCCCTGAAGTATTTCCTGAATAGTTACACAAATAAATCTTGCACTTTTAGAGAAGTAATTAGCTTTCACGTCTACCATTGTTTTTTTAACGTTGTTGCCCTGTTATTTACTATAAAAAAAATCAATGACTAGCACAGAAGGAAGGCAGATAATTAGAGAAATCAGAATTTTATTTCCTCTTAAACCGCACGTCGCAAAAAATCGACAGAGGTATCGAACTTTTGTGAGGTGCGGCCTAACATGAAATTATATTTTTTTTTATTCCTTTGATGAATTAAATATCACTTTTGTGTCTACACCGCAAAGTCATTGTTTTTTTAAGCACATAACTGAGCTGTAACAATGTTAAAAAAATAATAATAGAGACGGGAGTATCTTAATGGATTTTGGGTATATGTATAAACCTTTCTATCTCATTTTATTTTTCAAATTAATTTGGGACACCGTGTAAATTATAATATTCATTTTAGACGTGTTACTAATAAATGCTTTTTTCTTTGTTTTAGGTAAGTGGCATTGTTGAATTTGTTGAGGGGGTAAGCAACTTAAAGATATTTCAGCAACCTTGAAAAGTTACTGATGTTTTCAGTATAAAGTAATAATACCGGCGAACTTATTGACATATTCACCTGTTATTGTTAAAATTAAGGTATCCAAAACTTTGGAGCAAGATCTGATGTGGCCAACATATTGCTTAAATTTTTATTATATTTAAATAATTTATAAATTTTTTCTTTCAGATGTATTAAAATTAACATTTTCCCAGTTTATAGAAAAAGTTACATACGGCGAAAATAATTTAAAATGTTAAATTTATTTTCTTTGGCGTAAAACTTTTGGATAAAATTGAATTTAATATTCATGTTACGCCACTGTTTGGCACTATCCGAATACAAAAGGATTTTCGTTCTGATCGCTTTGGCAACGCCGTACACTCGGATAGTTTCGCTAGGAATACCGAAAGAGGTCGAATGCATGCCAGCATAGCAGTCGACGTCTAGAAACTTAGATGATTAATGATGTTTGATTATCGAGATTATAAATAATAATCGATAGCGGGCATATCACTTTTTGGCTTGAAGGTCCCGGTATTTGGTGTTGAACACTGATGATGTGTGTCAACATTTTTTCAATAAAAGAGGTCGTGTGAAACTTTATTTCTATTTAAAGAGCAGGTATTCATCCCCAATCAAACCCAATCAATAGTTAAGTTCTCTTTATTTTTGAATTGCATGTCGTTGGCCAAGGTTATTTTTAAAACAATACGTTATTATGTAAAAAATCGCTTTTATTTTATTTTTTTCTAGGGGCAGAAAGGTATGCAGCTGGCTATCCACAAATAAAGTGTACTTTTCTATTAAACTAGGTCTGCTTTTTAAAATGATTGCAGATTTTATAATAGTATTGTTTTTACTGAAAAAGTGTTAAAAAAACTTTAAATAAGGCAAATAACAGGTCCTTAATATATAAACTTTTACAGTAATACCTAGACTGAGTTCACGTTACTATAGGATCTTTCAATCTTCGACCAACTTTGATTTTTGACATTTAATAGCACCGACAGCTTATCCGTTTCTCTAATCATAAGAGAAAATTGCTTAGATTAAAGTAAAATAGCTTAATTTAATGCTGAATGGTAAGCAAGTCAGTAATAAAAAATTATATAAATATATATACGCTAATATAAATACCATCATTAGTTAAAAATGGTAATACATGGTCCGTATTTAAAAGTTAGCCCTAATGAAAGTATGTACAAAATGAAACTTCGACTTTTTAGAATATAAGGCTGCCATCTTGTAGACCTTGACAAAATCATCAAATTACGCTAATCATTAAAAAGCTTCTAGAAAATTTGACGGCTTCTTGTGAACGAAAAATTTGTGGAAAATTACTGATTTTAGGGCAAATTAAAAAAAGTTTGATATTTATAGTAGCTTTAATATACCGTATAAGGATTACTAATTAATATCTGTAACTTGCGGTTTGCGGTAATTGTTTTTCCAATACGCTAATTACCGTTTTCGCAAAGTATAATCTTACCTACTGCTGGCCACGCTCCCCCGTGTTCCACTTAAACTCCCCCGTTTTCGCAAAGTATAATCTTACCTACTGCTGGCCACGCTCCCCCGTGTTCCACTTAAACTCCCCCGTTATTGCAAAGTATAATCTTACCTACTGCTGGCCACGCTCCCCCGTGTTCCACTTAAACTCCCCTGGTGTCTGCTGCAAGCTGGTCACTAGACCATTTGTTTGTAAACTGAATACAGTTCACCACCTGTCACCATTGTCCACCAAATGGTCGACAGCTCGTTTGGAGAATAGGGGAGGGTGGTATATATTGGGACATGGTATATAGTGGGACGTGCATTCTAGCTACCATCTATTAGTTGTTAGATAAAATGTCAGATTACTTTTGTTGCCTTTATGAAGAGCCCTACCCTTAAGTTTATAGTGCTCTGTTTTACTGACGAAGCAACAGGCTAAAATTGACTTGCACATTTCCCTGTCACTCATATTTACATTTCGTACTTTAAAAACGGGATCTAGTAGAGGATATATGTGAATAAAAAGTTTTTGCAAAGTCACTTTGGATTCTTTGGTGTGTTGGCTAGGTAAAAAAAATACATATTTGTGAAATATTAATTTTAGACAAAATCATTTTATTTAAAAACAAAAATTGGTGGTTGGTTTATAGTGGGACACGTCAAAATGGTATATAGTGGGACTCGACCACGTTGTCCCACTAAATACCATATCTACTTTAAGTGATATTATTTTTGGTTTCGTATTGTATTACATACCATATAATGTGAAAAATTTAGTCCTATTATATTAATAAATAATCAAACATCGCTTTCTTGTTAATATTTGATATTGTCCCATTATATACCTAGGTATGGTCTATAGTGGGACAATCGCCATAACCCTCTGCTTTTCAACATTTTAAAAGTAAGCGGATGTCAATATATTCCTACAACATTATTGTTACGCTTTATACAATATTTGTTTAATATTTGTTAATACATATTTAACATTGTCCCACAATATACCATATACCCATATAGAGCGGGACAGTGGTGTATAATGGGACAACAGCCATAACTCTTTGCCTTATTAAAATTTAAGAATCATATTTGTGCCCATATATTTCTATAACGCATTGCCATGTTCCATACGATTTTTGCGATTTTTAATATTTATATTTAAGAGCTAAATAAAAAAACATTTTGTTGTCCCACTACATACCACCCTCCCCTACCAATGGGATCCCAATGGTTCCCAGTAACTTTTTCGCAAGCGAATAGGGGGATACGCCAATGACATTGCTCCACTTTACAGCAAACTTCTACAGGTTGGTCCAAAAGTAATGGTACATAGAGCAACAGCAGATTTCTTATGTCTATAAAATGCGATTTATTCAAACTTGCCTAATTCCAAAGTTGATAATAACGAAGATACAGGGTTTTAAAATTTTAATTTTGTTTTCGATTTTTTCCAACAATTTCTCAACAAAACGACCTAGTGGCACGAAATTAGAGATTTAAGGGTTTTCTGAGGCGAGGAATTTAAATTTGTCCATACTTTTGATGTCACTAGTAGAAGGCGCCACCTACGGCATACTGCACTTCTTTTAAATGACCAACGTTTTTTAAGCTAGTATATCGATCTGACTATTAAAAAAATCGATTATTCTACTCCTTTTATGTCAAAAAGGTATACTTTATTGAAGTCGCTAGGAGTAACCGTTTTCGAGATAATCGCATTTGAAATTTCTGCTGCAATAAAAAATGGTCCATAAGTACTTAAATGTACATAGTTCAACAGCAGACTCCCCAGGTCAAAACAATGCGATTTTGTTAAACTTATCCAATCCAAGGGTTGATAATTATCAAGATACAGGGTGTCTTGATTGATGTGTGAATTTTGATTTTGTTTTCGATTTTTTCGAATAATTTCTGAATAAATCCATATAGCGGCGCGAAATTAGGAATTCGGGGGCTTCTTGGGGTAAGAAATGGAAATCCATCCAAAGTTTCTATCTCACCAGTAGAGGACGCTAAATGCGGCACATCGCGCTTCCTTGAAATGACAGAACTTTTTTGCGACTTGTTTTATCGATTTTATTATAGAAAAAATCGATTCTCCTACTTTTTTACGTAAAAAAGTGTGCTTTGTCGGGGTCGCTGAGATTAACCGTTTTCGAGGTAATCGCATTTAAAATTTCCAGTGCAATAGTCGTATTTAAGTTGAACGACGCTTTCAAATCTCGATGAATTTACATTTCTCGCCCCAAGAAGCCCCCGAATCGCTAATTTCGCGCCGTTATCTGGATTTCTTCAGACATTATTGGAAAAATTCTAAAACAAAATTTAAATTTTGATACCCTATACCTCGGTTATTATCAACTTTGGAATTAGGCAAGTTTGAATAAATCGCATTATTTCGACATAAGGAATCTGCTGTTGCTCTGTGTACCATTACTTTTGGACCACCCTGCATAATGGAAACTGATTTGGTGGCCACATCTCGGAGCACAGTGTCTGGCGGTCACAGGTTAGTTAATGACAGAGCTCATATACGTATTAATACTATGTAGCGAACGACGAAAAAATGTTGAAGCAAAGACGTAGCCTTTGGAAACAATTGCTAACCAGTCACGTGATGTACTGAACATACGGGGGGGGGGTTTGTTTTTTTTTAGATTTCCAAACGATGCCTCGCTTTATTTACATAAACGTTCTTACCGGTTTTGCCCCAAAATCTCAAATTAAAAATTAAAAATGATGTATTCACTTTTCAGTTTACATTCTTGTGAAGACTATCCGCCGCTGAAACTACAAGTAGTTTTTTCACTTCTTGCTGCTTAAAACTGGCATTATCGGTACATTAGCTATGTCATTATCGTAAATAGGATAATAACTTTTAATCCACTTTTCACAAATAAAAACACATTCATCTTTACTTTTGAAAGGTAAAAAGACGAAAAGGAAACCGACAAGCTCACATTTTAAACTGCTGTCAGAACTGACAGTGACAGTTCCGTCAAAACTTCAAAAGTGCTGATACATCACGTGGTATAAAACCAAAGAAAACAAGATTTTATCTTTGCTTCAAATTTTAACAACGGGTAGATTGGATGCTAAGAAATATAGTTGTAATACGTATGTATATGACAGAACTAAAGGACAAATGACCACTGTTTGATCTCTTTGAAAATTTGAAATCCTATTTTAAAGGAAAATAAAAAAATTAATGAAGGGGTTATCATCACCTTACACTGGCGGTTAAACGGGAAGTCACGAAAGTTATTCCTTCTGGCCAATTTTATATGCAGTTATACTTTCTGATGCCGCCACTCTCTAATGTTGTCGATCTTGCGATCGATACGTGCCCCTCACTGCCGTCTGGCACACTACAAAACGAAATGAAGAATTAAAATGAATAATGAAACTGAAATGAAAACGCCCTCTCCGTGTAGGTCCGCCGTTTTCTGTATGTGTGTGTATATAATCTTGTTTCCTGTTTAGTTCTTGTGGCTGGCGATCCGTGAAATTCGCCATCGTTCGTGACTCATATCTGTAGAATTTCGTTTCGTTAAAGTGTCTTCGTGTATTAGTTTTTTAACTAACGGACCACGGGAAAAAAGTGAGGTTATGTTTACCGTGTGTACACTATCAAGTAGTTTTTTAGTGTTACTCAGAGTAGCCTGACCTCCATATATACGGTATATCTATTAGTTTTATCATAACTACAATTATTTTATTACACCTGTGCCAGCGTATTTTACGCTTCTACCTGGTGTAAAATTGCTCTTTTTATAACTTCTATAAAATGAAGTCGTGTTATTATGGGAATTTTGACAGTTGGTACAGTGCTGTGCCGCGCGGTGCTAATGCCCTGTAGTGTATGTTGTAGTGTATTGTGTGTGCAGGTGCATTGCACCGCTGTCGTCCTCGTCGCCGGTGCACTTTTGTGTTTTGTTTGTGTTGTGTCAAAAGGAAAATAGCTATGACGACAGGGTCGGCACCCTACTCAAAATTATATTTTTAAACTTCGTCCTACCTAATCGATATGATATTTTTGTGTTTAAAAAGCTAAATTTAAAATTCCAGGGCCAGAAAAAGAGGATTGAAGCTTTAAAAATCTCATTATTGAAATTAAAAAGGAGTTGTAATAATGTGACTCTTTGACTAGATACTTATAAAATTAGTAATTACTAATTAGGTCACATAATATCAACTATTTTAGTTTTTTAAACATGGTTGCTGCTCAGTTTTTTATTATAAAAAACCAATAACTTTAAATGACATAGGTATTTCGCCTACCTACCTATCTACCTACCTACCCAATCCATCAAAGGAATTAAAATTTAACGCTCAGATTCACTAAGAATGTTTAAGATTTAGTACTGGTTTAAATTAAGATCTTATAGTTGACCAGTTATGTTTTGACAGGTTTTTGTCCTGTCATTGTTAATAAGTCGCCATTAAAAACTTATGAATTATTGTGATATTTCAGCGATTTACTTGATTTCCAAATGATTTTCATCTTGGAACGAGTTGCTGTAATGAATTTAGTTCTATTATTGTTGAAAGTACGTACTAAAATTGTCCTTTTCTTGATAAATTTGCGAAACAGTTCAGAAATAAGATCATAGTATAAAACTTAGTTGTCTTATTCTTACACTTGTGAGTTTAAAACTTTTGGTTGTCAAATTAGACCGGACTAGCGTTGGAGAATCTGGCTGTTATTTTTTAATTTTCCTTGGAAAACATGTCTTGCTAAAATTCTATTGTTGTCGAATTTTTGAAGGGTACTTTTTCAAGGAAGGGTACAAAATAAAATTTAGAATTCTTTGACGAATTATAAATCTTTTTTACATAGGTATCTGTCGCGGAAAGTCTTTTCTCTGGGTACCTAGATAACTGAGCAGCAACAATGTGAAAAAAAATATTACTTATAAAATAATGACATAGGTACCTATTTCGCCTACCTACCTACCTAAGTACCTACCTAAGTACCTACCTAATCCATCAAAGGAATTAAAATTTTATTTTTTAATTTTCCTTTAAAAAGTGCCTTGCCAAAATTCTATGTTTGTTGAATTTTTGCGGGGTACTTTTTTCAAGGAAGAGTACAAAATAAAATATAGAATTTGACGAATTATATCTAAATCTTTTTTACATAGGTATAATAATAATAATAATAATAAATGTCTTTATTTATAATTTTCAACAAAGTATTACATACAATAGTTAAATGGGTGGCGGTATCCAACTACTGCTGCTCATACAACCACCCTAATATAAAAATAAGCTTAAAAAATATTCGAAATGAAGAAATGTGAAAATAAACCTTTAAAGAAAATCAGAAATCAATATTATATAGATTTTTTTAAATAATGATAGTAACAATAATAATTAGTTTCCGGGAAGAAAAAAACAGAAACAAATTATTAAGAAAGGTTGTTGCTGTAAAAAACACATGAAAAAACACATAAAGGGGAAAGCAAGGTTGGAGTAATAGCTAGATACATTATCCTCAGTGCGGGCCGCGACCAGATAACAAAAGTTCTTTAACACGTTTACAAAACGCGCCAGAGCTTGAGGCCCTTCCAATATCGTCGGGCAACGAGTTAAATGTGGTAACTGCCACATAGCTAAAAGAGCGCTGGAAAAGAGCGTGCGTGTGCCTGGGAACACTATACAAATCACGATGTCTTGTTTGGACACTATGAACATCAGAGCCCTTAACCAGTCTATCAAGCAAATATTTGGGAGTTTGGTTAGTTCTAATTTTATATATCAAATGCAAAAATCTGTCATGGAAAGTCTTTTCTCAGGGTACCTAGATAACTGAGCAGCAACAGTGTTTAAAAAAAATATTACTTTACTATGTACTCTTAATTCTTAATTCTCAAAGCAAAATTTTGTCACTTTTTCGAAACAGAGTCAGCCAGTAGCGAGCGATAATTTGCTCTTGCTTTCCCATCTTTAAAAATAAAAAAGTTATAAGGCCTGTTCACTTTTATTTGGATATCCCTGTATATAATAGATAACTTTAATAACAGACGGAAGGAGAGATTATGGTCCCCTTTTTGCCCGTAAACCGCTTCTAGCGCCGTATGTTAGAATTTTACAAGTTTAGTTTATCTCTTTGTATAAACCCCAATTTTAACAATTTGGCATGAGACTCTTGTACGCGGAACAGTGACCTGTAGATTATGGCAAGTGACATTAAAATTCTGTCTCTTCCAGTTTTGATTTTTTTTTGAAAGTGAAAATCAGTTTTATAAGGTGAAAAAACTGTTGCGTTCCTAACCTCAAACCAAGAGCATCTCAGTTGATAGCATTTGTCATTGTTATCTAAACGCACGCATATGTTTATGACAGTAAGAAGCTACGTGATCTATTAAAATAGTTTCAGAATATCAGCGCAAAAAACAAGTCCAGATACGTGGCAAACAAAATTGGCCAAACAACTACACATGGCGTGGACTACACACTCGCGCCGATTCAATCGAGGCGACGAAAGCATTAGTTATTATTATGCTAACACACGCCCGAAAGGCAATGTAGGTATTTTAATTAATTTCACCACGGTTAATAATAAATGGGCCAGTGGAGAACTTTCATCAGACGTCGAATATTACACCTAAATTGAGGCCGATATATTTCATACCTTTTTTAAATGTATAAAGCCACCTAAAAGGTCTCCTTAACTTGCCTTTATATTACCTTTTATTAACGAAATATCATAAAATAGGATCAAAAATAGCTATCTACATAATTTAGCCGAATGCAATGGAATAAATTAAATGGTTTAGAACCCAGTCATTATTGAAAATAATTATTTCTATTAATAAAATATTTAATAATTCGTTCCTGACCTCAAACCAAGAACATCACAGTTGTTATCAAGACGCTCGCAGATGAATAACATAGCAGGATATGCTTATGGCAGTAAGAAGTCGCGTGATTTATTAAAATAGTTTCAGAATATCTGAGCGCAAAAAAACAAGTCCAAATACGTGGCAAACAAACTTGGCCAAACAACGACACATGGCATATACTTCACACGCGCGTCGATCCAATCGAGTCGATGAAAGCAGTAGTCAGTTGATATGCTAACACGCCCTACTGGCAATTTGATTAATTTCACCACAATAATTAACAATAAACGGATCCGTGGAGTACAGCTTACAAAAGACGTCGACTGTTACACCTATATTGAGGCCGATATATTTCACACCTTTTTTTAATGTAGAAAGCCACCTTAAAGGTCACCTTAACTTGCCTTTACATTATATTTTACATAACGAATTATCATAGAATATTTCAAGTAGATATCTGCATATTAAGCCGAATGCAATAGAATGAGTTAAATGATCTAGAGCTCAGCCATTATTGAAAATTCTATTAATAAAACCTTTTATAATAAATTGTAAATGAAATAGCTTGCTGCAAAATTTTCTGCCGACTCGATAAGTAGGTTTTTGTGCTAAGTTACTTAACGGCTTACGTTTGCAATTGTGGTTTTGAACCCGTTAGCTGGTTTAAAATTAATAATTTTTGATCAAGGAATTATTAATAAGCTAGGTACTTGTAAGTAATGATGATTGAATGATGAGTAAGATTTATGGTTTTTCCCGAGTAGGCCAAGCAACAGAGCAAAATATTAGCGATTTTGTGACATTAATACTATTAGAAAACCGCCTGTGCCATCATCTGAAAGACGATCCGTAGATGATTCCTGTTATATTTCCAACTCTGAAATTTTTTCCATTAATTTGTTATAAACATTTTTAAGCAAAAAAACACGATTTTTTTAGTTTTTTGCTTATAAAATGGAAAGTAATGAAGCAATCTTAATGGTGTAAATGGACGATTTGTAGAGAATAAAAATACAAACAAAATGAGAGGTCGAACGTCCCGATAGGATAAGTAGCAACGGAGAAAATAAGAAAAAACCGGAAGACTAAGAGTTTTTTAAAAAAATTCATAAATCGGTCACTTTTAAACTTAAAGGGCTCAAACTTTGGGAAAAAGTAGTAACTTATAGCTACTTTATGTGTGCAAAACCCCGACGCTGTCCGACGATTAGTTTTGCCACAATCGTCATTTTAATTTTTCAACACACTATTTTGCAACAGGTCTGGATGCTCTATGGATCGTCCGATTTTAATTATTGAAGCGGATTTGAAAAGCACAAGTTTAATTGAACAATATGTATATCTTAATTTTTCCATAAAATGCTACGAAACCGGTTGAAAATGCACGTAAAGATGTGTGAAAATGGCTGGGCGCGCGAAATCGATCGAGTAGCGGGAGGGAAGCGGAGCGAAGGGGAGCCAATATTCGCGCGCTCGGCCATTTTCACGCATCTTTACGTGCATTTTCAACCGGTTTCGCAGCATTTTATGGAAAAATTAAGATATGCATATTGTTCAATTAAACTTGTACTTTTCAAATCCGTTTCAATAATTAAAATAGGACGATCCATAGAGCATCCAGACCTGTTGCAAAATAGTGTGTTGAAAAATTAAAATGACGATTGTGGCAAAACTAATCGTCGGACAGCGTCGGTGTTTTGCACACATAAAGTATCTATAAATTACTACTTTTTTCCCAAAGTTTGAGCCCTGTACGTTTAAAAATGTCCGATTTATGAATTTTTAAAAAAACTTAATTTTGCGTTTTTTCCGGATTTTCTCCGTTCTTACTTATCCTATCGGGACGTTCGACCTCTCATTTTGTTTGTATTTTTATTCGCTACAAATCGTCCATTTACACCATTAAGATTGCTTCATTACTTTCCATTTTATAAGCCAAAAACTAAAAAAATCGCGTTTTTTTGCATAAAAATGTTTATAAAAAATTAATGGAAAAAATTTCAGAGTTGGAAATATAACAGCAATCATCTACGGATCATGTTTTAGATGATGGCACAGACGGTTTTCTAATAGTATTAATGTCACGACAAATCGCTCTATTGCTTGGCCTAGAGGCTTTTATTAAGTTTTCTTAAAAAATATTAGAATAAATTTGCTAAAAGATATATAGAGAGCCAGGAATAATTAAAGGCTGCATATTTTTGTTCTTTGTTATAAAAGAAATGCCCCAACTAGCAATTTAAGAAAAGCTTAAATCTTGAACAGTGAACACAGGGATATCGTGAAATCCCGATCGGGTGGAACTGAGCGGACGCAAGTTCATTTTAGTCAATCCCATGTTTATCGTAATGCTTTACATCGGATACAGTACTCCTGTTTCAAATTCCATAGAATCGGAAGAAGTAAGCATGATAGAAACATAAACATACTGTCCTCTGAAATGTCTTGCACTACACAGCATTAATGCGCAACTGAATCATACTTTAGTACTACAGTTTGATTTGTTTGGATGTTACTGTAAATGGCCCTAGACATGTTACAAGAACGCTTATAATTGACCTTATTTAACTGCCTATTAAAAAAAATATTTGTTAATAAGTGCCCATTACGACTATTTTGTTTTTTTTATTGTTGCTCTGCTATAAAAAAATTAATGGCTTTCCAACGAATATACACATAATATAGACAATCTTCTTCTCGGAGTTTTCATTCCTGAGAATTGTTGGACGTAACTTTCCACCTTTAGCGATTTTATGCTAAATTCGTTGTGCCCCTATAGCTAACCTTACCTATATCTTTAACTATTTGACCTACTTAGCCTACACCTCAGCCATTTCCTCGATAATCTTCTGTGTTATTGCCTCTTCTTTTCTGTAATGCACTCCATATTGTAGTCTTTCCATGCCTGACTCAATTCAGCACCTCGTCATTTGTGATTCTGTCTCGCAGTGTCTCGGATCCTGTCTACCCAACTTACCTTCATTATTCTTCTGTAGCACCGCATCTCGAGTGCTTTTATGTGCCGTCTTTATTATTCCTATACCCTTAAATTTTATACCTACCGCTCTCAGTATGCTGAGCATTTCTTTTCACTCCACATTGTCGAATGCTCTTTCAAATCTGCCAAGGTCATGCTTGGTTTGCTTCTCAACTCTAAATCTTTCGTCTATTACTGTTCGCAAGGCCAGTATTGCTTCCTGTATTCCTCGTGTTTCTTCTGAATTCAAACTGGTCATCAGCAAGCCTCTTTTAAACAGGGTATCCAATAAGTCTTGGTATGGGCAAATAGCTTTGCTATTAGTAAAGATAGAGACACCAGATTTTAGGTGTATTTTATTGGTTATAATAAATCTACTTTTTTATTTAATTTAACTTTTTCCACCCTCTTGAGGGGTGACGCTAAGTATTACTTATTTATTACTTAAGTATTACTTTAAAAGTTGTTCAGAATGACCACCATGAACTTCTTGGCAGCAATAAAGTCGATTTTGGAACTTCTCACATTTTCAAGAATGGCAGGTGTTACTTCTTGGCAGAGTTCCAAAATCGTCTTTATTACTGCCAAGAAGTTCATGATGGTCATTTTGAACAACTTTTAAAGTAATAAGAGAAATAAAGTTTTCATGATTTGATGAGTTTTTCGGAAATTTATTCAGAAAAGGGCAATTTTAGTACGTAATTTGCAGAACAATAGAACTAAATTCATTCTTGCACCAGGTTCCAAGATAAAAATCATTAAACCAAGACAATCGTTAAAATATTAGAATAACTCGTGAGTTTTCAATGACGACTTATTAACAGTGACAGAACAAAAACCTTCCAAAACCTACCTGGTCAACTAGAAGATCTTAATTTAAACCAGGACTAAATCTTAAACCTTTTTAGTGAATCTGAACGATAATGTTTAATTTACTATGTAGGTATGTACATCGTTTTCGTAATCAAATGAAATCAGAATGCTTTTTAATGATTTTTAATTTTTAAAGGCTTGCCATTTAAAAACGAATTAAGATACAGACCTCGGGTTTGCGGTAAAATGTTTCTCTTTTGAATAACTTTAAAACGAGGTACCTAACACACAGCATAGGGTTCCATTTCAAATTTTTGACTCCCTTGCGTCACCCCTCAAGGGGGTCGAAATAGTTAACGTACATAAACAAGTAGATTTATTAACCAGTAAAATACACCTAAAATTTAGTGTCTATCTTTATTAATAGCAAATATATTTGCCCATACTAAGACTTTTCGGACACCCTGTATTATTCATTGATGATATTAAAGTTTCATTATATACTATGCCAGTAAAGACGCGCGCAAAACCTGAGTAAACCCGAATGGTACGGAAAGACATTTCGAATTTTTGGAGGATGCGATTTATCAGGGAAAGTTTGAATCGTCAATGACTGTACCTAATTTAATTACGATAAATTAGGTTCATTGTCAATTTGTTGGCTGGGTAAAAATAAGGTTTCACGTTTTTTACATAAGGCTTCGCCAGGAATTGTTTGGTTACATACATTTCTTGTTAGGATCAATAATCAACAGATTTTTCGAAAAAGGATTCACGAAATTTTTCAAAAATATTTTCTCGAGAACAATTTCAAAAATGTCCTGCTTTTTCAAAGATGCTTTTTAGAAAACGGATTTATGAAATATTTTCTCCGCATTTCGAAAGTACATTTTTTGAAAATTATCTCCAAACAATTTTTAAAACAGGTACATTTTTCAAAAATATATTTTTTCGAAAAAAAAAAATTTGAAAATTAAATTATGAACTGTAGCTTGGAAAATGTTAACGAGAAAAAGACGAAAAATGATCCTGAACAAACCCAAACTAGCCTTTTTTGGTTTCGATCAGGTTTACTTACGTTTGGTACGTTACTTTTTCAAAAAGCCGTTGCTTAAAAATTCTGTCGAATTTTTCGAAAATTATGTCTAGCAAGATTTAAGCTCCGCGCGGTATTTTACAGTTAGGTACCTGACTTAAATAATTATTGCTTATCAGTATTTCTTAGAAATAACGGTATAATTGGGACATAACAATAAAATAATTTTTAATTATTAAATCGCTGTTAGCACCTTAGCATCTTATCTTTCGCATATTTTAAAAGGATTAGAGGCATTTATTGTCTGTTTATCAGTCTATTTATCGGTCTATTTAACATCTTATCTCAGACAAGCCAATTTTCCGAACATCAGACAATTAAACTTGTAATATTTTTAAACTATAGATAATGTTTGCTTATATACAACATATGGATCGGCTTTAAAATTAATTTACATGTAAATAGATGCAACTTAGTAAATGTTTTGTTATCGCGCCGCTATGCTCACAGATTAGATAAAAACGTACAAGCCATTTAGCGCTCGTAAATGACATCATCATCGGGAAGGAAAGTCCGCAATCGACGGACTATACTTTAATATATACATATTATTTGTTTTGTTGTTATTTTGTTTGTAGATTCACGAGAAACAGATATGTAACATCCGTTCTTCGTATCGCACCGACACTGTAAAAAATGAATCATACGAGTGGATGGAGAAGAGTCATTGTCTCATTCAAAAAAATAACCTGAAATCGAATCTAAAAGTGCGGCCCATATATGTATGTATGTGCATTAATAGTGTTAGTAGACTTATGATCGGTTTCTCAAAACGTACAGTCGTTACCACGAACGGTTTTTATATAAAATAAGTAGTAAAGGTTGATGCTCCCCGAGTCTCCGCATGCGCAGTAGGGTCGACCTTGAACGCCCAGGTGTGCTATTGTTATTTGGCCTTGATATGCGCAGGTGTTATTCCAAGGTCAAGGTCAAGAACTTGGCCTTGAACGCGAGCAGATGTTTCTTTGTTTGGTGATGACCAGGTGTACGATGCTTATTTCAAGGTTACATTTGCGGTGCATATTTTCAATGAATGCGAGCAGCTGTTTCTTTGTTTGGTGATGACCAGGTGTACGACGCTTATTTCAAGGTTACATTTGCTTGGCCTTGAACGCGAGCAGATGTTTCTTTGTTTGGTGATGACCAGGTGGACGACGCTTATTTCAAGGTTACATTTGCGGTGCACATTTTCAATGAATGCGAGCAGATGTTTCTTTGTTTGGTGATGACCAGGTGGATGACGCTTATTTCAAGGTTACATTTGTGATGTTAGTTTACCTTGAGTTATTACTGGGGTGTAACATGTTTTGGTATGAAGATCGAGTGGGGGTCTAAATGTGGATCGGTATAAATGAGGGTAGGGGGGGTTAAATTTTAGTATAGAACATTGTGTTGAGTAAAACGGTTCAAGCAAGTTAATTTGAAAGTCATGGCGTACGTGTGTGAAAATTGTGGTAAATCATTTACTCGGAGTTATAATATGTTACGACATAAACGAGAATCGTGCGTAGCACGATTTGAAAATATGCATGGTGGAAAACAGCGAAAAGTTGACGATGGGGCATCAACATCCGAGGTGCGTACTTGCACTTGCTGCAATATAACCATACCAGCAAATCGAATGGCAGCTCATCAAAGAACAATACACCATAAAAGTAATGCATGTTCACCAATATCAGCTGGTGTTGAGCTAGTGTCCAGTGCTTTTAGAAATAGGATTGCCACATACCGTATATCAAGTGATAATGAACATACTGACTATTCATTATTTTTTGATGAAATTAAAGCAAAAGTGTTAGAGGTAGTAAGTGACCTAGTAAGAGTGCGTTGTGCTTTGAAAGTTAATATGGTGGTTGTTGGTCGGTATCTGTTACCAACACAAGATAATATGTACAGTGACAAGTCATTTAATACACGCAATGAAATTGTTACTTCAGGAAGCGATTTGGAAGAAATATATCAATCATTAGTGGAAGCCATGAAGACTCAATCGACTGAGTTTCAGGAAAAAGATTCAGGTATGTTATAAATTAACGACTAAAAATAAAATAAATACTTATGTCAATCTTTTTGTGTTTTCGTAGGTTGGGCTCTGGAAAAAATTCTATACCTGGAAGTAAATGTCAATGAATATAAACCTTTTGGTGGATCTTCATATATAAAGCTACCCCGTTTCATCGAATTGAAAAAAGCCATCATCAATGTGATTAATCAAGATGAGTGTTGTTTTGCGTGGTCAATCGTGTCTGCTTTGTGCCCCACCACTAGAATGGCATCACAGATTCGATCTTATCCACACTATTCAAGAGTGCTGAATTTTACAGGTATAGACTTTCCAGTAAAGTTGCGTGATATATCAAAATTTGAAGAAATGAATAATATTTCAGTTAACGTTTATGGTTTGCAAAAAATTTTCGAAAATAATATGTTAAAGTACGAAGTTGTCGGTCCATTAAGGTATTCGGGTAGAAAACTTAACAGACATGTCAACTTGTTGTTAATAACAAAGGATTGTAGTATTAAAGATGATGATGAACATATTTGTGATACGCGTTGTTCTAAAAGTCATTATTGTTGGATAAAAGACTTATCGAAATTATGTTCCAGTCAAATTACATCGCGTAGAGATAAAATGTATTTTTGTGATGGTTGTTTGATATATTTTAGTTCACAATCATCTTTGATATTACACCAAAAAAATGACTGTAACCACAAATATTCATTAACACCATCACTAAATTTAAAAATAGATAAATTTGGAAGGAGTGTAAGTGAAAATATATTAAAATTTGAAAACATAGAAAAGCAAATGCGTGTACCGTTTGTTGTTTACGCGGATTTCGAATCGGTGCTTAAACCACTGGATACAGTGGAACCAAATCCCACAAATTCTTACTTAGTCAAAAGCATCAAACATGAACCGTATTCTTTTGCGTATTTAATAAAGTGCTCCTTTGACGATTCGATTTCAAAATTTGAGCTCTACCGGGGAAACGACGCAGCCCAGGTTTTCGTTTCGCGACTTGAAAGTGATTTAAGATCTCTTTACAATACATACTTAAGAGATATAAGAGCAATGGAAACTTTAACGGCTGACCAAATAGCGGAGTTCAATAATGCCACAAAATGTGGTATATGTGAACGACCTTTTGAAAATAATAATTGTAAAGTAAAGGACCACTGTCACATAACTGGGAAAAAAAGACCTGGTGCTGCTCATTCGATTTGCAATTTAAATTATAAGTTACCCAATTTTATTCCAATTATATTTCATAACTTGAGCGGGTACGATTGCCACATGTTTATTAAAGAGTTGTGTCGTCACGGAGACAAGATCGATGTTTTAGCTCAAAGCAAGGAAAAGTATATTTCGTTTACGAAAAGTATTTACGTTCACGATTATGTCGATAATAAAAGTGGGGCAATAAAGAAAAAATATGTGAAATTGCGGTTCATCGATAGTTTTAAATTTCTATCAACTTCGCTGGAAAATTTGGGTAATGGATTAGCTGTGGGTAGTTTCAGGGAAACAGGAAAATATTTTTCTGATAATGAGCAGTTTAATTTAATGCGCAAAAAAGGTGTTTTTCCCTATAGTTTTGTCGATTCAATGGAGAAAATGAACCATCCAACTTTACCCACAAAAAATCAGTTTTATGATAGTTTGTCAGAGGAGCACATTAGCGATGAAGATTATGACAGAGCTAAAAAGGTGTGGGACACATTTAATTGTAAGAATTTGGGGGACTATTCGGATTTATATTTGAAATCTGATGTTTTATTATTAACCGATGTTTTTGAACAGTTTCGCGATACTTGTTTAGAAACGTATAAACTGGATCCAGCACAGTACCATACCCTTCCAAGTTATTCGTTTGATTGTATGTTGCGTATTTCTAAGGTAGAGTTAGAGCTATTGACTGATATCGACATGGTTCATTTTTTCAAAAAAGGTATTCGAGGCGGTATAAGTCAGTGTTCAGAAAGGATGCACGCTGCCAACAACATATATGTACCAAACTACGATCCTAACGAACCATCATCTTTCATTGTTTATCTTGATGCAACAAATCTGTACGGTCATAGTATGTCGCAAGCATTACCATTTGGCGGCTTTAGATGGTTATCAGAGCATGAAATTTTAAATTTAAATATTATGGATGTGGATGATAGTGGTCCAGAAGGATACGTTTTGGAAGTTGACGTTCATTATCCGGATACGCTATATGATGACCATTCCGACTTACCCTTTTTAGTTGAAAATATTGTACCACCCACGGAATCGGCAAAATTTTCAAAGTTAATTCCGAATTTAAACGATAAAAAGAAATATATCATTCATTACCGAACATTAAAACAAGCAATCAATAACGGCCTAATGGTAATGCAAACACACAGAATTTTAAAATTTAATCAATCCCCGTGGTTAAAGACATATATCGACTTAAATACAGATTTGCGCAATAGGGCAACAACAAAGTTTGGTAAAGACACTTTTAAATTAATCATTAATGCTGTTTTTGGCAAGACCATGGAAAATGTGGAGAATCGTAATGATATAAAACTAGTTACCCGATGGGAAAATGACAGGAGTAAAATTGGGGCACGAGCATTAATTTCTCGTCCTTATTTTAAAAGTTCAACGGTTTTTAATAAAGAATTCGTTGCCATTCATATGGATCGATTAAAGGTAACTTATAATAAACCAATTTATATCGGATTTTCCATACTGGACATGTCGAAAACAGTAATTTATGATTTTTTCTACTCATTCATTAAAGCAAAATTTGGCAAAAATGCTTCTTTACTGTATACCGACACAGATTCGTTAATATTAAAAGTTTACACCGAAAATTTTTATCGTATAATTGCAGAAAATCCGGATAAATTCGATACATCCAATTATACCGAAGGAAATATTTTTAACATAAAAAAAAGTCAGTCAGTAGTAGGTAGAATGAAGGATGAATTTCCAGGTGATCCAATAATAAGTTTTTATGGTACCGGAGCCAAAGCTTATTACATAAACTCAATCAGTAGCGAAATTAAAAAAGCGAAAGGTATAAAAAAACGTGTAATTGAAAAACAGCTTCACCTGGAAGATTATCGGAATATCGTAGAACGTGGTGGTCAGATATTTCGAAAAATGAAAACCTTTCGAAGTTATAAACACGACGTTTATACCGAAATAATTAATAAAGTTGCTTTATCTCACCACGACGATAAACGTTATATTATACCATCAACAACAAAAACTCTACCTTGGGGGCACCCAGACATAAAGTTTTACGAAACAAACCCTGAAGATAACCTAAATATGTTAATACAAGCTATGCAAAGTTTTTTACCCGAAAATATTAGTTATAATTAGAAAAATGTTGGAAAGCCTGTGTTTTAGAAAAATAAAAAAATATTAACTCCAATGTCACGTAGTTTTATTAACCACTATAGTAATAGCAATAGTTGAAATTGTATAACGCAGGATAGTAAAATACATAGATAATTGTTTCAATAATATGTTGTTTTATTTTACAATATAGTAATAAAGTTACAAAAATAAAAATTAATTAATGTCTGGCTTATAAACTTCTCGTAGCATCCATTGTCTTCTCAACATATCAGATCTGCTAATCGGCCCTCGTCGACACATCAGCGTTCCACAGTAATGACACTTAACAATCCTTACTCTCAACAATTCAATGTAACTGTAAGATTGCATGTGGTCAGTCCAAATATATACTTCTCTTTTACAATTATAGCAAACAGCAGAAATTATTATTTGTGCTCCTGAAAAAGTCTCAGCTGGACGACTGTTATCTTGATCTGCGGGCAACATTATAGTTTCTGATAATAGGCATCGAAGGAAAGAGAGTGTCTATAAATATGGGTTGTCTGGGTCATATAACCTTGAGAGCACAAACAATAACAGAAGTAAGGACACACGATTACCTTGAAAATATGTCCTTGAATCGCTGTTTAGCCGTAGAACGCAACCTTGTAAGTTGAATGAACTTGTTTGGCCTCCAAAGCATCAACCGTCAGATAGAGTGGGGGAGTTTATGGTGGGGTGATAAGTATAAATTTGGTTTGCTAGGCAGAGCATTTCATAGTTCGCTAGAACAGTTCGCCAAGTAAATACATTTGTCAGTTTAGTGCAGTGAGTTAGTTAGAAAAATGAATTCCGGTAGTGAGTCATTGTTAAATGCGTTTAACTTGGATGGAAGTATCCAAGCAGAGTTGATGGGGCAGGACGTTATTGACCTGCTGACCCCGGGTGTGTTTGACGAGTGGCACAATGACGACGTGCTAAACACTGCGTTTGTGGAAGAAGAGAATGTGGGTGAAGAGAATGTGGGTGAAAAAAAAGTAGCTTCGGCGGTTGATTACGTCAACAACTGGACGGAGAAGGACGGCGGGCGCATCAATATCATAAGTGATGTGGTGGTAAAGAAGGCGAGGCGGCAACCCACTACGAAGTTGGAAAAGCTGCTGAAATTGCCAAAGACAGCCGGCAGCAATAAAAGTCAATTTTATGCAGCTATGGAGGGTGAACAGAAGAAGAAGAAGAAATTCGTGTTCAAGCGACCAACAGTGCCAGTCCAATACCCCGATTTTTTGGAGACGTCACAACCACCGAAGCCTCTGTCACCGGTCGTCATAATTAATGAAGGCCCAAACTCGACAACGCCCGAGCCGCCGCAGTCCATGCCTCCGATGGTGTTGGTGGCCGACGCTGACGAAAAATCGCCGATCGCGGGTGCACCACTATCACCAACAATAGGACGTGGGAAGTGCCGCAAACCGGTCAAGATGCGATGCAAGCGATCGTACGAGGAATCGCAGCAGTCAACAACAACTGCTGAAGAGCCGGACTGGTTGAACGAGTTTTCGGCGAGCCAAAAGTGCGTCTTCTCCGCGGCGTATAGTGCTAGGGAAAAACTACTACGAGAACTAAAAAAGTGTGATAGTGATGAGGTGGACTTTGAAAGACAAATGAATGAACTGCGGGTGAAAATGGAGGAAAATAAAAGGACAAGAGAGAAGTGCGTTAAAAGACTCGAAGCAATAAATAATTTAACGTATAAGAAGTAGTTTTAGAATTTTATTGTAAATATAGAGTTAAGTTATTTTTGTAATAGTAATGTATATATATATATATATATATATATATATATATATATATATATATATATATATATATATATATATAAGTAAAAGAAAATGTTTTTGTATATATGATAATAAAAAAAAGTTAAATGAAACAATATTTTTTATTTCTAAAATAAGTATACGGAAGTTACACACAAAAATAGTGTAAAAATGCAAAATAGAAAAAACGAATAGACGGAAAATGTAGGGCCGTAACTTTAGGTGTGTAATCGTTAGATGCACACAACTTAAGTATGCGATAAAGTGTTATGTCTGTGAAGAGAGGCTACCCGTTACAATGCCTAAAAACATGCATCTTATTTGTAATAAAATGTGAATTTTACTACAAGTAAGATAATAGACCAAACTCTCAGCTTTTCGTAGAGAACTTACTAGAAATTTAGCTAGTTCTAACGTACGGTAAGAACGTACATGTCTTTACAGAGTAACACAATATTTTCCAAAAGAAATTAATTCTTGAGAAATATCATGTTACATGAGATGTGACATGAATCAACTACAAACTACGATCAAATATTTTGTAGTCCTGAAAAGGACTGATTTTGTCGGGGTAGGTCGGGGCGGGCATGGTTCCGGGATCAGTTGGTGGAATCCGCTGGACCATCTTCATCCTGATGGTCCGTGATCCACCAAGTGGATGAATCGGCCGGACCGTCATGATCTTCCGGCGGCGGTGGTGGTACCCAATCGGTACTGGAGTCCGGCTCCATCTCGTCAGCCGACAACTCTGCATCGTCGTTGGGCAGTTCGACTCCCCAATCGAACTCAGGTTCTTCGAGTGGTCGCAGATCATCCTCGTCCCACTCGATAGCATCCAATATGCCCTGCTCTATGTCGTCAAAGTCATCAAAGACTTGTTCGTCGACTTCGTTCATGTCGACCGTCTCGTCGCTCCAAATCGACGAACCACGACTTAATGGACGTTCAGGATTCATATTTAGATCTGGTAACTATCAGATTTAAAAATGAAGTGATTCTGTGACTCGCTCGCAACCGCTTAAATAGAGATAATCTACCCCCTCCACCACTCCATCCCCACCTTTTCACCTCTAACAAACTAGAGTTTATTATACAAATGCCCTCCATCCAAAAATGATACTGTCGGACTTCACTGTCGAAAACTGCTTTTAGTTCTCAAAAATGGTGTAATTGTGTTCTGGAAATGTGACCGACAAAGAAACTTATACTCGATCCGTCTGGACTTACATAATTTCTATCTAATGTCACAGATGTCGTGACATTAGATAAATACAAGTAAGATCAAAATATCCTGTCATCCTGAAAAGGACGGATTTTGCAAGGAAAATTATACTCGATCCAACTGGACTTATATAATTTTCTATCTAACACCACATATACTATGGCATTAGGTAACTAAAACTACGATGAAACATTCTGTGGCCCTGAAAAGGACCGTTTTTCACGGGATATCTTATTTGTAATCAGGCTCGATTACAAATAAGGCACGCACTCTGATGTTGTAGAGTACCAAGAGCTACTCCACAACCTTTGCAGTTCGGTATGTGCGCGCGACTACCGAAATCTTGGGTTACATGACCACTGAAGAATTGGTCACCAGCCGACTTGTTTTCCAAGTCGGCATAGCAGCCAATACACCACTCGTCATCACCCACCTTCACCAGGTTTAAGATCTTGCACACCCGGCGGGATCGGACGGGGAAAACTTTCCTCTGTCTTAGAGCCCAATTATCCAAATTCCTAGGAGTATCATCGCTTAAGTATCCATCATCATCTGATGATGCCATGTTGAGATGAGCGAATGTAATGAAGTAAGCAGTCGAGCCGAGCTGCTTTTAAAGAGCTCAGCTTCCCCCACCACAACCCACCCCCACCCCTACCACCCCCAGTGTAGCATAGCGGATTGATTTAAAGTATTTTTAGCATTTTTAAAATTTGAAAATAATGAAAAATAAAGATTTTTGATTTTTCACCATTTTCATCAATTTTTTTAAGGCATTTCCCGACCATCTACGGCAAAAGTGGAAAGCACAAAAGATTTTGATTAATTTGAACTATTTTTTGACATTTTTTAAATTTCGAAAAAATAAGAAATAAAGATTTTCAATTTTTTTAGCATTTTCATAATTTTTTTTAAGGCATTTCCCGACATTTTATGAAAAACTTGAATAAGACTAATACGTTTCTTTTACTGCCCTTAACCCATTTCTGAGGTTATTTCTTAAAAATTCCAAAAAATTAGCGGGGTAATAGCTACTGCGCAGGCTTTGAGACTTAAAAAAAAAAAACTCCAAGTCGTGACGTTCCATACGTTGATTAGTCTGATCATTTTGATCATAAAAAGTTTTATGTCAAATGTTCTGATATGTCCTTGAACTATCAAATAATAATAATAATATTAATAACAAAATTCTTATTATTTGTATTGGCTAAACAAACCCAAGCAAACCTGAGCAAACCCACAAGTTATGTGCTTGTTGTCATTGCTTTGATCCGAAATAAAAATATTTTTGTTATATAAGGGTTAATGTGGTTGCTTTTTTTGTTACAAATATACAAAAATAAAAATCTTAGTGGGCCGACAAATATCGATTTTTAGTTCCAAAAATATACGTCTCGGAAATAACTAAATGGATACAATTTTTAAGTTAGAAAAATAACAATTTTAACGGATTTTGGACCTTTAACTTAAAATAAGTTTTAGACACTTCTAGGTAAATTATCGAAAAGAGTTATGCAAAAATGTCAACGTCTATTTTTAAACGTCCTGAAACTGTCATCCTTGGTCATCTTTGCATTTTTCACCGATTCAGTGTCAAACACAAAGTGACTAAGAATATCTAAACTACGATCAAATCTTTTGTGGCCCTGAAAAGGACCGTTTTCGCGGTGGGTTGGGTTAGAGAGGGAAACCTAGAGTGGTTGTTCCCCTCTCGCGATCTGAACCGATCGCGGTGCGGCGCGCCGTCTTCGTGCCTCCAGTCGCGTGCTGCGACGGCTCCGACGGCGCTCCGTGAGCTCTTGTAAGAGAGCCTCCCTTTCTTCCGGACCCAGCAGCATCTGGGGTCCTTCCACCACTTCCACCGGCTCTGTTGGAGCCGGCTCCGGTGGTGGCGGCGGTCTTGGAATCGGCTGTACGATCGCCGTTGGCTTATTCGCGTTTTTTAAACGCCAAGCCTCCCAAAACTCACTTATTTTGGACTCCCTTGTCGTCCTTAACATCAGCCTGTCCCACTTCATGGCTGGTTGAGAAATGAAAATTGTGATGGCTGCTCCCGCTTTTAAAAGCATTTAGGATGGTGGGGGGTGAGAGTGGGGGTGAGAGTGGGGCTAAACGGTTCTAACATATCCTTTCAGAGTAACAAAATATTTCCTATAGAATAGATTTCTTGTTCGAAATATTTTGTTACACTGAAAGGATACGTCTGTTTTTGTCATACTTAAGAGCAGGTTTGCCAACGTTCTATGTGAAACGACAAAAATTCTGATGTATCTTTTTGAGCGTATCAACCCAGAGTGAATTTATTTTTTTAAATATGTTTCTTGATAGAAAGTTATGTCACTTTGAATAACTAGAGGCATATGCGTTCTTATCATACATAAAAACTACAAGCTAAATCTTGCAAATGCTCTTTCTCTCACTATCTATGTATGATTTAAACACATAATGCATCTCTAACCCAAAGTAACACAATTTTTCCTTCGAGAAATATCTTCCTTAGGAAACATAGTGTTTAACTACAAACTACGATCAAATATTCTGTAGTCCTGAAAAGGACTGATTTTGTCAGGGGGCAGGCAGGGTTGTTATTTGAGGGTCCTTATTTGTAATAGGAATTTAAGTCCTATTGCAAATAAGGCATGAGTTCCGGTGAGTGACTGTAAACAGTCTCTCCCGACACCGACGACACCTCGAGTAGTTCTGCATACGCTCACATCGTGCCCCCACTGTGAAATGGCACGATATGAATCTAGCACCTATCTGACCCCTAAATCCTGTGTAGCAGTGCATACAATAGATGAGGTGGGGTCCAACTTTTACATAGCAGTGCCAGATGCAATACCTAGGTCTAAACCTACGCGTATTGCGTACACCCCTATGTTGCGCATTATGTGCGATTGCCTGATCGTCATCGCTGGAATAACCATTATCCGAGCTTGATGACATCTTGGCTTCGAGTGAATCTCATTTTCTAAATCACGTCTTATATACATTCTTTCCCCACCCCTCTCCTAAATTTCTCTCTATTCTTCACCTCATAACCTTATTTACCCAAGCCCCACCTTTGAAGTATTAAAATAAGCCTCAAATATGTCGTATGTAGTAAAAATAAAACTCAAATGTGTCGTTTATAAGTTTATTTTAAATATGTAAAGTACATAATTTGGAGAATTACACAACTTCAAACTAATGTATTGATTTGTTAGTAACAGAACCATTAAGTATATTGTAGCTAAAAAATGCATCGTGAATAACTAACGCGTACACTTTAATGTCTTTAGGAAATTTACTTTTGCGTGTTTCGAACTCCAATTTCACGTCCACTGTGGACGTCCTAACGGCTTCTGGTTGGTGACTGCAATCGATTACGAATAACGGATTTTGCAGATAGTCGGCAAAACTCATCATAGGATCGCTCAGTTCTCGCTGGTAGTAGCTAGCTTGAAAATTCTCATAATTATAATAGGCTGCGGCATACAGTTTCTTTGAAAAATCTAAATTCCATCTTTCGTACGGAAATACGGCAGAGTTCAGATAGAGCCTAATATCACTTATATCGGCCGTTGTAAATTGTGTGCTATCTTTTGCTCTGTTGTCGGAAGAGCTAGTTGGTTGAAAACCGATAATCAAATATCTCGGTTTTTCGAGACTCGTGCTAGTTCTTAAGGCCCATACGTCTGACGATGTTTCTCTCAAAGAAGGTAGCTCGTAAAGATCCCATTTACGGTAAGCCATTGGAACGTTTGCGTTACTGCCACCTTTATTCATGCGTGATAATATCTTTAACTTCTGTCGATCGTCTGGAATAATGTGACGAATTTTCCATTCAATTTTTTCAATTGAAATGTCTGCATCTACTTCGCCGATATAGCAATTGTTGAAAGTGCGGGCGATAATTAAAATCAACTCTTGCTTGACGTTAAAAATACCCTTTGAATAATCCTCTGCGAAACCCATGAGATATTTTAGAGGAAGCTTGCCGGAGAACATGTTACTTGTGGAATCTAGTATCCCTTGATTTGCTTCGTCTAGACCCCATCCGCATGCCATGAGAGCTCTATTTTGTGCGGCACCCAATGACACCATAGTTTTCATCGTTGTGGTAATTCCGGGTTTCCGAACGACGGCAACTTGCTCCCCTCCCATTTCATAACGACATTCGTCGAATAGAAAGGCGATGGCATTATTTGATAGATAACATTTCTTACTAACATCTTTGGGTTTAAATGTTCCTTCGATGTAAATGTAACTATCCGATATATCCAAAATGATATCTTGAAAGTGTACAGGTATACGAATTTCATCGGAATTGCGGAATGTTGGAGAACCGTAAGGTTTATATGTGTGTTCTTGAAAACTAATAATGGAGTTATCAAAAATGGGTTCGGTAAAAACTTCGATTTTGTCACTGCTAGCGGCCATCATTTTCTAATTTTTCTCACTTTCAAACCGATCGATTGTAGAAATTTGCAATCTTTCACGGAGAGCTGGCGATTGCTGTGCGGATGTGTTTTCGATCGTCCGTCTGACTTGCGAATGAACCTTGACTGTGTTGTCTGCTTACTTTTATGTCGTTTAACTGAATCTTGAATTGTTGACAGCTTATGCAGTTGACGGTTAAAGCAAAAACCCATTATACGATTTTTTTCAACTCTAGTTTAACTATTATTTTCTCACCTCGAAAATCGATCAAATCACCGCTATCGTCCAAGATGCGTAGAGTAATGTTGTCGATAAACTGACGACCATCCGGCATTATCGGCATATAAATATTATTTTGCGGTTCTTTGGAGATTTTGTAACCGGGTTCGACGTCAATATCAAATTCAAATAACGTATGACTTTCCAAAGAATTCAGGTATGCTCCGGAAATTATATTACAATCCACACGTACGATGCGCACTTTCATTATGTCCACGATGGTACTTGATTCGTGTCTTTGTCCACCTTGCAGCAGCACAGAGCCAAATCCGAGCACTTTGCCGATACTATTGCTACCTCGGAAATCGATGCTATATTTTGACTTTAGCTCACATTTTAACGTATTATTATTGGCTGTTAATGAAAATAAATCGGCACCAACTTCATTGCATGACTCTTTTAAAGCGGTGTACATGGCTTTTGCTATTTCATTAATTTCGTAAGCTCCTGGTGGAATCCTTAAATGCTTTGGTATAGCTGTTTTCAAATGGCTGAATGAATTATTGCTTTCGTCGATATTAAAAATCGAATTATATGTGTAAAATCCCAGCAGTGCAACTCCATATTTGCTTGTTGTATTTAACTCGATGGGTGGGTAAAAATCCGCACTTAAGACACTTGAATGTCCTGTTAGAGTGAATGTGTAAGACATGACTGACCACGAAACTATTTGTGTAGCTATTTTATTGCTGTTTGCAACAGTTAAATGGATTTAAGCTGAAGCGTTGCTTTATTCCTTTGGACGTTTTTAAACTGTTTTCTGCCTTTATATTCACATCGTTAATTTTGCAATAACAACAAAATATTTTTTTTGGTATCGGTCCATCGCCCTCGTCCGAATCTGAATTATTGCTATTATAATGTTCGAAACAGTATTGATATTTCAATATATCGACGTCACTTTTTAGGTGATTAGGTAACCTATCCCAAACTAGTGCTATTTCATTTGGAGCTAATGCGATCAACACTTCTTTGGGCGTATTTTCTAACTGTTCAGCTGTCATTTTTTGTAATCCTCCGACTTCACGATATGCTTTAAGTGATAGCAACATTTTGGTGTAGTTGTCACGTTCCATTTGGGGTGTCAAAGACATACTTTTTTATGATTGTAAAAGAAACTTCAAACACAAATGTCCACACCAGACTGTTCCAAATTCTTGTTGACGGTCGTATGTATAGTAAATTTTCTTCGTCGCTTCGGAACCCATCTGCAGATATCGTACCAATTCCATAGGTGGGGGTAAATCACCGAAACTATCGTAGTATGTTACATCAGAATTGCTTTTTCTATATGCTACCCAATGAGTCCCTACACCCGACATACTATCCAAATTTATAATGGCGGCCTCATAACGTTTGGGACCGCGTACAGGTAATGAATCTCTCATATATACGCCTCGAAAGTGTGGTATTTTCATTTTTAAGGCGTACTTTTCTATATCAATATTGGATAGTGGTCTTTGAGGTAGGGATTCTATTAGTTTTTTGATTTCTTATTTTTGCTGTTGTTTATAAATAATCCCAAACCTGTGCGATATGGTTTCAAATATAATCCATTTCCTCTTGAACTTAGATGTAAGCCGGTACCTATTTTTTCTGCAGTCGACTTTTTTACTGCTTTTACGGCACGCACGATGCCTGCTGCACCACCTGCTAATGAACCTAAGGCGGATAGTCCTGCAAATATTGGTATTAACGGTAATATCCCCCCAGTCTTCGGAATTGGAATGATTCTAGGCGTGCGAATTTTTCGTTTGCCACCGGCTATTCTTAGGGATTTACGTGCAGCTACTGCAGCTATTTTCGATGCTTTCATGATATTTTTCTCGATAAGTTTTTTCCCACCAGCTTTTAACAATTCTGATCGAACGGGTCGTCTAATAGATGATCCAAAAGCTACTTTGTGTACTCGCTTATGTTTACCGACGCCATTTCCTTTAGTGTGGCGGCGGCGGCGCTGGAAGCGACGTTTACCTCTAGTGGATGCTTTTCTCGATTTTGATGATGATACACCCATACCAAAACGTTGTTTCGCTTTCATAATGTTGGTTACCAACCAAGCTGCAGCTTTTTCACCAGCGCTAGAATCTTTAGATTTTACTCTTTTCCACGCGCTTTGCTCGAGTTCCTGATCTGCTTGGTGGCGAGCACTTAAATTTTCACTATTACGCAAATAGGCTAAATCGTGTTTTTTGCATGCGACATCCAAAGAATTAATTCCTTGATCTCCTCTTGCCACACGTTTTACTATTTTCGTCCCGGGCCCGCAATACTGATAGCCTGGAATGTGTAACTCGAACGGTAGCCTATTAATTACTGAATTAACAATACCGCTTCCAGTCTTACTTGATAAACGAGACCGTCTACTTCGTCTGACGAGCGACATCTGAATGATAGTTTACGTGAAAGTTCAGTATAAAATATAGATTTTGTTAAGATGCGTATCGTCAATCTTAAACAAAAACTTCCCGTCGATAATCTCGATGTAAAGGTCGGCTCTGGACTAGAACAAAAATTATTTAAAAGACATGGTCCTTTGCTACCGTCATCTATTCGTGGATTATTAATAGGACCTTCAAACTGTGGAAAAACAAATGTTATGATTTCGCTGCTTACTCACCCATCGGGACTGCGTTTCGAAAATGTTTATATCTACTCAAAGTCGCTCTATCAACCAAAATATGAATATTTAAAGACAATTTTATCTCCAATCAAAGGTCTTGGCTACTACGCTTTTAGCGACGCAAATAACATTGTGGAACCGTCAGATGCTAAACCTAATTCAATATTTATTTTTGATGACGTTATGTGTGAGAAACAGGACGTTATAAGATCGTATTTTAGCATGGGACGTCACAAAAATGTGGATGCCTTTTACTTGGCGCAAACGTATTCTCGTGTTCCTAAGCAGCTCGTCCGGGATAATGCCAACTTCATTATTATGTTTAAACAAGATGAGATGAATATGAAACATATATTTTCCGATCACGTTTCACCCGACCTGACGTTTACACAATTTCAAGAGATGTGTGCTAAATGTTGGGATAATAAATATGGTTTTTTAGTTATTGACAAGGATAGTGATGTAAATTCGGGCAGATACCGCAAGGGATTCGATAGTTATATATTCCTATAATAATAACTTGGATAATCATTTCATCGTTGAACGGTGCTTTGAAAGCATCATGAATGAAGAAATCGAATTAAAACGAAAGCTACTGGAAACTACAAATGCGGTTAGAAAAAAATTTAAACAAATTAAAGCAGCTAAAGTGCAGAATGAACATGATTTGGAAAAGTTTTATGAACCAGTTTCTAAACCACTAGAATCTATATCTAAAGCCGTAAAGCAGCAGCAGCAGCAGTACGTAACTAAAAAATCAAGTACTACGACTAAACCACAAAGTCGGAGTAGCAGCAGCAGCAGCTCGGTGGGAATGGCGAAAATGTTTGAAGAACATCCAACAGAAGCGGATTTTGAAACATCTACACCGATTCCTACACCGAAACGTGGAAATCGTGGGTCACTGTTCGAAACCCCTTCCCCTTCAACGATAACATCATCTCACACATCACCACACACATCAAGTGGTAGCAGTTCAGCCGCAAAAACTATTCAAGATTATTTAAATGGATTAAAATTGGAGCCATCTCATTATGATACCGTGTATGGTGTACGCTTTGGTAAAAAAGAAAATAAATCAACAAAATATATTGGCAACTTAGTGGTTCGTTTTCTAACAAACGGAAAGATGGTGTTATACAAGAACAAAACAAACATTGCTGAATTCGATGGAACGGCTGATCTTTACGATTTGATTTTTCTAAAAAATCCACCACTCCTAGGTAATGAAGACGAAATTAATCTAGATGTACTTCGAAAATACCAAACCATTTTGAAATTGACCGATGCGGCATACGACGGTTATGACAAGAAACGTGGTTTAAGAGAAACCCGATGGAGAAAATATTTACGAATCATAAAACCGCTAATTACGGGAACTAAACTGGGTGGTGGTGGTGGTGTAGGAAGAAAAAAAGGCGACAACAAAATCCAACTACCAGCAAAAAAGCGCCTATCGTCGAAATCATCTCAATATGTTTATTGGAATAAACCTAAGGAGTTAGTGGATAGATTACGATTATTGTGGGGGTCAAAAGTAGCTGGACATACCGGACATGATAATGAGATTATGTCAATTATGGAAGAGCTTCGAGAAGAAGGAATAATATATTAAGTTTTGCACGTAGTTGCCATCCTCAGTGTCTGATAAGACGTGGAACCTTATAATATGGATCCTAGCCGAGAAAAAATTAAAGTCGTAAATGAATTACATAGGACAGCAAGGAAAAATTTTGTTAGAAGACGTACAGTCATAAAAGGATATCGAGATTTGTGGCAAATTGATTTGGCGGAAATGCAGCAATATGCTACTGACAATGATGGTTACCGTTACATTGTTGTATGTATAAACTGTTACTCCAAATTCGTGTACACCAAAGCAGTTAAGAATAAGACCGGTGTTGAAGTTACGAATGCCATGAAAAGCATCATTGAAGAAGCATCATATGCACCAAACAATTTACAGAGTGATCAAGGAAAGGAATTTTATAATAGCACCTTTCAAGCCCTCATGAAAAAATATAATATAAACCATTATTCCACATATAGCACGAAAAAAGCGGCAATTGTTGAGCGTGTTATAAGAACTTTGAAAAATAAGTTATATAAACAATTCTCGGCTAGAGGTTCTTACAGATGGTTACAAATATTACCAGCTATAACGAAGACCTATAATAACACTAAACACCGCACCATTGGAATGAAGCCTAACAGTGTAAAAGAGGATACCCCTATTAAAGCATATGACTATTTGAAAATTGCTCCGAAGAAAAAAAAATTTCATTTGGGTGACGTTGTTCGCATTAGCAAGTACAAAGGTGTATTTGACAAAGGATATACGCCTTCCTGGTCCACGGAACTGTTTGAAATAGCAAAAGTTAATATTACAAATCCACCCACCTACTTGCTGCAATCATTGGAAGGTCAACCTATTAAAGGATGTTTTTACGAAGCAGAACTGCAAAAGACAGCTAGCCCTGGTGTTTATTTAGTTGAGAAAATTCTTAGAAAACGCAAGAACAATCAAAACGATCAATTGTTTGTAAAATGGTTAGGTTTTCCAAATCAATTTAATTCTTGGATAGACAAATCAGATATTGTATAAATATTATCAAATAGGTTTTACGTTACGTATGTATGCATTATAAATAATAAAAATAAATATTGCTTTTCATAATTATTCGTTTTATTTTCAATTTAACAGTATAATTATGTTTTTAAATAGAACTTTATCTAGGTTGGTTTCCATTTTGGTTTTTTTGGATCCTTTATCTTCGTTGTAGTATACCGTGCAGCATGTGAGTGAATTTGATACATTTTTTCCTTAAGGTACGTAATTTTGGTCTCATCATCTTCAAACATTTTTTGAAAAACCGGTACTAGCACATTACTAAGTATGGTATTTATCTGCGAACCAAGTTGATGAACTTCCGTAAGGACATATTCTTTGGTAGCAGCATCATTATCATTTATCGGTTGGGCAACATTCCTTAATAATTTTCCCTCTATATCAAAATGTCCATCTGAAGTAAGTTTAAATCCGATTCCGGGCAACCCTCGCGATAAGTTGTTACAAACAGGAGTTTTCTGTCGACCAAATTTATCAATTGTGTTGTTAACACGACCCATTTTAAAGTAAAACTAATTCACTCTCTTTATGTTCAGCCTATATATAAATGACATAACTAATAAAAATTCATTTTACAATACACCATGAAGCAAGTAAGATTTGACGAAGAAAGAAATATTATCCACCGTATGTCTGTTTGGTGTTTTGCATATAGACAAGCCAGACAAAGTAATTTTCAGCAACTAATACTTGATAGATATCGTTTTCAAAGGAGAATTGGAAAAATGGATGTAATGCTAGCGAGGATTTTAGAACGGAACCACAGAAATAATATATATCAAGAGCGATTTGTTAATTCAAATGTATGGTGAATAATAAACATATTTAGTACAAAAAGATTTTTATTAAGATTTAAATAATACATACACACTATCATTAGAAAAACGCACTTTTTCACATAAATTTAAAATTACATGACTATCATAAGAAACTTTTACACTATATCTAAATTGTCTCTATTTTTCGGAATTACCAGCGCTGCCCTTCTTGGTCGAATTCCATGGTCTCACTATTATTACGTTCTGATGAACCTCCTCCCCCTACTCCTCCTCCTCCTCCTTCTAAGAAAACAGGACTTTGCGGTGATTCGTTAATTATTTCGAGATCTTCAAAATTGCTTGAAGAAGTCCAGCGCTGCCCTTCTTGACTGAATTCCGGCGTATCGTGATTATTATGTTCTGATGAACCTCCCACTGAGACAGCGAGACTTTGCAGAGATTCACTAGAATTTTCACGAGATATTTGTTGCGGTGATTTCATCCCATGTTTCTTATGGTACTCATTTTGACACCATTCACAGAAACCCAGTATTCCACTAATAAATTCCCAATTTTCGCAATTGGCACACATCTGACGACCGTTTACAGAGAATGGGCGAACAACTGCAATTTGACGTTCACTTTTTGGTGACTGCATTTTGAGAAAATAAATTACTATGTAGTATTCTGGAAGTACTGAAATGCAGACTGAAACAAGAAAGTTTTGTGCCTCTATTTGTATCTGTTAGGTGACCTTCAAACCCCTCCACTCTCATATCCCATGTAAAATCGAGGTCACCATACACAGAATAGACTTGTTTCTTTATCTACATGCGCGTAATACGTATACGCTGAATAGCTTTTTCTTGATTCAACAATTTTGAATCGATTTCCTTAAGTCTTTTTGTAACAGATTGCAAAAAATCTTCATTCGCCTCTTCAGCAAGCTTTTTATTCATTTCATTAAGTTCTTTTCTAACATATTCCAAAACATCATTATTCACTAATTCACTAAGTTTTTTAATAATTTCACGCCTTTGTTCAAGAACATATTCCTGATTAGCGGCATCCCCAGGATTCTTTGGTGGTGCTACATTAGTTAAAGATTTCCCTTGTATATCATATTGACCATCATCGGTCAATCTAAATCCAACTCCTGGTTGTCCAACAAGAACAATGTGATTTTGGTCATTAAATTTTTGGCGCCCAAATTTATCAATTGTGTTGTTAACACGACCCATTTTTAGCTTAAACTGATGTGATTTTTGTGAAGGTTGCCTATTTATAAAAAATTAAACAATAATTTAGGTACATAATCATTTATTTAACATCTCATGTTATTATATTATACAATGAATTAAAGATTTTCTTCATCTTCTTGAACACACTCCATCTCGTCATCGCTAACAGTACCCAATGCTTTACTATCAACTTCATTGGTGACTGCTTTATTTCCAAGGTCATCAAGAATAGTGGTATCATCTGCGGGAGCCAAGCCATATTTTCTAGCTAATTCATCGGGTAAATGAGGCACTTCGAATAGGTAGCTTCCCAATTCTTCATTTATCATTCCAGCGCAAAATTCGTCCAGATCAATGGTTCCATATAGGTATTTCTCGCACGTATGTGCTCCAGCCGTGAAATTTACGGCGTCTTTCATATACTTCCTATACTGACTTTCACTAAAACCCACATCGGATTTACCATAATTTGCAAAGTGTAGTATTTCTTCAGCCAGCTCTCTTAATTTACATGATAACCAATTAATGTACATATCTCGATTTTCAATGACAGTAGGGCAGTCACACATCTTAAATAGAAAATAATGGACATGTGATTGTGTGTGAGTGTGTGTTTTTCGATATATACTTAACAAGAACTATTTTATTACATTTTAAATCAACATTAAAATAGCCTAATCAACAATATATTACAAACAACCAAAATTTAACAACGCTCTAGTATTACCTCCAGAGAATACATGTGAGCTTTGCCCCAAATAAGTTAAGGTGTACTGATCACCGGAGTTATTCATCATTTCAATAGTATCCTCTGTCAGAATTTCAGCTACGCGTGATGGTAAAAATGTTTCAAATGTTGCTTGATGTGTTGGATCAAACAATGTGACGATAATGGCTTTTCCAAAACGTGAAGTCAAAGAATTAATTTTTTTTATCATATAAATTTTGCCCACCGTTAATGTAGAGAATTTTCTACGTTCCAGAAATTGAATATCTTGGTTTATCATATTATTAATTTCGGCTATGGTCTGCTTTGAAATGCTCATGATTTAAAATACAATAAAAACAATTACTGTCAAGTACCTTGAATAAACACTTGTAGAACACACCACAAACACAATACTTTATATGCCAAAGCAACAGTTAACGCATACGATGTATGAGTGACAATGAAAGCTATTTTCGAAATGAGCCATATTTATTAGGAAGTAATCCAAGGTCAAGTATTTATTTATGGTGGGAGGAATACATCCGACGACCTCGAAAAATACAAAACAAATGTAACCTTGAAATAAGCGTCGTCCACCTGGTCATCACCAAACAAAGAAACATCTGCTCGCGTTCAAGGCCAAGCAAGAAACAGCTGCTCGCATTCATTGAAAATATGCACCGCAAATGTAACCTTGAAATAAGCATCGTACACCTGGTCATCACCAAACAAAGAAACATCTGCTCGCGTTCAAGGCCAAGTTCTTGACCTTGACCTTGGAATAACACCTGCGCATATCAAGGCCAAATAACAATAGCACACCTGGGCGTTCAAGGTCGACCCTACTGCGCATGCGGAGACTCGGGGAGCATCAACCTTTACTACTAAAATAACATGTCCTGACTGATTCATCATCGCCGAGCAGAAACCGCTGAAGCTATAAACATGAAATTTGGTCAGCAGTTTTATTTTATAATGCGGAGACTCACTAAGAAGGGATTTTTCAAAATTCATCCCCTTTAACCCCCATAAGAGGGTTGAAAGTTTGTATCGAGAAAAAATATTAGTTGGTCCTATTAACTTAAAACTTCATAGAAGTACTCCAAAAAATAAATGATTAAACACGTGTTTTGCACTTTTTAATAAATCAACCCCTAAAATGGGGGTTCAAAGTTTGTAATGGAGTAAAATTGTTATACCGCGGACGAAGTCGCGGGCGCAAGCCAGGTTCTAATATAAGAATCGAGTAGTAAAAAAAACAAGGTTGTAGTTTAAAAATATAATTCAAATATGTACTACGAAGCACTAACCTAATAAAGAGTGTAATTTCCGTTATTATCAAGCACGCCTTGACAACGTACGGGCATGCTTTCCACAAGCTTCTCGGCATACTCGGTAGGCAAAGCCATATCTAGCGAATGTGGCGACTTAAGTGCTGCAGTGTTGTTAATACACTTTTTCTACTAAGCTTTCGCTTTATAGTAGCCCAAACGTTCTCAACAGGATTCATGTCTGGGGACTGGGAAGGTCAATCCAACGTTTGAATGTCATCATCGTGACACTCCGGTATTTTGAGTCATTATCCTTTTGTGGTACCCGGAAAGCAGTCCATGCCACCTTTTAGCAGATCTAGACCAGCAGTTTTATATATTTTTAACATGTTCTGTGCATTTAAATTATCGCTGAACAAGTATAAGAATCTAGTAAAATTATTGTCCCTGAAGGCAGGGATGGGTAATGACGCGTCGAGAATTAATTTTCGACGTTCGTGTCGAGAAATCCGTCGAAAATGTCGAATATTGTCGAAAATGTCGAATATTAAGTTAAAAATGTCGACAATTTTATTCCCCCTTGGACTAACTTACCTTTTAAAAATACGTTCCCGAAGGTTTTCCAGTGTATATAAATACTTTTTCATAAATTGTTCTTCGTTCGCGATCACGAGAGAAGACCTGGATAAAGTCTTGCCTACATTTATGTTTGGATGCAACATACCCTTTTCGGTCGTGGAGTCTTCACATTTTAAAAATTTCATAAACTGTCTTCGCCCTTCATACAAATTACCAACAAGAAAAACTTTAACCACCTCGTTACTACGAAAATTGTAAGAATTCTTTGAAGAATTTTGACGCCGAGTCCGTTATGTTGATTGACGGTTGGAAAAATTCTTCTAATAATACGAAGAATGTAGTATGCTTTATTCATAATGTAGGAGGTGATATAGCTTTCCTTGAATCTTATGATCTTACAGGAGAAAAGGAAACTGTGGATCAACTACAAGAAATTGTCGAGGAGTGCGTAATTTTAGCGAAAGAAATATACATATAATACTAATATTTATGCAATCTGCTCAGATAATGCTAGAAACATGAGAAAGATGGGTTCCCAAATCAATCTTTGGTACTCAAATTGCAATAGTCATACTGCAAATCTTTTGGCAAAATAATTGGTGTCAGATCATATTGCAGGAAGAGTACAAACAAGTGTCAGATCATATTGCAGGAAGAGTACAAACCGTATTAAAAGAATTTTCATCACCGTTCATTTAGAGACTCTTTTGTTAATTTTTTAGATAATTTAAAGGCTATGAGAAATGTGATTGCAGAAGATAATACGAAAATCAAACCAAATGTAACTAAACTTGTTTTTGATGAAAATTTAAAAAAGCAAGTAGAGGATAGCTTAAGTTATTCGATCCCGTATGCAAGCTTCTAAATAAATTACAGAGCACACATCATGCTTCAATTGCTGATGCAGCTGAGGAATGGTTAACATTGCGTTTACCAGATGG
This sequence comes from Philopedon plagiatum, assembly GCA_963971165.1. Classification (NCBI taxonomy): domain Eukaryota; kingdom Metazoa; phylum Arthropoda; class Insecta; order Coleoptera; family Curculionidae; genus Philopedon; species Philopedon plagiatum. The sequence goes on from OZ020194.1 coordinate 10,781,740, forward strand.
TTTTGAACAATATGATCATTTTGTAAAAAACCGACAGAAACAAGCATTAAATGTTTATTCTCTATCAGCAAAATTTTTACATCCACTTTTTAGAGGTAAGATGTTATCGGAAGAACAAATACGAGATGTGGAAAATTTTCTCATAGATAATTTAAGTGCTGATGCATTAAATGATTTCCATTTGTATAAAAATAACAAAAACTTCTTCCAGAAAATTTTCTCCAAACAAATCGCGAATGTGCAGACTTTCTGGGGATTGGCCAAAAGACATCATTCAGAACTGGCTAAGTTAGCCATGAAGTTAAACTCAATAGCAGCCTCTTTGGCACAGCTCGAGAGACTTTTCTCAAATTGGTCCTTCATTCACTCTAGGCTGAGAAATAGACTCAGTTCAGAAAATTCGAAAAAACTTACTTACATCTATTACCACATGAAAATAAGGGATGGAAATAGAAGTGATGAATATTAGTTTGTTTTTATAAGATATTTTAAATGCCAGTTTTTGAAATCCTTTGTGAATGTACTTCAAGTTTATTGTCGTTAAGTTAACATATTTTTATTATCCATCTGCTGTTTTGTATTCCATGCTTTTAAACAATATATTAATTATTAATATTAATACACATTGATTTGCAGTTATTGCTATACTATAACCAACTTACTCTTTGCCAAAGAGTCTTTGGTTATGTTATAGTATAATATAGTATTTATTTCCAAATTCCAAATTAAAATATCCAAATATATTTTCGACTGTCGAATATATCGAAAATTAATGGTGTCAAAAAATAATTTTCGACGCGTCGAAAAAAGCGTCGAGTATGTCAAATTTTCGACGTACCCAACCCTGCCTGAAGGTGAAAGAGAAACTAATACATTAAGTAAAAACTCAAGTATTAGCAAAAATAGGTATATGTAAAGAAATAGGTAAAAGTATTATTAAAGGTGCTAGTACAGCTGAAGAAACAAATGAACCAGTAGATGAAATTACTAATGAAGATGAGAAAGGTGAAACTGAAACTAAGAATAATTCTGAAAACGACGAAATTGAAAAACTAGAAGAAAAGATATTTGATGAAATGAGGAGAGACAAGATTGATTTTGATGCGATGTTTCTAGATAAATCTAATTGTACCACTACATCATTGTCCCTGCTGTAAATCGCTCTAAATACTATAGATACTCCAAATATACCAGATTTGCCTGCGCATTACTTTGGGCATTTCCCAAGTCCAAGTCCGTGTAACAGATGTGAAAATGAATTTGAAAACGTCTCGAAAGGAAAGACTAGTTTTTGATCCCGGTCCAGACGACCGAATGCGAGTTGTTGACGTCAAAATTTCAAATGCAACCTACAGAAGACCTACAAACAAGTTGTGTAAGCTTGAAATCGACGACAAAGACATATTATTTATTTACTTTAACCTGTCAGGTTTGCATAGTTGTAACTAGTTTGGAGAGGAATGTCATAAGGAAATAAAGTTGGCATTACAAATCGGTCTTTAAATCGAAAAATAAAAAAAAAGAACAGTTTAAAACAGTTAGTATTTAAACTAAACTCAGGTGCAAACTGCAGGCACAAGAGCCCATTGAGTAACAGCATTTTTCACGCTAATAGAAATGGTTGAAATTGACAAGAAAATGATAGTGTTAAAAGTTGCGAAAAATTCAGTAAAAACTAGCAGACAGCGGGCACGCGACTTATATCCTCCCACAGCTACAGGTTGAAAATGCCGTTAATTTTAATGTCGTTCGAGATGTCATTAATTTTATTTACAATAATACATCGCAAAATATACATTGAGCAACAGCTGTCAACTTTGTGACTTGTTTTAGTCGGCGTAAATCGATTTGTATCTATCACCTTTGTGTTTCGATGTAAAAATGATGTCATTAACCAGTTTTATTTACACAAAATCTTGTGTATTTATCACCTACATTATAAAATGTCTATTAAATTTAATCTTTATAGTCTTGTTCTCCAGTTATTCGCGCGATTATAGAATTTATATTGCATACGGCCATCTTTTGCTGTTGGTGTTTTCAGTTTTAACCAATATAGAAATAAGATAAGAGCATATGTTTTACATGTTTAGCTTGATTTGTGATATTACTTTTATATCATGAGTTCATGTGACTTTGTCAGTGCAAGCGATTTTGACCTATTTTTAGGAGATACAATAAAATTAAGTTCGTAGAGTGCGTTGAATGTAATAATATTCTGGTAATTGTGTTAATAATTCGTTATCTAAAGTGCTAGTTTAAAAAAAGCGATGATTTATTCGGTACAAATAAAAATGTAGTTTTATAAAGTGCAGTGGCTGTCTTCGATTCAGGTCATAGTCTGGTGAAAATAGAGACTATTTTTTATTATGTAAAGAAATATAACAAGCGCAGTTTCTTCTGATACAGGTTTTTCTCTCCATTCTAAAGGTTATTATACAAAGGATAATATAAGGCCATATAAATCTAAGAACTTACCAAAGGACTAGGTACCACCATTACAATTCATTTTGTACGATAATCAAAAGAATCGCTAAGTGTTACATAACCTATTAATGTTGAATTGAATTTAAAGCATTTGGAAAATGACGTTCGGATATTTGTTGCCAGTGAGCGATGGTTTACGTCTATTGTTTCGCGGGAAGGTAGCAGATTGGCCAGCGCATTCGCGTGCGATCGTCCTTTTCCGGCCACGTGGTGTTGTTCTGTTAGCGGCAGGTTTGTTAGCATCATGGTTTTGTTTAAATTGGTCATCATAATTAAGTAATTCTGTTAGGGAAGAAATCTATAGTATATGTTTGTGGGGGAATATGTTTCGACATATATTTTATTTCTGGGTGCTAAATTTCGTCCAGAATAGAAAGAAAATAGATACTACAAAGATCATAGTGGGTAGGGCCTTTATAAGCTTTCACCTTTAGAACCAGATGGAATAAAGCGAAAATTTAGGAACTTTTACAAAAATGTTAAATCAAAAAGCTACAAAAGAAACTTGTAACCCACGAATAAACATAATAAAAACAATGACAGGTTAGGATTTTGACCAGCGTTATTAATGTTTTGACAGTCGTTTGAGAATGCCATGTTGCCACGTGGACAGGGATATCCAAATAAAAGTGTACAGGTCTTATAACTTTTTTATTTTTAAAGATGGGAAAAAATGTTAAATATGAAAGTTTTGGGGATTTCTATGGATCATTCATATACCTATGTTATTAGCAAAACAATGGAGCATCGAAGAAAACAAATATAGTATAAAACGTCGGTTTTCTCGCTTATTTTGTATTTTAAATGGATGGTATGATTTTTATCATATTTTTGGGTTCTAGGAGAAGTTCTAGACATATTTTGTGTAACATACCCTATGCGGTTTTTCAATCGTTTTTTTAATATTTCAAATTAAAAATTATTTCGCACAAATATACTTTAAATGTACTTAACTATCCAGGTTGCGAACGAAATACCTGCTACTTTTTTAAATTTTCTTCGTAGGTAAGTCAAAGTTAATGTCAAGGTTCACAATAATAATACTTTATTCACCCTAAATTTATAACCTTATTTTTATTCAAAATGAGTTATTCTATTAATGAGAGATACAAAATGTTAAAATTATATTTAAAAAATAACGATAATGTTAGAGCGGCTCAAAGACAATATGAAGAAAGTATTAAAGAGGGACAAAGAACTCCATCATTAAACACCATAATAAAAACAAATAGAAGACTAGAGAAAAGAGGAATTCTGTGCAATGGAAAAAGAAGAAGAGAAAGAAATGAAGAAAGGGACCCAGCGATTTTATTATATTTTCAAGAGAATCAAAAAAAATCTATTCCCAATTGTGTGCGGTATCTCAGATATGGAAGAAGAGATAAAACGTTGACTTATGGAACAGTTCAAAGAACGTTAATAAAGTATTTTAAGTATAGACCATATAAAATTTTTCCAGTTCAAAAGCTTAGTGGCGATCAAAAAGAAAGGCTGTATACTTTTGTCACAAATATTAACGAAAGAATGCGACAAGATCCTAATTTATTTCGTACTATCGTTTGGACGACAGAAGAAGCAACTTTCTCAACTGCGGGGATAACGAAATGTTCATGTTTGGTCGGATGAAAATCCCTTTACTGTCGAGGATATTGCTGTGCAGGGGCGTAATTCAGTCAACGCGTGGTGTGGGATATTACAGAATAAAATTCTAGAACCATTTTTTCGGTTTCGGTTTTCGGGGAGCATTAACTGGTCAGCGCTATCTTTTTATTAGAAAATGAAATCGAAGATATTCTCGACGAATTGCCACTTGAAGAACGTCGACGTATTATATGGCAGCAGGACGGAGCGCCTGCCCGTAATATAATTGAGGTTCACATTTTTTTAAACCGTCAGTATAACGAATCGATCGGTAGATATGGAACGTTACATTGGCCTGCAAATAGCCCAAACCTCACACCTTGAGATACATTTCTTTGGGGTCATTGGAAAAATGTCGTATAGAGAAATCATAATGAAAATATTGAAGAAATTCAAAGGAAGGTGAGAAATGAGGTAAGAAATCTGAACGAAAGTGATGCCGAAGGTATTATAAACAAACTTCAGAGGCAGAGAAGAATGTATGAGAAGTGCGAAGAATTAAATGGTGGACATGTTGAAAATTTCTTTTGATATTTATTCGCCAATGTTAACATTTATCTGCTTATGTTATAGATCATTTGTTATTGTTTATAATCACTGGCTATTGTTTTCAAATATTAATAACTAATAAAAATTTATTGTTTAATAGAATAACTCATTTTGCATAAAAATAAAATTATAAATTCACGGTGACTAAAGTATTATTGTCAACCTTGACATCAACTTTGACTTCTACGATCTACGAAAAAAATTGAAAAAGATAGCAGGTAGGTATTTCGTTCGCAACCTGGATAGTTACATTTAAAGTATATTTTATGCGAAATAATTTTTAATTTGAAATATTTCAAAAACGATTGAAAAAGCGCATAGGGTATGTATGTTATACAAAATACGTCTGTGAAAACATAAAATTTTATCCCAAATTTGTTGTGTTTTTCCAAATTGAAGAAATACAATAAACCTGAATTTTAACCCACCTCTTTAACGGGGAATAACTCCCATAGAAGACCATTTTGAAAATAAGTTTATATGAAAGACCCCCTTTATTTTTTGACAAGGAATTGCTCCTCAAAGTTTTTTGCAATATTAAAGAAGCACCCAGTATATTTGTTTACAAATCTCGTCCAATCGGGTTGTACTTTTTTTAAATTGAATTTATTCAAATAAACAGCAATACATTTTGAAATTAAGCTTTAAAATCTCTAAAAATAAACCGAAATTATGACGGCATTTTTATCTTCAAATAGGTGTGGTCATCTAATGAATATAAACCAAGTTTAAGTTCGTGTACTAAAATAACATGCATGTATTGCATTAGAAAAATACACGGACATCTGTAATTCGAATATACTCGTATCCGCGTTAAACTAAATAACGTATTATAAAAGTGATCTATTTATTTGTTTATGCTATTTTTAGCGGTCAAGTATAAAGATCTTGACACATTTAATTAAAAATTACCGGGTTCTTTGAAAGAGTTTGGAACAACCGGTCTCAAAGAAGCCGCTCATCAATTTCTACGGACTAGCGGCCTGTAAAATGGACTCTCACTCAATTTTGATTTTACCGCCATTGTTTATAGAGCAATGAAAAATGGAATTTTCAATATACTTACCTTTGGATGTTGTTTAATCTTTTTTGAGACAATGAAATAGATATTCTTACAAAAAGTCCAAAAGTTTTACCTACGTCACAATACTATTTTTATTCAAAAGTATCTTATCAGATAGATCTATTCTAAATAAATCCTGAAAGTCTCTTAACATTTCCGTTCAGATTCATTAAGCAGGTTTAAGATTTAGTACTGGTTTAAATTAAGATCTTGTTGGTCAAACTGCGATCGATCTGGAACGAATAGGGCACATTAATAATATAAAAAGTCATGTCCTGGTGTACTTTAAGAAGCCCAAAACTCTTTTTTGCAAAAGTTATTTATTGTTAAAGAAATTGTAATTTTTAATGTTTTTTTTTGCAATTATCTCGTTAACTATTGAACGGATTTGGACGATCAAAAACTCAAATGAAAGGTTTTTTCAATACCTACAACTTTCCTGTTGACTACTTTTACCTACAGTGTAAAAGAAAAGAAGTACGGACGAAAAACAAGTTTTATAATATTCAAAAAATAATTAAAAATCATAGCAGCAATTTCAGATGTTATTGGTATAGCAGATATCCTCAGACATGACACCCCCCCCCCCCCCTACAACCTAGAACAGTCAAAATGCTTCTAAAATTGTTTTCTCGATATCGACTTTTTTGGAACTGCCCGCCTGTGCTAATGTCAATTTTCTATATCACGTTTAAAAATACGTTTTCACACTTTTTCGACTTGTGGCCTTCGCTTTCGGCTCAGGCCCACAAACGTCTCACTTGTGTGAAAAGAGTAATTTTCAAAACTTGTACAATATAGTCAATATTATACTATTATAGGCGATTTCATTATAAAACTTTATAAAGTGGCAGTGACGTGATGTGATAAAACTATGTGGTCTAAACAAGCGGACACGCGAAATAAGAACAACATGACGTCGTTCCGAAACAAGATAAGCAACCGGAAACAGAAAAACTCGACCGGTAGTAGTGGTTCGTCGGACGTGAACAACGATACGGCGACGGACAATAAGCAACAAAGCGAGAGTGACAGTAAAAAGCAGCAATCGAAGCAGGCGACGCAAAAGACCGGCAAGAACAGAGGGAGGAATAGAAACAAAAAGGACTCAACAAAGACGCCGCAAAAGGAGGAGAATATAAGCAAAAATCCGCCGGACTTGGTTGAGGTTGGTATAATATCTAGGGTAGTTTAGTAATACGAGTATCTTTCCCACGGTCTTTACTATGAAAGGGACGGCGTTGTGTTTGCTTATGTTATTGCGTCATCAGAGTAGATCCGTTACCTAAATATTACAGTCGTTAACACAAGAGCGTTGGCTTCATTTCTAATGTAAGAATCAAGTAGTAGAAAAAACAAGTTTGTAGTTTAAAAACATATTTGAAATACTACTACGCACTAACCTAATGAAGAATGTAAAGCAGTTTTCTACCTAACCGACTCAGTTTTGCTTTCAAAAACATCATCTTTAGTCCAGTCAACGAATGCCCGATTTTATGAAAACCTCGCGTAAACCAAGTCAAGGATGCCACTCGGGGGTTATGTAGTTAATGGCCTACAGAATGAAATGAGCCAATCTTGCCACACCAAAACCCGGGCCGATCTAAAAAAAAATTCGAAAATATTTTCGATTTTCGGATTTTTGGCTCTAGAGGCTCAAGTAATAGAGATAGAGAGATTAATATTGTCTCGCGCCCAACTCGGTCGCTTTTCAATGTTTTTCCCAGACAGTAAAAGTTTTTATAGTGTGCTTCTGTGAGCGGTCTTGCTTTCACTTATTTTCCGCATTTTTGTCATTGCACTAATGTCAATGTCTATTCCTTTTTTCTTAAGAGTTTTTTGTGCTTGATGCAGTTGTAATGTTGAATTTTGTTCAAATTTTTCACAAATGATTGAATCTTGCTTTTTAGTAGTCCTTCGAGTTGTACTCCTATCCTAAAAGTCATCAACGTGTTTCACTTGTTTGTAACGCATGACCCACTTCCGTACGACCTTATCTGATTTTTTCATATACGAGTAATAACCACAATTGTAACTAGACGGGCTCTTTACCATTACTGAATATTAGCTCTCCCCACCTATTATTAATTTGTGAGGGGATTAATCTAATTCCTCTCGAACTTTCCAAGAACTCGAGCCAACGATCTTGTGTTAATGACCGTTTAAAACTGCTCATCGCAAGAATTCGATACGTCTATCGAATTTTTGCGGAGCGACATTTAAAAGAAAAGTACAAACGAATCTTGATTTCTTTTATAATTACACGTAAATCAACAGATGAGGAGCCAGGGTTGTATTCATCCTTGGGGGTTGTGTCAGATTTGCTTTAATATACACATAAAAATTACCATACAAACATTTTAGGCATATTTTTATTGCTTTATTACCTTTTCTTATCTCTTATAAATAGAAAATAGACTAACTGTTTCTGTTGTGGATCTCCTACACTAAAATTCTAAACAATAATCGAAAACAATTTCGAAAATGATACAAAAAAATTCCAAAAATGTCAACAAATTCCAGCACCTTGTACAATTTCACAGTGGGTTTATGTTAAAATGAATCATTTGGAGAAGAAAATGCCAAAAAATTTCACGCAGTTTCTGAGAAATTCTGAGAACATTAAAAAACTCTTTAATAAATGTCAAAAATTTCGAAAAATTCCAGCACTTTGCACTTAATTCCACGGCCGTTTCCCGATGGGAGAACCACTGGACAAATTGTATACACTAGAATTCCAAAAAGGAAGAAGTGCCAAAAGAATGTAATTCCAAAAATATTTTAGGAATTAAAAAGAAATGCGAAAATCCAAGCACCTTCTGAGCAATTTCTGAAAAATGCCAGAAAATTCTAAATTATACCAAGACTCTAAAAAATACCAGGATTTCCAAAAAATGTCAAAAAAAATGCTAAGTTCCAAGAAAATGCCAGAAGTTTCAAATAATTCCAGCACCTGTATGTGCAGTCGTGGCCGGAATAAAGCTTTATTTTCCATTAAAAAAATTAATATAGCTCTGTTCGTAGAGAAATCATAAACCGATCAGCGCCAATCAAGTTTCAGCTATTTGGTCACATGACAGTTTGCGGACTGGTTTCCAGCAATTTTATTGGCTCTGACTAGTTTGTGATTCTTCTGCGAACAGAGCTAATAATGACTCTTTATTTTGACTACGTCTGTACAGGGTCATTCCATATACAGTGTGTGTATAAAGTCTGGAAACGGCTTAATATCATCACAATTTATTGGCCGATTTAAACCAAATTTGGTACGGTTGTGTAAGAGGATCTAACGCACCGAATGACGATATTGGCGTTGTTGCCAGCTTTTCAGTTTGTCTGGAATTCGAACGAATTTCATATTTCTAAATATAACACCCTGTATATTTTTTCATTTATAGTTTTTATTTTAAATTTGTTACACTTTTGGTATAACATACTTTGTTCCTAATATCAGTAGTTTTCGAAATAACGACGTGTTTTGAAAATACCAACAAATTGTGTTTTATTTATTAATAAATAAAACACCAGTTCAGTTTTGATGTAAAGTCATAAAAGCTGTCATTTTTACATGCAAAAATGTCTTTAACCCCCTCTACCGATCCATCTATTCGGAAAAGTGTTGTTCAAAAATTCGCGCACGTTTCGACCAAAATGGGGAGGAGTTCCGTCCTGTTGGAAGAATGTACTTGCATAATTTGGACCCATGACTAGTGTTGTAAATATCCGTATTCATTAGATATCCGAATCATACGGAATCGGAATCAGCTAATATCCGTATCCATTATCCGAATACGAATCCATTTCTTGACCCGCGCGAAAGCGGTTACAGATCATGTATACGTATGCATGCAACAGACTAAAACATTTTCTATCCGGATACACGGCTAGGTAGGTCGATGCGGTATCGGTATCATACCAGTCGAAGTCGAAGTTTAGGGATAAGAAGGCACCGCGTCGCGCCGTTCTCGTTTGAATTCGGTTCGGGTGAGGCGGGACTAGTTTAACCAATGGGTCTCATCTCATATGATACCCGTTACCCCGATAACTATGCCATCTTTTTTTAGGAAATGTCATTAGAAAGAGAAAGCACAATATCAAATATGCCAAATCGCAGACCGTGTTGTTCGCTTACACTCGATTCCGATTCCGTTTTCTCTTTGCACTTTGCATTAGTAACCACCCGATGCGAATTTATTTTGATTCCGAATCCGTATTCAAGTTCTCGGCCGGTTCCGGATAATCCGGATTCTTTTAATATTCGGATCCAACGGATTTTTGGATACGTATCCTTACATCACTACCCATGACATTTCGTATAGTAGGAACTATTCGCGTTTCCAATAGCACAAGGTAAAGTTGTGATGTTAAGTTTCCATCAATAAAAAATGGACCGATCTTGTGGTTACCCAGAAGCCCAGCCCACACATTCAATTTTCCAGGGCGTTGTTTATGACCTTCTCTCATCCAGTGGGGATTTTCATTTGCCCAAAACCTACAGTGGTGTCTGTTGACTTTACCATTTAACATAAATGTTGCTTCATCCGAAAATACTATAAAATTGAAAAACTGGTTATTTTGGTCAAACCTTGACATCATAATATCACAAAATTCAATTCTTCGCTCATAATCATCTTCTGATAACTCTTGAACTACATGTATTTTAAAAGGGTGATATGTATGTTTTATTAAAACATTATGAATGGATTTGAAGCAGACGTCACTTACTTGAAAAATTTTACTTAATGAAGAAACAGGGGTTTCAACAAAGTGTTGTAAAATTTCTAAACTTTTCTCTTCATCTACTACTGCTGGTCGTCCTGATCGTCGCCTATCTCTACAATTTAAAGTTTCTTCAAACCGTCGCGTCGGACAGTTTTTAGAACAGTTGCTTTTGAAATCGGATTTCGGTTTGGAAATGCGTCATTAATAAAGTTTGACAAATGGGGGTAATTCCAGAGACGGCTTCTAACCTAGTTGGAAATAAAATTAGGATTCGATTTGAAAATAAAATACAAATATTTATTTACCCACATTGTGTTATTTGAAAGTGCGAGATACGAAAATATCGTACAGGGTGTCTGAAAAGTCTTAGCATGGGCAAATATCTTTACTATTAATAAAGATAGCGACACCAAATTTTAGTTGTACCTTATTGGTTGATAAATCTACGTTTTTATGTAATTTGACTTTTTCAACCCCCTTGGGGGGTTACGCTAGAGAGTTGAGGTCGAAAATTTTGAATGCAAACCTATGCCGTGTGGCCTCTTCGTTTAAAAATCTTCAAAAAAGAAACATTGTTTTAGTATTTTAGTATTTATTTATTATTGTAATTCATTTTTAAATGGCAAGCCTATAAAAATTATAACTCGTAAATCGTATAATCGGTCGGGGCAAAAGTCGACCATTAGTCGACCTCTTGTGCCATACAGCACAAGTCGGCGCTGCTATTTTTTGTTTTGTGGGGCACTTTTTTCTAACTTTTCTCCAACTTTACTTCTTCATTTGTCGTTGTTATATGTTTTGTTTTTTGACATCTGCGCAGTAGACCAAAATGCGTACCACGCGCAAACCGAGCGTGCTAGACATGCGCACGGAATTTCAGGAGATGGACTTTGGTGTCTACATTTGAACCCATTCACTTTTAAGAATCTATCTCCAGTAGTTAAGGTACCACTGCGTATTTAACTTTATAACGTTTTTCCCAAGTTTTTTCGATTTTATTTTTCTTTTTTTGCTATCTGCGCGGTGGCAAATAACGAAAAATACAGTCGAAAAAAACTTGGGGAAAAAGTTTTACCATTGATCAAAATGCGTACCACGCGCAAACCAAGAGGGCTAGACATTCGCACGAAATTTCAGGGGATGTACTTTGTTGTCTAAATTCGCAGTGGTACCTTAACTACTGGAGATATATTCTTAAAAGTGAATGAACTGGTGTTTTATTTATTAATAAATAAAACACAATTTGTTGGTATTTTCAAAACACGTCCTTATTTCGAAAACTACTGATATTAGGAACAAAGTATGTTATACCAAAAGTGTAACAAATTTAAAGTAAAAACTAAAAATGAAAAAATATACAGGGTGTTATATTTAAAAATATAAAATTCGTTCGAGTTCCAGACAAACTGAAAAGCTGGCAACAAGGCCAATATCGTCATTCGGTGCGTTAGATCCTCTTACACAACCGTACCAAATTTGGTTTAAATCGGCCAATAAATTGTGATGATATTAAGCCGTTTCCAGACTTTATACACACACTGTATATTGACCCATATACTAGCGGCTTTATTTATGGAGATATCAAAAAGCTGCACTAGCGAACGTTTTAGATTTTTATCTGAACTTTTGAAGTATTTTATCAGAGAAAACAAATGACTATCGAAAGTTTAAAATGTTTGCACATGTTGCATTTTTTTAAATAGAACACCCCGTATATTACTAGATATTCACAAAGAGCTTTTTTTTCTGATTTTGAAAAAATATAGTTTGATATCTTTCTGACGAGCCGTTTAGGAAATATTTAAATGTAAAAATAAAAAAAATATATATATATATATATATATATATATATATATATATATATATATATATATATATATATATATATATATATATATATATATATATATATATATATATATTAAGATCTGGTAGCCATGTATGAATGAAATAATGTATTAGGTACCTTAAATATTGGGGATAACATCGACAATTTTTTGGAATGTTTGGCATTTTTTAATCTGTAATCTTGGTGTTCATATTATTAAAATTCCAAGCAAACCGCTGCACAGATTGAGTACGGTAAGATTCCAAAAAAAATGCAAAAATGCCAGAGAATTACACAGAAATGCTAAAATTTCAGAAAATTCCATTCAATACAATCCCAAATTGTAGATTAAAGTTTAACACCGGTTTCTATAATCGTGGTAAAAACTAAAAATGATCGAGATAAAATGCACCAATTTGGGAATATGATTACAGAAACTTTTTAAAAAAATCCATAAAATGTCAACAATTCCAACACTTTAGTTCACTAAAGTTCCGCATCGGTTTCTCCTTCGTGTATACCATTTTTCTTAATTATGCTTCCGTTACGTATCATAAGCTATAATGATGCCCGAATATTGAAAAATACTTTAATTACTCAAGATACCTAATTTACATTTTTTGTAGCATACAATCAATAATAACGACACGAAAAAGGTAGAAGAAAGCGTCGACACCTGCGACGGTGTGGTTTTAAGAAATTCCAACAATGTACGTAACGGCGACGCCGCCGTTAAACGTTACAGTGACAGTTTTGTCATTGAGAATGTTTTGGTTGAAGAGTCCAAGGAGAAAGATAAAGTTTCGAATCCCACGCCCTTGACGAGGGCATTAAGTGGATTTTTCGTGCTAGATCAAACGAAAAAGGCTAATAGGAGATTCAGCGATCTCTTCAGGTAATTTTTAAGATTTTTCCTCGTGACTTTTAATGCGTATCTATTTTCTAAATTACATAGAGAGCTTAGCACCGTTAGAAACTTTTACTAAAAAGGATGCTCTTAATATTTGTTTAATAAAGTACTTACTTCCGTGAGGACTGTTTTCTTGAAAGATAACATAATATAATATTCAGGGTGTTCCCTTATCTAAGCGCACCGAGTGCGCCAGGCCATGTTCGCGCAAAACCGACCGCGCGCGCTTTGTGCTATGTTTACACCATAGACAAGATATATTTAGACCATCACAACGTATTCGCGACACCAGCTGAATCCGTCCAATGTATGGGCGAAAAAGTGCGTTTGTACGCATTGGGCGCCAGTCAGATTTTTAAACGACGGTCCTCTCGAGGCATGCGCACTAGGGACGTCTAGCAAAAGTGGTTGTTGAACTCAATGACGCAACGCGGCGAACAGAACCGGGCCGAAAAAATCTCAGTCATTTGTATGTTATGGTATTTTTGGTTGGGGTGGCGAATATAGCGAACCTCTGAAGCTTGTTATTTCGAAACAAAAATAGTCTTTACAAAGTGTTACAGACATTTCATATGTTTCGCCAATTATGTATCCAACTTTTAAATATAAGGAATTATTTCGTAGTCTATTTCTTACAAGTAGTGCATAAATAGAAATAGATTAATTCCAAATTTAAATTATATGAATATGTGAAAGAATAGGAGGTAAAAAATATAATTTATCTTAAATGCACTCCGGTGTTGAAGTGAATACACACACGGAGAAGTAGAAATATTTGTCAGTGACGTATATTGAGTGTGGTCAAGGTGTCAGAAAGGCACTGATGGGGTGTGTGTGTATTAGGGGCATTGTATAAGGGGTAAGATGGTGTAAGAAGGTCATATATAGTGTCAATGCCTCCTTCCCCTATATTGCATAAGGGTGAGTGTGTCCAAAAGGCATATTTGCGCTTTCGCCAAAGGGGCACTAAAAATACTAGTGGATTAGGGTAGAGGGGAGTATTTTAAAACGGATGCCGAAAGAAAAAAGCGCTTTCGCTAAAGGATCGCTAAAATATCAGTGGACTAGAAGGGTGAGTGTCCAAAACGCATATTTGCGCTTTCGTCAAAGGGGCACTAAAAATACTAGTGGATTAGGGTAGAGGGGAGTATTTTAAAAGGGATGGCGAAAGAAAAAAGCGCTTTCGCCCCAAGGATCGCTAAAATATCGGTGGATTAGAAGGGTGAGTGTCCAAAACGCATATTTGCGCTTTCATCAAAGGGGGACTAAAAATACTAGTGGATTAGGGTAGAGGGGAGTATTTTAAAAGGGATGGCGAAAGAAAAAAGCGCTTTCGCCAAAGGATCGCTAAGATATCGGTGGATTAGAAGGGTGAGTGTCCAAAAGGCATATTTGCGCTTTCGTCAAAGGGGCACTAAAAATACTAGTGGATTAGGGTAGAGGGGAGTATTTTGAAAGGGATGGCGAAAGAAAAAAGCGCTTTCGCCAAAGGATCGCTAAGATATCGGTGGATTAGATTGACATGGGGCCGTAAGTAGTAGCGCTTTCAGCAAAGTATCAAGTGCACACACTGTAAATAGGTGTAAAAATATTTACATCTTACCCTAGAACTTGCTTTGTTCAAGAATTATACAGGATGGGATGCCAATCCAATAAAATATACACATGTAATTTTTTTGATTTACTATTTTACTTCTTAAAACAGTTGCATATTTTATTTCTATTGTTTAGAATACTATGTTTATATTTTATTTCAACTTTCAATTTTGTAAATGTAACGTTTAAAAACATTAAAGAGACGCACTGTATATATATAAACTGAGCTATTTTCGAGGAATTATCGACAGTTTTGTATAGCAAGACAACTCAGATTTAAGCCAACAAACTATACACTTTTTGTTAAAATCTCACTAATGGTTACATTTTTATCATTAATAAAAAGAATAATTACAAGTAATATATTTAGCATTTATTACTCGATAAAAGATTCACGTCATGTAAAATAAATTTTGAAGTACGGTCCTGTCTATCGCAAGGCAAACGTTCGACAATGCGCAAGCCCGCAGAGAACCGTCTTTGTTTACGGATTCAGCTCGGTAAATTTGCCGCATTCGTAATTGACATTATTTCTCTACTATATATTTTCTCTATGGTTTATACGAACCATTTCAAGCACTTTTCGACCACTCTCTGTCTTCGAGGCTAGTTACACGACTGCATTTTTTCTGGGGTATTAAGGTTACCAAAAAGAAGCAGTATTCCAAATTTCATACGTCTATATAGGTGGAATATTTTCCAAGATACGAGTGTCCAAAAATCACAATTTCAGGCACTCACTAACTGACTGATAGATCATCATAAATCTAGGGTACTTCCAATCGAGCTACAGCTTTGAAATTTAGAACATAAGTAGTGTTTAAGGTGATAATTACCAGAAAAATAAAAAATCAACAAAAATCCAACATGACAGCGGATTCTGACACGAAATAGGCAACGACTTCTGCTTTAGGAAGTTATATGGGTGCGTAGTGTAGTGGTTATCACATCCGCCTAACACGCGGATGATCCCCGGTTCGATCCCGGGCGGAAACAGAATTTTTTTTTTAATTTCTGATTTACTTTCAGTTACCTCTATTTTATGATAATCGCAACAAACAGAAATACCAGGAATGCCAACCTTATCGACAAAAAGCCATTGTTAAAAAATTTCTTGGAAAAAATACCGTTAATGTGTATACACATATACTGATAAATAAATATCATTTGGTATCTGAACAAAAAGTTATGAAATTCCACCAAAAACATGCATGTAAAAAAACAGGACAAGTTCTCGTCAGGACTGTGGTTTTGTGAAAAATAACTGAAATGTAAAACTTAGGCCAAGTTCCTTGCCTACACGTTATTAGCAGTGTTTTGATAAGCACAGAAAAATATTGTGTGAATTGATAAGTTTACAGACCAAACTTGGCAAGTTTTCATTAAAGAACTGCGCAATCTTGAGACCCTTGAAAACTTGCCAAGTTTGGTCTGTACATTTATCAATTTACACAATATTTTTCTGTGCTTATCAAACACTGCTAATAACGTGTAGGCAAAGAACTAGGCATACTTTTTGCGTTTCAGTTATTTTTTTTCAGATAACAAAACACACAGTCCTGACGAGAACTTGGCCTGTTTTTTTACATGTATGTTTTTGGTGGGATATTATATTATGCTATCTTTCAAGAAATATATTTTGTGTTATTAAAAGCATATTTTAAAAAGGAAAAAAGCTTGGGTTTAATTTTAGGCCTGTTAGCGGTAAATTTTCTGGTAGTACGGAAAGCTTAAAAATACCAATGCGGCTAGAAAAAAATGTCCCCGAAAAAGTAGACAAGAAAGAAGCGAAAATCGAAGCTGCCAAAAATAAGGCTAATAAGAAAGCAGAAAATGCGAAGAAAAATTCGCAGGTAAATATCCTTTATGTTGATTTTTTCTGATATTATCCTGATCCATTACAGGACGAATTAAGAAATGGTATAAGGGAGGGGGGCTATACTTCATATATTACAAATTATACAGGGTGTCCGAAAAGTATTAGTATGGGTAAATATCTTTGCTATTAGTAAAGATAATACCAAATTTTAGGTGTATCTTATTGGTTAATAAATCTCCTTTTTTATGCAATTTTACTTTTTTAACCCCCTTGGGGGCTGACGCTGGGGAGTTGAGGTTAAAAATTTTAAATGCAACCCTCGCCGTGTGGTATCTTATTTAAAGGCCTTCAAAAAAGAAAAATCGTAAAAAAATTGAAAATTTAAATACCTTTATTTTTCTTATTACTTTAAAAGTTGTTCAAAATGACCACCATAAACTTCTTGGCAGTAATAAAGTCGATTTTGGAACTCACTTCTCACATTTTCGAGAATGGCAGGTGTTACTTCTTGGTAGAGCTTTAAAATCGACTTTATTACTGCCATTAAGTTCGTGGTGGTCATTTTGAACAACTTTTAAGTAAAGAGAAATGAAGGTACCTAAATTTTTATTTTTTTTCACAATTTTTAGTTTTTATAGGCGTGCCGTTTAAAAACGAATTAAGATGCGGACCTCGAATTTGCGGTAAAATGTTTATTTTTTGAAAATTTTTAAAACGAGGTACTTCGCAAAGGGGTGAAAAGGTTAAATAACGTAACGGTTTATTAACCGATACGATACACCTAAAATTTGGTGTCTATCTTTCCTAATAGCAAATGTATTTTCCCATACTAAGACTTGTCAGACACTCTATATATTAAAAAGTACAATATACACACATGGGCCTTTAGGGAGAGCTATGTGATTCTGGTATATTAACTGTTATTTTTTGTAGACAAAATCGACTGAAGTTAAAAAAACGGCTACAACTGAAACCTCAAATTCGTATTTAAAACGGGTAAAATCGAAAATTTACAAGAGCAAAAGTGATGATTCTGCGAAGATAGACCTTGACAACAAGTACAAAAAGCTCAAGCCAAAAAAATCTTTAGACCTGAACGGACGGATTCCCGAGGAAGATGTACCTTCTCCAACTTCTGGTTAGTTGAATAAACAAATCTTAACGTTCAGATTCACTAAGAAGGTTTAAGATTTAGTACTGGTTTAAATTAAGATCTTATAGTTGATCAGTTATGTTTTGACAGGTTTTTGTCCTGTCATTGTTCATAAGTCGTCATTAAAAACTTATGAATTATTCTGATATTTCAGCGATTTGCTTGGTTTCAAAATGATTTTCATCTTGGAACGAGTTGCTGTAATGAATTTAGTTCAATTATTGTCGAAAGTACGTACTAAATTCGCCCTTTTCTTTATAAATTTACGAAAAAGCTCAGAAATAAATTCACAGTATAAAACTTAGTTGTCTTATTCTTCAGTTTAAAACTTTTGGTTGTCAAATTAGACCGGACTAGCGTTGGAGAATCTGGCTGTAAATGTCTCTAAAGGATTGAAGTTTGCAGATACAAATTAGAAGGTTGTGTACCTAATTTTGAATTTTAAATTGACGAGTGTAAAATTAAGACAACTAAGTTTTGTGTTATGAATTTACTTATGAGTTTTTAGCTCAAATTAATATATAGCAAATGTCAATTTAAGCGTGTATTTTTCGAAATAATAGAACTAAATTCGTTTTGGCAACAAATCCTAAAATAAAAATAATTTGAAAACTAAGCAAATTGAAAAAATAATAAAATAACGAGTTCTTAATGACGACTTTGGATTAATCTAACTAATCAACTACAAGGTTTAAGTTTAAACCAATACCAAACCTTTCTACTAAATTCGTAGTTCCCATTAAGGCAATATTATGAGTCATTTTTCTAAAAAGCAGGGGTCTCCATTTACTGAAAATTTTTTTTTTAATTGGAAGTGTCTAATGATAGAAACCTGCGTATTTAGTTTTGTGACGTAGCTATTTAATTTTTTAATATTCTATTATCCATACCATTGTTCCTGTAAGTGTAAATGTCAATATGTTAGTAAGAAATTTAAACATATTATGTGCTAACCTTTATTTTAGGTACTTTACAAAATTCGTTAGGAGCATTCCAATTTGGTAGGTTGACTAGACAAACTACGAATTTAGAAAGGATTAGGTGAGATATAGACAAGTTAATTACTAAATAAAGCTATCCGAAAAAGAATGGACGCACTAATAATAAAGAGAATATATCGCTCGAAATTTCCGACATTTGCGAATTTTTATTGTTTGCTGCACTTTTTAAACCTAAAAACATAAATTTTTACAAGGGGATATACAAAATCCATTTTCATCTATTGTTCTTGTAAAATATTCCCGCGTAACGCAAGAACTCTGTAATTTTAGTAACGTGGACCCATTTCAAACCAATAAGATGAACTACCTATGAATTTCTCTTACGAATTACATCTTTCTCCTTATTTGTCTTTGTATGGCTGTGTGCGCTTCCGCCGCTGCCTTTTTCAAAGATGTGTTTGTGGCGCAGTCGGTAGCATCCAGCCTGAATAGATTTCTTATTTGTTTGCATCCGAGTAAAGGTATATACAGTCACGGGCGGATTTAGCTTTCTGTCCTGGGGGGGGGGGGGGGGGGTGGTCAATTCTGGGATGAGTCATGAGCAATTCAGTATTAAAATTATTAAGCAATAGATGCATGTTTTACGGATACTACGCCTGTTTTATCTATTAAGCGTATTTTCATTAAATCGTGAAGTAATATATATATATATATATATATATATATATATATATATATATATATATATATATATATATATATATATATATATATAATATATATATATAATACTTCACGATTTAATGAAAATACGTTTAATAAAAAAAAATAGGCGTAGTAACCGTAAAAAATGCATTTATTGCCCAATAATTTTAATATAGTGTCTATATGTCCGTTTTAAATCTTAATTAGGGGGATGCATTCCCTAAAATATTTTCGTCCACATCACTTTATTCTGAAGAAGGTCGCAGGAATGACCGAAACGTAAATAAAAACAAAGACAAATATAAAAAAATAGTCATTATTCTGGATCTATAATTCCCAAGAAAATATATCTATAAAAAAATATATAAACAATATCCAAGAAAACAAATATTTATAGAACTTGTTTGCTTTGTAGGTCCAGGTTCTGGGATTTTGGAAAAATAAATTTTAATGCATTACGAAGTAAGAGAAACTAAAATATTTATTTCGACAGAAAATTGTTTTTATAATTTTGGAAGTTATGGGGTACTCCACCCCCCCCCCCCCCCCCCCGTAAATCCGCTCTTGTATACAGTTTCGGATATGCATGCGATTCTTAGATTGTTATATGGTGTAGCAAATAATTGAGTTGTATACGCAAAACTCACTCTTTGCCACTTTTGTTATTTGAGGATATTCAAGAAAAACCGTTTTTCGTAAACTTTTTCGTCTTGGAAGGTAAAATTTGAATTACGAGGTTGAATTTAGTTGTCCTATTTGTTGAATTTATCTCTTTTTGCATTACAAGCTACAGGAAAATTTAAAATTAAGTTTATAAGAAGTAACTATTAGAAATTAGTAAATGTCAGTACTATCAACTTTACAGGACTTAACAACAATCGACAATTGGAATTCACAATCGCGCAATTCCATTCTATTTTAGTCGATAGCTTTCCACCCTAATATTTAAGTTAATTTACATTAATAATAATTAGAAATAACAAGAATGGTAAAAATGAATTCATCTTCAGTCGCCCGTTTGGTTCCCAAAAATCGGTCGAAGGTTCGGAGAGTCCTGGTTTGGAGCGTCCCGTGTTGGCCAAGTCCAAATCTAGCAGTGCCATCAATCTTAGCCTGCTGAGAACGCGAAGAGCCAAGTTGACGGAACAGGCATCCGCTGCGTGTGCTTCTGCTGCTGCCTTGTGCAAAGACGAGTTTGAATTCATCGCTTTCAGCGGGGCGCAGTCGGTAGGATCCACTACCAGCCTGAACCGGTTTCCTAGTTGGTTGCATCTGAATAAAGGTATATAAAGTGTTGGATATGGGTTTTTTTTTCTATCGTTAAAAGTACTTTATGGTCCTCCAAGTGCAACAGTGTGGTCCAAGAGATTTGCAACAGATGTGAAATTATTTTATTAATGGGTTTGTTATCGATATGTAATTATTGGTGCATCTCGCAGATCAAAACTAACCGTTATCCGAATCGTTACGCCACTGCACGATGACGATTAACTTTGTTTTTAGGTGTGCACACACTTTTCGTGCACTTACGTTTTGATAAAAAAAAATCTCCATTTGTTGCAAACTTTTTGGACAACACTGTTTGCTAATTTGGTACTAATCAATTTTTTATGCAGTAAATGCACATTTTTTCAGAAATTCTTTAATTACTCTGAGCCGTTGATTAAATGAACATTTTGCGAAATAAAATAATTCTATTCAAGGATGTATAGGTGTATTTTTATTAACAAATATACATACGTTTTGGTATGTTACTGCAACATTTTTATGGAATTAAAAGTAATTTATTAAACTAATTATAATACTAATTACCCAGGTAAAGTTCCGCTAGAAACATAAATCTTTTACCTATAAATTTTTATTTCAGCTCCGGGAAAATACGAATTTTTATGTCCATTTAAAAATTGAGGTGCTATTATTGTTGGTATTGTTATGCATTTAGGTATTTTCATTGACGTACATATTTGAAATATCGTTGGATCAAAGTTATTGACGTGCAATATTTTTATTGCTGTTATAACCTGAACAAACCTCTAATTTTAAGCGCGTTTGTTGGCCACATAAGATTTTTTTAAATAGAACATTTATACCGTACTAGCTTGCGCCCGCGACTTCGTCCGCGGTGTCACAATTTTATTCCATTACAAACTTTGAACCCCCATTTTACCCCCTTAGGGGTTCATTTATTCAGAACTGTGAAACGCGTGTTTAATCATTTATTTTTTTGGAGTACTTCTATGAAGTTTTAAGTTAATGGGACCAATTAATATTTTTTCTCCATACAAATTTTCAACCCCCTTATGACCCCTTTAGGCGTTGAATTTTGAAAAATCCCTTCTTAGTAAGTCTCTTCATTATAAAATAAAACTACTAAAATTTCTTATTTATAGCTTCAACGGTTTCGGCTTGGCGATGATAAATCAGTCAGTCAGTCAGGACATGTTATTTTATATTATATAGATGAAAAATAATATAAAATAAAAACTGTAATTATCACTTTCACTAAATTTTGATTTTGGTGTCATTGTATAGAACAAGGAAAAATATAATTTTGGTTTAGTATTATTTGAACAATCAAAAAAAAATAAATAATAATAATAAAGCCTTTTTATAAAACTTCGCACGGATATTTACTACATCACATACTACGTTTATACACTCCTTTTAAGGTAGCATATAAACTTGGCAAAATCAGATTCTTGAAAAAGCCGGTCGGACAATGTTGTCAGCAGTTTTAAAACCTAAATTTATAGACACATTTCTAGTGTAGACAAGGAGAAAGTACATCAATCTGGTGCCATTAAAGGAATCAATGTATAAATATAAGAATTCGCATATTTTTTAGCCTAAATGATGTAGTCGTAGATAATATTCGTTCGTAATGTAATAATTATTGAAAGGGTTTGTATTTCTTTAATTTGTTTTTAAAAATGGCAACAGTGATGAACTTTTCATGCGGCAACCCTGTACTTATGTCAAAATGGTAGTGCACCCTAACATATCATCTCTAGACCTTTCTAAATCATTTGATTTTATTATTAATAGAACTTTCAATTTTAATAAAAAAATCGTTGGAAACCGTATTGCTCACAAGAAAATACTTAAAACAAAATTTTTGTGGGAAGAAGTCGAGAAATCTTGATATTCCATTTCCGTAGGCACTTGTCGGAAGACTTAATGCCAAGCACATGCTAAGCTGCATATACATATAAGTGAAGGTCACATTATAAGTATTAACATAATATTTTATGTATACCATTTACTATTTATCTTATGAATTAAATAATCTGTTTCATAACTTGTTGCCAACTTGCACGCGCAATTTTTTACCTTGCGAGTTAAACTTAAACATTGGTTGTAGGTTTGGTTAAATATCACTGAATAGCATTCTACGAATGCATAATAATTTTATCTTTGACGTACATACAAACTAACCGTCATAAATTAGAACATTTAAATTAAAGTTGTTCACTCTTATCTTTTCGAATATAACTATAGTTTACCTAATCTTAATATGTTTTTAGAGGCATGGTTAGTTTTCCACAGTATAAAAATTTTAAATATTATACCCTTTAAGAGCAGTCTCTCGAATTTCATGGCGAATCCATGAGATTGTTGCTCCAGTCACTAAAATACCAGATGTGAAATTCATATTCCTTTTTTTAAACAGGAAAAATAAGTACCATGGAAGAAATTGACAAATACCTATTTGTTATTTTCGTTGCGAAAGTTTTGCAAATAATAATAGTAAATATGGACAATGCAATCCGCTAGTCGTAGCCAATATGTTTTAATTATCATTATGCTATTACGTGTTGTAATGATAAACCATCACATCACATTTATTACCCAATTATTTACGCCTTTTGCTAAAATGATGTTGCTTCGGGACAACTGGTTGAGACTTGTACAACCGTTTAACCCCGGCCAATAAAGCTTATTGTGACCACCGTTGTACGGGGCCCAGTAAGGGTAGGTTCGTTACCCTTATAAGGTTAAGTAGTAGTCCTTTTAGTAGACGTCTAGTTTTTTTCGGGTGAAAATTCTTTATGAACGCCATCGGAATGATGGGAGAGTTTGCAGTGTTGGAAGGAAGCACTGTCTACGCACTAAAAACATCCTACTTTATCTTCATGGGCACCAGGAATTCCTGGGATTGGTACATCAGTACCCAGAGATGATTCTTAGTCTCTTCGTTCGTTTTCTCTTTGTGTCTTCTTTTTCCTTGGTTGCGATCACCTTCGTTAGATACATGTGTATTGCATCCCATTTAGCCCTGCTTCCCACCATGATTTCTACCAGGTTATTTGTTCCTATTACTTCTATGCTTGCTTGCAGCTCTTATCCTATGTCGCTGCTCTTATCCCATCGCGCACATTTAAATACAGTATGTTCCGGTGAATCCTCCCCCTCATACAGACGTTGTTTGTTGCCATTTTCATTCTAAACGTATAGCTTCCAAATCTGCCGTGTTTAGACACAAACTGAGTCACAAAGTAATTTGTTCTTCTGTGCTGGCATGTGACCCAGCCTTTGAAGTCACTGACAAGTTTCTTAGTCCATAGTCCTTTACTTTCTTGTGAGTTCCACTCCTCCTGCCACTTAACCAGTATTCTCTCCCTTTCTTCTTTTCTTGCACTTTGTAAATTACTGCCTCTTCTTTTGTGCAGCGTGTCTCTTTCTTCTATTAGTAATGTAACTGGGGGCACTCCTGCTATTACCTGGGTTGCTACAGTGGATATTGTCCTGTAGCCACTAATTACTCTTAGAAGTGCTTTTCTCTGCATGGCCTCGCATCATTTCCCTATATTTTTTCCTCCTCATCACCTCCTTCCATATCGGAGCTCCGTAAAGGAGGATGGACTGCACAACTCCGTACACGACTTTGCGACGTAGCCAACACAGCTCTTTTAACACTGCTTGGTCCAACAACATTGGGCACAAACATTCTTTCCCCTGCCTTCTCTATCGCATAGTTACTATGTGGTTCGAAGCTCGTTTGTCCGTCCAGTATTACTCCTAAGTCCTTTAACTTTTTGTTTTTGATTTCCATTTAAAGGTTCCAGTGCCAGTGAGGGCCAGATCAAAAACAAAATATTTCTTAAGGCCAAGCTTAACCATATCCATAACTGACACGCGCTATTATATAATTAGTATTAGGCCATTTTAAGATTCCAAGATAAGCAACACGACAAAATATATTTCTCGTTTCGCCTTGTATCTCCCATAAATATCCACAGTGGGATATTAAAAAATTTGTTAAAAATTCCCCTGAGCGTGGGTATCGTGCATGTTGCAAATTGGTTGCAAACTGTAGGTTCACTTTCGCTGTTACGTTACCGGTTGTCTGCTCTTGACCTACTGTGTTTTTTTATTAGCACGAGTCTATTAATTTATGCAACATAAAAGTTATTTTGTTATGTAATAATAAGAGCTAATTAGGTAGTCTTCTCGATTTTTAATTAGTTGTCCTCGTGCGGGTATTATATTGTGGGAAGTAAAAATTGGCGATGAACTTGTTAATTTCATCATTGATCCACTTCGAATCCACTTTTTATTTTATTACTATTTTTCTTGTAAAAATATCAGTCTTGCTATTTTTTTCGACGAGACTCGCTAACATTTAAGTATTCAGCGCCCATTTTGTTCGTTTAGTTAGTTACCTTTGCTAGCTATGCTATAGAGAAACCCATAACTTTCATTTGTTTTAATAGAAAATAACCAGAGATTAGATTACAAAAGTAATCGATTACTGTAATTAATTACATTGATTGTAATTAGGACTGATTACTTTTTTGAAAATTAATTAGTAATCGGCAATTGATTACAATTTTTGAGAAATTTGTAATCATCACCAAAATTGTTGCAAGAAAACCATGATTACTTATAATAATCGTGATTCCTTAAGTGTACTCATAACTACTTTATAACGGCTAGTTTTTCCCTTCGATAGCATCATTTTACCTTCTCATAAAATTCCCTTGTTCCTTAAAAAACCCTGAATTGATGCTTGCTTTCTGGATCCCTCTGATTGGATAACATTTTAGGCCTTGAAATTTTATGTTTTTCAGTCATACACTATATTCTGGATCTTACCCTTGCGCTTTGCCACTCTGTATTATGTTTCAATGGGTCTGTTGCACTCGATGAAATTTAAATATTATTTATAAGTAAAACAATAGTGGGTTGGGTGCAGTTTATCAAAATTAAATCAGATTTTTCTTAAAACAAGTATGCGGCAATATATTGAACGTGAAAATTTGAAAAAAATTTAAAAAGCCCGCCATATTACACACCAATAAAATAATATATTGATTTGCGCTGTTGTCATAATGTAATCAGTGGTAGCAGGTACAAAGGATTCGATATAAAACTGTTTCATAGCTCTCAATAATCAACATAAAGTTCTGAAGTAATCAAAGATTTATGTCCGACTCTTTCAATATTACTCATTAGAAAAGGATAGCTTAACACCGTTATCGGCTTTGAATTGAGAAGTCCGTAATGAATTTTGAATGTAATCGTGGAACAAACCATTTCTGTCAGGTAAGGTGACAGTTATGAAACAATATAACCTAACAAACCTTTTGAACTCTGTGTTTGTTTTATGGTTTCGTTGGTTTTGAACGAAAATTTATTCGTTTGTATAAGTGTTTTCACCACTAGTGATAGCTTATCCAGTGGAAAATGGATCAAAGCTTTTAAAAAGCCGATTCGGGCAATTTGCACAAGGTTACTATGGACATGATATAATATGAATATTTACTTTCAAATGCAGAATATTTTAGTACGGAAATACGGAATGTTAAGTTATAACGGTTAGTGCAAAAAAGCTATGTTTCTCATATTGTTCTCTATAATTATCTATATTTCCTAGGAATATTTTTTTCGTAATAAGCAAATTTATGTTGAGACAGAGAGGTTTTTAGATTAGATTGATTTTGTATGTTTAAATGCCAGCTCGAGCGACGAACGATGCGGCAACATTACAAAAGTCTAACAAATCAAAATGCAGGGAAATGATGACATCACTCGCCTATCTGACAAAACTAGCCAAAGTTTAACTCGATTTTTAGGGCATTTCCTGCTTCCCAAAAATTCCAAAAAAGTTCTTTTGCATTTCATTTTGACCATAAATTCTAAGAAGCCAATAAAAAAAAGTGCAACAGACCCATTGGTATGTATATAAGAACCCAAAATACGCCAAAACTTGTCCAAAATAAAACATTTTATAACATGTCATAAATTATTTATTAATATTAATACACACACAGGCAGAGGGGAAAACCTATCAAGCCTAGTTAGAGTAGTAAATGTAAATCATAGTTTGTATCACAATAGCTCAGGGTTTCACCCCTCCTTGTCTACCACAAACAACAGGCAAATACAATTGAAACAAAAAAAGGTAAAAAATAAACACAACAATGAGAAAATACTGCAGTGGGTCGCTAAAAACTCCTCCAGTATATAATATGCCTTGCTGACCAAAAACCTCTTCATACCCCTCCTAAGAGGTCGATCTGAATGGTCTTTTTGTATGCATCGGTTGCGACAACTTGGGTTTGAGGTTCCAATTATTATTACTTGATCACCTTGTTGAAAGTCAGTAATCCTTGTGGATTTGTATTATTAGAGAAAGAGTTGCGATTTGTTAAGTAATCATTATTACAATGAAGAATCAATATTGATACTTTGTTGCATGTTTAGTGCCTTACCTGTAGCTGTCTTAATGATCCTACCAACCTAAAATAATTTTTAAAACGGACATTTTATAAACATTGGAATGTAAAATCGTCTAAGCGGTATTAAATGTCTATTTCAACTTAATTTTGCTAATTGATGATGAAGCAAAAAATAAAGTAATAAAATAAGTAATTAAGCAATTTTCAAGTAAGTAATTCTTATCGGGAAGCAATTCCTTTTTTGTTGTAATCTTTCCAGCTCTGCAAGTATACATAACATTAATGTTAAAAAAATAGCAAGCGGCGCTGTATTCTTCGCTTAAATTAAATCAATATTTTTGACATAATTTCTACATTGTTGCATGCAAAAAAAACACTATATTAGCAATTTTTTACAGTCGTTGGTTTCATAAATTAAACCATATTGTGTTGTACACATTTCATCTGTAATAGGGTCACAGTATTATGATTCATTGGAAAAAATACAGCTGCAAAATTGTACTGTAAATTTGTTGAAGGCTGGTTGACCCCCCGGCCTTCTTTGTTGATATTTTTGCTAAAACCTTTAGATCTATTTAAAGATGAGTAAACGTAAATACAATTTTAAAATACCAAAATAAACGCTTCAATTTTTAGATTAGAATCCGTAATTGCCTTCATACAGTTTACGTTATATTTTTCTAAAATTGGATTATGCCAGGTGTAAAGGAAATGGTGTAAAAATTTGTTCGTATGTTTATATACGTACATCAAAGTATATTAATATGTAGCGAAGAACATTTATTTACATATGTTTTGGTGCCAACAATACCTCACAGTCTGTGAGGAGTGGGATGTATTAAATGGATGATACTTATTAGCAGCATTGCCAAAGTGGGCAAAATTTACCCAGCATTTTTCATTTGATGTCTCATTATGAAGATCCGCTTTTTCCAACATTAACATTTGGCAACCTCGGATCTCGACCATTGTACGAGATGTGTTCATCTCCACCATATCATTATCTTTGAGTAATTTCTTAGTTGCTGGCGTGTGGCGATTTGACGAATTTATTTAAGAATGAATAGTTCTGTTCTTCCCTACATATTCTACGGTATTAAGAAACATCATTCCCTAGTTAAAACTTTGTGTATTGGCAGGCTATTAATCATTGTGGTATTTACTTCCTGTAGAGAAGAGTTAAGAGTAGTAATGAGCTCCAAACAAGTCTCGAATCAAGAGCTGGATAATAGACCCAGATCTATGCACCTATCCATTTCGCAATATCTCCAATTAATCTTAGATTCAGGTGGCAAAAACCTTGTTTAATTCTTTGCCTCCAAAACCCAGTCTTGCTCCTTGTCACGCAAAAAATCTAGCAATACTTATCCCATACACATGAATGGCCAGGCCCTAGAGAACAATGAAATATTCGATCTTATTGGCATCGCTTTCGAACACGATCTCAGCTGGCACAAACACATTACTTCAATAGTCACACCAGCAGCTAAAAAGCTTGGTTTTTCTCTTCCGAAACAGAAAATACTTCTCCCCTTCCAATTTACACACTCTATGTCTCCCAAATAAGAGCTTACCTATAATACTGTTTCCACATATGGGGAGCAGAATTACCTTCAACACTTAACATTCTATCCAAGAGCCATTCGACTCATCAATGACTCAGTCCAGTCCGTCCTCACAAGAAAGCTTCCTTCTCTCGCTCATTGCCGCACTGTTGGGGATCTGTCCCTTTTTTACCATTATTTCCATGGATTTGCTAAGAAGAGTTAACCGCTCTCGTTCGCCCCTTGGCTGTTCCTAATAGAACAATAAGAAGCACATTACATATTCATCCTGTCCAGCTACAAAAACCTAGAACATCCCACTTCTCCCGCTCATTCATACCCAGGGTATCTAGATTATGGAACAAATTGCCTGCAGATGTTTTCCCTTCCCCTCCCAACCCCCCAATCCTTTAAATCCCTTGTGAATAGATTGCATCTCGCTGCTCTTTAGACGCCCACGGTACGTTAGTACTTAGGCTTGAAGTCTATATGTGTTGTCCCAGATAAAAAAAATATTACTCTTTTGATGTTTTTAATATTGTTGTTGTCCAGTTATTTGCTATAAAAACCAGTGACTTTGGTGACTTGACATATAAAGAACATGTCATTCGTTAGGGAAATCAAAATTTTATTTTGTACTCTTCCTTGGAAAATGCACCCCGGAAAAATTCGATATGTCTGTCGAATTTTTGCGGCTCTAGGTGGTAAAGGAAAAGTACAATTGAAATTTTGATTCTTATGTGTATATATAGATAAGTCATCGGTTTTCAGCAAGTTACTGAGCAGAAGAATGTTAGTAACAAAATAGTAGTATTGGGAACTGGGTACTCCTCTTAAGAACATTGATCTAAATCCTTATCTATCATTGTGTTGACCTATCTGCAGAAGTTAATAAAAATTGAAATTATTTATAAAACTCTCTAAAGTGAAAAAAATAAAAAATAAATAAAGTAGGAAGTAAAAGTAATGAAAATATATGTTTAAGAAAAAAAAAATAATAAAGAAGAATTAGAATGTTGTGAAAGACAAAATGCTGTCTTTATATCAGTGTCTGTGGTATATTTAAAGATCGTTTTGTTTCATAGCCTCTTAATACTTTACAATTTGAATCATTTTTTGTATAAGGAATTAATAGCAATATTATAACTGGCTTAAACTGTTTGGGTCACTCTGTATGTGACACCTGGCTACGATCTGACCATTGAAAATGTTTGCCAAGGCATTGCCCTAACACCTGTTTAAATTTGGACGGGCCGACACGCACTCGTAATTTTAATGACCTCCACGATTCAGTAAATTACCATTACTTATTGCTGAGCAATGCAGCCTAATGAACTTTTTTTAATTAACTCAATACATATTAGAAAATGAGATATTCATGTATCTACCTGTGTATGAAGATGAGTAATCTTAGATCTGACTAATAAATAGCACACACATAAATTGCACAAAGCGTAATTTCTGCATGGGTTCCTTTTTACTATCCTACACCTCTTAACATTTTTAAGAAAACTAAATTCAAAACGAGTTCAAGACATATTATTATTCGTATAAAAACCGTTTTCGTCTCCATTTATAACACTAATATTTATTACTGTGAAAAATTACTGACATTTACCAAACTTCTTTGAAATCCAGATAGAAAATGCATGTAGATTTCCTGTCTCTCTCCCCCGTCTCTTTTTTTCTTGTCGTTTTGCTGGAATTAGTTGACAGGCACGTGATCAGTCGAACTGTTTAAAGTTTCTAGCCTCGGTTGGGTCTCTCGGAATCTTTGAGATTTCTAGCACAAAGACGAAAGCTATTAGGGAGATTTTGCAAAAAGAAATTGCAGACACGTATCCCATAACCGATAAAATTTAAAGTGGTATTTTAATCAGATTATATAGATGAGGAAGACTGAAAATTGTTTCAATTTCACACACCACATTAAATTGTATCGTTTATAGCGTGTCTGCAATTTATAGTTGCAAAATCTCGCTATTATCTCGACACAAATAACCTCTTTTCTCTTATGCAACAAAAATTAATGTGGGTTGCCTATCCTTTGTCACGAATGTCAATGTATAAATCTTGACGTACCCTAAGAGAGTTGTGCTTTTTAATAAATACATAAATTTTTAGTTTTCAGCTTTTCCATAGTGCCGATAGTAAAAAATACCGTGGATTCTTTTAAGCATTGTATTTAATTAGTTAGTGAAATGTTTTTTTCAATAATGGCTATACCTACTGTTTTGTTGGTGTTGTATTAGTGTATTCCTTTCTAGAGGAAGTGAATTTTACAGGGATTTTACTTTAAAAGTAACAAAAACAGTAATTTTCAGTTTTTATTAGTGCGGGTAGTGACAAAATACCGTGGATTATTTTGAGTATTTGAATTGGTTATTGGAACTTTTGTAAGTGTTAATTATTTGTCGAGCGTTCGTTTTTTGCGTTAAATTAATGGCTGCACTGTGTTGTCAGTGCTTTTTGGTATATTGGTATTTGTCATATTCTATCAGAGACTATAAAGAATATAAACAGACACTCGAATACACCGAAAAACCGGTCTCCCTTGAGACATTTGGTGGGTTTACTGGTTTATGGTTTAAAAATTTGTTTGTCCACCATATACATGTAGATACATAGTATACAAATTTATATTATAATGGTATACAAACAAACTTTTAAACCAGTAAACCCACCAAATGTCTCAAGGGGGACCCGCTTTTCGTTGCACGGCAGTGTTCGTCTAGGTATTATTTAGTCTATGATTCTATCCAATTTAATTTGAGAGTGATCATCAATCACAATATTCATCTTTTCTTTCCTAATAATCACGGAGAAGTCAGATTTCTTTCTATCCGTGTTGGCGAAAGTGCATTAGAAAAAGACAAATAAAAAAGAATATGTTCAAATTTTTATTCTTACCTTCTTTGCCTGTGGAAGTATTGCTGGTTATATACTTTAAAAGATTAGTCATCGCAAAATTCTTTTCTTTTCTGATAAAATTCCCAACGGAATTAGATTTATTTCTGTCCTTGTTTGCAAAAGGGGCATTAGTAAAAGACAAATAAAAACGATGTTGTTGCCAATAAAAAAGAATAATCAAACATTTTATCACAGCCTCCTTTGTGCAAGTATTTCTGGTTGTCTACTTTGAAAGTTTAATCGGAATTGTCATAAACAATAAATCACTATTCCGGTAAAAGACGTATGTAAGTTTTATGATTTTATAGCAAAAAACCCTTGTTTTTACACAAGCAGCATTTGCAAAAATCTCATTTTTATTAAGCAAAAACAGTGTCAGCATAGCTACATCAATCTTTTTATTTGATACTATTTAAAATTGTTTCCTACCCCTCTAAGTAACAATACTCCCTCTAACCAATAATTTTCCATAAAAGGATTGGAGAAAAAGTTTTTAAATAAATAAAGAAAAAATAGCAAAAATGAGGAAATATTTTTATTAAGATAAATCATTTATAATAATGTTTAAGAAATATTCCCTATTCTCCGATATTTAATGAAAATGGATCTATAATACACTACCTGCGAACATGACGTTTGTGTGAGTTAAAGACGCGATAAAAATTGTTTAATCGAATATACCAAATTAGTTTCACAATTTTTAACTGTAAATCTTGAAAGTCTTAGGTCCAGAAGGATAGCTACACTTTGTAATGGCACTGCGACTTCAGCTTTAAACTGAAACCAAACGTTTCTAGGACGCAATTGTCACTCCTTTCTCAATAACTAAAGAAATCTTCTGTGATGCCCTCTGTTCTCAACTTTATATCGGGTCGGCGTTCCTGTTACTCATTCCCATAACGCCCGGTCCAAGCGTCCAAGTATAATGTAAAGAAAAACAAATACATATGTACCTTCTGTAATATTTCAATAGTTGTTAGTCAGTCGCAGGTTTATAGAACACAGGAATACAGGAAGTTAAGCTGATAATGCTTTATACAAATTTTTAGGTATATTTTTACACTGCAAAAACAACTTATGACAGGCTTGATGTCATGTTTATTTTTATCATAACCTAACTTTCTAACAGTTGTAAAGATTTTACGAGTATGAGAGAGAAAGAAGACGGGAGAGAAAGGACAGGAGGGAGAGACATAATTGATCTCTCCGTTGTAAAATGGGTTTCTGTCATCATTCTCAAATCAAATTGGATACGGTATAATCTTAAACATTTTCAAAAGAACTGTGTTTTGAAGGGACTTTACTACAGAGGTTACAATAACATTATTTCTTATGCTGACTTGTTACATGGAAAGAGTTTATAATTGGCAACTCATTCGGTATCATGTGTTTCTTGTCAATGGCGGGTACCGCTGATTAGAAAAAATTTAAGGGGCGATTATCATCGCAAAGCGCCATTTATGAATATTTTTCTTCAATCTAAATTGATAACAGGATTTACCGGTTTCAGAATATGCAGTGACTTTCATAACACCCTGTATTGCGATATATGAATGTAGTTGACGAAAAATTATTGTATTAACTTTTGTTGTTATCAAAATGTGTTCATATTAGTTAAAATTTTCCGAAATCTTATTGTTAAAGATCTTTTAGGAAATAAACACTTGGTTTTGAGTAGTGTTACTATACACCTAAACCTAACTGAATATTGAATAACAAAAGAAAATGTATAGTTGCAGTGGATATGTATTGCATTTCGTTGCGTATCCGAACCAACATTTATTGATTTATTAAAATACTTTTTAAACTTTTTAACTTAATTTTTATTGCATCCTTGTGTATCATCGGAATGTTGTATCTGTGTTGCTGAAATATCTTTCTGTTATATTGTATATACCTATATATAGATTTTTTGAGCAGAAGTGAACTAAATGACTTTGTATTTTGTAAACGAAATCATTTACAAATACCCACAGTCAAAGTTCACCAACTAAACAATAATAATTTAATTTTGTTTTTTGTAGCCGACACAAAAGTGTCTCAACCAGTATCCAGGAGCGGTTCAGATCGCAGGCCGGACGCCGTCCGCGAGGAGGGCGCCCGGCCCGCACAAGAAAACGACGCACAAGCGCAGGCACAGGAAGCACAAAATGATGCGCAAACACCTTTGGAGAAGACCGAGACACCAGAACTTGCGGAAAGGTTTGTTTCCGTTTTAATAATGCTTAGACATTTTCTATATGCGTGAAGATACTAGTCCAATTTTCTAGGTACATATTTCATACGTACATATTTATTTTCATTTTATACTTCAATATCATTTCCTTCATTTGATTCTGGGTAGCCTTCAATTTTCTTTTATTTTCTGGTATGTGTTGTGTCTATTTTTAGACGTTCTATTAACTTAATCTTTTTCCTTATTTTTATTTTTATCCCAACATCGCCATTTTTATTTAGGGCTTCCTGCAAATTTCTTGCATTTTCTGCGCCACACAATATATTGATAATATTTAAGAGGAAAAAACGTCCTGTAATTAGACTGGATTACCGGACGCAACCCACATTGTTTCGAATAATTTAACCCATCTACCGCAAATACAATTTTGAGTGGTTAATTTGCTTATCAATCAGATTAGATTATCGAGAAAGGGACACCAGCTATTTGCAGTTGTCGTCACGGTTCTTTTCGAAAAACATGAACTAACGATTGTTTTGGTCGAGTTTTAGCAATATCGATCGGGGGTCAATCCAAATGGCCGAAAGGCGTTCGATTTCGGACTTTTTTCTATTGCCGAATATTACTAGGAAACCGAGGTGTGTTGTTAATGAGTGTGATATTGTGATTGTTTTCAAGGCTAGATAATCAGACACGTAACCGTGTAATTTTTGGAATTTGTATTCGCAATTAGAAAAAAATAGTATTTTTAAAAATTGCCTATATTATAAGGCAGCACTGGTAGCTAAACTTAAGCTACAAACATGTCAAATATATGTTAAATATGGCAAGGCAAATTATACACAGAAGAAAAAAGTTATTTTCTATCACTGAAAGTTTTTGAATATAAAATATTGGACACAACAGGGTTCTTAGCGATTTGGAATTTTTACATTCTCTGACTTTTCCTGTTTTTTATGACCAGTTAGGCTTACTAAAATGATATCCTCTTAAAACTTACCATTAATTTAAAAGTGTTGTAGAAATAGCCAATCCCTTCAAATTATGAAGAAAAAATACATGTAAGTCAGAAAGTCTTGTTAAATATTAACTAGGTATTTTTGACTGATACGTTTTATAAACTAAACTCACATATATTGTGTTTTGTTAATTAGAGTATCTAACTAGAATTTATGTGTATAACAATGCATATATATTTCTTATTAACTTTGCTATTTGTAGTTTCGAGGATGCTCTATCCCCAATCTGCTCTTGTTGTTTTATAAATGATACAGTTCACTTTGGGCTCTTTTTTTCGCAATATTATCTGTCTCATCCCCTTCTGACTTCTGTTTTTTATATCTAGTGCGTCTTGGTGTTTTTTGTATGCGTTAGTAAAAATAAATATAATAATAAGTTGTCATTTTATCACAAATATCAATTTTTAAAACGTCACCGACATTTCTGACCAATGAGGAACTTCTCCAGTAAATGTTTTGCCAAAATTTTTTTATTTATAGAAAAACGAGGGCTGTCAAATATATAAATTGTTAATGTAACACGGCGAGCTTAATACTAATAACGGATAATAAGAATATAATAGTGGATAATTTTTTTTTAGTATTCCATTATTTTTCAGGTTAAACATTACGATTCCCTGACTTTTGATGAATTTTTCGTCTTTCCCTGACCAAAGATGAATTCCCTGAGATTTTCAAGTTTTGCAGGTCGCTAAGATCTCTCTTGGAGACAACCCCCCCCCCCCCCCCCCCCCCCCGCCACCCTCGTCGTAACGGCGCCCTCAAATTCATGCCGCTTTGGAGGTCATAGAAAGCAAATCGTATTTATGAATAAAAATCAGTACGAGAAATTCTTCTCTCTGTCTTGGTTTTTCTCTGACATTGTGATACGCCGCATTGTCTATAACGAGGGTGGGCCTGTTTTGCAATAGTTGCCTTTCAATCTATGCCATAAAATTGTGGTTCATGTCGTTGTTTATCTCCCGTTTTTGTGCCTGGAAAAACAGAAAAGTAAATTATGGTAGTTGTATTGTGGCAGGTAGTTAAATGAGGATTATTGGTTACGGTTTATTGATATCTGACCATTTTCTACATTCGGCAACTTCGGAAAGGCGCTCGCAATGATAATAGATTTATGTTGATGGGACGGATTTTATTTCGATTTAATTTGGCCAAAGCGAAAATCGCGCAGCGTTGACAGTTCATTCAGCAGCACTATTTTAATCATAACAATAAAGAATAATCCATAACACGCCTCTGATACCCACTTTGCAAAAGATGAGCAGAAGGAAATAATTGCGGTCTCTGTCAGTTATGACGCTCGTGGCTTTTACTTGCTTGATTATTACTTTACCTATGTAACTCTCATGTAATTGCCATTAATGCATCGACACTCGCCAAGGCTTGTGTCGTTACTTTATGTTCTTGTATTAATAGCCATTATTATGTGATCGTTGCATAATATGCCATTGTATGATACGTCAAGGCAATGTCGTACGCAGGCAAAGTACAAATGTCGAACTCAGCGCTCAAATTCATTAAAAAATAAGATTTCTTATAATAAGATTTTTTCAAGAACACTTGAAAGGCCGGTAATATACCGGAGAATATCTTGTTACTAACAGAAAACTTGTTTTGTTATCTAATATCTCCTGTATTATAATTATTATAATGAGACGGTACGCACTAGCGGAATGTTTATTTAGTGGTAGGTACTGTGTGATTTTATAATTTGCAGTACGTAGTTTGTTCTTGTTGTGTTTTTAAAAAAATTGCATTGATACTCATACTAATAATAACATTTGACAATATCTTACTTTAAAGCAGTTTTCAGTGTCCGTTTTGGGTTTTAGCGTTATTGCTCAGTTATTTTAAATCACGCCCCGCGAAAATTCTATAGGTTTGTCGATTTTTTACGGCGCGCGGTTTAAAGGATGAAATACAGTCCTTACCACAAGAGCGTTGCCTTAAGTCCTAATATAAAGATCAAGTAGTAAAAAACAACTTTGTAATTTAAAGTTATACGTATTTCAAATACTACGAAGCACTAACCTAATAAACAGTGTAATCTCCATCATTATCAACCACGCCTTGACAACGTACAGGCATGATTTCCATAACTTCTCAGCGTACTTCCTAGGCAAAAACCTCTATATCTGGCGAATGTGACGACTTATTCGCGGTTTTCACTAAGCTTTCATTTTATAGTAGCCCAAGGAACCCAAGCCCAAAATGACGCTTTACCAGAAAAAATTATGTTGCTCCAGTCGCGATCAATATTGTCTCGTGCCCAAATGTTTTATCAATGCGTTTTGCAGTCTTCAAATTGCAGACAGTAAAGGTGCACGCTCACTTAGGCGAAGCGTCGCGAAGCGAAGAGAAGAGAATTTTATCCGTCCAAGAAACTTACGTGCAATCAAATGGAAGCCCGCACAACGCCTCTCGACGCTTCAGTGTGCGGGCTCCCATTTGATTGCATGTAAAGTTCTTGGATGGATAAAATTCTCTTCTCCGCTTCGCGACGCTTCGCCTAAGTGAGCGTGCACCTTAAAGGTGCACGCTCACTTAGGCGAAGCGTCGTGAAGCGAAGAGAAGAGAATTTTATCCATCCAAGAACCTTACATGCGATCAAATGGAAGCCCGCTCACTGAAGCGGGCGAAGCGTCGAGAAGCGTTGTGTGGGCTTCTATTTGATTGCACGTAAGTTTTTTGGATGGATAAAATTCTCTTCGCTTCGCGACGCTTCGCCTAAGTGAGCGTGCACCTTAAGGCGGCTCTCACACTAAAGCAACAGGCAACCAGCACGATAGGCAACAGGCTACAAAAATTCCCATACCTCTCACATACAAGCAATAATTATATTATCTTAAATAAAATTTAACTTTTGCCCTTACCTGATGCTTTTACTCAATTTGCAGTGGTTTTTCCAAGCCTGTTCTAAAATATCTCTCTTGGCGTGATCTACCCGGGTGTAGTCATATATGCATGGAAATTTTTGTACTATTTGTACAAACGCCACATTATATGCCGGGGCATCTTTAGATATTTTATTAATTTCGGACGGTGACATCTTGTCAAAATCAAAGCAACTCGCAACACAATTCACTTTACGATATCACTGGGCAACATAATATATTGCCTGGAATTAGCAATATTTTCGAAGGCGATATCGCTGTTACCATAGTGTGAGAGGTTTTATTATGCCGTGCTTTTTCATTATGCGATACATTTTGCTGGTTGCCTGTTGCTTCAGTGTGAGAGCCGCCTAAAGGTTTTTGTAATGTGCTTCTGTAAGCGATCTTGCTTTCACTTATTATCCGTTTTATTTTCATTACCATAATGTCTTATTTCTTTTTCTTAAGAATTTTTTGTGCTTGATGCAGTTTTAATATGGGATTTTTTAAAAATTATTTACAGATGATTGAATCTTGCTTTTTAGTAGTCCTTCGAGTTTTATTCCTTCCCTAAATTTCATCAAGATTTTTCACTTGTTTTTAACGCATGACCCACTTCCGTACGAACTCATCTGAATTTTTCATATAACGAGCCGCTGTTGCAAAACTTAACTTTGGCCCCTAGGGGTACAAATAAAATATGTTTACCTCCTTACTTTTCAATAAAAAGAAACACTTTACAGATAGGTACAGAAAGTTTAACAATACTCTACCAAAACGTCTAATAACCACACAATAATCAAAATAATGGCAAAATGCTTTCTGAAAATATAAATAATAAATAAATAAAAATCGGACGGGACGGCTCTGTAAATAGCGAACTAACGCGGAATAGACGAGACGGGTTGAAGACTACCGGTGCAAAGGCATAAGAAAAGGATGCCCATCTACACGGTATTCGATGTAAGGTGCTGCACATATATTCCACCTGTTGACGCTGCAAGGATTAGATGCGGAATATGTATCTTTGTCGCGTACATGTAAATGTATGGCCATTTATATATTCATCTCTCATAAATTCAGCGATTGTCTGTCAGCGCGGTGTTTTCTGAATTAGGGACCTTTTAAATTATAAATTGGCAAATATGATTGTCATGTGTCAACGGCCGACATTAAAATCTTACCTGATATTGAGTATAGGCGGCATGTTGTTTTCTTGAATAAAAAAATAGCATTAACCATACATGGTAATCGAATTACAAAGTAATCACATTACAAGTGCATCAATTAATTTATCCAATTATAACCAGAGATTACTCCATTAATCTGTTACAAGGTAATCTGATTATCAGTTACAAGTTAATTGCAATTGGTATTATTTTTTTGATTTTAGATTACATTTTGCCCAATACTGAATTTTACTTAGACAAATATCAACGTCTTTTCAGACAATGATATATTGGGCGATATGATCTTTTTTCGTGATTTATCAAGGTCAGGTGATTCATCATCGGCTTTGTTATTTTGGCAACAATAAAATTATAAAAAGTAACGATTTCTAGATCGGTTTACTGGACAATTAAAAAAAATGTAAATGACGTCAAACTCTGAGGTGTTAATTTTTATAGTTTCGGACAGAAACATTATTCACTTTAAAATCAAAAAGTATTAAATTTACGTTTATTTTTATATCGTATTTATTCGTCTGCTTAGTCAGATCTCTGTTTCTAGACGATCGTTTCCGTGAATCTCTTATCTGACGACTATTGAGTTTTCGAAAACGAAAAATAGTTTCAGCTATCATCTCTATTTTTTTAACATTGTGGTTGCTCAGGTATTTGCTATAAAACACCAATGATTTTTCGGTATACGGAACAAAGAAGACATACACGGCCAGAGATTTCAAAGCTAGACCGGCCTTATTTGATAACCAAATGTTTTAAACCGACAAAATGTAAGAATAAGACAGTTTTATACAATGGATTAGTTTCTAAGGTTTTTCGCAAATTTATAAAGAAAAAGTTTGTACTTTCTACAGTAATGGAACTAAATTTATTCTAGTAACACTTTCCAAGATGAAAATCATTTGGGAACTAAGCAAATCGGTGAAATATCAGAATAACAATGACAGGACAAAAACCTAACTTATCAACTAGAAGATCTTAACTTAAATCAGTACTAAATCTTAAACGTTTTTAGTGAATCTGAATTAGTGTTTCATTTCATTCTCAGTAAAACTTGATTCGAAGTAAATTCACTTTAAACAAAAAAACACACCAATTTCGATATCGCAGGGGAAGTTTAAAACCAATACATATTTAATTTTACGTTTCACCCTCGCATCTCCAGGTACCCCTACTAATTTCAAATGCCACCCCCTACCTTGTAGTATACTTTAACTAAAGTTAAGTGAAACCGCAAAAAAAAGGTAACGAAGCCGACACCTTTGACGCAGCCGTGCCGATAAGGTCCAGCCATAGGCGTCCCAAAATATTATAACCAATTTAAGATGGGACACAATAAAAAGTTTTAACATTTTAACCAAATATTATTTATAGGTATATCAAAACCTAACTGAATCTGCAAAAACGATGTTTAACCATAGAAATAATTGTATTCACGGGCGGACCGTCGACCGATAATTAAGACTTTAAATTAATGGCATAAATACGTTGTTATTTTTATGATCGTTTTGTAGTAAGTGTAACTATATTATATTGTAACTATATCTATTGTCATGATCGAGATCAGCTATTCAACTGAGAACCAAGGACATACATAATGGCTCGGATGCGTTCCCGAGAATCTTGAAATTATTGGAGTTTCTTACGTGACCATGGCCATCGTAATACTGTCTAATTTTTTTTTTGGGGTAAGGGGAGGTCCCTCTTGAACACGGTGCATTTAAACTGCAATTTTGAGTTTCATCTACCCAACCGTACTGAACAACATCATGAGTATCAAACCATGTCTCATCTAGATACACTATATACCTATTTGATTCCCGGTGTTCTTTTATTTTACGCAAATATTCTTGACGATGTTCAACAAGACGGCGCGATTCCATTATAACCATTCGATTATCAATTTTTTTGTGTTTAAATCCGCAATCTAATAAAATTCCTCGAAGAGTTTCCAATGACTGGTAATTGTAATCAGGGTAATCGCGTAACTTATCCCGGATCATTTCTGATGTTGGCACCGTATTTTCCTTATATAGATTGTACACAATTCGTCTAATGACATCTTTTGCTGCATCGTCAACTTTCTGAAACTTTTGATTAGTTTTCTTTCGCTTTACCGAATGATCTGTAACATCTCTTGTTTTAATTACGCGATAAATTGTAGATATCGAAAGTTGTGTTAATTCGTTAACTCTTTTTATAGTGGCTTTATCTGACTGTGCCGGATTTTCTTTTTTTAAACAGCCGTAAATATTTAGAATTATTCGTTGACTTTGAACATGTAAATCTTTATTAAACTCCGGACATGTTTCGACTGGCGATGCCACGGTCGGTACCGAAGGTAATTCAACATGTAATAATTCGCTTTCATCTACCTCAAAAGGTCGCCAAAAAGCCATTATTATAATAAAAATTCACTTACATAAACCAAGTAAAAACACTTATAATACGCACTTCACTGATCAAAACCTAAAACTTAACTGTTTCACATAAATCATGTTCTAAACGAGCATCTGTCTAGACGTAACGTCTTAATTATAATAAAATGACTCCGTCCTCTGCATGCGCCAATATAATATTACCCTTAGTGGAAAAGAGACAAAACGAATCGTCGCTGCAGGTGTCCCTTCACGAGACAGGCAGCTGTTGTTTGCATTATATACCGAAGTTGTCACTAACAAATCTGAATGAAATGTGGGATACTTGCTATGGGGAATCGAGCGAGCCCGGTATAAGCGGCAGGCCTTTGTCTGGCTTTTTATACCACTTAAATCTTAATAATTTAGATTTATGAGACTCAGGTAACTCTGGCAAAACTATACAACGTTTAAAGGCCGTAAAAATCCTGATATAACGACATTTAAGAAATTGAATTCGGTTAAATCCTTCATGATGGTCAAAAAATTATGAGACAAACACGAACAATTTATTTTCAGTAACATAACAATTTTAGAAAAAGTCACTTTAATAAGCGTTGAAAATGTGCTCGTTATTGGCTCTAGACTATAATAAAGACAATTTTTGAATTCAATGCGAAAGTTCTAATAAGACGAAATCCCTACCCCCCACATTATGTGCGAAAATTATGTACGAGAACGGTTGGATATCAAAATTTCCCGGAAAATGGATCGGCCGGCGAGATCTCCAGACATGCCACCTCTTGATTTATTTCTCTAGGGTCGCTTAAGGCGGTAGCTTACAGAACTCCGTCCGATAATATTTAGGAACTTCGGTTACCTAAGAATTTAGGCGACTAATGCTGAAACGTAGGCGGACTAATGCTGAAACGTTTCAGAAAATCCTCGATGGTTCGAAAATAAGCCGTATTTATTGTCCAGCTAACAGTGAAGCACATTTTGAACGCTTGAATTTTCTAGAATGGAGTTTGCCTTTGGCTTCCGTTGCGTTAACATCTCTCGGTCGACTACATAGTTAGATTTCGGGTTAGATCGCCTAGAAGCGGTGAGTAGAGTGTTTTGTGACGGAATACGAAGGGAAGCTCCACGGCCTGTTGAGGGGAGTCTTTACCAAATCCAAGGGGGGTGAGCGATGAGGCCTAAAATCCCTGTTCGTGCTGCGTTTTTTCATCCACACAAGGTGGACATGTGACGGCCATGTCTTGTTGTGGGAGGAGCGTAGGGCGGAAGTGTGGCTTAAAGAAAAGGTCATGCGCAATA
Source organism: Philopedon plagiatum (assembly GCA_963971165.1). Classification (NCBI taxonomy): domain Eukaryota; kingdom Metazoa; phylum Arthropoda; class Insecta; order Coleoptera; family Curculionidae; genus Philopedon; species Philopedon plagiatum. Next base: position 10,824,219 of record OZ020194.1, read on the forward strand.
GACTCTACCAGAGGCGGGAAACTCCATAACCTCAACTGTGCCAAACCGAAAACATTGACGTTTTGTCATTTTTTATCATTGTTATTGTTTGTATTCGGAATCTCCGAGGGTACATACCCGACAAATCGGAGATTCTAAGGGAATTACCACCCAAACTGGGTAACGTGTAAGCCATCCATAAGGGTAGCTAGGGCTCTGGTTAAGCGCCGGACGGGGTGGAGAGCTGGCCAACCTGTCCCATGGACGAGGGCCAATAACAGGTGAAGAAAGAAGAAAGAATTTTCTAGAATTGCCATATTAGTCAAAATGTCAATTCGTGTGTTTTATAAATTTTTGACTATAACTCATTAAGGAATCGACTGAATTTAATTTTTTAAACGTGGTTGTATCATGATTTTACGGTCTTTACAACAATGGATCACAAGGTAAGGGGTGACATTTGAAATTTCATAATAGGGGTAGCTGGGGGTGAAACGTAAAATTTAAAATGTATTGGTTGGCGTTTGACTTTGGCTTCCGTTGCATTAACATCTCTCGGTCGACTACAAAGTTTGATTTCGGGTTAGATCATCTAGTGGCGGTGAGTAGAGTGTTTTGCAACGGAATACAAAGAGAAGCCCCACGGCCTGTTGAGGGGAGTCTGTTCCAAATCCAAGGGAAGTGAGCGATGAAGCCTAAAATCCCTGTTCGTGCTATGTTTTTTTTTCATCCGCACGGGGTAGACATGTGATGCGACGGCCATGTTGTTGTGAGAGGAGCGTAGTGCGGAAATGTGAGAAAAGGTCATGCGCAATAGACTACCAGAGGCAGGAAACTCCATAACCTCAACTGTGCCATACCGACAATATTGACATTGAAAATGTTTTGGTTTTAAATTTTCCCCTTCGATGTCTCAATTGGCGTGTTTTTTATTCAAACCGGATTCACTTCAAATCTACTGCTATTGAATTAACATTTTTGTATATTTTCTTTCAACCTTGCGCAACAGAAATTCGACGGACAACCAATTTTTGCAGGATGCGTTTTTAAGCGAAAGTACAAAACAAAATTTTGATGTTTTTGATGAATTTCTACACATTCTCTAAAGGAGTTGTAAAAAATATAACTCGGTGCGTGTTACATCCGATTCTTCATTTTAAAAAAATAAGTTATCAATTTCCTTAACAGTAGCAAAACGTCGAGAAAACATTACTTGCAAGAAGTGGACAAAATAAAGGATTATCCAACTTTGAGACTACTTGTAGATTGCTGTTTCTATATTCGATGGTTAGAAAGTTTTAGGAAGTTCTCCAAAGACTAGACTAGAAGGATTACACGATTGAAAAACACGAACAAAGATATATTATTATTTTTTATAGGAAATAGCGGAGCAGCAACGTTTAAAAAAAGCAAACTAGTAGTAATGTGCCTTAAATACTGCTTTTAAGGGCCAGGTATTTGGTGTTTTGCGCTGATAGTTTTTCAACATTTTTTCGATACAGCTGATAAAATGATGTAAAAACTTGTTACAACTTTAGAGAGCAGACCTAGCTTAAGAGCAAAGTTCTATTAATTTTTTGATTACGGCACATATATCCGTTTGCCAAGTGTATTTAGAAAAATACGCGATAATGTTAAAATCATTTTTATTTTGTCTATTTCTAGTGGAGGAAGGGTGTGCAGCTGGCTATTCAGAATTAAAGGACACTTTTCTGATAGACTAGGCTACTTTTTAAAATGGTAGCAAGTTTTTACATAGTCTTATTGTTTTTACTGAAAAAATGTTGAAAAATTTGCAAAAAAAGCTAATACCCGGTCCTGAAAGAACGTAACAAATTGTAAAAATTAGTAATTGTCAGTAATTTAAGTTTTATGGGACTACTAAAAATAAAATACCGACAGTGGAAGTAGATAAAATCTCTTTTAATTTACTATTCGACATTGTCTTACCACCGTAAATACCTTTCTTATTACATCACTATTTCATATCAACGAACATTGTAACAAAAATATTTAACATTATATAATCAATTAAATATTTTTATCTACATGAAGGTAATAACACAAATGGAATTAAATTAATTTAGATAAACTTCTTTTTCAGTTCTGTGTGTCTTCAATCGAGTGGAGTAAAAAGACGGACTGGGAGTCATATAAACCGATCTGAAAGTGTGAAGGAGCAGTCTGACAAGGTAATTTTCTTTTTTTAGTTGGTCTTTGTACAGTTTGTACGTCATTGCGTGCAAATCTTTGCGAATAGGGAATATGCATATAATCCAAAAAACCTGAAATATCTTTTTTTTTAATTCTTTACACAAATTAAATAATTATGATGGTTGTTTGTATCCATTTATTTTGGTCTTTATTAACAAAAAAACACAGATTTTGTACTTGCTACTACAAATTTTCATACAAAATTCGATACGATTGGTTGTGATGTCACATGTCATGTAAATAAGTGTTATAATGGTTAGTGCATGGTGAATTCCGGCGCTAGTTTATTTTCTTGGTCATTCTCCAGAGGTTAGGAAATTTCGTGGATAAGAAGTATTACATTTGAATAAAAGAAATGTTTAACAATGACATGGCCGTAATTTGTGCAAGGAAAATCTGATAATTTGCTGAAAGTTGATGCTTGTATGATGGATGGCCGCTTATTTGCCATTAAAATTTCGTTGCGAATACTTATTATTTATTGTAATATAAAGATAAATATAAGCCAAATATGCTTACTTCAATTTCATGATACTGACCCAACCTAAGCAACCATAACACCAACAACAATTACTGTCTGTGCAAATAAGGCAGCTCTCCACATGCTACTTGTCTAAACGCACACCTTTGCTTCCAAAGTTAAGGTGCGTTTTCTATGGAGCGGCTGACGCTCGCGGCTGCCGCACAGCGTCTGACGCCAAGTACTTCTCATGTGACAATTTAATGTATCCGTTTCTTTTCGAGCGTCAGACGCAAGCTTCAACGTCAATGGATTACTGGCGTCAGCCGGCCGCTGAGCGGCAGCCGCGAGCGTCAGCCGCCCCATAGGAAATGCACCTTTAAATTCCACGTCTGATTGGTTGATGTCGTGTAGCGAAGAGGAAAAAATAAATCGTATAGAGTATGTGCCGCTAGGAAATGTGGATGTGTTGCATAACAAACCTGTTCAACTTTAGGTCTTGTAGACTGACATTATGCCACTCTTGAGCATACAATGTTACAAATAATAACAATCAGTTTGGTAAATCAATTGGTATAGGTACAGCCGTACGAGAAAATGCTTACTTGTTTTCGGACTCTCACAGATGTTGTCGATTCATATACGTTTGTATGTAGCACCGTAGCACCCCTAGGTTAAGCTTTACTTTAACATGTAGATTGACCCTTATTGTTGCTTATCTCCTCACGTCACTTGACACTGAGGGCAAATGGCTGCTTTTTAAATTGTAATAAATTATAGCGAGAAGTAAAACATTTTTTTTAAAGTTAAATAATCCTAGTAATTTTCTATAAAATAATATTTTTGGGTTTGTAATGACTTACTTAAACGATTTATGCCACAAAAAATACATGCGTATTCATTATTGGATTACAGCAGCCATTCCCCCTAGCCACGAAATAAGCCACATAATAGCCTTTAAACGTACGAATATTTCTCATAATAATTTTAAATTTTCTGTTAATTCAAGGCTATGATTTTAAAGAAAATTAGGAAGTTATTTAATTTGTTTATGTTTATATATATATATATATATATATATATATATATATATATATATATATATATATATATATATATATATATATATATATATATATATAGAGTGTTTCTAAACGCAAGGTAAATATTTCGGGGAGTGATTCCTCGCAAAATTTTATATAAAAAAGTTTTTATAGAGGTGTTTCCTAAAATGTTTACAGGGTAATCCCAGGTCTTGTAGTCTTTGACCTACCTAAACTGTTTTTCTGGGCGCCACTGACTTGACTTGATAACTTTCTTATATTCCTTACTTCATTTAAAGGTTTCTTCGTCTTTTGCTCTTTTTGGTGTCTTGTTTGGTTTATAAATTGCAATAATCGGAATCTAATAGTTTTTATCTTGACGAATTTCTTATAACCTCGTGTTAAAAGTTCTATATATAACTCTTGGTATATATAGAAGCTAAATATTTTACTCTTATTTACCCAATACATGTGTTCATTGTGTAATTTAAATATTTGTTTATCAACCACAATACGAATATATCTGGTTACGTCATGCATATGTTTCCCATATCAACGTTAAAAAGAATGTTTACTTTAAACTCAATTAGGAGGAAGTCTTGTAAAAAGAGACACACTATTTTTTAAAATTTTTGAACAGATTTAAAAAAGAGCAGTGCCTAACTCCGCCCGCATAATTATTCCAAAAATAGTGATCTCTCAGGTATGTTAATCCTGCACCCCAATTCCGCCCCGAGCGTATTTACTTTATTTTTGCGAGTTTGGGAAAATCCGATTAGAGTATTAAAGTAATAAAATAATATAAATTGTGTTTACTGCATTTAAAGAAGATTACAAAATTATTATATGCATATTCTACTTAATTGTTAAGGAGGAAGGAAGATTGTTTCTTACCAGTACAATCAAAGTGTAAATTTGTAATTTTATATACATTAAAGGTTCCTAATTGATTTGTTTGTTTTATTTCGCATTAAGGATTAGGAGCGGAGTTAGGTAGTTAGATAAGGGAGCGAAAATATTTCGGGGCGGAGATGGGTACTGTCTGTCCTCGTGTACCTGGCGCCGGGCGGAGTTGGGAATCGCCCTTAAAAAATACATTGTCATTAATTTGAATGTAGGTACCAAATTATGTCGACTACCACATTTAGGCTATGTATTAGTTGTTTTTATAACAATTAGTAAGTTTTTTGGGATTATAAATTCTTTATATACAGTATGTCCGTGAATGGGATTTAGAAGAGGACAAATGGACCAAATTTTGTAAGATACTTAAAAATGTCACTCCCAATAAAAGTTTTTGCTTGTAAAATAAATAGGATTCACTTTATGAAAAATTTTATTTTTTATACATAGAAAATACGAAATCGTTATTTTGCGTAAGGGTAAACATACCTTGTTTATCATTTTCTGCCAAAAGAACAAATATGAAATATCTTTTAAATTAAACCCAAAGCTAGAGTACAATATTTCATTAAACAAATTTAAATATTAAAACTAATGAGTTTTATCACGTTTTTTTAACGTCCAACTATTCTCTCTCATACCTTTAACCAGAGTACTAGTTTCTACATCTTAAACAATAATCTCACCAAAAACATTAAAACAGGCCACGTTCTCGTCAGGACTGTGTGTTTTGTTATCTGAAAAAACATCTGAAATGTAAAAATTATGCCAAGTTCCTTGCCTAAACGTTATTAGCAGTGTTTTGATAAGCGCAGAAAAATATTGTGTGAACTGATAAGTTTAGAAGCCAAACTTGGCAAGTTTTCCAGGGTCTCAATATGTGCTCAGTTCTTTAATGAAAACTTACCAAGTTTGGTCTGTAAATTTATCAATTCACACAATATTTTTCTGTGATTATCAAAACACTGCTAATAACGTGTAGGCAAGGAACTTGACATAATTTTTACATTTCAGTTCTTTTTTCAGATAACAAAACACAGTCCTGACGAGAACTTGGCCGGTTTTTTACATGTATGTTATTGTTTAATATGTAGTAACTAGTACTCTGGTTAAAGGTGTGAGAGAGAATAGTTGGGGCTTTAAAAAATAGGAATAGGATAGGAAACTTTTACTATTTAAATTTTTTAATGAAATCTTGTTCTAGCGGCTTAGGGTTTAATTTAAAACACGTTTCATTTTTGTTCTTTTGGTAGAAAATGACAAAAAAGGTGTGTTTACTCTTACGCAAAATAACCTTTTTGTATTTTGTATGCTCCCTGTATAAAAAATTAAATTTTTCATAACGTAATCTTATTTACTTTACAAGCAAAAACTTTTATTAGGAGTGACATTTTTACGTATGTATCTTGCAAAATTTGGTCAATTTGTATGAGGCTCTAGAATTAACAACAGTTTATATCAGAAGAATCGGTATTCTTTTAAATTTTGTAACAAAAGTTTTTACGAGACTCATTTGCTCTTGTTTATATTTGTTTTATGTTACAGAACCGGAAGCAGCAGCGAAGGAACATTAGTGACCCCTCCCATACACACAATACAAGGTGAGTCTTTTTGCACGATAAATAATATGTGTGGTGCGTACATTAAATATGACATAATTTGTATCAATTTTATGCAATCAATTAATTTTGAGCACCCACTAAAGGTCAATGCTTAATTTTTTTTAAGTTGTGATTTTACTGATGATTATCTAAATTGTTTTAATGGGATTGTTAAAGGATATTATATGCTCGAAATTTCAATAGTATGCCCACCAATAGCAAGCTTTGTGGAGGTAAACTGTAGTAAGAATGTGTATTAAAATTTAAACTTTATTACTTTTATTAAGTCGCGAAGCATCTAGGACTGCATCTGCGTTTAATGATGTTAATCTTTTACTGGGTCCCCCAATCTCCCCAACATTGTTCTCCTTATACATACCTGACATGCCTCAAAATTCAAGAATCAAATTAGCCCTCTACGCAAACGACACCGCCATATCAACAACAGGCAAAAGCCCAAGATTCATATCCAGGAAACATCAGGACCATTTAACAAAACTGGAAGGATGGTTCTATCAATGGAAAATAAAATTAAATCCAGACAAGACTCAGGCAGTCTTCTTTACCAGAACGAGACAATCCCTATATGAAAACACCACCATTAGCAACACAGGATTCAATGGCTACCAACAATTAAATACCTGGGACTCCTCTACGGTAGTAGAATGAGCTGGAAGGAACAAGTAAACGCTGCAAAAGCAAAGCCAACGACCTCATCGCTAGACTCTATCCACTCATCAACAGAAACAGCCACCTGTCGCTGAAGAACAAGCTCCTCATATACAAATCAATCATACGCCTAGCACTAACTTACGCCAGCCCAACCTGGGCACACCTGAACAAGATCCGCAGACGCATGACTAGAAATAATCCAAAACAGAATACTAAGAATCATCACAGACGCACCATGGTTTATGAGAAATAACCAAATCCACAGAGACACACAGACCCAGACCTTGCTCCAGTTTATCCAGGAACAATCCAGAAATTTCTTGACACAAGCAGAACACATCCAGAATCCTGCTTTCCAAGACGCGATAAGGCCGCGCCCTCAACCACCAACAAGAACATACCCGCGACCAAACGGCGAACTACAACTGGCCTAGTGAAATAAAAAGACCGACCATTCCGACCAACCAGATTCGTATCAATTACAAGTAGCAAAATTACATCAATGACATCAAATCAGTAAGAGGATCCAGTCCTAACTAATTGCGAAATAATAAAAATTGGTGAATAGAAAGAATAGAGATGTGATAAGAGAACATCTTACCGCACGGCAATGAAAATGACATCTTATTAGGTTGTGTGTCCTCTGTATGTTTAATAATGCTAAATAACCTCCTACGAGGTGATTGAAAAAGTCCCGGAGAATCTCAGCTTGAATCTTGCCACACTGCAATGAAAATGATATCTTATCGCCTGGCATAGCCCCTATTCGGTGTGTTTAAAAATGTTACATAATCTCCTGTTGGGTGATTAAAAAATTCGCCGAGCATCTCTGCTTGCTTCTTGCCGTACAGCAATGAAAAGGACATCTTATTACCTTGGATAGGCGTGTAATCTGTGTGTTTAATGATGTTACATAATCTCCTACTCAGTGATTCAAAAACTCATGGAGCATCTCGGCTTGCATCTTGCCGCACAGCAATGAAAATAAATTATTGCTTTGCATAACCTCCTATTCAATGATGTTAAATAATCTCCTACTGTGTAATTCAAAAAGTCAAATTATTAATTACACATATAAAATAGGGGTTTATGCAATGTAATAAGATGCAAGCTTGCATCTTGCTGCAGGCCAATGAAAATGACATTTTATTATAAGCCCTAGCTTATTATAAATTATAAATATTCTCCTACTGGGTGACTCAAAAAGTCGTGGAGCATCTTAGCTCGTATCTTGCCGCACAGACAATGAAAAGGACATCTTATTGGCTTAGATAAGCTCTTATTCGGTATGTTTACTGATGTTAAATAACTTGCTACTGGATGAGTCAAAAAAAAGACTTAATTTGTATGTATATTTGAAAATACTTTTAAAAAGTAATTTTGGTCGTGAGTATGCCAAAAATAGTTAATTCTAAATTTCGCGTTTCCCTTCGATTTTGCCAAATTTGGCGATTTTTCGCAGGTTTGTACTGTAACATCGGCCACAGTGTCTGCAGTACGTCTATATTTAACATATTCTACGGACAACATCTTTAAAAAAATTAAATGTTTGTATTCTGTTATTACTGTCATAAATATTCTAGACTAAATAAAAATCAAACAGATACGATTTTAGTAACGTCTGTTGTGGTGATCAATATTTTTAGTAGTGGTATTTTTTTATTTAGAAACCAAAATAGCATCAACACTTTAAAAATGAAGTAAATGTTGACATGATGTAATGGTATTTTAAGCTAGAGACTTAACTACTTAGTAACTGTTTTCAAAATTTAAATAATTTTTGGGTAGTGATATAAATGAAATACAAATAAAATCTAAATTAAGATTCCCTGATATTTACCAAATATTAGATGCCATATTTTATTTTAGTGTTTATTGATTTTAAAATTATATATTGCTCTGTTTAAAAAAATACATTGTTGGGTCTGAAATATTGCTATTTGTTGATTTGATTTTAGAAAATTGCTTTAATTGACTTATGGGTTATTCAAACTTTTCAAAATTTAGGATTCGTTTCATTTAGCTTTTTGAATTATTGTAAACGGTAATTTTTGAGTGCACTAACGAAGCTTTTCTTTTTAGCTGTGATGCTGACTTTGATCGACAACAAGCCTTTAATAAAAATACAGATTCTGGAAGTTCGTCAAATTCTAGTATATCAGGCGGTATCAAGTAAGTATATCTTTAGAGGAAACTTTTCAAGTTAAACTGGAATCATAATTTAGCGATTATCTGTAGCCGTGCTTTTACATCACTGGATATTTTCACTTCCGTTTAAAAGCTCCTTGGTCCTTCATTAGTTAATAAATTTGTTCTACAGGGAGTGTTACAAGGCGATATCTCGAAAACGGTTTATAATGTTGTCCTGAAATTTTGGTGAGTTAATAGGAAGAGAATAGGAATTTGTAATTTTAAATGGCACGATGTACTTTTGTTTATAAAATTCGAATCTACTTAAAACTATGTATGTGTACAATTTTTTTTTTTGATTTGCTCTTTCGGTTACGGAATTATAATTTATTAGGTTATAAAATAAAAAGAAATAATTACCATTTAATTTGAACTTACATATCGTCTTATATGCGTGAAAAGTTGTTTGAAATGCCCCCCTTCAACTTCCAAACACTTTCTCACTCTTTTTCTAATTGAATGTCGTACCCGCTGTAACATTTCAGGTGTCACTAATAAGCAGGCAAAGCGGATTCGGTCTTTCTCGCCATCACTTTGTCCTTTATAAAACCCCACAAGAAAAAGTCATGGGGGGTCAGATCCGGGGACCAAGCTGGCAAACCTCTCCGCCCACACTAGTGCAGCTTCTCTGTAGTTATTTCTGTTTCTTCACATTAAAATTCGCTTCCATGTTTAATATATAAGTCCGTAACCGAAAAAGCAAATAAAAAAAACTTGTGCACATAGGTAGTTTTTTACGTAGATTCGAATTTTGTAAACAAAAGTACATCATCCTATTTAAAATTCCAAATTTACCCCCACTCCTCAAAATAAAGAGAAGGGGTAAATGTCAAAAATATGTTTAAATATGTCCCCTCATCTCACTATTAACTCGCCAAAATTTCATGAAAATATTTTAACTTTAAACGACTCACCCTGTATAGTATATCCACGGATTGGGTTGACAAGAGGATAACTGGACAATATTTTTAAAGATACGAAAAGATATCATTCCTTTGGTCCATTTGTCCTTTTGTCAACCATATCCGTGGACATACTGTATACTATTTATATTTCTCAGTGGCAGGCTGTCAGAAAGTCCATCCAACAGTATGGATGTCCATACGGCAACGGTTCGAACACAGTCCGACTCGGACAGTGACATGGACGGGGAGGCCGATCCCTTGAACTGGCAGGAATTGGTTACCGAGGAGGAGTTAAAAAAGCTTAATCCAAATGAGAAGAAAAGACAAGAGGTTATAAATGGTTAGTATTTTTCAAAATAGTATTTGGGAATAAAATCTTTACAAAGCAGTTAATTCTAAAAGTGGGTTCAGATAAAATCAGAACATGTTTTATTTTTCCAGACGCAAAGTTCTTATTGACAAGGCATTATTCTTTCAATAGCGGCGTTCGGTAATTCAATATTTTTCATCGTTTCGATCCATAATTAAATTGCCAAGTCTCTCGATGACACGTGCAAAATATAAAATTTCTAGGTTAAGGCTTATAATACACGAGCGTATAACACGTAACGTGCAGAACGCTGCGTTTTCTCCGCTGGAATGAATATTTTGTATTTAAATTGAAACAAATACACAAGCGTTGAAAACGTTCGTATCCGCGGGTCGAACGCCGGTGTTTGCGTGCTGCACGCGTCGTGGCCGAAACGCCGTCTATGAGATACATTATTTACTATGCACACGGATACACGAGCAGATATTTACGCGGACAAGTATAGACACTCGCGTCTACAGGGACCCCGGAATGTCGGCTGATTGGCTTCTTGACGTTTGAAGCTTTCAGTTTGCGTTGTTAACAAGTTTAGAATCAGCCGCATATTCCAGTGGTTAAAGGATTCGCTTATTGACCCGAAGACGTTGGTTCGATTCCGTGCCCGGACGGAACTTTTTTTTAAATTTTTGTCATTTAAAATACACAAAATTAGGAAATCGGCTCTAAAAGGTGTATTGGAAACGGGTTAGCACTCCTTCCTATATGTGAACTCCTTGTTTTGTCTTTTTTTAAAGGTCCCGAGCAAAAAATTAATCGTGTCTAGGTACCTTAACCTAAAAATTATGTTTTGTTTGAGAAATAATATAATGTCTTCTTGTGGCCATGGACTTGAGAAATACGTTCTCGGACAGGTTTGCTCAGGATCTTTTTTGGTACTTTTTAAAGGTTCCGAGCAAAAAATTAATCGGGTCAAACGTCAAGAAGCCAATCAGCCGAAATTCAGGGTTCCCTGTAGACGCGACTCCGATTTGCGAAACTTCAACCACGCCAAAGATATACACGTGTATTTAAAAGCCGGCGGGGCGGAGCGTCCGGCACGCGGCGTTTTGTACGCTCGTGTATTCCTGGCCTAAGTTGTTGAGAAATTGCGCCAATACTATTGGAACACCCTTTATAAAATCTAAAAAAATCACGCAATTTTATATTAATTAACCTTTGTCGTTGATTCCAGAATTGTTCCTCACCGAGGCCTCGCACGTTCGGATGTTGAAGGTTCTGTACAAATTGTTTTATAAAAGTTTACAATCGAGCGGGATGTTAAAGCCGGACGAAATGAAACTCCTATTTCCAAACATAAAAGAGCTGTTGGACATTCACACGGAGATAAATAAAGAAATGAGGCGGATACGGAAAGAGGACCCTCTAGTCAGGCAAATAGGCGACGTTTTACTAGCCACGTTTACTGGTAAGTAATGAAAATTTTTATTAATTTAAGGGGGGACACATCATCCGATGGTTATTTTTCATAATGTGAAAATCGAAAAGTTAAAATATTGCATTGCTTCCCTTTTTCAGTATTTTGCATATTTATTCCCAGCTCATTATAGGAAAGAGGTCTAAAAAAACTATAAAATATATGACCAATTGTACAAATTGTGGTTACGCTAGTCAAACATCTTTATTCTTTTCCAGGTCCTCAGGGTGAACTCCTTCAAAAGGCATCGGCCACGTTCTGTGAACGGCAGCAACTCGCTCTCGAATTCATCAAAAAGAGACGAGAGCGGGACAACAAGTTCGAGTCTCTGTTAAACGAGAGCGAGAAGAAAAGACAATGTCGGAGGCTGCAGCTACAAGGTAAACATATAAATATTTTATTCAGTTGTGTTTAGTATAAAATAGTTTGCAGTCTGCGAGTATAAAAATTTCAAAGTGGTTCTGACGTTTGCTTGAAAATTAGAATTATTGCTGTTCTTTTGCAGCTTTGTGATCCAAGAAGTTTGTGCAACAAATAAGATTTTTTTTTATTAGTGAGTATCGCAGTTTTGAAAAGTTTATATATACCGAAAAAGTTAACCATTATTAGAAAATTGAAAATCGCTCTTGAATAATGTTCCCTTATTTTAAAAAAACATGGCAAAGTTTTATTAGGAAAAATTGTTTGGAATGAAGAGATGCTCAGATATAAAATCACAAGCTTCTGTCTAAATTAAAAATAAACGCACAATTTTTTGAGTAATCCCCATATAATTCAATTTTTTAAAAATCTATTTAAGATTCCTTAAATTACTTTAAAATTTAATAAAATAGGCCTAGGAATTGGAAAAATAATTGTAAATCTGTAATCAGATGTATTTAATTGTGGTAATTTGTACCCAAACGGCAAAGAGTAACGAGGTCTCGACATCGCCATAGCCATGCTAAACGTGAATGTATCCGATAAGCAGCCCGCCGTGATACCAGTGCTTGCTGCTGCGAAACTGACAATAGTCTCTCTGCCGCATGCCGGCCTGTCGTCGACGTCGTCCGTCGCTTTGTAATTCCAGCCCTGGAATTACCTACTTTTGCAAGGTTTTACTGATAACGTTAATAATTCTGTTTTTAGGCATGCCTCAACTTCTCGTTAATACTTATATTTCGGTAATGCCATTTAAAAAAAACATTTTTTGCAAACTTGAACCACAGTGTATACGATCAACAAAAGTAGTCAGCAAACATTTTTTGCAGCCGCCCAAAATTATGTAATAATGTCAAGAATATTCAAATTTTAGTGATTATTTCACTCATGTGTTAAAAGTCCCGTAAGATGAGTGACGTTTTTTAAAATTACAGCGATAATTTTTTTACGTCAATTAAAAAAAATTACACCGAAAATTTTATACCAGTTGTTTTAAGCCAATCAGATGCCTTGTTTTTGACAGGTTGCTATGGCAACAACCCGAATTTTTCGGAAATTTTTTCGGTCACGTGACCTAGTTGAAAAATTAATAAGTGATAATTTCCCTGGCTTGACAGCTGTCACGTGCAGATGGTCTCCAACTTTGTATTTCCGTTCTTCACAAAAGGCCAAAAATTGTTTCCATATTGTTCAGTTCTTATCACTTCTTGACTGTCTTTTCCGAAACGCGACATTTTATTTTTGTACTCAACTCAATCACAAACAAAATTTTACTAGACACGCCTTTGAAACGTCAAAGTGTCAAAAAAGTAATTAAATAGCCACCTTATATTAAAACACCAAACCTCAAAGCAAAATAAACGCTTGCCAAATTGTCAAAATTTGTATTTTTTTTTTGAAATAATTTTAGGTATAAAATTTTCGTACCGAATCTCCCGCAAGCTTGAATTAATCTCCGAAAATTTTTTCTCTGTTGCGAATTTTTATAAGAAAATTTTTCAAAAAATTCGCACCTCGAAAAAATTTTCGGAAATAATTCAAGCTCTAGGGAGATTATAAGTGATAATTTTTTCCTGTCATTTTCTTGGTTGTCATATTAATTTGTGTTTTAATTCGTGAAATAATCCCCTAAATATCACTCGAGCTTTAAAATGACTGATAATTTTTCACTCTTACGTGTTTTCTTTGCAAATTTCACTCGTCCTGCGGACTCGTGAAATTATAGCAAACACGCAATCGTGAAAAATTATCGGTAATTTTTAAGCTCTCGTGGTATTATCCCCGATAACATGTTGGAAAAAAGTTACCTCTTATCGATCGACTATTGATGACACAAATTAAGAACGTGGCGTCCTCTTCAGCTGATTTGCTAACTACTATAACGGAGAATGTTTTTGTTTCGTCTTTGTCTTCATTATCGGGTTATTTGACACATTTGTCAATTTTGTCGTCTAGTGAGCCCTTCTTCCCCGTTAAAAATCAGCTGATTGCAGCTAATTTGAGTCGCTAATAACTGTCACACTGTCTTGTCTGTCAACCCGACAACCTCTTTACAAAAGAGAAATCACTTTTCTCCAAATAAAATAATATACTGTTTTGTACAAGGCTTTTGCAAATTATTTTGCAAAAGCCTTATGTACTTGAATTTGCAAAAGCCTTTACACTTGAATTTTTTACAGGTATCGTACCTGCAGAAATGCAGAGACTAACGAGGTATCCTCTGTTGCTCGAGCGACTTATCAAAAGTGTCGAAGCAGCTGACAAGACATGCAGTGAGTACAAAGAAGAATTAGTCAAACTTAGGTGAGTTCCAGAAATGAACAAAAGTTTAAAATTACCAGCCAGTATCACTATCGCTAAGTTGTGTTTAAATTGACAAGCGTAAGAATAAGACAACTACGTTTTGTACTGTTTTGTAAATTAAATATACAGGGTGAAAGGGATAAGAGTGCAAATATTTTACTATGTAAAAATAGAGGTTTAAGGGAACAAAAAATTCCTAATAATAAGGGGATCTGTCTTTTATAGGTTTTGAGCTATTGTGGTATCCAAGGTTTATAAACTTCTGACAATATGGCAATATCGCACGCTACCGCTGTCCAAAACCAGCAGCTCTTTTTCGGCTAACTTAATTTTAACCCTTTGTTTTCGTTCGTTTTAGGATATCTATAACAACGCTTAAAAATTAAATTGAAATCTTTATAAAAAAAAATGCCAGCAAACTAGATACTAAATTATGTTTAAAAATGTTGCTTACTATTCTGAAATTTGGATACAGTAAACGTTCAAAGTGACTACCGTGACTGTCCACACACACGACACCTCCGCAGCCAATTTTCATGAATTCGTTCCATAAGGCCTGGTGTTTGTCTTATCTGCCCAAAAGCTGCAAAAATACGCTGACGAAGATCATTTTCATGGGCAATTGGTACACCAAAATAAACTAAATTCTTTACGTGACCCCATAAATAGAAATCCAAAGGATTGAGATCTGGGGACCTTGCTGGCCAGCGTCTTGGACCATTTCTACCAATTCACGGATGACCAAATGTTTCATTTAAATGTTGTGTTACCGCGTAGCTTATATGCGAAGGAGCTCCGTCGTGCAAGTACCACTTAACCAAGCGCCTGTCCAAGGGCATGTCTTCTAAAAGTCCTGGTAACTCCTTTAGAAAATTTAGATAAGCATTACCCGTCAAGCGGGCTGATAACATAAAAGGCCCTATTAAACAGTGTCCAATAATTCCTGCCCAGATTTTTACAGAAAATTGTTGTTGAAAACCCCCTTGTCTTATTTCGTGCGGATTTTCTTCAGCCCAAACGTGAGTAATGTGAAAATGAAAGATTCCGTTCCGGGTAAAACAAGCTTCATCAGTAGCTAGCACATTTGCGAATTGCGACGAAATTCGCCCTATTATATCGGTCTTGGTGGAGAAACCATTCACAAAAATTTTGTCTTGGCGGGTAATCATTGGGCGACATAGCTTGCACCCGTCGGACATGATATGGGTACAACTGGTTTTCCCATAGCGTTATCTCAACTAGCTACTGAGACCATCCAACTTGTCTTGCAATGGCCCTGGTATTTACACCTGGATCTAGTAGTTCTAGGATGGCCAATATGTTCTCCTCGGCTTGGACAATAACTTGTCGTTGATGGCCTCTGTTTTCAGCATGGGGAACAACACTGCCGGCATCTAAGACGTTGAGAAACCTTTACAAACGTTCTTGGGTTCGGCTGTCGTCTATTTGGAATCGTTCGCTGTACAAACGTGCTGCCACAGCAGAATTTCCTCGAGCTTCACCATAAATTAATAACATGTCGTGATAGTCCCGCACTGTAAACATTTTTTAAATTTAAATTACATCACACCCGTACGATCACGCAGACTTTTCTTACCTACCGGCATCGCGCAAGCACCGACTAACGACCGACTTGGACTGACGAGGTAATTTTTTAATACGGCACAGGTTTCCACAGGCTGATTTTTAAACGGCGCGACGTTGTCAAGATGTTTTGCGTGAAACAATTTACTTTAAAGTGATTTTATTTTTCCTAATAATTATGGGGTGCAATTCAATTTTTTTTTGGTATTTTGCTGAGGGCAATAATTGTACCTCCAACACCAAACAAAATTCATAATTATTTTCGTGGTACTTTAACTGAAAACCTTCAACGAAGATTAAAAGTTTAAAAATACAATTTTAGGGTAAACGGTTGGTTTTCGACCCCTTGTATATAAGACTTTTTTCTTTTACTCTGATCATACTTTCACCCCTTAAAATTATTGCACTCATACTCATACCCCTTTCACCCTGAATAATGAATTCATTTGTGAGCTTTTCGCAAATTTATAAAGAAGAGGGTAAGATCGCAGAAATAATATAAAAACTCATGTTTTTAATGACGACTTATTAACAATGACCGGACAAAAAGTTGTCGAAACTTAACTGATCAACTAGAACATATAAATTTAAACCACTTAAATCGTTTTAGTGAACCAGGGGATAAAGTTTTATTGTAGTCGAGTACATAAAAGTTAATGACTAATTTTTATGATTTACATAATTCATAAATTTACACTCTCTTTTCAGGCAAGCGCATCACCATTCCAAGGAGATCCTTGGATACGTGAATGAGGCGGCTAAACTAGCGCATAATAGACATCGACTGGAGGAGATTAAGCGGCATCTAGATATTTCAAATTTCCGTACTAGTGATCACCCTATAGTCTATGACTTTAAAAATATTGACCTCACGAGGTAAGACTACTTGCTATCCAAAAGTTTGTGAATTAACTAATATTTATAAACTATATAAGTAGTAGTAAAGTGATTCACTCTTGAAGAAATTTATAAATCAAGTAAAAACATTAAAAAGGTATTGCAAAAATTAGCATTAGCATTTTATGGTATATTCACGATACGACGAAAAATTTTCAAAAGCACATTTTTACTGACACATTTTAAATGACAAGCCAATAAAAATTAAAAATCTTGAAAAAAATTAAAAATTGAGTACCTTTATTTCTCTTATTATAAAAGTTGTTCAAAATGACCACCATGAACTTCTTGGCAGTAATTAAGTCGGTTTTGGAACTCTGTCAAGAAGTAACACCTACCATTGTCTAAAATGTGAGAAGAGAGTTCCAAAATCGAAACGAAAAAACAAATGTGCTGTTTTTATAATTTTTAATAAAAAACAGCTGACAACAAAATATTTTTGAAATTCGATTGTTCATTGAGAAAGAGATTTTTTGGAAATTCTTTTTCGATCATGATAAATTTAATATTTAACTGTAATTTCTGCATTAGAAGAAGTTTTAAAAATCGAACTTTGTACAGTGCTTACTGTACTATTTGGGGTACCAATAGTCTGGCAGAAAATTTTATTTAAAAGGCAGTGAATTAAAATGGATTAGAGATTAGAATTATATTTATATACTCTTACATCTTCCGCCTTTTTCAGAAAACTTTCAGACTCTTGTATGGTGCTGTATTAGGGTGCTTCGTTTTAGACGACTATTTTTTTTCTTGGTCCATTGACGGAATAATGTTATAAACATATAAAAAAATATTCTCACCAAAGATGAGCTTTTAATTTTAATTTTAAGTACTCGCTGAATGAATTTAAAAATTTTCCATTTAATTAACACGAAAATTTTAATTTTTCTTTTCAATTATCTATAGCTTTGCGACATTTCATGATATTTAATTGGCAATAGGTGGAAATTACAGAGGAATATTTCCTCTTTAAAAATGCCTGTAGCTAATTTATGTTTTGTAACCGACCTCACCAGTAAAAAATCTTGAAGCCAATTTTGTCTCGAATTTCATGTTTTTTTTTTATTTTTCTCGTAAACCACTAACTTTACAAAAAATTGTTTTTTATAGGTAATTTAATTTCCTACAAAAAAAGTTATGTAAGCCATAACCGAGGAGCTAGTAGTTTTCGAGATAAATCCAATTGAACATCTCAAAATTTGAAAAATCGCTGTTTTATCCAAGATTTTAGTACTTTTTAATGAAATCATTGCTGAAAAAATATATAATATATAAGAATGAAATATACAAATATATATTACACATTGGTAAGTAATCACCAAAAATATTTCGGGTAATATGAAGCCATTTCTTATTCAGCCATAATATTATTAAAAGTAGGTATTGAAATCTAGCAGAGTACTTAAAATTAAAATTAAGAGCTCATCTTTGGTGAGAATTTTTTTTTATATGTTTATAACATTAGTCCGTCAATGGACCAAGAAAAAAAAATAGTCGTCTAAAACGAAGCACCCTAGTGCTGTATACAGCTTGTTAAGCGTAAAAATAGATATCTTAGTCCCATTTTAAGAAAATACATGTATTAGCAGCACAAAAGGCATGAATATGAGCAGTTATTATATAATATATTTTTGAAAAATTACATTTTCAAGAAAGCGTCTTTCGAAAAAAATATTTTGGGAAACAAGAATTCGAAAAGATATTTTTAAAAAGTTCTGTTAGATTTACGTTACACAAACTTATGGTTTAGCAACTTTAGCGCCTTTTAACTCTATTATGCTTTTAACGAGGTTTTTAATACAAACTTACTAGTTGCATTCATAAAAACCAGCATTTTGGATTTTCTTCATTTTAAAAAATTCCTTTTTTATGGGTTTTACATGTTGTGTATTTTCAGGTATAAACTTATCTTAGAAGGCAGCCTTTCACTGCGGAGGCCTAACAAAGCACCCGTCCCAGTACACGTCTTACTTTTAGAAGAAATGGTAGTGATACTGCAAAAGGAGAGCGAAAAGTTTATATTAAAATTTTTTCAGTCTGGTTCTCCGACACAGCAGGCACCTCTTTCACCTATAATCAAAATGAGCACGTTGCTGGTTCGAGAGAATGCTGTTTGTAAGTTACGCATTTCAGTTTTATTGTAGTATTTGTTTTTTTCTTGTTGTTAAGGAACCCTTTAGTGTCCGTTACATATACTCTTTAATAGATGTAGTTAATATCACAACCAATAAATGGTATTACTCAAAATGAATATAACTGTCTTTTTTCAGGTAAAAATGCTCTTTTCCTTGTAAATACCTCCACAACCAGTAGCCAAATGTATGATCTGCAAGCAGAGGATGAGGCGAAACGAGAAACGTAAGTTTTTAATTATTTTACTTCTTATATGTTTGCCAATAACTTAAAAAATACAGTGGTCTAATGGTTGATAATATATGATATGATACGTGAACGTGATTATATTTCTTTTTTCTAATTTTGACATATAAAGTGACTTTTCAAGACCGATGACAGTTTTGAAACATCTTACTTTTAACTAGTGATAAAAAGTAAAATATTTCCTAACTGGTGATGAAATATTAATTTCATAACTAGTTATGAAAAATGAAACGAAAATATAAAGATTTTGTATTTCTCTCTTGACTTCTCGGGTACTACAGAAGATAAAGCGTTTTGAGCTGCCTCTTAAATATCACTTGGGGTCTCGGAATCGGACATTTTCAATATTTTGAAAAGAAAAAAAAATGATTTACAAATAAAACTTCAAAACGACATCAAGATGACCTAGACAACTAGATGAAATAAAAATTTCTTTGCCTGATGGCTACTTAGATGTTTTACAATAATTCAAATTAATAATTTTATTTACATATTTTCGTCAATTTACAAAAAAAGATCTTGTATGTAACAACTTAGGGAATGCAATTTTGTTTAACTGGTATAATTTATTAAATAAACATTACACTCGTTAAACAAAGTATAGCATTTCCTAACTGGTTACATATTTATGTACAGGGTCTTTGATTATATTTACGTGGCTATGTGGAGCCGTTATTTTTGAAGATAGAAAAAAATGATTTATATAAAAATTGTAGTTTTTTTTCCATATTATCTTTTGAAATTATCAGTAGAAAAATATCGCATTAAAAAAATGGAAAAATACAGGCAACTTCAATTTTTTTAAATGGAACACCCTGTATATTATGCGCTACAACGAAAGATCTTCTTTTTCTGATTTCAAATATATATGTTGATGATATTTGGGTGAACCATTTTTGAGATATTTTAGCTTAAACTATAAATAAATTGAAAAAAAAATTCATATTGGTATCAAGAAAGCCATGGAAACAATCAAATTGTAGAAAATAACTAAACTATAAATTTATAAAACATAACAATTTTATTGTTTCCATGGCTTTCTTGATACCAATATGATTTTTTTTTTCAATTTATTTATAGTTTAAGCTAAAATATCTCAAAAATGGTTCACCCAAATATCATCAACATATATATTTGAAATCAGAAAAAAAAGATCTTTCGTTGTAGAGCATAATATACAGGGTGTTCCATTTAAAAAAATTGAAGTTGTCTATATTTTTTAATTTTTTTAATGCGATATTTTTTTACTGATAACTTCAAAAGATAATATGGAAAAAAACTACAATTTTTATATAAAACATTTTTTTCTATCTTCAAAAATAAAGGCTCCAGATAGCCACGTAAATATAATCAAAGACCCTGTAAATAGCCATTTTGTATATATTGCAGATATAAAAAATTTTAAAATGTATTAAAACTAGTATTTCTAGACCACTTACTTTTCTTATAAATAATATTTTTAAAACAAGTATATATCCAGAGGCTTTCAAAATTGGTGTAATAAAACCTATTTTTAAAAGTGGAGATCCATGTAAAATTACTAATTATAGACCGATAACATTAATATCTTCATTAGCTAAAGTTTTTGAAAAAAATTTGAAAATAAGAATTGATAATTATTTTAAAAAATTAAATTTTATTTCTGAAAAACAATTTGGTTTTCAAAAAAATAAGTCAATTCATGCTATCAAGTCGTGCTATTTGCTACTTAACAGAAAAAATATATGATACATTCGATAATAAAAATCCTTGTATTTGTATTTTTCTGGATTTAGCAAAAGCTTTCGATACTGGTAGCCATAATTTACTCACTAAAAAATTAGAAAATATTGGATTTAGAGGAATACCATTAGAGTTGATAACAAACTATCTAAAAGATAGGCCAAATCATGTTATGATAGATAAAGAAGAGTTATTCAAAAGTATTTAAATACGGTGATCCCCAAGGAACAATTTTAGGACCTTTATTTTTTAATATTTACATTGATGATTTATTTAGTATAAATTGTGATGGAGAAATTCATAGTTTTGCAGACGATACTGTTATTTTTTTATAGTGATACAAATTGGAACAACATACATAACAAAATTACAAAAGATTTTAAAATAGTTAAAAATTGGTTTGATCTTGGTTTGATAATAACAATTAATTTTGACAAAACAAATTATATTACTTTTAGTCTAAATCAAAATAATAACACCTCAAATGTGGATAGTATTAAGGTGCATTTCCTATGGGGCGGCTGACGCTCGCGGCTGCCGCTCAGCGGCCGGCTGACGCCAGTAATCCATTGACGTTGAAGCTTGCGTCTGACGCTCGAAAAGAAACGGATACATTAAATTGTCACATGAGCAGTACTAGGCGTTAGACGCTGTGCGACAGCCGCGAGCGTCAGCCGCTCCATAGGAAACGCACCTTTAAAATAGACGATGATATTCAAATTTTAAAAGCTAACAGTGTTAAATACTGGGAATAATTTTTGACAGTAAATTAAATTGGGATTTACATGTAGATTACTTATTTAAAAAATTAAGAAGTTTGCTACCAATATTCAAAAATGTTAAAACCTTTTTGGATATAAAACACTTAGAAACATTGTATTATGCCTTAGTTAAAACTCATTTGAATTATGGGATTTTAGGTTGGGAAGGAATAAGTAGAATTTTAGTGAAAAAAATAGAAGTATTACAAAAAAAGATTTCTAAAAATTATGTTTAATAAAGACTATTTTTACCCTTCAAAGGAATTATATTCAGAAACAAAAAAAAAATGAACGTTAGGCAAATATATATTTATAATATTTTAGTATACGTTTATAAAAATAAAAGTCTAATACAATTTAAAAAACAACCATGACACGCGTCATAAAAATGAAATTTCCATTAAACCAAAAATACATAAGTTTATAGCACAAAAGAATTATTAATATTTATGTTTTTATTTAAACGATTACACTGGTCAACACAAGTCTTGTTTCCTTTATTTTTTTTTCTGTTATTGGATATTTCTATGGCCCTGACTATGAAAAAAATACTGGGAGATTGCTAACAGCTTTACTTTTTGAAATATAGTTTTATTATTTTGACAAAAAATACAGAAAATTACTACATTATGTTACCAAAATTTCTATTGAACATTATGAAATGATCTTTTATAAGATTTCCTTGAACGAACGACTTTAGGTAGATCTCGTTGCAAACTCCAGCAGTAGTCTGCCATCATATGTGAGTCCCACCGCCCCTGATAGCGCTCTTCCATTGTCCGAAGATCCTGATGGAATCGTTCACCCTGCTCCTCACTAAAATCACCCAGATTTTGTGGAAATCGATCTAAATGCGAGTGCAGGAAGTGGATTTTTATGCTCATGTTGCACCCTAGCTCTTGCAAGTTCAATAGCATGGATTCAACAAGCTCGACGTGGTCGTCAGATTTCTTTTTGCCTAGGAAATTACTCGTAACCAAAACAAATGAACTCCAAGCTTTGGATTCGACTTCAGTCATTGATTTGACAAAATTAGGATCTTTCACGAGTTGCCTAATCTGTGGCCCATCAAAAATACCAGCTTTCAATTTTTCTGTACTTAATCCTGGAAACTTGCGTGAAAGAAAATTGAAACATTCGCCACTTTTATCAAGCGCCTTCACAAACTGTTTCATTATGCCGAGTTTAATATGAAGTGGTGATGCGGTCTCGGCTAACTAAAGGCATGTTTATAACATTTTTGGTACCAACTGTTAGCTCTTCCCGCACCAAACTTTTGTGACCAATGGTGTTATTTGTCACGACTGTCCCAGAGACACATGAAACAAGGGAACTTCGTGTATCCCCCTTGTTGACCTAAAAGAAAGTTAACCATTTTCAGATCAAAACAAATGACCCATTTGTGTTCTTGATACTTAATTTTTTCCATAACCTTAGAAACATTTGCGTATTCTTCTTTTAAAGTCACCGAATGCGAAGCAACTGTTGTTAAGAAACCGAAGGTTCCACACGCATTGAACTTATAGTGACTACATACATATGTAAATTAGAAATAAAGTTTTGTTTTTAAGTTTGCATATTTGTTCAACATTTAATACGTGAGATCCTAGCCATATTGCACAATAAAATTACAACAGTGTCCAATAAAAAACGGAAATGTAAGTAAAAATAGTAAATAAGGGTAGTTAGCTGTAACTCAAAAACAAAAGCTGTTAGAGAAAAATTGTTGCCATATTTAAAAAATACGCGTCAATTTGAGATAGAAACAAAAAAAATATCACAGGAAACAAACAATTTTTGTTTTTTTGTTGACCAGTGTTATTTACCAGTAAATGTTAAAAGAATTATATCATTAAAAAAATATAAAATTGAAATAAAAGCTTGGATATTAACATCAAACGATTTAAAGAAATTTTTGGAATTACTTTGATATTATTTTGTATAATATAAAAATTATTTATTTATTTTTCTCTAAGGATCTCGCTTGCCCTAAAAAAGAAATTGATGTATGTATTTGAATATATATATTTTTGAATTGAATAATTTATATAAGTAAATAATGTAATGTTAAATATAAGATTTGCTCCCAACACGTACGTCTTCGGGGGTTTTATCAAGTTTATTTATAATATACATATATATATATATATATATATATATATATATATATATATATATATATATATATATATATATATATATATATATATTATAACATATTTAAATTGTGATTAATTTAAATAAACTTTATTATTATTTAAAAAATAGATAGAAATAGAACAATATTCGCAAATCGCGAATATTGTTCTACATCGCAGAAAATTTCTTTTGTTCTACATAATTGTTTGAGTTTATCACATTCAGATTTTAATGTGAAATGCGCCAATTTTGCAATTCGCATTTATATGAAACAATACTTCTGGGGATTAGCGTTGGAATATCTGATTAATTGTTTGAAATACTGTTACCCCTGTCTGATTTTTGTTTATTTAAGTGCTCTGCTGCCTAGGCAACAATACAAACATGCGTGCATATGGGTTGCGGATCGTTTTGTTATCAATATTAACTTTCTAGAAGTTAGTTTTAAGTAATAATGTAGTTTATTTTTGCAACCTAGGATGCTCTTCGTCGATCCGTTGTTTATAATTAATATTTTGCTCAGTTTTGTCTAGTGTGTGCTTTGATTATAGTGTTTTTTAAATTAGCCTTAATAGTGTTGAAAATTAAATAAAATTTAACACTAATAATATTTGCGTATTATGTAACGTTTGCGCAAGAGAGCGATTTAGATGCATCTCGACTGTAGAAAAACTCATTTAGGGGATATTTTTTTCAAAAATATCGGTGTTACGATAATTGTCTTGACAAAAGGGCGAATAACAACTTTCTGAACGTGCTGCGTAAAACTGAATAATGTTTTTTTTTTGACAAAAATTGGTTATAATTTTAAAATACTGTGTAGGTGGGCCCAGTTAGTGTTTTTCGTTTTGATTTTTAACCTTCGTTTTAGCGGAAAGTTTAAGCTCATCTCATTAATAACGTAATATAGGGTAGGTCATAATTCTTTGTGTTGTCGGTGTAACATAGCTTGTTTCATTCTGGTTACAATTTCAACCGATTTCACGAGTGGTCCATATTTTCCTATATTAAGCAAAAAAAATTCCAATTAAAGTACACATTTTTGGTAAAATGCATCTTTGGAATTAAACATACTTTTGATTATTTTCGATTTTCACTAAAACTGATAAAAAAATGAGATGCTCCGATAATATTTAAGTTTGGCAATGCCGCTGCTGGATCGTTTGTTTTCCCTTAATAATATTAGAGTCTATAACGTCAGGCTCTTCAAATGCGTCGGATAAGGGCCGGTATTTGGACATTTTTTAAAATAAAAAAATGCGTTTTGAGGGAAACAAAGTATTGGGTATGTCTGTAGACTGCCCCAGGAGTCACCCGTCCAATACATGCAGTGAATTTCACAATACCCTGTATTAACTTTTAAAAAATTTATAGCAGAAGAAACTTTTTTTTCAGTTTTGTTTACTAATGAAAATTGTCTACAATTAACGAAAAAAGAACACGCTAGGAAAACCTCTCTTATAATTTAGAAGCATGTTTTAAGGGTAATTTCTTAAAAAATAAACTTCAAATTTTAAAAATAAATTGTATATAATAGAATTACATATTTCTGCCAGTTTGTTTTAAAATTTATTAAACACAAATAAATTTTTGGCGCAGTTCCGGTATGCTTGTAGCACATGTGTATTTTATCCTAATATTAATATGTAAGTTTTAAAGAAAAGTATAAACGTGATGTAGGCACTGCATTTTTAATTTTTAATCGACGAGAATATTATCGATCGATGTTTCCAAAATTCGCATGTTGTTCTTTATTTTTAACCTTTGGTATAGTTGAAAAATTAACATAAATATTTTGCGTTACTGACAGACTCTGGCCAGATTACCCTTTAACGAACTGATTTAGTGCTTTTCAAAATAAATAGTTGCCTTAAATATTCAGATTTTGGGAAATTACCTTGCTGCGATCGGTGATCATTATTAATGCGAGTTAGTCCTGTGAATATGACAAATAAAAAAAAACGCCCTCAAAGTATGCCGTGGAATCAACCACGCATGTCTTGAATTATATTACTCTTGGTAGGTAAAAGGTATAGGTGAATGAAAAATAGAACTGTGAAGTTCTGACGCTTTTATTTTTAAGAAAATTAAATAAAGTAATCACGGCAAAACAAAAAGCTTTTATGATCGAAAGTTACTTTAGAAATGGTAAAAGGTTTGATGGCCAGTGGGTTTATTCAACACGGGACGCTATTCAGGATTTTCAAATAGAATTTCCACACATTGTCATTGATTTCGACCAGTTTCGACACGTTCTGACTAGATCTTAAGGTGCGTCTAAACGGGCAATGTTTTTCTGCAATATATGACTGCAATATTATCCAACTATAGCCCGGCAATATGTACATCACCATCGTTGCAGAAATATATCTGGAAATGTATATCTGGGCAATATTTCCGCAACGGCTGACGAAATTGTTCTTGTGGCAGCGGCATTTATTGTCCTAAACAAAAATAAAAAAAGACAAGAATGTGGATTCGACCGTACTTCAATAGGCGTGACACCTTAGATAATTTAAGTCAAGAATTAATCCTTGATAAACATTTGTTCAGGAACTTTACAAGAATGTCAAAAAGTGGCTTCGAGTTTCTGTTAAATAAAATAGGACAGTACACAGTACAGGATGTAAATGTATTTCATTAATGAAGTCAATAATGTTTTCATTTGACCATGTATTCATTTTTCTCAAAACAAAAAAATAAAACAAAAAGGTAACTTCCAAATTCTGCACGTGATAAACAACAACACACGTCAAAAAAGAATGCACATATGTCGTAAAAGGAGACAAAAATAGAGAAGGCTCGGCAATATTGCAAGTATTTTCGATTGCGGAGCGATCGACCGGCAACACATTAAAAATACTAAACATGTTTGGCTATATTACTGGGCAATCCGAAATATATTGCAAAATATTTCTACATATGGCTGGCAGTGTTTCCGGCAACTTCCAGCTACACTATTGCAGCAACACATTGCCGTAAAAATGTTGCCCGTTTAGACGCACCTTAGGGAAACAGAAATTGTGAATAGAAAGGAAGGCAGTGGGAGACCCAAAGGTCGCACTGCACAAAAAGTAGAAGAATTGAGGCAAATTGTTAATGAATACCCACAAACCCCTATTCGGCGTTTAAGCCAGCAAGTAAATGTATCATACGGACCTGCAATACAATCCTGAAATGTGACCTGCATATGCACGCTTATCGTCTAAGCTCAGTCCAAGAATTGTTACCAAACGAAAAACCGCAGCGAATGCAATTTTCAGAGTGGTTTATGGGTAATTTGCATAATAATGAAAACTTATTTGATAAACCGTTTTTACTGACGAGGCATGGTTTTACATCTCTGGTTATGTAAATTCTCAACAAATGACAATGCGGAGTTCTGAAAACCTACATTTCTTTATAGAGAAGCCTCTACATTCACAGAAAGTTGGCGTGTGGGCGGCCATATCGAAAAGAAGGTTAATTGGACTCTCAACCGTAACGAAATTTTAGAAAATTTTGTAAACGCATTAGACGATGAAGATATGTGACAAGGCTACTTCCAGCAGGACGGCGCACCAATTCACGTAACTCTAAATAAATTAAATTTTTTGTAAGAATTCGAAGATCGAATCATTAGTCGTAATATACCAGTTAGGCGGCCACCACGGCCCTTCGATCTTACGCCGTGGGACTGTTTTTATGGCCACACATTAAAAACTCGGTCTTTAAAGCCCCTTGTGAAAATTTAGAAGACCTACGGGCTAGAATTACAAATAAATTTCAGGAGATTAGCAACTCCCCCCAAGTGCTTACCAATGTTTTTGATGCTGTAAAAAGAATAATGAGAACGTTTGGAAGTAGAAGGTGGGCACGTCTCTCATTTAGTTTAAATTGATGCTTTTTAGGTTCTTTGTTGTATATATATTTTTTTTAATTCTGTATTTTGCAATGATGATGACAATAATGCAATGTTCTTAAAAATAAAAACTTCAGAACTTGACAGTTATTTTTCGCTCACCTCCTTTTACCTGTGTTACCTTTCAAGAGTAATAATTCAAGACATTCATGATTGATTCCACGGCATACTTTGAGGACTTTTTTTTTCGATCTTGCGTTGTTTTAAATGTGTTACTTTCCTCTATTACATAGTTATTTCCCATAGAACAGCAAGAAACGTGTCACATGCATTTCTACACTGGCTAACTACAGAAGCTGAAAAGATCCACTTCCGAATTCACTTTCGCTAAAACTTGACAAGGCTTTAAACTGACAGTTGTAAAAATAAGACAACTAAGTTTTGTACTTTGAATTTATTTTTGAGTCTTTTTGCAAATTTATAAGTATGCATTTACACAGTAATAGGACCAAGTTAACTTGAACAAGTTCCAAGGTAAAAATCTTTTGGAAACAAACCTGAGCAAATCGCTGGAACACAAGACTAACCCATACGTTTTAATGACAATCTGTTAATAGTAACAAGATCACAACTTGACAAAACCTAATTGATCTTAATTTAAACCAGTACTAAAACCATTTTAGTGAATTCCGGTGTCATTTTCTACTTTCTGACGTGGCAAGAGTAGTAACAATATGACATTATTTATTTAAGTAATTTTTAGTGACTATTTACCAGTATCTATAGTAATAGGCCCATTGATGTTAGACCTAAAATAGTCGAATAGAAAAAAATATATACAGCCAGATTCTCCAACGCTAGTCCGGTCTAATTTGACAACCAAAAGTTTTAAACTGACAAGTGTAAGAATAAGACGACTAAGTTTTATACTGTGAACTTATTTCTGAGCTTTTTCGCAAATTTATCAAGAAAAAGACAATCTTAGCACGCACCTTCGACAATAATAGGACTAAATTCATTATAGTAACTCGTTCCAAGAGAAAAATCACTTGGAAACCAAGAAAATCGCTGAAATATTAGAATAACTCATAACTTTTTAATGACGACTTGTTAACAATGACAGGACAAAAATCTATCAAAACCTAACCGATCAACTAGATCAGATCTTAATTTAAACTAGTACTAAATCTTAAACCTTTTTAGTGAATCTGTAAGTTAAATTTTATTTTATACTAGACATAAAAATAAACCCACAAATTAACTTGAAAATATCTGAAAAAACTGATACATTCTTGTCCATAGTAATATGACTCCAGTTCGGTAGTGTTTAAAATATTTGAACCCGTGACTTATGTTATGTTAGTAAGAAGGTTTAGAATAAATTGTCATGCGAGAACAAGAACCTCATAAAAGATATACTTATTTCGTTATTTTAAGTTTTATTATTCAAGCTTGGGCGGTGAAACTTAATATTAAGTTTGTTGAAAAAAGGAAAATATATCCTTAATTTTCAGAACAATGTCACGTATTTTATTTATGTTACTTATATACAACAAAACAATGTTTTTTCTTTTGTAAATATGACTCTCCAAAATAGAACAAACTCAAAATAGATGTTTAAAGATAATATAAGATCCAATAAAATTATAAAGATTTAGATATTTAAGAGTTTGTCTATTTTTAACATTTTCGTTGATCAGTTATTTACTATAAAAAAAACTAATGACTTTCTCTCTTAGACACCCGAAAAATATATAAAATTTACTGGAAAAATCAAAATATTAGTTTGTACTTTTTCTTCAAAATCACATGGAAAAATTCGACACGTATCGAATTTTTTAGGACATGGTTTCCAAGGAAGAGTACAAAATAAAATCTTGATTACTTTGATGAATTTTATGTTTCCTTTATAGCAAAGAACTTTGTAACAACGCTAGCTAATAAAACAACAATATTCACTTCCAACATCCAACAAATGGTTTTTACTCATTACAATAAAAAATGTATTTAATAATAATAATAAAGATGTTTATTTATGCCAATAAAAACAATTTAAAATATAAATATAAAATTGATAAAAGTTAAAAAGAAAACCAAAAAATGACAGTAGTATACTAGTTGGCATAAATAGGTAGGATTTTGATTTATAAGTAATCATTCTTCCAATCCTACCCCTACTAAATAATTTTTTATATTATTTTTAAAAGTTATATAGCTTAAGCCCCTTAGACTAGAAGGAATATTATTAAAAATTACAGAAGATGTATATTTAAACGAAGACTTATATTTTTCAGTATGATGTTGAGGTATTTCTATTGCGTTCTGATTTCTAATATTAATTATTCCTGAATTCAATTTTCATTTCCCGTGAAATTTTATTTGAATACCTCTTTATTCGGTAATTTCGTGCAGTAAGAACTAAACAAGGTTTTTCTAAACGAATTCTCCAATTCAATTTGTAGTCATCCTAACACGCGCATCTTTACACTTAAAACAGCGAATCAAGATGCCATATAAGACTAATTAGGGTTAATTGTGGTAATTATCCTTTATAGAGCAGTAGGAATGAGCTTAAAAACGGATTCTAAACATAACTTATCATCAGTGCTGAATTCACAATAATATCTTTATCAAAACACGATACTTTTTTGACCTAATACTGTTTAAATGAATAAAAATACAAACTCAATAAATCCAAATCTAAATTTTCAATATTCACAATCACAACATATACTTTTTTTATGGATTTATAACATTTTGCCAACCGAAATGTGGATTTATTTCGCTTTGCTCAGTTTCTTTATACTAAATGCCCTTTTTGTTTAACTGTAAGGTGATATTTAATGCTTTTTAATACCTATCAAGAAAAAAAAATTACATGTTTAATTGCACATTTTACAAACATTAGAAACCGCTTCCAGAAATCCTTATTCTGGATCCGGCAATCAACAGAACCCCACTACATATAAAGATGTGTTTAATATTTTGGCAAATATGCCAAAGCAAAGCATAAAGCATTCAAAATACTTTTGAACCGATATCATTTTGAGGGAAGTATTGAATTTTTCTTATATTCGACTTGCTTGCGCCCGCCGCGACTTCACCCGCGGCATAACAATTTTACTCAATTACAAACTTTGAACCCCCTTAGGGGTGGATTTATTAAAAACTGTAAAACACGTGTTTAAACTAGTGTATTAAAAAAAAGGTTTTTTTCAGTCGCGGGAAAAAAAATCCAAAAATGCCGGTTCTTTTCCGAAAAAAGCGTTGTTTTTTTTGGAAAAGTTTAATTTCTTAGGTTTATTTGCAGTAATACAGCATACAATCTTTATTAACAGTTATATGGGAGGCCAGGGTTTTATTCATGTGGCAAGGTCTTTGTGCAAACCAACCCCTTAAATAATGTCTGTATGATTGTGACGGATTCATATTTAAAAGATTTATTGTTTGGGTGTTACGCCACTCTACTGTTAAGGAAAATAAATATTTTTAAAAAATAATAAAAGTCACTGCGTTTAAACAAAAAACAAATCCTGAAAAAAGAAATGTTCTGTACACTGTCAGTGACTTTTAATTATAAAAAGTATGTCTGACCCTAATCTATCTCTAGTGTATATAGTATATATTCGGTCTAAAACCTAATCTGAATAAAATAATTTTTCTGACGTTTCGAGACCTAACATCTAGTCTCGTTATCAAAGAAGCTAATAAATTCAAACTAACTAAATTAAAAATGAAATAAGTAATTATAAAAAATAATTAAAAAAGGATACAAGAGTTTTCTGATGGAATTCTTCTGATTTTATCACGGGCAGACAAGGCGGTGCCGGACGGCCCGGTTTACACTGCACAAGTACTTGCAGAAGTGATAATGCGAAAATCATCAGTGGCGTAGTATATAGGTAAATTAATGAAAATATATTAATTTATTTTAGAAGGTTTGCCACAATATAATGGTTAATATTATAATATTGACTTTAGTACTAAAATAAGCAGGCTGAATAATTGAAATGATTTTCTTTGTGTTGTGGACTTTTGTTGTGCCACGAGCGTTGTGACACTGCCACAAATAGTTAAAATAAAACTAACAATATTTCTTAATCTTCCGTCTATTTAAACTTAATTTACAAGTATTTTTAATTTTGGAGAACGAACTTGATAAAACGAAATCTAAGAGGTACCTACTAACTAACCTAACTAATAAATAACATAACTGTAATTATAACTGACGATAATTTGGGAATTTTAGAGACGACAGACAAATTAAATAATATACCTAACTATAAACTACAGGTAAAATATACATACATAATAAAAATGCAATTATATAATATATATATATATATATATATATATATATATATATATATATATATATATATATATATATATTATATCAGTGGCGGCTTGTTCTAAAGGGCACAAGGGCACGTGCCCACTCTAGATTTTCGACAAATATAAAATCTTTTATCAAAAGTCAAAAAGAAATAATACACCGCGGCGCCTCAATACCTCTTTCCTTGCATGTCACACAACGGCGAACGCGACCGCCGGCGATCGAAACTTATCTCCGGGGACACAGCAGATTTGTCCCAATTTCATCATCAATTTTGGTGGCGACGCCGGTCTATGCATTGGAGAATTAGGGTTAAAATCGCGTGCTATCGGCATCTCGATGGGCACAATATTTCGTGTCTCCTAGTGCTTGTTTATTGTTTGGATTTGGAGCGGTGTTGTCCTTGGCGTGGCGGGCGGAAGAGATTATTGCACAATTTTATGTTTCAATACGATATTCATAGTGAATGTTACTTATTCAAATAGAGCTGCCAGATATCCCGATTTTAAAGAAAGCACACCGAAAAAAGAAGCAACACAATATTTTTAAAAAGCACTCAACCAACAAACAAAATTATAGACCGTACGCCACAGAACTCAGAATATAAATGAAACACCCGCACCAATTGAATATTGTAGGGTGTAAAGAGGACCGCTTAAATTCCGAAAATTTGACCTGATTTTACCTGAACCTGAATATCAGGTAGTTTTGTTACTCCGTACGTTCGGTGTACAGACTATAGATGTTCTAAATCATATGCTGGGCCAAGTACAATACCTTTAGGTTTTACCTGAAAAAAAAATGGATTAGTTGCTCCTCAAATATTGTAACTGTGTATGCTGTTTCTGTTGCGTTATATTCGTTTATTTTTGTCACAAATTAATTCTTATGTGCATATGTTCAGCAGTCATTTTCTGTGAATCTACATAAAAAAATTAAAACAATTTTTCGAAAATATCTTTTTTTGGAAATTTTTCTAGAAAACAGAAAATGCACATATTTTTGAAATAATGTTTCTCGGAAAAGATGTTTTTCGAAAAATGTTGGTAGATCCCTTGTTCTCTTTAATGAACTGGACTTAATCTTTGGGAGAAAACTATATTTTCCCCCTTTGTTACACAAATAGCTCTTATTTTCCGATTATGCAACACCGTGCATCAATTTATATCATTTTTGCTTCAAATTATTCGCGACGAACCCCTTTATGCTATGTTTATTTTAAATGAAGCAAATTACATAGTCCAGTATAAAAGGCATAAACCGCATTACATTTTTATTATTATGTTGTTTTATCGCTGTCTTTAAGTAACTCGAAGTCGACCGGGCTACTAAGTTCGCGACGGGACCTTCACACGCTAACTCACCTAGTTTTTTGTTGTAATTTTGTAATGCTAATCAGTGGAATACGCGTCGCGGCCACTTATCTATTACCACCGCACCTCCGCCGCGGTGCTTATCAGAATTGACTAATATCGGTGTCTTTATTGTTAAGAATTTTTCGCGCATTTGTCAAAATTGTTACGTGGGTCCGTGGTTTTGTCTTTGTCACTGATGAAAATAGTTTAGTGCAATCATGTACTTTATTAAGTACCTACTTACAGTGCAAGTGAAATAATAATAATAGTGTTGGTTTATTGTCATAGAAGAAAATTGATTTTTAAAGCTTTTAACGAGGAAAACTTTTCTGTCAATAATTATTGCATTAAGTTTGCTACAATAATAAACTGTTTTATTTCAATTTTATATTTAAATGCAAGATTAAGAGATTTTTAAAATCTCTTTATCTTAAGTTATTGCATTTTGTTGTTAACTTTTTGTTGGGCAGGATTTGCGGCTGTTTTATTTGCCTAATTAAGGAGAACAATTACACAATTTTGTGCATAAGACCAACAATACTATTAAAGGGCAGAACCAGGCCAATTAATACTATTTTCGTTTTTTGAACGTTGTTGCTCAGTTATTTGCTATCAAAAACGATTTTTCAGTGTTCACACAAATAAAAAATAAGTTAAGAGAAAGCTAAAATTGGACTTCGCAAAATAACAACTGAAAAGTTATAAACAAGTTGTGTTTGTAGATGGGAGTTATATTCATAGTTTATTACAAATTTTTATATACAGGGAGGCCCACCGAAATCTTTCTACCCAGGTTTATTTTCTTTTAAATAAATAAATCAAAAAAAGCTCGGACCCATACATTTTAGTTTTCATTTAAAGTATTTGGACCCCCAGTGCTTGAACCCCAAAAAATGTTCACCCTTGAAACTTTAAGTGGGAAGGGGGTGGGTCGAGTGATCCCTTATTTTAAAGGGAATTGAATTGCCTTTCCAACGGGACCTTTCTCGTTGAAATCGGGTGAGTAGTTTTCGAGAAATTAATTTTTTTAAACCTAAAATATAATTTAAAAAAAATCATATGACTATAACTTTCTATTAACACATTTTTTTCTCTTAAAATTTAAGAATAGTCGACAAAAATGACGTAAAATTTGTTTAGAAAACATAATAAATAAAATACCTAAGCGTGGTGGGTCAATTCAAAAATTCAAATTTTTTCGCAAATTACAAAATAGTTTTATTCTTTACCAAAACATTCCTAGTAGGCTCACTATTAAAAAACTTGAACTTGGCATGGGTCCCATAAGTAGCAAGAGAGATATACAATTTAAAATTTCACGGGCCGCGCCTGGTGAAAGCGGCTTAGGGGTTCAAGCACGGTGGGTGAAAATACAAACAAAATATGTCCCCCTAAAATCTAAAGTATACGGGGTCCCAGCATTTATTTCTTTATTTATTTAAACGAAAATAAACATGCGTGAAAAGTTTTCGGTGTGCCACCCTGTACTATAAAATGTCTGTCGTACATATTCATGAGAAAAACGAGGTTTATTTACTTAATGAACCATTAAATGAACCTACTTGGCTTAATGTTAAATTTAAAAGTGCAAAAACCTGAGGTGTAGCAAGTTTCTGAAATATGCTAATTTGTAGGTATTGCACTTAGGTAGTTAACGACCTGCGACTATGCCTGTTTTGTGAAATATCTTTCTCATGAGTAGGCATGACTGACATTCTGTAGCATATAAAAACTTGTAATGCGACTATCAATATTAATCCCATTTACAAACACTCAATTTGTCTAACTTTTGACTTGTTATTTTGCCTAGGAGGGATAAAACCGCCTATGCAAAATTGAATAATTACAATAATTGAAGCTTTCCAGTTCAGACATCCCAAAAAAACAGGCGCCATAACTTTTCCTGGCAGATAACTTTGCCGCGATGGCCACTATTTTGATTGTTGTTTAGTCTCTGGTGTCTAGTGGACGGTGGGTTCATCTCTTATCGACAGTAACAAATCGGCGTACGAAGTCAGTTGGATTTTGTTTAAATACTATTAAACGCTTCTCTGAAACGGTTATAGGACACATGGCATTGTTGCCGCATCCTTAATTTGAGTCGTCACATTGTCCGTTATATCCAGTTGTTTTTCGTAGGGTGACGTCAGGCTGAAAACTGTACTTTTTGAATTTGGTCGAAGTTTAAACCTTAATATTTTTGTTATTATTTCAATTGGCGTAATGGATTGTATGTGTGTTTCGATTGAATCATTGTGCAGCAATATTAACAAAATTATCTTTTATCCGTTCGCATTGGGAAGTTATTGGTTTTTACAGCAAATAACTGAGCAACTTTTGAAAAACTAAAATAGTAGTAATGGGTACTGAATACTGCACTTAACCCTCATATTATCACTTCAATTTTGAATAAAAACTGAAAAAATTAATAATTTATCTGCAATTTTAAGTAACTATAGTCTAAAATTTAATTTAGATAATGAAAAACTAAAAGCTGTTCCCTTTTGTCGTGGCATGTCGCCGTTAAACTTTAATTTCAGTCAAGGTATATTCTGAAAAAAGTATTACCCACCAAGGACCGAAGTAATAAATAAGCCTTAATGACGTGATTATACCGAGGTGGCCGTTTAAAAAATCAAGAACCAAAAATGAGTGTAACACATTTACTTGAAACTAGTTTTAAATGGAGTTTATGGAATGTTGTACTTAAATACATTATAAATCCGTAATTATTCTGATTTAGTTTTATCTGGGCTTTCTAGCTCATAATTGTAAACAATTTAGAACTAGCTTGTTAGGTTCTAGAACTCGGTTATTTTAAACCTTCAAACTTTTACAAAATCTTCACTGAATGTACGAATTTTTCATGTTTTTTGGCTTTTAATAAAATTACCTTACAATCGTCCTAAAAATATGCACTGAGACGTGCTTTTGCATAAGTAAAATATTCCTTCAGAATTAAAAGCTTCATTTGAAGTTTCTCAAAGTACAATCCTAATAATGGTAGACGTGTTTAATTAGGTTTTTACATAATTTTCAGACAAATTATACAAATTTTGCCGTTTTTATCCACATAACAATGAGCTTTGAAGAAATTTAAAATTGTATTTAGCTATACTTTTTCAGTTAAACAATTTTCTTCCATTCTTTTGCACACTAAGAGGAGTTATCTCTACTATTTTGTTGTTTTTTATCATTGTTGTTACCTTCACAATCTGACCTTCCATTAAAATTAAAAAAATTGAATTTTACACCGTCAAAGTTGCATGTTATAGGCAACAGTTTTGATTTCATTATGAAAATCTGCATAGAAGTGTGTTTTACTGCGGTACATAGGCCGCCGCAAATCCGGCATAACCCTTAAGAGTCCTTTAATTTCTTATTTTGTTTTTGCTACGCTTTTTAAAACTAAAAAATTAGGTTTCTACAAATTAGTTCATAAAAGAAATCCAAATTTTTATTCTGTAATGCCTTTAAAGCCGTTTTGCAGCAACCTATATGTTAAGCCCTTTTAAAAGGAACGTACAAACATATTATTGTGACGTAGATAAACTTTTGCAGCTTTTTATAGGGAGATTTTGTTTTTATTTTTCCAAAAATACTTAATATCAAACAGCAAAAACTTCGGAGATTCTATGTTTCCTTGGTCTATACAATGGCACCAAAATCAAAATTTGGTTACAGAGCCAGTTTGTAGGGCCGTATTCAGGAAAATAATGAAGTTAGTTCTCGGAAACAATTCCCTGGTTTTTAGGTTTAGAAAGTGTATCAAATAATATATCAAAAATTAGTAAATATTAGTAATTCCAGCAGTTCTAAAAAATGCAAGTTTTCTTATTAAAATTAAAAGTGGACCCTACTTATGTGTAAAACAGTGAATCGCATCTAAAATTACACCAATTCCAAACATGCTGCCATCAACAATATCCGAAGCCCTTGACCCGCTGTCATTTACGCCAGTACCGCCACCTAGACGACGCAAATCAGCGACAGATCCCAGAGTGCCTCCTGTTGTAGAACGTCCTATCGAAAGGCGTGGCAGTTTCAACATTAGAACAGCGGCTAGATCTTTGGAGAAACGCCGTGAAAGTATTATTTCTAGGTACTTACATCCCTATCAGTTGCCTCCCTCCTTTAGCTGAAATAAGAATGTCACTAAATTTTAAGTTATGCTTTGTGGGGGTAAGAAAATTTAAAAAGGGAGCAGGGATTTCATTCGCAACCTGCATAGTTAGGTTTAAAGTATATTTATGCGAAATAATTTTTAATTTGAAATATTTCAAAAACGATTTAAAAACCGCATAGGGTATGTTCTACAAATTATATCTAGAACTTCTCCTAGAATCCAAAAATATGATAAAAATCATACCATCCACTTTAAAATAAGCGAGAAAATCGATGTTTTATACTATATTTTTTTATTTGATGCTCAGTTGTTTTGCTGATAAGATATATGAATGATCCATAAAAATTCCAAAACTTTCATATTTAACATTTTTTCCCATCTTCAAAAATGAAAAAGTTGTAAGGCCTGTTCACTTTTATTTGGATATACCTGTACATGCAAAAACAGACAAGTACATTATGGTAGTTGTATTGTATCAGGTAGTTAAATAAGGATTTATGGTTATTTATGGTTACGGTTTATTGATATTTGAGTAAGAGTATGGGTTCTCATTTATTCAGAAAATTCCCAGAAATTTAATTACCTGATCTAAATATCATTTAGATATCATTTTCACGAATCTTCTTTCTCCGCCACCATGTACTATGATTAATCGTCGCCCTTTTGAAATAGGCCTCTTTAAACCTTTGTCACTCTCACCATACCAGCCTTTATTTTGAACATAACTGTTGGGGACGTAAGTTTCATCCGTAGAAATTATATTGCGGCCCTCATTACGGTATTCTTTCATCTTTTTCAGGAAATTATTTCTATTTATGCGTATATCGTAGAATTCGCGTAAAATTTTTCTGACCATATTCTACATTCGGTAACGTCGGAGAGGCACCCGCAATGATAAGAGAAGCATGTCGATGGGCGGATTTTATTTCGATTTTGATTTGGCCAAAGCAAAAATTGTGCAGCGTTGCCAGTTCACTCAGCACCACTATTTTTATCATAAGAATAAAGAATAATCCATAAGACGCCTCTGATGCCCACTTTGCAAAAGATGAGAGAGAAGGAAATAAGTGCGGTCTCTGTCAGTTATGACGTTCGTGGCTCTTTCTTGGTCGATTCTTATTTTACAGGACTAGAAAGCACAGTCGTGTTTATAAAAAAAAAATTAGAGCGAGACAAGACCAAAGCTCGCTTCTCGGTCTAAAACTTGTACGCTTTTTTATGAATACGACTGTACGTGGCTGGAAGAAAGATAGCTTTTTCATACTGCAAAAATTGTTACGCGTAACAAGTCTAAATTAATTATCTTTTAAAACAAATAAGATAAATAAAACACTTTAAACTTTATTACCCTGTATTTCGAAAACTAAGCGTTTAACATTCGTGCCTAATATTAGCTCTGGAATCATCTCATTATTTATTAGATTAGGTCTGAGCATATATTACTATAAATATTTTGGTAACTGTCCCAACCTCAGATTAAATATTTTTACTGATAAGTAACGTTAATACAAAAGCATGCCGATTATTTGTCCCAAAAATAAACTAGAGTTCGCGGTGGGGAGGCGCTGAATAGGCACCAAACACTTCGGTAATTATAAACAATAATGGCCGCCCGGCAAGATAAGCGACAGAAAAACCAATCATAGAACAATATGCATCGGAAACCTTGAGTTAGCTCGTGGGATCGCTAGCAAGTTTTTCTGAGATGTTCAACCAATTGGTAGTCGTGGGAGAGTAAACAATATTTCCATCCCATTTCACGGACCTTTTCCTTGTTGGAATCAGGTATATCTTCGTCGGAAATATTTAATCTTAGGCATCCACCGAAATTTTAGATGTTATTGCGTTGAAAAAGTCTTTGTTGACACGCTACACCTATATAGATAGAAGATTTAGCCCATCCTCAGTAATATTCCGTAATCAGTTTACAGTTAATAATCATGTGATCCTCTTTAAGTATATTTTCAATATTTTTGTTAAATCTGTTACTTAAAGTATTTTGTGAGCATCCTCGAGAGACTTAGTATAGAAATAGTGCGTAGTATTTTTGCGTTTTATTGTAGGGCGTAGTAGGAATTTCTAAAATGCAATGTTATATATTGGAGAGTTTTTATCGGTATTTTGTGTGTGTTAGAACTAACTTGTTCGTAAAGCAAAAACAGTAAATGTTTCTCCATAATTTGGGTATTATGATGATTGCTTGAAAACCTGTTCATTCCATCACATCGTAAAAATTTAGAAAATGCAAAAATATGGCCCCCGCTGTCATAATCGCGTTAAAGTTGGACAAGTATGACTACATCTGCGTTCCTTTTCTAGACCCGCACACCTGAGCAGTATTTTACCATTATTTCTATTATTTTCCACCCTACTGGAACTGGATTTTTTTGTTTGTTGATTAAATTGGTTTCAATTAAATCAGTTGAAAACCTAGTAGGTCAACTTATTATTTGTAAACCGTATTCTTTTAAGAAGAGTATGTAGTACCCATGACCATTATTTAGGTGTTTTACCGTTGTGATTGCTCATTTGCTGTAAGAAACCAATGACTTCCCAGTATATATATATATATATATATATATATATATATATATATATATATATATATATATATATATATATATATATATATATAATTCGTATTTTTTGTATCTACACCAGAAAGTCATTATTTTTTATCATATTAATATGACTGAGCAACAACAATGTTAAAAAAGTAAAAATAGCGCCAACTACTGCTCTCACGGGGATACAAAAATTATTTCCTTGTTATTGGATTTCCGTTTTTAATTGGGCAGATATTGGGACGTGCAAAACTAATTTAAAATTTCCATAACGAAATTAAAATTACCATATTTTTCTGTGTAATTTTTCACCGTAAATGATGATTTTCTGGTACAGTTATTTCAACTGTGAAATATCTTCATGCCAATTTTCTTTGTAAGCAAACTGTTGATAGAGTGATTCTTTACGCTCTGGTTATTTTAACAGGCATCGTACAGGATGTAACACTCACAATATTAGAATATTAAAACTAGTAACGTAATTAAACAAATTACTTATGTTGATTGTTTTTATAGAGGGAGAAATTAAAATATTTTCATACGTTTTTACCTATGATTTCATAGGCGTAGCTTGATATTTAGTCGACCACTAATAAATATGTACGGCCAGATTCACTATTGCTAAGAGCGGTCTAATTTGACAATTAACGGTTTGAATCGACAAATTTAAGAATGAGACAATTAAGTTTTGTACTATGAGTTTATTTTTGTTTTTTCTCAAACTTATAAAAATAGGGCAATTAACGTTATGTATTTTCCAAAATTTTATTTATTTTAGCGACAAGTTCGAAGATAAACATTTGGACAAAAAATAGATCGCAGAAACAATACAATAACATCTATAGGTTTTTAATGACGTCTTATTATTGATAGGACAAAAACTTCTCAAACCTAACGGATTCACTAGAAGATCTGAATATACAACCAGTAAGAGTACGGGCGCGTCCAACTCTCTAATTTATTTAAATCCTAAAGAAAATCCAAAATGTTTATATAGGCTTTTTGAAAATTCACGGCGGGCTGATTTCTTGTCGAATTTGTCGGTTAGTTTGCTTCTAATTTAGTAAGTAAATAATTGTTCGTCCGCGTCCTAAGCTGCCTATATTTACAACGCTAATACCTAAAGGGCACCAAACTAAATTACTTAATGACTTTTATTCAAGCCGCTACTGTGCAACAGCACTTCCCTATTTTAATTATATTCAGGCTTTAACTAATACTTTAAACGGCTAATTTCCACTCTAAGAGCGTCCGGTCCCTATCCGTGTAGCTCCGTATAACTAGGAT
Organism: Philopedon plagiatum; assembly: GCA_963971165.1. Lineage (NCBI taxonomy): Eukaryota > Metazoa > Arthropoda > Insecta > Coleoptera > Curculionidae > Philopedon > Philopedon plagiatum. The sequence goes on from OZ020194.1 coordinate 10,865,685, forward strand.
TTAGAAATTGACAAGAGCAGAGCTGCTTGATTAAAAATTTACTTTGCTAAATCCAGAGGACTCTTACGGATTTGTTTATATACAAGTTACGCGTCTGGGTACCGAGCCGTCCAGTTACTCCTAACTTAAGATAATAGCTTGACGCGACTTGCATGCTTCAGGGAATTTGCAAAAACGGAAATTAATGAGCGGGATTCGACTCAACCCGTTATTGTTTATGGCTATGGAGAAGACGATAATCAGGAAAACGCTTGTCGTTAAACCGCTGGTGATTGTTTTGAGAAAAACAGAATCTCACTACGTCTACTTTGCTGCTTTCTACATTAGATTATTTTTCCTCCTTTTCTTTAAGCTTTTTAAACTCTTCTTTACTATACTTAGGTTCGAAACCGAAGGCCATTATTCACAAGTCGTACTACCTACTTAAAAATACCAGTTAAGAGCTCTATAAAATAACGTACGGATTATCTTACACGCCGCATCCTGCGATTCATACGATTCATGCGATTCAAGCAATGCAAATGCTTACAACAGAAAACTGCGTTGGCTAGTAAGGAGCCGGTGTGACGTCATAGCCTAGGCGTTCGCAACTTAAAATTGCCGTATCTCGGTAACGATTTATCGTAGCGAAGTGCGGTTTGAAAATGTGTTTTTGTTGAAAATTTTTTGCACTAAAACTTTCATTTTTGGGCCGCACCCTAATACTAACAACTTCAATCAGGATACGGTATATTATGAGCTTTATTTTAATAAAAAGAATCCTGAGGTGCTCAGTAAGTTTTGAGAAATACAAGGCTATATATTAAAATGCAAGCAAATTTAAAAAATCATAAAGTGATGTCTGATGCATTGCTAAGGAGCGACGCACGAAGCGCATGATATGAGAAAACAAAAATATAATTTTGCATATCTCTGCGTGACGTAATCTAAATGACACTGAAGAATGGGTATTCAGATCACGACTTTAGGTCACCGGCGGTAACACTGTGCCACATTGGCACTGGGGCAGTTACCAAATGGCGACTTTGCAGAAATATTATCAGCAACGCACGCACATGTTACTAACTCTTCTTTCTGACGCCATACGTTGCCTTAATGGGTTTTGCCTGCAGTCGTCTCATACCCTATTTTTTAGTATCATTTCTCGTCTGCTTTCTCGCGACAGAGCATCCGATTGGCTAGGGCTAGGACATTTGTGTAGGCTCGGCATTTTTCGACTACCTGCTGTGCCTCAGTCGTGGATGGTTTTGTTCATCTATAGTAGCTTTAAGTGGTAGTGATTCTGAGAGATATATTTCGCCAAATGCTTACTCTCTGCGAGCCAAATTGCAGAGTAGTCAGAGTAGAAAAAAAGTACTATAAAAAGCACGTTAACATAGTAATGTGGTGTGGGAGAAATAATTATTTACCATGCTTTTATAAAAGACATTTTGTTTTATTTACTTAAAATTACTTAAAATCGAAAATCAAGAACATTGAAAGTCTTGCTTCCAACAATGGCACCAACATCAAAACTTTGTGAAAGAGCTTATCAACGTCGTTCATATATCAGAGCCTGGTTCATCATTGATTGATGACACCCTGTAGAATATTCGAAGTTGATTTTTCCGCAATTAATAATTTCATAGAATCAGCGAACGATACACTTTCCCCGATAATTGCTATAATTAATTTCGTTAGTATTATTAAACATCTAGACGTTTTAATTGTTTTCCTAGCAAGTTCAAAGAAATAAAGATCTCCTCTGCGGAATTGAAAAATGTTGGCCGGTTGCCCAGTCTCGAGTTGTTCATACATACATTAATTCTTTATTCTGCACCGGGCAGAAATCTGTTTCCTACGCAAAGTGCAAGTTTATCATTAATAATTTCGGGTTTTTAACATTGCCTAATTAGAATTTGTGACGTGTAAGTGACTTACTAGCGCTGTAAGTGAGTAATCAATTTATGTTTGACGGTTTGAATCGTTCCTGTAAATATATAAGAAAAATGAGTCATTAACCTGGACTAACCTATACTCGATTTGAAATTGGTTGATAGTAATAAATCATTTTTAGCAGCCGATTCCATAGGCGCACCTACCTGACGTGCCGGTTTGAACCCTATTTACTTATCCGAATAATTTAGTAATCATTATTGTCATAACAGGTAAAAATAATTATGCCGAGAATTCCGGGAACAATTAATACACAATGTTACTTTTCAGGTAGTTACGAAAAATTAGGTACCTCTACTTATTGGTATAAAACTGTGAGTCATTTTAAGAGCGAACAAACCTAATGCGAGTATTCTAGGACACACATTTGGGTAATTTTTGAAAATGGAGAGTCTTTCAGGATTTATTCCAGTTAAGCGAGCTGCGAAATCAGCGCTAAGCATTAGTGAAAAGATTATTGTGCTTAATGTATTTAATGCACTTAGATATCAAAAAAGTGCAATAAGTATCGATTCTGCAGTGGAACTTTGTTCAAAGATGACAGGTATTGGAAAAGCAACCATCTACAGGCTGATGCGGGAAGAAAAGACAGGAACCGTGACGCCACCAAAACCATCTCCAGGAAGGCGAACAATACCGATCGATGAGGACGAAAAGGCCATCATAAGACGAAAGGTGCATTCATTCTATTTCAATAAGGAGATCCCTACTTTGGATAGAGTTTTAGGGGCAGTAAAAGAAGACTTTCCTGCAATCAAGAGAGATAAACTATGGAAAGTTCTAAGAGAAATGAATTTTAGATGGGAAAAACATAGTCGGAAGTCTCATTTGCTCGAAAAAGATGAAATAGTATGTTGGAGACGTAATTATTTGAGAAAAATAAGAAAATTTCGCAATGAAAACAAAACAATTTTCTATTTGGACGAAACATGGCTGAACGAAGGCTACACAGTTGGAAAAATATGGACAGACAAAAATGTGACTTCTCACCGGCAAGCATTTTTAGACGGTCTATCAACAGGAATAAATCCGCCCTCTGGAAAAGGAAAACGATTAATTATAACTCACATCGGTAGCTCCAATGGATTTTTAGAAGGTGGACTATTATCATTCCAATCAGTTCGTACAGGCGATTACCACGAGGATATGAATGCTGATGTTTTTGAGGAGTATTTCGAACAAATGATAGAGCTGATTCCACCTGGCTCCGTCATTGTGTTAGATAACGCTCCGTATCACTCCAGAAGATTGGAGAAGATGCCTACAACTGCTTGGCGAAAAGCAAAAATTATCGAGTGGCTTGTGGAGAAACAAATACAATTTGAGGACAATATGGTTAAAAAGGAGTTGCTATCAATTGTAAACACCCATAAACATCGGTTTCAAAAATATGTTGTTGACGAAATGGCCAAAAAACAAAATATAATAGTGCTTCGGCTCCCCCCCTACCATTGCGAATTAAATCCGATCGAACTGGTATGGGCTCATGTGAAAGGTTATGTGGCTAGAAAAAATACCACTTATAAAATGAGTGATGTTCAAAAACTCTTTGAAGAAGCGCTTCAAGAAGTCAACGCGGGGAAGTGGCAAAGATGTATAGAGCATGTACTAAAGGAGGAGGAAAAAATGTGGCAATTGGATAGTTTACTGGAGAAAACGGTCGAACCACTTATTATCAATTTAGGGGAAGAAGACAGTCCCTCAGATATTTCATTTTCTGATGATGATTAATTTAAAGCGAAGAACTGTAATGACTTACTATAAATTTTATAGAATTTCAAATAGAAACATTTTTCCAAATTTACTTGTTTATTAGTTGCTTTATTGTTATTAGTATTATATTTATTCAAATACAAGGGTAACAAATTATGCCACACATCCGAATGTTCACTAAATTATATAATTATTGTGTTTAATATAAACTTAAACCCACCCGAAAGCACGTGCATGAGTGCAAAACATCACAGGTAGAATACTACCGCTTATTGTTCGAGCCTCGGGTTAAGCTTTGTATTCGACGCCCTTATCAGATCTATAGGAATGGAAAGTTTAATAAATGCAAAAGGGTCTAGACTTTCAATGTATATACTATTTAAAACTTGGCAATTTAGGTGGACCACTCTGTGTACGTGTTTGACGGATTTTAATGATTTATTACTATCAACCAATTTCAAATCGAGTATAATTAATTAATAATATATTTATTTTCGGTTTTTATGAAGTTTGAAAATAGGTTTGTATACGTACAGCGGCGTGCGGGTGTTTAGGGATAGGAGGTATAGGCAGTAAAAATAATGTTAAAAAAATATCACTTCCTATAACTAATCAGTTAAGATCGTAATTATGTATATTATTTAATAATTAAAATGGATACAATTTCAAAAATACAATATAAAATTTTGTTAATTTTAAAGGTTAATATACAAAGAATAATTTAAGCAATATAATCCCGAAAAAAGTACTAATAAGGAATATGCACATATTTTTTTTTATTGCATAAATCTTTTAAGGGAGTCATTCGAGACCCAAAAAAATTATTTTGTAGAAGGATAGGATAATTTAGCTACAAAAAATGTTTTACTTTTCGGTATAATTTATTACAATTTAAAAGCAGCCATTTGTTCTTAATGAATAATGACGTCAGGAGATCAGCAAAAATCAGTGTCAATCTACATGTTAACGTAAAGCTTAACCAAAAGTCAAACAGGTCTGTTTTTCTCGGAAACACTCAGAGGGGGAGCAATGCAATTTTTTGGGTTAATAGAGGAATAGTGCAACTAGCTTCGGTAAAAATTCAATTATAGAGGATGTTTCGTTTCGGAGCTATTAAACGTCAAAGTCGAAATTTCCGCGATTTCCGTTGATATCGGGTACAGGTCGCAAAAGTGAATTAAATCCATGTAAATTTTCGGAGGTTTTAGAGGACTCGGACCTTTAGAACTCTGTTTTAACTGGTGAGGATCGGAAAATGGCAAGTAGTTCTTTTGGATTTTTTTAAGTCGAAAAATGCCATTTGCAGACCCCTCTTTGGTACCTAATAACTCTAAAACAAAACGTCGAATCGAAAAACGAATTCATAAGTGAAACTTTAAAATCTCAAATACTTTCTTTTTGTAATACATTTACCTAAACCTAAAATCCCTGGAAAATGGATATAGGTATTTGGGGAAAACTGGAAATTTCGATTTTTGACCCAAATACTTCATGGTTTTTAATTTTTTGTGGGGTCAAAATGGTTCAAATTAAAATCCCATATACGCCATTGGAAAGAGCTCGTCGAAATACATGATATCCTTATTTTTTAGTTTCTTCATTCCTTATAAGAAGGGAGCAATCGCCGATTAAATTTAGATTTTTTGACTTTTTGCCCTTGACATCGGTACATTTGAATCACTCTGTATTTTTCATATCTAATTTTTTCCAAATTTTTCAACACTATCTTATAAAGAAATAATCACACTTTAAAATGAATTCCGAATCCAAGAGCGTATTTAAGGGGTAAAAACCGAACATTCCTAATTTTTTCCAAATCCTATTTTTAACCGACATTATTTCACACTATTGTCCTTATTTAGTGATTCTTCTTGGGTTTATTTTATCCGTTAATTATCTAAGAATACCTCCCACTAATTTAAATCGCTTATTTTTTCGTTAAAGTTATAAATAAATAGGTTTATTTGCATCGGGGACAAGCAAAATTTGAAAATTTTTGAATTTTCGAAGATTGCCATTAAAATAAAGAATTGCAGTTAATTTACTCGAAATTATTAAGAAATGGTGTGTCAAAATTTTGCAAAAATGCCAGTTTTTGTTGAAAAGTTGAAAGGTTCCTGGACCGATTTCGGCTTGAAATATATATGAATAAGATTTTAGGAACCTTCTACTTTAAGTGCAGGTGGATGAGTTACGCATTAAATTTTTATTGATTTTTCGATGAACCTACAAGGCTGAAATTCGCCATGTACTCATTATGAGTCACACTTTTGACGACACAGCCAATGGAATCACGTTTGACAAGTTTCGAAATTCGCGCGAAAATTTGCAGTAGAAAATCCTTTTTTTTTTGTTAATAAAGACCGAAATAAATGAATAACAGCAACCGCCATAAACATCTAATTTATGTAGAGAATATAAAAAGTATATTTTAGATTTATTTCGGTTATATGTATATTCTCTATTGTTAAGATATTATAAATACATGGGCTCAATGAAAACTCCTGAATTCTGAGGCCTTGTTGTGATACTGTTCTAGACATTACATTATATTATGGGTTGAGGCCAATCTCTGGAATTTAAATATTAAAACGTAGTAAATTTGTTTGCGATATTAGGTAAAATCTGAGATGAAAAATTCTAAAAACAAATTTGTTCTATCAGTATCTTTATTTTACTAATATGAATATCACTTTTGCGTTTCCGGAATTTTGAAAATAATTTATTATTGGACCATTGAAAAATGTAGTTAAAACCCCATCAGCAACAGGATGATTAACGCATTTTTCTGCCCTTTCCAGATGGCGTAAGCATTTCTCGGATGCCGCGGACGCCTACAACCGACGGGAGGGCAAACCGAGCAGGGCGGGCGGAGCAGCTATATTGGCGCACGACATTGTCTCAGACTCGGATACCGAGTCGATACGAGAGTTACCAACGGAAGCCGAGAGCACCAGTGCTCCCGAAGAAGCAGCCGAGGTGGCGAACGACCAAAATCTGTCATCATCCGAGCAACAGCCGGAGTCCTCGGCGGAGGAGGGCGATCGAGAGACGCCCCCCGCGGGTGAGGTTGAAGGGGACGGGGACCACACTCCCGGTAAGTCGACACAAATATACTTCTAACTTTGGACAATTTGGTAACATCAACGTACACAAATAAGTGTATTATAATTAAAATGCTCTTGCAATACAAAAAATGTAGTAGGACTACAGCACAGATATCTTAAAACAAAATAAAGGTGATAACCATACCTGTAGGATAAATGTAATAATGTACTTTTTTAATAAAAAAATCTTGGAGTTGGTTCTGTAAGATAGCAGTACTATTTAAGCCTTTCCTGCTTAGAGCTTTATATTTCTTAGGAACTTTTATGAAAACTGAAATAGACAATTTCTAAAGATAAATCGAACAATTAGGTTTTAGGCTAAAAGTTTGCATATAAAATCAATCTAATCATTTTTAGCAAATACTGGTAATTACCTGTAACAGTAAAAAATTAATTTTTGACCTAATAGGGACCATTGGCCCATCGAAGTACATATTATATTTTGTTAGTTTTTAGATAATTTTTAACTTTACCTCAAATTACTCCGGTGGTTTGCTATAACTACTAAATTTGAAAACTCAGTGACACGGTAGGAATAGGGTGTAAACCAAATAGTCATTATTATTCGTGGAATATTGTAGACTTGATCTTCAGGACCATACCAAATTGATTTTTTTTTCAGAATTGTTTGGGTTTGCTTGGGTAATAGAAAAGAAAATGGTATTCTACATCTTTCTGGAATACAATATAAAGCCTTGTTTTTCGCAAAGAAAAAGGGAAATGTTATTTTTTTTTACTTCGGTGATCCATTTTACTGTTTTTTTTTGGACTTTCTTGGTTTACATCCTAAACAACACGACAAAACTAACGGGTCTTGGTGATATATTTTAGATGTGGCGGCTGGTGGTGGTATTCAGTTAATGACGAAGGTTATCGCAGAGGAGTGGCCGCTTATCCAACCGTCGCAGGTGAAAGTGGTGATACCGCCTGTGCACATGGCTGAGCCTATGCTCACGCCTCTAGGTAGGGTAGCACTTGCTTCATTAATGTCTTCTTAGGACCGATTCTGTGACTCTTAATATCTTTTTAACTGTGCAGGCACAAGCTTACCCTGATAAAATTTCCACAAATGAGGGGCTTTATTGATTTCTCAAAATCGCATTCTACACAAAGCTTGTTGCACAAAAAAAATGAACAACTTGAAATAAGAAATAGGGGAAGGCAGCAAGCGCCTCATTTATATCTCACCAGGATGCTATGAAACGAGATGGTTTGGCCACGTTACCAAGGGGTCTCTAAGACATAGTTGCACACATTATGTTTGGCGACGCTTCTGGTGAGGTTGCCATGGCGTCCCGGTGAGATATTGCCCTTGAAATTTTAATACTGCGTTAAGATGATAATTTAAAACACGCCTTTTCAAGGAATAAGAGTTACAGGATCGGACTAGAAGCATTAAGGGGATAACTAAGCATAACTAGTTAATAAGGTAGTGAATCAGCGTTTGGTAGGGAGGATGTGAAACCTGTCATCTCCTAGACCTGACACGAGCTATTACTGTAAAATTTCTGATATTTAACTTTTAACATTTATTTTTGAAAGGTCTAACCAATCTAAAAAATGCAATATAATTTCATTGCAACTTCTTTAAAAAACTAAAAGAAATACACAATGTATATTTGAGCACGATAGCTGATAAAGTCGGTCCGTCGTAAGCTTTCCTCTGCTCTACTGAAGAATCAGATTAAATAAAGCGGAAATTTAATAACGGCCCGACTTTACAACTGATGTTATTCAATATTCCCATTTCTCTCGCACCACTGTTCAAGAAGAAAGACAGAAATATTCACATCTGTACAATGCCATTTGTCACATGTTCTTATTTTCTTTTTATTCTAAATATAGATATGTATTTCATTGTAACACCTATGACATTTTTTAACATAAAGAATTTTTTGATAATGTCTGATACATTTTTGTCAAAATACATATTTTTGAAAGGATATTAAAATTTTTCATTAAAATATTATAATTATGAATAACCAAAAACATAATACGAATTCTTTCCCTATAGAACAAATCCGAAGAAAAGATGCACTGGTAAAACAGGCACTGGCCGAAAAGGAAGACCTCGTGGCCGACTTGCTCGCGATACCGCGCGAGCATTTCGAGCATATCGCAGACATGGCGTCGACTGAGTCATCGATGCCCGGTTCTACCGGTCATTCAGATATTACCGACCGCCTTCTTGCGAGCGTCTTTCAGGTAAGTCAGCTAACCATCCCAAAACAAAGTGTTATTATTCGGAAAACAGGTAACTTTCGACATGCTATATAGTTAACACACATATATTTTTTAAGGTGGACATCCTCCAAAAAGCCGTTAATGATGCCCTGAATATTTCGGAAGGCGAGGTGCTTGCCGCCAGAGGGGGCAAGTTCCCGGTCTGCGCTACTCAAGAACCCCTTTATAACAACGAAACTAGATCTGTGATTCCCAGTGTGCCTGCCAGTTTGGTTAGGGACATTTCTGCCTCCCTTAGCTTACAGCTCACGACCCTATTGGTAAGCAAGAACGAAGAAATGACAATCGGGGAAAAAATGTTTATTTTGACGGGTTAAAAACATAGTTCGATCCTGTATTGCAACCAAACCTTTCAGAAATTGTATTTGAAAATTGTCAAACACTCCTAATCTGTCGGGTTTGCTTAGTTAGCTCTATCTTGTTTTCAGAGCGATGTCAAACAAGTGGAGGAAGAGCGAGATAGACTGCGCAAAGAACTCCATAAAGTAAGAGAAACACTCCACGAAGAACAAAACCTACATAGTCCAGTGCCATTTGAAGATAACGTCGCTTCTGACGAAAGTACCCAGGTAAAGATGGCTAATTCTTTTTAACATTACAGCTGAACAAACGTAAAAACGAGAGAGCAAAAAGTGTTGTAAATATGAGTTGCAAAATTTACAGCCATTATTTTGAGATCATTTTACATAGCCTAACTTTTGAATATACTGTAAACTTTGGGACTTAAGCCGACCTAACTTGACATCATTGGGTTCTCTTTAGAAACAGTGTTGGGGAGAGGGGGGAGGGAGAGAAACAATTTCCAGCTATGCTAAGGTAAACACATCTTCAAGGATTTTTTTTTACAACGCTCTCCCGATGAATATGGCCCTATTGGTCCGAATTTTCAGCCAAAAGTGTAATAACTTTAGTTATCAAATAGTTTATCAAGTTGGACGCAAATAATCGATACTTTGACAATTTAATGCAAAAAAAATATGGAACTTACTTCAACCCGTTAAGGGTTTACAAATAATTTTGAATGTTATTACTATCTTCGCATTTGGAGCTTGAATGAATTGACTTCTGGTGGTTGTCGCCACCGTTACATTGTATTGCTAACGTAAGTTCACTGCAGGCCAATTGCTTTCGTGCTCTCTCGCTGGTTGAACCTGCTTTATGTATGTCCTCGGATATCAGGTTTTTCTCTTAGTCTTCTGGAATGGGACTCGGTAACTTTTTAAAATAGCGATAGCGAAAGAGATAAAGAAGCGAAGAGGAAGCGATCGCTTTGATACTAAGTACTCTATAAGCATTTCTTTATAGGTAAAATAGATATAAACATGATAAAGAATACTGTATAGTCCGTTTTAAAATCGTACATTTTTTAACAAAAAAGAAGTGATGTCGGGTCTTAACTAGGACTGGGCGATTATTGAAAAAGATAATCGATTTTCGATTATTTGAAATAATCGATTATATCCGATTAATCGAAATTAATCGATTAATCGATAAAGCGATTAATCGATGAATCAAAAAATCGATTAATCGATTAGTCGAAATTAATCGAAAAATCGATTAATCGAGAAAATCGATTAATCGATAAAAGCGATTAATCGATAAAATCGATTAGTCGAAAAATCGATTAATCGAAAAATCAATTAATCGAAAATTCGATTAATCGAAAAATCGATTAATCGAAAAATCGATTAATCGATTGAATTTTTTTTGTAATCGTTCAATCGATTAATCGATTAATAATCGATTAATCGATTATTTTGCCCACCCCTAGTCTTAACCTCAATTGTTTATTGTTCCTAGTGTCAAAAAAATTATTTTTATTAATATTTGTTTTCGATTATTGTAAATGTTCCCTGCGCAAAGGTTTTTAATTAATAATTTTGAAAACGATGGAAGAATTTACGAAAATCGGGTTCGAAAACGTGTAATGAGAGACGAAAGTGCCTTTTCACTACACGACAGAAGATTTATCGAATTATTCCATCTTAACAAGGACCTAGTGGTACTTACATCTTTTTGATAATTTAGTGGACCATTTACAGGCAGAAATAAAGTCAACTAGAATACCCATGTTGTTTAATTGGGAAAATAATTCATCCCACAATCTGATGTAATTTTTTCTTTCACTAATTCGTGTGAAATTGTGCGTTACTATTTTGGGATGAGCAATTAAAAAATCAACTAAAACAACCCACTGAGTTGTATTTGTTTTCCGTCCCCTAATCCTAAAAATTCAAATTCAACATTCATTTTTCCGAATTAAGAGCTCGATAATAGACGCAGATCCATGCACCTATCCCTCTACCAAGATCTCCAATTAATCTTAGACTGGGGTGCCAAAAACCTTGTTTATTTCAACGCCTCCAAAACCCAGTCTTGCTCCCTGTCACGCAAAAAATCCGGCAACACTTATAAAGGCAATTCTGTAGGGCTTGGCCATCCACACATCCTACAGAACAAAGAAACGTTCCATCTTATTGACATCGCTTTCGAACATTATCTGAGCTGACACAAATACATTACTTCAATAGATAAAAGTTTGGTTTTCTTTTTCGAGCCAGAAAATACTTCCCGTCTAACTTACACACTATCTGTTTTCCAAATATGACCCAACCTGAGTACTTCCACATCTGGGTAGCAGCATTATCCTCGACACTTAATATCCTTGATTCTCTCCAAAAGAGCCATTGCACTCGTCAATGACCCAGTCCTCACGTGAAAACTCCTTTCTCTCGCTCACCGCCGCGCTGTTGGGGTTTTGTCCCTTTTCTACTGATATTTCTGCGGATTTTGCTTTTGAAGAATTGGCCGCTATAATTCCACCCTCGACTGTTCGTAACAGCAACAGGAGTCGCCTTACGTATACATCTCTTTAGGGTCTTCAGATTATGGAACACATTGCCTGCAGATGTTTTCCCTTTTCCTCCCAACCCCCAGTCCTTTAAATCCCGCGTCAATAGATTACATTTCCCTTCTCTTCAGTCTTCAGACGTCCACGGTACGTTAGTACTTAGGCTTGAAACACAAGAATAAATAAATGACCAGAAGGATAACTCTCTAGTGGTACGTTCGTTCTAAGCCTCTAACGCCGACGGACCTTGAGTCAGTGTTGAAACAAAATTTTATGGTATTGCCATAGGCGTATCTAGAAATTAATGTTGTAATGTCAAATTAGTAAAAAAAAAGATTTAGCTAACAATGTGATTGGTGGGTTGTCTTAGGTAGTGCGCAATGCCTTAAAATATACTGGGTATCTATATCCCACGGTACTGTTTAAACCTGGTGAGATGTCAATTTTCTTAAAGTTTGAGGTCCAGGCAAACAAAATACGTTCGTTAACAGCCTTTTGTACAAATTTGGCCCGCCAAAGTACATGGACAGACATTTGTATTTAAATTCATCGGAGTACCGTCTACGCCGCGTGTTATTTCCAAATCCAAAGTACTGTCCCAGATAAAACCAGACCAGATGCGAAAGCTCCAATGCCGCCTGTACTTCATGCGACGGCGAGCCAAGGATTGACGAGACGATCCACCGGCTGTCTGGCCTCTAGTACGGAGACCGAGGTTATAAATTTAAATCACAGCCACTGCCGTGTCTTCTTCAAATGTAACGTAACTGCTGTATAGTACAGACGCCTGCACTATCGCAAAGCGATGGTGCAGGCAGCCCTCAAGGTCATTGAGACTGAACATGATATTTGACAGTCTTTCGCATCTGGTCTGGTTTTATCTGGGGTACTGTAATGATAGAAAATACTGTTGGTCCATCTGTAAAAGATTTATTGTCGAGGACATCGGGTTTATCTGTTCCTTTCCTCGCATTCCGAGCTTATTTGTTTTCGTGTTTATTGTTACCAAGTGGGTGTAATTAATTTTAACAGTGTTTTCTTTTATTGTAGGAGGTATTTTGTGAAGCACTAAGCGATGAACCGAAATGAGGGGCACGAACGTGATCTAATAAAATTAGTCATCAACTAACACAACAAAAAAAAAACATAATAGGTGTAAATTTTTTAGGAAGCCTAATATATAGAAAAGATATTTTTATATGACACATATATAAAAGACTTGTGATGTTCGGCGTTCGGTTTTTAAAATGTAAAATTATTTTTTTAACTATCCATTCTGTTAGAGTCGGTGCAATAATGCTTTTGAGGTGATCCAATCATTTAAAGACGTTTTGGAGTTAATAGATTATCTACAGGTTTGATTAGGTTTCTATCTGACCTGACGAGAGAGACATAGGAAAGATAGTGCGTAACTCGTGTCAGGGATCACCATAAAATGTCTGAAACATAGGCATATTAAAAAGATTTATTTTTATTGACATCGCGGTGTTGGAGATAGTGAGGTTTTTGTATCCACTATTGGATTTTTATGTTGATATGTAATTGTTAATATTCTGTCTACAGAATTTTTTTAAATGATTGGGTTAATAACTGTTGTTCATTAGAATAAGTAACCCCGTGTAATTACTTGTAAATAACGACAATAGGCTAGGTTTCATAATTGTTTTTGCTGGGTGGACTAAAAACAGTAATAATTTATTTTGTTTTGTGCTATACGTTTAGAACTTGCCAATTTCCTAAATTTCACCCTTTTATTATTAGTTGTTTTAAAGCAGTTTTGATACTTTTTTGTAAATATTTCTTGCTAAGATTAGCATTTAATTATAAACTAGAAATTTTCTTGTTTAGGACCGATTTTTAGAGAATACACTATACTGTATTTCTTAGAGTGGTATACCTTTTAACAATAATCGTTCATTATAGTTTTTGTATATTCCAAATTTTTTCAAATAACGTAATTATTATTAGAGATTTGCACAGTTTCTTGAGAATTTTGCTTGATTTAGTGATTTTAAATTACTTAGTTTAAATATAAGTTTGGTTTAAATGAAGAATTAAGAAAAAGGCAAGTTATAAGTTTAAATTTAGGTATTCTATAAAGACACGTGTGTTTTTGGCGGTATCACCAAACAAGATGACATTTATTAGAGTACTGGGTAAACTATTCTTAACGTAAAAACAGAAAAAGATCTAGACAAAAGCAACAATGTTAAAATTTACAAAATGATAGAAACGTTGTTGCTGTTACAAATATTTGGCTATAGATAATCTACTATACACATATTGTTTCATTTTTGGGCACTTTCTGTGTAAGACTGTAAGGCAAATAAAATGCATATAGACGAAAATGAACATGTGACCAAAGCAAAAATCTTTACTGGCCTTAAGAACTAAGCAAGTTTTTAAGTATACACCCACATAAGTCGACATAATAATCAACTTGTAAAAGTAATATTGTTTTGATGGTACCTGCATTTGTCAAAAATAAACCAATTATTTTGAACCTGTTTTTGCCACCCAAGGTTATTTATAACAGTTTACCTGAACATAGTATTGTATTTATTGTTATTATTGTGGCTTTTTAAATTAATGTATTTTATAAACGAATTAAAATGGGTGCTAGACATGCCGATATATACCAGTGCATCATATAGAAAAGTGCCTTTTAAAGCATCCATGGCCAGTCAGCTGATGAATTAACAGTGTCTCGATTTTGAACAGGCCTACTTTTGTACTGAAATTCTTATCTCGTCTAGTGTACATTGTGTTAAACCCTCATTTGTACCACAGTGTTTAAGCTTGATTTAGCTTGAGCCACCTTTAGAATGTGTTCTACATACATTTTTTTTTGAAAAAAAGTATAAAAAATTGCTTTGTTTAAACATTTCGGCGCAATTGGGGGAGTGTTCATTTGTCCACCACGCGGAATTTAAATCAGGCGTTTTTCGTCGACTGTTTTTTTAAAAACATTTTCTTTGATATAGCATGATGTCAAAAGGTGTTTTTTAGGTTACACTTAACTCTTTAATGATACGAAATCTCCTAAGACCGTTTCCTGATGGCCTCTAGTCATGGATGCGGTTGACAGGGAAACCATGGTTTAACTGTCATTTGTCATGATATAAATATACATCCAAATAGGGTTTAAGGTGTTACTCTACGAGTTATATTTGGAAACACATAGCATGCAAAAATGTTAAAGAAAACAGCAAACAGTTTTAATATCACTTTGTTCAACATCGTTGCTATGCAATTTTTGGAAATGGACACCCGTGGTCTATAAAATCGTACATCTAACTCACAGTCTAGTTTCTTAAGAAACTGGCAATTAGATGTATGATTTTTCGTCCACGGATATATATTTCCAAAAATTGCTCGGCATAAAAATGTACCCTTTAGACGCAAAAAAGTTGCCTGTTCAGAATTGAGTCATATTAATATTTTCTGTTTTTGGGGACTAGCCAATTTTAAGTAAGAGCTTTATAAATTTATGTGCATTTTTTAACCGACAACATTTGCGGCATTTATGTAGATTTTTAATTATGTTATTTTTTACTTTTTTTCTCATTAGCGGAATATACCTACCTAATGAATAGAACAGCAATTTATTGTTATATTATGTATTTATATAAAAAAATAACAAGTACTACTTATTAGATAATAAAACCATTTTAAAACAGCATATCTGTGTTTTATTTTGACTGTTGTACAGACTGTCCTCACGATGTAACTAATACGGATGTGTTCGCGTCTATGAAGGTTTTCGGGACGGTCGGTCTGAGGGACCTGATGTAAAGAAAAATTCAAAATATACCGTTGATTTTTTGACTGCAATAAATCCTTAATGATGTCTTAGGCCATAAAAGCTCATAAATGTCCATCCCTTTCAGACAGGGCTGGCCCTTAATATTTTACCTGCGACATGAATTATACCAATTGTTAAGATTATTATTTTCCAATTCACTTTAGGAAAAAATGGTTAAAATTAAATTTTTACAGGTAATTAAATTAATTACCTGTAACTTAAGCACTTAATATTAATAATATATAATGATATTTTATTAAGGCACCTTCAGTCACCTTTTTAGCTTTCCTGTGTGAGGTGCGAGTTGTGTGCGCTAATTTTGTCTTTTTATTTTAACTATTTAGTTTGCTTAGTTAAACTATTTTTTAAGTATAATGTGGCGTCCATGGACTCATGCTGATGGTGCAGCTAGTAGTGTATCTTTAAAAAGAAAGCATTTATCACCCGATGCGAAAGAAATAGTCAAAAATGTATATTCATCTTTACTAAGAAGGGGTTTGAATAAAAATGCTGCTTTAGCAGAAACTAGTGCTTTAGCTAAAATTCCCTTAACTTCGATAAAGGACATAACAATGAAACCTATTAATGCAAGAAAACAACGAAACGACGTTGGCCAATTAAGAAGTATAGACGAGAGTGATAAGGACCTATTAAGAAGAAAAATTTATGCTATGTATGAAGAACAATCTGTACCCACATTAAAATCATTAAAAATTAGGCTAGCAAAAGACGAAACAAATATTTCATGCAGCATATCAAGCCTAAGGAGAATTTTACTTCAAATGGGTTTTAAGTATCGCGCCATTGACAAAAAACAAGTTTTAATGGAATCGGAGCGTTTACGGAAATGGCGTCTTAAATATTTGACGAGTATTAAACAGTATAGATTGGAGAATCGGCCAATTATCTACCTTGATGAAACATGGTTTGATACTCATGACACCCCAAAAAAAGGATGGAATGATTTTTCAAAAAAATGTCAAACCAAGGCTCCTTCGAATAAAGGCAAAAGAATTACCATCATACATGCAGGTTCAGAAAATGGATTTGTTCAAAACTGTTTGTTGCTTTCAGCCAAGAACATTGCAGATTCCTATTTGGACTACCCAGATACGAATGCAAAGCTTTTTGAAGAATGGTTTGAATATCGCCTTCTTAAAAATATTCCCAAAAATAGCGTTATTGTAATGGATAATGCTAGTTATCACAGTCATCAGACAAAATTAGTCCCAAATTCCAACAGCACCAAGCCAGAAATTCAAAATTATATGTTAAATAATGATATATTTTTTGAAGAATCTTACAAAAAAAGAGAACTTCAAGTATTAAATGCTTATAATATTGAAAAAGAATATGTGTGTGATAAACTTGCCGCCGAAAACGGTCATACAGTGTTACGTCTTCCCCCCTACTATTGCGTTTTTAATCCAATTGAACAAATATGGCACGAATTAAAATCAAATGTTAGGGAGAAAATACTACTCCCACATTAAGTACATCTGTGGTGGAATTAATACAAAAACATGTAAATAATATTTCTACGGACAGTTGGAAGAATTGTCTACAACACGTGATTAAGGTGGAAAACTCTTATCTGATTCTTAGTGATAGTGTTCAACCCTTAATAATTAGTTTAGGTTTAGATGAAGATAATAGTGATAGTGAGACAGAACTGAATATAGAATAGGTAAAATATTGTATAGAATTAAGTATAAATAAAATAATTACATTTTTTGATTTTCCAATAATTTGTCTCTTTATAAATAATTTATTGAATGTAGTATTGTTTGATAATGTATTTTCTTGTGTATTTTAGATGTATTTTAGACTTATTATGATTGTATTTGTTTTATTGGATTTTTGACGTATGTAAGTGCTGTGTAGGTATATTAACATGAATAAATAATTTTGAAATAAGAGAATATGTATGCATATAAAAACAAAATCCACCCCTATTCATTGCAGTTTAAAGATGTTGGGATCAACACAATGGGGTTCAATCAGGTAGTTGATTTATGGCAGTAAAAGCCAACGGTATATTTTGAACATTACTTTACCTGTTATTTTTTTCAAAAGCTGTAAGTCTCCAATTTTATGTAGGATCTTTTGTATGTCTTTGAGCCAGGGTGTTTTTACAGATAAATGAATATCTTTTGTTACGCCTATTTTTAAGAGTGGAGACAAGACAATCATTGAAAATTATAGAGGTGTTGGTAAAATTTAATAGCCAAGGTGTTTAAACTAATAACATCTAAACTATAACGCTTCTGATAGAGAACATAATAGTAGCAAAACAGCATGGTTTCATGCATGGAAGATCGACAACAACAAATCTCTTGACATATGAAAATTTTCCGGAGAATGCTTTGGAGGCGGGGTGTCAGGTGGATGTTGTTTACATGGATGTCTCCAAGGCATTTGATAGGGTCAATAATTTTATTGTGCTTGTGAGAAGATTGGGTGATATGTAGGTGTATATGGTAATCTTCTAAAGTGGCTTAAATAATCTAACGGACATGGAATGTTTATTGAAGAAAAACAAAATAATATGAAAAAGTAATGGCTAGCTAAGTATCAAATGCAAATGTATGATTTTTTATTAAAAACAAAACAAATTCAACAAAATAAATGGTCAATTCTACATACATGGTCATAGCATAAAATTAGTCGCCAAATACAACATTACACTTCTGGTTAAAATAACGAAATATGCAAAAACACTAGTTTTCCAGCTTTATTATTCAAAGTACCGCGAAGTAACAGGATTAAATTAGCCCATTATTGTCATGGTTATAAAATGGAAATGGAATATGGCCGTTAGTTTAGTTAAAAGATTTATCTTTGTTGAAATTTTGCTTGCTAACTTCTTGGATCGTCGATTTGTAAGTTGTAGCCGAAAACATAATGAGAAATCAACGTTGTGCGAGTGCAACTTAAAAACGTGTACTGTCTTATAAAAATAAATACTGGTTTTAAGACACCAGAAAAATTGATTTAAATCAAAAAATCTTGTTACAGTTACATTGATGTATTGACGAATTGACGGCGGCTGGCGGCTCGACGAAATCTGTGGTGGCGGGGAGCGGGAACGCAAGAATTACTGCAGCGGTCGGGCAGAGCTCGATAATTTTCGGCCGTCACCGCAGTTACCATACATAAATTACTCGTCCTGAAGGTTCCTATGTTCGTAGTTAGGTGATCTTTACTGTATATAGATAAGGATTCGGTGCTTCACCAGAGAATGAAACATCATACATACATCACAAGTCAACGAATTTCTGACTATCGTCGGTCAAGAATATATTTATTTTATCGGCAATTTTGGGAAGTCATATCGTTACTTCCCGGGATTAAATTTTTATTTCTCAGGATAGGAAAATATGGGTCAACGTAGGGACTATCCCTAGATTGCAATTCCTGGCGCTTATGGATTCAAAATACCAAACTGGATTGAAGTTTGTGGTGCAAGATGTTAACTATCAGTAATTTGTGCTTACTGCACACAATTTTTATGATAAAAGGATGTTCAGACCGGTTCTGATCGCTGGTAGTCTGCGACAGCTTGACGGCGCTGAATTAAACAATACAAAGGAACAATAACAATTTACCAATCTACCCAAATTTTAATCATGAAAAATAAGTTTACTTTTAGATTCCAGTGAGTGAAAAGAAAACCGACAAACTTTCCTAGTTTACTACGAAAACGACACATCACGCTAAGTCAACTGTGACAGAACTTCTTTTGTAGTTATCACGATACACTTACAACAGTATGCTACGCTATGACGTCACTTCGAGGGAAAATCCTAAATTGACTAGATGCTTGCACCCCTTGTAGATAAGTACAGGTCAGTTTATTGTCAGGTAGTGTGTTGAGTTGACGTTTATTAAAATATTACAGGTCAGTTTATTGTCAGGTAGTGTGTTGAGTTGACGTTTATTAAAATATTACAGGTCAGTTTATTGTCAGGTAGTGTGTTGAGTTGACGTTTATTAAAATATTACAGGTCAGTTTATTGTCAGGTAGTATGTTGAGTTGACGTTTATTAAAATATTCTTGTCATATTATTTCATTTGTTCAGGTAAGCGCCTAGTCAATTTAAGATTTGCTCTCGAAGTGACGTCAAACGTAGCATACCGTTGTAAGTGTATCGTGGTAGTTATCATAAAGGATATGGTAAAATTATACACGGTGTCCCATATAAGAATGCACACTACAGGGATCTCGTAAACCAGAAGAGATACAAAGATGATTAAATTAGAGAAAAGTTGCGCTTTGCTGAACCTTTCAAAGTCACGATACGAAATCTAAAAAAATCCGATTACTTCCGAAGATATTTGGGAAAAACCGAATTTTCCCGATTTGGTTTTTATTTTTTTCTGACTATTTAAAAAGATATGACAAAATAAATTTCACATTCTCATTGCCACTTTTTCTGCTCTACAAGCCGGCGTTCTTAGATTTTCAATACGACGTTTCGTTTCTTCGCAACCATCATCAACTTAATTTTTTTAAATAGTCGAAAAATTTTGTTTTATTCCTAAAAAATTCTAATTTTAATTATAAATCCCACGAGATATCGCTTCTTACATTTATCCGACGTTTCGGACGAAAAAATCATCATCAATATTATTTGATGATTATTACGAAGGAACGGAACGTCGGATCAAAAATCTAATTACGTTGTCAAGTAGAGGAGAAAAAACTACATGGGAATGTGGATTTTATTTTGACCTGTCTTCTTTTGAGAAATCAGAAAAAAATTAATTGCCAAAATTTATGTTTAAAATTTCAACAATTTGTAGATTTTTTTTGATTCTACTGTAAGAGATAGATTAAAATAAATTTTACATTTGTATTTTCGTTTTTCTCCTCTACAACATGACGTCATTCAATTTTTGATTCTACGTTTTGGCTTTTCTCGACCATTATCAACTTTTTTTTAACTGTTTTAAAATAAAATTTTCCGATTATTTCAAAAAAAGTTGATAATGGTCGAGAAAAGCCAAAACGTAGAATCAAAAATTGAATGACGTCATGTTGTAGAGGAGAAAAACGACAATAAAAATGTAAAATTTATTTTAATCTATCTCTTACAGTAGAATCAGAAAAAATCTACGAATTCTTGAAATTTTAAACATAAATTTTGGCAATTAATTTTTTTCTGATTTCACAAAAGAAGACAGGTCAAAATAAAATCCACATTCCCATGAAATTTTTTCTCCTCTACATGATAACGTAATTCGATTTTTGATCCAACGTTTCGTTCCTTCGTAATAATCATCAAATAATATTGATGATGATTTTTTCGTCCGAAACGTCGGATAAATGTAAGAAGCGATATGTCGTGGGATTTAGAATTAAAATTAGAATTTTTTAGGAATAAAACAAAATTTTTCGACTATTTAAAAAAATGAAGTTGATGATGGTTGCGAAGAAACGAAACGTCGTATTGAAAATCTAAGAACGTCGGCTTGTAGAGCAGAAAAAGTGGCAATGAGAATGTGAAATTTATTTTGTCATATCTTTTTAAATAGAGTCAGAAAAAAATAAAAACGAAATCGGGAAAATTCGGTTTTTCTTAAATATCTTCGGAAGTAATCGGATTTTTTTAGATTTCGTATCGTGACTTTGAAAGGTTCAGCAAAGCGCAACTTTTCTCTAATTTAATCATCTTTGTATCTCTTCTGGTTTACGAGATCCCTGTAGTGTGCATTCTTATATGGGACACCGTGTATACTACATACTACGAGTTTTAAAGTACAATAATGTGCTTACCACAGGTATACATACATATTGTCCAATATTTCATTGCCAAAAGCAGAGGTTAATACAGTGTTGCAGTATTGTCACTATTTCAAGGTTGGTATTTAAGTGGGATCTCTCATTCTGTACAAGTTGGTGTTGACCTAAATATTCAGTATAGAATTAATTACTTATTGAATGATTTGTTTACGTTTAACCTCATTTATTTGGTTTGTAATTTGCTTATTAACCGTTTGTTACTAACAAACGGTGCTAATTATTACACTTATACATATTTTGTTTTGCGAATTTTTTTTGCGTCATTTTCTAGGATGGTGATGTGTAACTGCCACTGCAACTTCAAAATTGCAAATTACCTAGATCCGAAGTTTTATAGTCATTCGCATATTGCCATCCCAAAATTGACCCACTTATTTATTGCGATACTTTTATAAAAATGTACACTCGTGGACACAAAAAAATCGTACAAGTAATTCACAGTCTAAGTGTCAATTAACAGGAAAAGTCCATAAAGAAATGTTTAGACTGTCAAATAGATGTACTTACGATTATTGACCACGACTGTACAGTTCCTAAATTTGGTTACGGTCCACCCCCAATTTATTAAAATGTTCTTTAATTTTTTACAACGAACCTATTCATATTTAATTAAAATTAATTTTTAAACCATTGTATTTGAACGCATCATTTAAGAGATAGGTACTACAAGCTGCCGAAAAACTCATTTTTTTATCTTTTTTCAGTATTATCAAAGCTATTTAAAAATATTAAATATTTCCACTAAGAAGATATCGTTTTCAGGACTTGAAAGAAGATTACAGGCCTTAAAAAATGTTGATATTACTTTTTTTCGTAAAAAAAGCCTCGCTTAACTTGAAAAAAAATTAGTAAAATCAAGTTTTGTTTTCAAACTATTGATCTAGGGTTTTCATTTTGACCATACCACTTTAACGAAATCTGAAAAAAATGGAAGTGGAAAGACTTTTGGGCTAAACTTATTCGAGGCACACCGTGATTAGGTACTTTAAGAATAAATAAACTTTCAGATATGTAATTTCAATAACACTGATTTTACTACCGATGGCTCAGAACTGATCTGAAGACTATACATTTTTACTTTCCGAGTGGGGGATTGGACCTACTAAAATAAACAGGTTGTTTTTCTAAATAATTTACTTTAAAATATTTATTTAAATTCTGAACAATGTTTTGACAAATTTTAAAATACATTTATAACGCTCTAGATTTTTAACAGTAGAAAACTAGTATACTATGTTATAAAATTGTCATTATATGAGCAGATAACAAATGTTACGTACAGCAAATCTACAGTAATAAACTTACAATTAGTACTTTTCTAAAATTGCTTACTAAATACTACTATTAACATTAAAATTTTGTTGGAATAAAATTAGAATTGCTTTACCAATCGATAACCAGGGGAATAAGGGAGGTACCGATAGCCATCACCTAGCGCATCACCAATCTTTAAAAAAAAGATATGATACCTGTCTGGGAATGTAAGTGTGTTTAAAAGGTATGGTAAAAAGGCTATAAAAAATTTACAAAATGGACAAAGTCACTAATATAAACCTTATTCGTAGAAGAATCATAAACCAGTCAGAGCCAATGAAATTGCTGAACACCAGTCAGCACACTGCCATGTTATCAAGTAACTGAAACCTGATATTAGCGGTGATTGGTTGATGATTCCTCTATGAACAGAGCTATTGCCGACATATATCAATTTCTCTTATTCACAAATACCAAACAAACACTTCTTGTATAGGGTGTTAATTATTAATTAATTGTGTAACAGAATCAAAAAAGAATCTAATCCTCTTGTACCGAAATCGTGTAAAAAATACAGATGAACAGTCGTGGCTAAAATAAGGTTTCATTTTCCATAAGTATCGTGAAAAATGAAAGTTTATTTTGGCCACGAGTGTACATATTATAAAGTAACTAATTTTTAAGCAGAAATAGCGCATTAGGATGAGTTAAATATTTGTCAAGAATCTTGTTTAACTCGAGAATGAAGAATTTGAAAACCTCTAGTGACATATCATTTTTTTCTTACGTTAGACGTCTTGTACCACAAGTAATTATCACCCTGTACAATTAGAGTATACCTAGTTGATTATTTTTAGACTTGTCACACAGGTTAACCATTTGGAATGGACATCGATAAATTGATGACTCCATAAACTTAGCTCGTAACTTGTAACCAACCTGAATTTATTAGTTAAAAATGAATAAGGCTCTGTGGCTAACCATGCACGTTTGCGAATATTTAAAATTTTAAATAGTAAAGTGTCAAAAGCAGAAGGCATTATGCTGGAATGTCTAAAAATGCACGTGCGCTAAACGGCATCGCAAAGTTGCAAAATAGACAGCCA
The DNA here is from genome assembly GCA_963971165.1 of Philopedon plagiatum. Taxonomy (NCBI): domain Eukaryota; kingdom Metazoa; phylum Arthropoda; class Insecta; order Coleoptera; family Curculionidae; genus Philopedon; species Philopedon plagiatum. Next base: position 10,889,506 of record OZ020194.1, read on the forward strand.
CAAGCCTATTTACTTTTCTAACAGATACTATTTCTTACCGATTGGTCCTGAGTTAGCCAAGAAGCCATAAATGTAGATAAGAATAGACTACTTTGTACCATAATATGTTTAAAGTTTTATTATCATAAATGGGGAACCTGATGGAATAATCAAGAAGAAAGAAGAATGGAATGGAATTAGAGAATACTTCAGAGAACAAATACGTTAGTTCAACTGAGTCAACTAGTCAAGAAATAACCCCTCTTAAAAGGTAACTACAGTTTGTTAAAGTAAAACTCGTACACCTTATGATTTTTAAATAATTTATTCATGAAAATATAGTTCTAATGTATAAGATATCAAAAAAAATGCAAATATTTTAACATACAATAAGCAATAAGAAAATAAAATAAAATCAAAATTTTAGGGGCTAAGAGATAAAATAAAATTATTAAATTGGTTGCATAAAATTTTATCGCAAAATGAACCTCACACACCTTGAGGTAGTGCTGTAAATATCCGTATTCTGTATATATCCGGATAATACGGAATCTAAATCAACTAATATCATATCCATCATCCGAATACGTATCCATTTCTTGAGCCGCGAGAAATCGGTTCCGAAACATGTATATACGGAATTATTTCGGATACGGGTAGATAGGTGGATGCGGTATCGTATGATTTGAAGTCGGAGTTTAGGGATAGTAAGGCACCGTCGTTCGTTCTCGTTTGAATTCGGTTCGGGTGAGGCGGGCCCATATGATACCCGTTACCCCGATACGTATGCTATCTTTTTTTAGGAAATGTCATTAGAAAGAGAAAGCATAAGATCAAATATGCCAAATCGCAGACCGTGTAGTTCGCTTACACTCGATGCCTAATTGCCTATTCCGTTTTCTCTATGCACTTTGCATTAGTAAGCACCCAAATGCGTATTTATCTTTTTCCGGATCCGTATTCAAGTTCTCGGCCGGTTCGCATAATACAGATTCTTTTAATATTCGTATCCAACGGATTTTTGAATACATATCCTTACATCACTACTTTGAGGATTTTAATGAATGTCAAAAAACAAAAATATTTAGAATTGCATTTAGCACTTCTTTTGTAGGAAGACTTTCGCCTTCTATAATATCATTCAAACGATCCGGCATTGACATACTAGTTTTTCACAATTGTACTCGGATATTTTTGTTCATTCTTCTTAAAGAACAATCTTCAGTTGTACTTTATTCGTAAACTCGTGTTTTCTTATTGCAACTTTTAAGACTCCATAGATTTTCAATGACATTAATATCAAGACTTGAGGCGGACTTTCAATGACTTTGGGACAGTTATAAAGTAGTCATCTTTTAACTTTTGTGGTTTGGCTCGTTATCCTGGTAAAATAGAAATATTTCTTTAATGCCCAGTTTTTGAGTACTCTGTTTTAGATTTTGTTTTAGAACGTCTAAATACATGTTTTCAGCCATTAATCCATCAATGAAGTATAAATTTCCCGGACCCTCAGCACTTATACATCCCCAAACCATAACAGATCACCACCATGTTTAACAGTCTCTCGCAAATTTTGCTCTTTTAAAGATTCGTTAGGTTTTCTCCACACCTACAGTTGTCCAACTGACCCGAAACAGATTGCTTTTGTCTTTGAAAATAACCTTTTTCCAAAATGAAAATTCTTAATTCCTGTACTCCTTGGCAAACTCCAGGCATTTGTGCTTAACTAATCTGCGGCTTTTTTCGTGCCACTCTGCCGTGAAGATTGTGCTGCTAAACATGGTGGTGGCTGGGTTATGGTTTGAGCGAGGGTTTGGGGGTGGATAAATGCTGATGGTCTTGGGAATTTACACTTCATTGACGGAACAATGATTCGAAACATGTATTTAGACATTCTAAAACAATGTGCTCAAAAACTGGGTATTAGAGAAACATTTGTATCTTACCAGGATAAAGTTAAGACATGGCCATTTTATACCACTGTCCCAAAGTCATCAAAACTCTGCCACAAAGTCATGATATTAATGGCATTGAACATTTATGAAGCCTTTTAAAAGTTGCAAAAAGACAACACGAGATTACAAATAAAGAACAAACCAAGATTGTACTTCAGGCAGAATGAACAAAAATATCCAAGGACTATTGTGAAAAACTGGTGCGTTTAATGCCAGATCGACTGAATGATGTTAAACAACAAAGGTCTTCCTACAAAATACTAAATGAGGTTCTAAATATTTTTGTTTTTGACATTCAGTAAAATCCTAAAAGTGTATGAGTTTAAATTTTTTTTGTTAAAATGCAATGCAATCCTTGTAACAATTTTTTTAAATATCTTTGAGCCCCTAAAATTTAGATTTTATTTTATTTCCTTGTTGCATATTGTATGCTAAATTATTTGTATTTTTTTTTTGTAAATATGTAGGTAGGTACTTACATTAGAATTAAATTTTTGTTAATACTTAAATTATTCAAAAATAATAATAAGGTGTACAAGTTTCACATTTAATAATTGTATAATGTTACATGAAAACCTAATTCTTATAGGTAATGTCTCAGATGTATTCTTACCCAGTATGTTCTTGTGAGTGTGTGTTTAAGCTTAAATACTTTAATTTAACTGTTATTTGTTGTTTTAAAAGTTTTCATTCCATACTCCACAGCAAAACTGTATTAAGCCACAAAGTATGAATTCTACAGGAGTTTTACAAACATATTTTTTTTAGTTTTTTTTTATTATGGAGAAACTTTTTTTTGATGGTTGTTGTAATAAACATGGGTAATTTTGTAACATGACTGTTATAAATACAACTTGATCAAAGTAGTCAAAACAAAGACAATTTTATATTGAACACATCCTGGGGTACGAAATTATTAGGTTTAAGGAGGTACATAAGAAATTATTACTTACCCATAAAGAGACAGAGATAATACCTATATTTAATAAGGTAAACCATTTCATATTATGTAAAAACTTTTAAACACACAAATTTACAGCTTTCTTGTAATTGAAAATCGAATTCTGCCCTGCACATAAAAAAATCTGTTTTGTAACTTCTGCCATTATTGCTTTTTTGTTGTGTAACAACATATTCAATCCGTAGTTTTAAATACCGAATATTTTAATTTAAAAAACCATTTATAGTTACACCAGCGAGGATTACTTCAAATTTGGAGACTTGCGGTTCACAACACAGAACAAGCTCACAATCACAAACTTTTTTAAATTAGTGGCACATTAGTGGTTATGGAAACCCTTTTGTTGAATCATTTCATTTGTTGAATACTACTTGGAGTTCGTGATGTCAGGTAATCAGATGGTTATTAAGGAATTTCTTGATAATGGATCACGTGATCAATTGCCCACGAGCGCTAGCCATTTTAAAACGGAACGCGAGACTGTCCACTTGCCACAGAGATGTACGAGCCGATCGATAGTATGATCGATGTGACTATCGAATAGCATTGTCGATAGTCACTATTATTAATAATTCTTCAACAAATTTACAAAATTGGTCTACTGGGTAGATTTAGGTCTTGTTAGGCTCTAAAGATCAGCAGGTTTTAATTTCATATAGGTACACCGGAGTTCCGGAGAAGTTTTAACTTTCTTGATATTAGGTACGTCCGTTTAATTAAAAAGGACGGTAATGGTGCTACTGTTAATTATCAAAATTGGAAACAAAAGTGATGTGGCTTTCTCGCTAACATTACCTTACATTATTAGTACTTAGTACAAAAACTAAATATAACCTTAATTTTTATTAATGCTTATTTAAAACGAGTTTTCGTGGTGCTGGTACTTAACCAAAATAAGTAGCTATACAGTTTTGATTTGCTGGATTTTTTGCTAAGGTGGATTTCCGAATTTCTTGCGACTACTGAGCGAGGAGGAGACAGAGGGGAGCGAAAAGCATCCAAAGCAGGTAAATACGACCCCCTTCGAAACAGGTCGTACTTAATCCCTTTGAAACAGTGCTTTTTCGGTCTAATCTCTTTCTGATCACGAGGTCCGCAAGTCTACTTTTACTTTAATATTTTTTTAAATCCACATTACCATGTTTGTTGACGGTTCGTAAATTTAGACAACATTTGACACTTCACGAGTTATACACGTCTACTTGATTTGTAGTTGCTTATTTTTTTTTAAATATAGGCACCGAACGCGACTTAGTAATGTAATTTTCTTTCCAAGTTTGAAATTCACATGAAAAAATAAAATTCGTTTATAAGAGTGAGTAAGGAACACAAAATTCCACCCAATAGAATAAGCTTCTCAAACTTCCAACATGGGCTTCATTCGGCTTACAAAATTTCATTGGCGTGTAGCTTTAGTCATGCGCAGTAACGCATTCTGGGATATTTTAAAACAGTGTAGGGATGTCGTCATTTGTCGTTAGACAGTTACGTTACAGTATACTGTACTTTTTATTCGTACAATATATTCCATTGTGTTATTAAAACTTATAATTCAGCGTCACAGCGTCTGTGTGCATGTACTTAATACACTTAAATTGTTTTGTCCATATTATCATGTACCTAAATAAAATTTTATGTAAACCCGTCAAATAATTCTAGGTCCGGGCCCTGCTTGGTGTTTACTGTACACATAAAATGTTGCGAACTGCTACTATTTCACGGCTAAGCGCCATGTTGGGCGAGTAAGAACGTAATCAAGTGGGCAGGATTCTTAAGTAAGTATAAGAAAACGCTTGCAAGAGTGTTGTCAAGGCAGGATGGTCATGATGACTGGCTACCGATTGCAGCCTAAGTAACAAACTCTTGGAAAGCGTTCTCTGAGGCTGACAAATCGGGACCCAGGTCAGGTGCAAATATATATTATGTATTATTTTCTTAAAGCAATTTTGGCTAGAAACATGTTGTATCTGCCAATGCAGCTACTTTTTAAAAAGACTTTACGACAAATCAGCGCAAGGTGAAATAAATTCGACAAATGAATTTATGTTGGAACGAAGTGTCGTGTAATAAGGACCAGAGGCCAGGACACAATACCGAGGAGTGAAGTAGGACTGGTTGTTAAAAATTAACGAAAGTAAGCAAAATTCTGCCGTAACTCTTTCCAGTTTCAATGGGCAACTTAGCCTTGGGCACATAAAGCCGGAGTCGCCGTCTGTCGTACGTATTTGATGCGAATAATTCGCCAATTATTGGCATTGCCGATAAGTAAGCATGAATGTTTTTTTTTTATCTTCTGACAGCCCACGAAGACAGAAGTCTAAGTACCTATACTATGTACCGTGGGTGTACTGGGGAACCGACTAGCACATCCAGAGCTGGAAACATCCGTGGGGATTTCACCAGCCCTTTAAGAGGATGTGAGGGGTGGTACCACCTCGGTCGAGGAAGAACTCCTCTACCACCTTCCAACAACAATCACAAAATATCCATGATCGAAGCGGGATTCGAACCCACGCCTCTCGATTGCAATGCTGGTGCCGTACCAACTTGGCCACCGGAGACCCGAATATACGACATCCGATAAAGACAACCGACTTTGTGGGTGCCAGACCTAAAACTTAGGCTTGTTCAGGTCAGGATCACATAAAGGAGGCCTTATGATCTTGGGGTACATAAAGTCAGTTTGACCGATGTCGTACGCATGCAGGCCTATAGCCAGGTTTTGTTTTCAGAGGGGGCAAAGGAAGTTTTAGGGGGGGGGGGGTGTCAAACTTATGATGTAATAATTTTCTAGTAGACAAGACAATGATTTCAATGATTTTCTAGAGTGGGCAACGTTTTCTTTCTGAGTGGGCACTGCCCATTCTCGCCCCTCCCTAGCTACAGGCTTGTAAGCATGTTTATTTAATATGACTTTTCTGTAGGAACTCATAGATTTCTGTGAAAGCAGTAGCGACAGCATATCCACATCAAATGAGCATGCATATATAGACAAATAATCAACATTTGCGAATGTGGCAAATTTACCGATCTGAATCTGTAAACAAAGTCGGTGCCCTACGGGCTTGCACCTTGCAGAACGATTGCCTTGTGATAGACAGGACTGTTATTCAAAATTTAGGTATTAAAATATACACTCACTGCATCACGTGAATATTTTATCGAGTAATAAATGCTAATTTGTGTTACATATAATTACATCCCAGTAAACCAACGGCAGTCGGGAAACAGTTGGCCTCGTGTCGGCAATGGTGGGACGGCGGCTCTTTTTGTCATTTTCTGACTGCATACGGTACGCGCGTGTTTTTCCATGCGATGAATTGCCAGCCTTCAACTGAAAGAGTCACGGACTCGGCACACCAGCAACGATACTTCAGTTTCGAATCGAACGCGGTTACGATTCTAGCAGCTCAGCTGCGAAAATCGGCTTTCGCGCACCGCATTCGGTTCTTAATAGGCTCATCCTTCTTCTTGTTGGAGAATGCAGTGAGCATGCGTGATAGTAATTTCCGAGTTTGCAGGACAGTGCCACCCGATAAAAACGAATCGCCATTTTTTGGAAGCGTATAGACGTGTTTGGTGCATTTTTGTGTACTGTTCAGTTGTTCGCTTATATTTTTTTTGGAATGTGTGGAATTGTAAAGAGGACATGCCCAGTCTACAATGCGCTGGGTTTGCCCTGTTTCGGGCCGGAAGCGGCTTTCGGTAATGCGGTTTCTGTCCGCTTCTGGAGCAGCCACCTTGTGGTTACTGAGATCCTTTTCATTAATGATAGATATATTGTCACGCTAGGGGTCGTCAGGGTTGATAAAATAGGCTGCGGTTTACCAAAACACTTATATTGATACCAGGTACAAGCACAATAATACAGTTACGTCACTAAGTTGGGTAGCGTAGGGGGCAGCTTCTATCGGAGTACTCGGTCAGCCTAAAGGGCTGGCGCTAATTGTACCGTTCGTGCGGCACCACAGTGGGCCCTTGGCAAGTTAGGAAGAACTTACCAACGAGAACGAACCAGGCGCCTCCACCAAATGTCGCGCTAGGGGTCGTCAGGGTTGATAAAATAGGCTGCGGTTTACCAAAACACTTATATTGATACCAGGTATAAGCACAATAATACACTTACGTCACTAAGTTGGGTAGCGTAGGGGGCAGCTTCTATCGGAGTACTCGGTCAGCCTAAAGGGCTGGCGCTAATTGTACCGTTCGTGCGGCACCACAGTGACGCCTCCCCGACGGGGAGGGCGTCGTGTCCCGACAGGGAGGCGTCACTGTGGTGCCGCACGAACGGTACAATTAGCGCCAGCCCTTTAGGCTGACCGAGTACTCCGATAGAAGCTGCCCCCTACGCTACCCAACTTAGTGACGTAAGTGTATTATTGTGCTTGTACCTGGTATCAATATAAGTGTTTTGGTAAACCGCAGCCTATTTTATCAACCCTGACGACCCCTAGCGCGACAATATAATCCACTAGTGGGATTTTAATAAAAATTTTATAATTTGGTCTTAAAACTGGGATTTTTCTTGCTATACAAAACTGTCGTTGAAATTTGTAATGTAAAATGAAATGTCTATGGCATGCATGCATGCGTACGTCATACGACGACTTCCGAGCTTTACTAAGTTCTTAAATTTCATCTTTTTGCTCCTAATTTTCGAAAGGCACACGTGATGAATCGTATGGTTTAGAACAATTTATTAGTAAAAAAGATGAAAAAGTTTAATTTGAAAACTTAGTATTTATGTGCATATTCATATCCATATTTAGCGCTTTCGGATGGCTTGTGGTCATGGTTGCCCTTGACACTCAAACAATAGATCAGTGCCGGAACTAGGCTAAATTTGATTGAATGCAAGCCAGAATTTTTGCCCCCCTATAACAAGACCTAACTAGCTTTAGACTCTATAGTTTTACTATTTGGCGCCCCTTGCCACCGGCGCCCCTAGGCAAGGGCCTACTCTGCCTACACCTAGCTACGGCACTGCTATAGATAAACATCATTTGCTAACCATTGTTTAACTATCAGCCGTGCTCATGACCAAAGCCAGTCGCAAACATCTATTACTCCATCTTTATTGTGTATTGGGTGGCTTGGTTGCCGGTGTTTTGTCGTAGATATCATAATTTGAATCTTAGAGAAATTATTTATTTTTTATTAGGTAGTATATAACTTACTAATTTAAATTGTCTCTTTAATTCTTTTACCCTTAATTAAAAGCTTAAGATGTATTTCTACTAGACCAGTATACTTCTATATACGCTAATTAATAAAACGGAACACGCTTCTTTTTTCATAATTTTGCAAACAATCTAGTAGGTAAGTATATATTTAATTTTTGATTGTATGAGTAACTGTTAACGAGTAGATTTTTTATACAAAAACTATTTAACATGTCTATGATTTTATACTTTACTTTTTCTAATTCTATATTCTATTTGGTGTTAAAAGCCAATTTTTCCTAGATTAAGTCATCATTTAAGGTTGAGACTTTTTAACTAACTACAAAAATGGGATATAATCAATCAGCTATATAGGGTCACAGTCACAGTAATAGTTTAATCTTATTAGTTATCACCAGACGCCTGTAAAAAAAGTAAACTGCCGACTAGGTTGTAAAAATGGTCCACGCATGCACGGTATGGAGTATTTATTTCTTAAATGTCCATGTACCTATACTCAATTCCATGTAAGATTTTAATGGCAGTTAATCTCACGCAGCTAGCTGATTGTCATTTGTCATTTGACTTTAATGACAACCTTTGACAGACAGAACAAAGGAGTAATTTAGTTGGCCTTTACAACGTTGAACAACGTTCTTGTACGTTTGATTTTTCTCCGTAGCAACAGGCGACGTTTGGTGACGTTGAAGTGTGCTACGTTTACTAATCTAACGAATTTTGACGTCGCCAATGGTCTTTCTTGGGAGAAGATTTAAGGGAGATCTTAAATTTTAGATATTTAACGTCGCGGTGCTAAACTACAACATATTAACGTAAATACGACGTCTATAACACGTCGGGTAGCGAGGGCCCTTTTTTGCAACCATTGGAAGCAGAACAACGTTAAATTTTGTCAAGAATTAGTCGCAAGTCGGAGAATTACCAAAGTTACTTGGGATATATTTACTTTTCAATAAAAAAAAACACTACAGATACACAAATTCTAACATGTAGGTACTACCAAAATGTCTAATAATAACAAAATAATCAAAATAATGGCAGAATGCTTTCTGAAAACACCGAAAACCACAACAAAATTCCTAAAATCAAACTGATTTGATTGATTTCACACGTCACAAATTAAAATCGGAATGACGGGACGGCTCTGTAAATAGCAAAGGAACGCGGAATAGATAAGACGGATTGGAGACTGCCGGAAAGAGAAATGCCGGTGCAAAGACGTAAGAAAAGGATGCACATCTACACGGCATTCGATGTCAGGTGCTGCACATATTCCACCTGTTGACGCTTTTTCGGCTGCAAGATTTAGATGCGGAATATGTATCTTCGTCGCACACATGTAAATGTATGGCAATTTATATATCTCTCTCATCAATTCAGCGATTGTCTGTGGCCGCAAGGTGTTTTCCGAATTAGGGAACTTTTAAATTATAAGTTGGCAAATATTTTTTGACATGTGTCAACGGCCGCCATTAAAATCTTACGAGGGATTGAGTATATACGAAATTGTGTTGGCAGCATAATTTAACAGCCGCTAACTTCGTATAAATTTATGAGCGGTTATTTTGAAAAGAAAAGTATCAGACATTTATGCTAATAATATTTTATAATGTAAAGAAATTTGATATCTTTTGGCTATTTGAGTTAATTATTCTAGAACTTTTTTTTAATCTAACAAGAATCGTGAATATATCCAAATATCTATGTAAAGGGTGCCCAATAAGTAGTTCGAGATTTAAATTTGGCGCCATTTTTTAACAACTTGACCTAGAAATTTTATATTTTTCATGTGTCATCTAGAGACCCGGCCATTTAATTATGGATCGTTTTACGACGGAAGATCTTATTAGAATTGTTCAAAATTACTAAGTTAGAAATTACAGAATTAAAATTATTTTTTCCGACGGAGCCACCTCGAAAGTTATGTGAACAAGCAAAATTGTACGATTTGGAGAAGTGAAAATCATCGAGTGATTAATGAAAAATCTTTACATCCTCTTCGAGTTGTGGTGTGCATTGTGGGCTGGAGGTGATATAAGGCCATTTTTAGGTAAATGATGATGGTGAAACGGTTAACGTTAATGGCGAACTCTACCGCAATACATTAAGAAACTTTTTATAGCCCCAATTAGATAATATGCACCTTAACAATATATTCTTTCTCGAAATGGTGAAATTCAGTGGCCCACAAGATCAAACTCCTTCGATTTTTTCTAGTTAGACTTTCTCAAGGACAAAGTCTTTCATAACAATCCGCAGACGATTAATGACCTGAAGCAAAACATTCGTCAAGTCATTGATGAAATTGAATCGCAATGGGTCCGTTGCACACTTTTTTTATTGGCTTCTTAGAATTTATGGTCAAAATGAAGTACAAACATATTTTTTGGGAATTCTTTGGGAAGCGGGAAATGCCCGTAAAAATCGACTCAAAATTTGGTGGGTTTTGTCACCTAGCGAGTGATGTCATCATTTCCCTGCATTTTGATTTCTTAGACTTTTGCAATGTTGCCGAATTGTTCGTCGCTCGAGCTCCCATTAAACCAAAGATACAAAATCAATCTAATATAAAAATCTTTCTACCTTAACATAATTTTGGTTATTACAAAAAAAGTATTCCTAGGAAATATAGATAATTATGGGAAACAATGGGAGAAGCATAGCTTTTTTGTACTCACCGTTTTAACTTCACATGTATGTATTTCAGCGCTAAAATATTCTGCATTATCAAACCCAAGTAAATATTCATATATCATGTTAACAGTAACCTTGGGCAAATTGCCTAAATTGGCTTTTTCAAAGCTTTGATCCATTTTCCACTGAATAAGCTATCACTAATGGTGAAAACACTTATACAAACGAATATATTTTCTTTCAAAACCAACGAAAACATTAACACTATGTTCTACCCAATTTAATTTGAGAATGATGACGGAAAAAACAATTGAACAAGAATTCACCCTATTGGTCAGTTCCATGGACAGTTTACACCAGAACATACTATTTTAGCGATCACAGTATTCATCTTTTCTCTCCTGATAATCACGGAGGAATCAGATTTCTTTCTATCCGTGTTGGCAAAAGTGACTATTATGTTTAAATTTGTATCGTACCTTCTTTGCTTGTGGAAGTATTGCTGGTTATATACTTCGAAAGATTAGTCATCGCAAAATTCTTTTGTTTCCCGATAAAACTCCCAAAGGAATCCGATTTCTTTCTATCCTAGTTAGCAAAAGGGGCATTAAAAAAAGACAAATAAAAACGATGTTGTTGCCAACAAAAAAAGAATAATCAAACATTTTATCACGGCCGCCTTTGTTTGTGCCAGTATTTCTGGTTGTCTACTGTGACAGTTTAATCGGAATTGCCATAAAAAATAAATTTCTAATCTAGTAAAATCTTTATGCAAGTTTTATGATTTTATAGCAAAATACCTTTGTTTCTACTGAACACAAACAGTAGTTGCAAAAATCTCGTTTTCATTAAACAAAAACAGTGTCAGCATAGACATTTTAACCTTCTTATTTTATACTACTTACTTAAAATTATTTTTTACTACCCCTCTAAGTAACAATACACCCTCTAACCAATAACTTGCAATAAGGGTTTAAGGGTTAGGTGTAAGAATAGCTGTTTCCGTTAAGGTCTTAGCTAAACCTCGCCCTTAAATTTGTTTTTATAACCAACATCTTTATTGTAACTGCTATTGTGTCTTAATAAAGTCGATTATTATTATTATCATAAAAGGATCGGAGAAAAAGTTTTTAAATATATAAAGAAAAAAGAGCAAAAATGAGTAAATATTTTTATTAAGATAAACAATTTATAACAAGGTTAAAAAAATATTCCCTATTCTCCGATATATAATGAAAATGGATCTATAGATACAGCATACCTGCGAACAAGTGACGCATAACGTTTGTGTGAATTAAAGACGCGATAAAAATTGTTTAATCGAATATACCAAGTAGTTTTACAATTTTTAACTGTAAACGTTTAAAGTTTTAGTTCCAGAAGGATAGATACACTTTGTAATGGCACTGTGACTTCAGCTTTAAACTGAACTGAAACCAAACGTTTCTAGAGCGCAAATTTCATTCCTTTTGCAATAACTAAAGAAATCTTCCGTGATACCCTCTGTTCTCAAATTTATATCGAGTCGGCGTTCCTGTTACTCATTCCCATAACGCCCGGTCCAAGTAATGTAAAGAAGAATAAGTATGTACCTCGCGTTATATTTTAATAGTTGTTAGTCAGTTCCAGATTCATAGAACAGAGGAATTTAAGCTGCTAATACTTTATATAAACTTTTTAAGTATATTTTTATACTGCAAAAACAACTATATTATGGAACAGGCCTCAAAATAATATGTCATATTTCCCATAGCCTAACTTTCTACGAGCTGTAAAAATTTTACGAGTATGAGAGAGAAAGAAGACGAGAGAGAAAAAGAAGAGAGAAAAGGAACATGAGGGAAAGAGACATAGCTAATCTCTCCGTTGTAAAATGGGGTTTTGTCATCATTCTCAAATTAAATTGGATACGGTATAGAGTTCAAAAGGTTTGTTAGGTTACCCAACTCACTATCACTGATATCGACTGTATTCTATATCAGACATGATGGCAACGGCGCAAATCGATATATTATTTTATTGGTGTGAAATATGGCGGGTTCTTTAATTCCTTTCAAATTTTCACGTTAAGTATATTTCCAAGGACTTGTTTTAAGAAAAATCTGATTTCATTTTGATAAACTGCACCCACCCCACTATTGTTTTACTTATAAATAATATTTAAATTCGATTGAGTGCAAAATGGTATTGACAATAATTTTACACAAAGAATGGTGATCTGTAAAAACAGCAGAGGGGAACATTTTAAGAATATTATTTTTAAAACATAACTGTCATGGCTCTACTTCTTGATAAGTTAAACATTCATGTTATTTTTCTAAAATTATTGGTTTCATTTAAAACGTAAATCCCGAAGTACCTATTGAGACTCCCTTTGTTTACTAAACTAAAAAAGTGTTATTACTCACCGGTGAGCAGTAACATTTTATCCCTATTTTCGACACTGGAGGTAACTACTAAACACGAGGATATTACTCAATAATTAATGTTTTTACATAATATGTTCTAATGTCTTTTAGTAACGCTATAGCAACAAATTTTATAATAATCACAACGAACGCATCCACAAGGTTAACAAATAGGCCATAGAGTTTAGTACTGAAGCAATTCAACTAACAAGGCTGTCAACAGTACCAAAATCTAAAAGTGAATCTCTCAAATCCTTTTTTTTTGTAAAGGTGTGATACAAGGAGTTTTAATATTTACTTTTAGAGAGCTGTGTTTAATACCTTAGGCATAAATTTCAAAAAATACTTCCTTAACTAATGGCTTAATCTCAAAAAAATCTAAAACGACAACTTTTTAAATTAGTTTTAGTGTTAAGAATAAAAAATTCTAAGCTAATGTTTGCTTAACGTCTAAGTTAATTGACATTTACAACATTTACAGCATAGGGAAAAAGCGCCTGCTACAGTTCATCGGTTCATTGCTATATGAATCTGCTTTTAAAAAGATATATAAATAGTAGTAGGTATGGCGTTACTTTGGACCACCTCCACTCCTCTCCCTCTGACGTCATAAGCTCCGCCCCCTTACGTCACGAAGTATGTCCTACACCAAAATGGTGACGTATGTCCACGTCAGCTGTCATCGGTCAAGTGGTTCTAAACAGGGGTGATTAGAACAGGTGGTTTTGAACAGGGTTGTTTAAAACAGTAGTGGTTTTGAACAGGATTGTTTAGAACAGGTGTGGTTTTGAACAGGGTCGTTTAGAACAGGGGTGATTTTGAACAACCCTGTTCTAAACCACCCTGTTCAAAACCACCCCTGTTCTAAACCAACCTGTTCAAACCACCCCTGTTCTAATCACCCCTGTTTAGAACCACTTGACACATGACAGCTGACGTGGACATACGTCACCATTTTGGTGTAGGACGTACGTCGGGACGTAAGGGGGCGGAGCTTGTGACGTCAGAGGGAGAGGAGTGGGGGTGGTCCAAAGTAACGCCATACGTACTAATAGTTGTGCAACATATTATACAAAGTCGTGAGTCTTATGCTTATGTTTCAATTAGCAAATGTACTCAATCGCTAAATATTTTCAAAATATAAAGTACAGTTCTTTGGTGGATGGATTTTGCTTGATTGTTTCAGAGATAGTTTGAGTACCATTATTAGTTTAGGGTGTTTGCTTCCACTAATATACCATTATTTGGCACTTGCATTTCTACGTAAAAATGTAAATCTTACATATTCGTATACCGAAACACATTTATCCACTATAATACGCCAGAAGTTGCTGTAGTGTAGTTCTAAAACAAATATGGGTGCCAAAATAAATATATTTTTTTAATATTTAGAAAGGCCTAAATATTAAAATTTAGATGCTACCGATCAATGATTCTCCGTTAGTAGTGTGTATAAAGAGTTCTTGCTCCTCCTCCTCCTTTGCTACCGGTCAAGGCCACAGATTATCTCTACTGACATTCACTCAACAAACATTGGTAGATCACTATAACAATAATAATTTTGGTTTTGACAGATTTGATGCGTAATATTGCTTACTTATGATTAAAATAATACCTATTGTAGGCGTTTGGTAAATTATTCATAAATATTATGCAGGAGGGCCGCCGTTAATCCGAACTCAAAAACAACGGGGTTTCAATAAACGGGGTGTTCGGATTAAAGAGAATACTGTTTTTCTGATTAGTGATTAGGAATTTATTAATAAAACACAAATAAATTTCTTCATATTTTGATCAAATATGGAATAAAAATGGTTCTCTTTTAACCGAATATGCAATGATATCTTCATAAATTCTTAACATATAATACAGGGTATTCCAAACGCAATGGCCTATTAGAAGTATCTAGAGAACGAAAAAAGGTAGCTGTGTAAAATTTGGGCTACACCCATAGGAGACCGTAATCCCCATTTTAAAAATGTGTTTGATATTACAGCGTTGCCAGAAGTACTCGTACTTGAAACAAACATGTCTGAATAAAACAAAAATCATTTCTTCGCCATCAGCGTACCTACAAATATAAATTTTTGGTTACGGTTCCTCAATAGGCTGCTATATCATAATATGACATGAAAATTAGATTATCGCTTATAGGGTGTTTACAAAATAATGCGCTTTTGGTAGAACATAAAAAGGAAAGTTTTGCAGGCATTTTAAATGGAACATCCTGTATTTTATAGTGATACTCAAAAGAGCAAATAATTCTTTATCTTAAAGTATTATGTGATGGGATACCTGTTTTTAGCGGTTCTGGAGTTATGAGAAAATAAACAAAACAACACTGATGAGATTTCCAAGGAGATTTCTTAACTAAAAACATAGGCAGCCATGAGCAAAGTGATAAAAGATATAAAAGCTATTTGATCGTAAAAGTGATGAAGTATTTTTAACTAATTTTACAATGTTTATTTGTTTTATTACGAAACAGTTTCTAGCGCTTTAGAACAAGCCCCGCAACTTTTGTAACTACATTTCTTTTTCTATCTCTTATAATAAACTCGGTAGAAGCCGTCTAAATATACGGAATAACCCTGCACATATCAAGAACGAATGAAAAAAGAAAACCAGTGAGGGCAAAGCGTTAGAATTATCATGAGAGCAGAATTCGGAATAATGCGGCTCTCCTGTATACTAAATTGAATGATCAACTTTAAAGAAATTACTTCTAAGCATATCTTTTTTCCCTATGCTTTCTATCTAGTCAAAGTATTAAAAAAAAACATGCATTTCAGTCGGTATAACGTTAAAATCACAAAGTCGGTTTATTGACTTTGATATCCGTCTGCGGCAGCGCCGATTGGCGCCAGTACCTCCTCACTTTTCCCAGGATAAACTCAAAATCGCGCATGGCTAGGCCACTAACAGGGAATTTTTGATTTCGGAAACATTTCTGAACGGTAAAGCAACTCTTTAGTCAATCATCCGGGTCCATTCCTATGAGATCGGCCTGCATACGGCCTTTGTATTTACAGCAAATGGTCATGCAAAATATTCTTAAGGCTAAGCGAAACTGAGGACTTAGAGTTATTAAAATCAGCGACTTCCAGAAGCAGTTGAGGAATCCCAGCCAGACGATGCCGAAATGTAGGAATTGTATTTGGAACTTCATACCGGTGAAGTACTCGTAGAGTTTAACTCCAATATACGGAGTCCAAGAGCACCAGAACGCCACTACTAGGGCGAAGGACATCATGTGACTGGGATTAGACAAGTTCTCGGATAAGGCGGTGGCGTATTCCTTGTCGTGGAAAGCGTAGCCGCTACGTACCCTCCTTAACATCATAAATATGTACGTATACGTATAAGCTATGGTTATTAAGGTCGGACCTAAAACTAAGATAGACAGGGTCACGGAGTAAGCCGCCATACTGCCCCAGTCTAGCATACATATATAAGCCTCCTTATCGAAAATAGGCTCGGTAAAGTATAGGAGGGGCGGGCAGCACAACATGGCCGAAGAGATCCATGTAAAGGCCATCCAGCATTGGCATCTGGTCTTGGTTTGCAGAGTTTCGTATCGGAGAGGTTTTCGCACTGCGAGGTAGCGGTCCACGCTTATCCACATGAAGGTGAAGACCGTTATTGCCCACAGCGTAACCTACAAGATATAATTTGCAAAATAAATTTCAAAAAAAATTTGTAAAAGCTATATTTGGGAAAACAAACCCAATCAAAAACAAAATAAACAAATAAATGATATTAAAATTCTTATGTTACTGCCACAGCACTAAGACGTTTTGTTCGGAGCGTATTTAAACGGTATTCCTATTGAACAACTTTTGCTGTTCTTCCATTTGTATGACACAAGACTTTAACTATGCGAGTTTATACGTATTCGCTTCTTTTTGCAATAAACTCATAGTAGTGTAAACAGGTTTTGCCAAAATTTTAATAAATTAGAGTTAACAAAAATTGAAGAAAATAATTAGTTGAACTTTAACGCATAAGATCCAAACTCCATGCTTTAAATTACGTTTATAATAATATGCAGATGAACCAACCGCTAAATGTCGTCGCCCATTTATCAACGCAGCATCGCATCGCCTCTATATTTCCGGTATCGCCTGTACAGGGTGTCCAGTTTTCGACACATTTGCAGGGTATCTCGGTTATCTTTATAGATAGAGAGCTGGAGTTTTTGTAATACTATGCTACTTTTTCGTGAAACGTATGATGCTATAAACAGAATTTTCATAGTCCCCTTGTTTCGGAGATACAGGGCGATTTTGACTTATCGGTAAGGTAAAAACTGATTATTATATAGTTTTTTTTGTAGAATCCAGTGACGTACTCAATTTTTTTTCTAGAAAGAACGAATTTGAGGATAAAACCAAAGTTGCATTTTTTTAAATGGGACACCCTGTATATTTTGTTTTCATTCGATTGATTTTTTCATAAGCTTTTCAAAAATATATAATTGTTGGTATATATCTTTTGGAATAACTTCCGAATTTTACAATTAAAAAAAGGTACAATATTTCAATTTTAAACAAATGAATATAATAGTATCCTTTCATGGCTGCTAGTCAGTCAAAATTTCTAAGGTACCATTTAAAAAAATTATTGTTCTCAAAACCCCTACTTGTTATTTATTACTGTGTTTTTCGTTTAAAAAAAGGGCTGAAATGGGAGTTTATCAGAACTTTGAAAAGTATAATATGTCAGTTTGCTATATTGAATCGAATGAAAATTCGCATGATGCCGCCGAACTATATTTTAACATGTAGTATGATTTTATATTCATTAAAAATTTTTCTTTGACTTTTTTCTATATTCATTCTAGATATCCAGACAGAAGGCAAACTTTTCCCGATATTTTTTCTAGAATTAAAAAAAAATAGTTAATATGGTGCGTTTATGCAGCCAAGACCAAAATCCTATAAGCAAAATCGAGAAATCGACGAGGTTAACGTTTTAGGGTGTGTAGAAGCAACTCCTACTTCGTGTAGGGCTATTGAGAAAGAAGTTGGAGTGAACATGGCTCGAGCACAAACTATATTACACAAATATAAATTTAGACCATATAAGGTCAAAATCGTTTCGCATTTACATCCTGGGGATGCTGAACGTCGTCTCATTTTTTGTAATTAGATTTTGCAGCAAACTCAAGCCAATGTAAATTTTGGAAGATTTGTGATATGATTCGATGAGGCGTATTTCACAAGCTCTGATATCTTCAATAGACACAATACGAGACATTGATATCAAGAAAACCATCATCTTTAGTTTGAGCGGGAGCAGCAGGAAATATTCGGTTTCAGCATTGCTTGTTTTATTTTGGGAAGGCAACTAACTTATAGAATTTACGAGGGAAGCCTTTTAGCAAATCGTTACCTGGGTATATTGCAAGATGTTGTACCTGAACTGCTAGATGGTGTTCCCTTGGCTTACTTAAACAATATATTATTATATTTCCGATAGGACCGGGCGCCTGCCCATAATGCCGGAATAATACGCCCTTTTTTAGAAAATAATATTTTCCTGAAAAATGGATAGGAACCAACGGACCTGTAAGATAGCCACCACGATCACCTGATCTTTTCGTCCTTGACTTTTTTTTGTGGGGTTACTTACAAAATGGACTTTACAAGTCTCGAGATCGCACTAAAGAAGTGCGTGAAGGCACTACACTCGAATTTCAAATTTGCAGGGACGATCGATCATACTTTTAAGTGCCATAAGTTAAAAGGCAACTGAGATACTAGGGGTGCTTGAAAATGACACATTTTTAAAATCGCCCTGTATCTCCGAAACGAAAGGGTCTATGAAAATTCCGTTTGTAGCATCATACGTTTCACGAAAAAATATAAAAATACAAAAATCGCAGTTCTCTATCTTTAAAGATAACCGAGTTACCCTGCAAAAGACTCGAAAATTAGACACCCTGTACATTGAATATGGCGATCCGTTAACGATACGTTGCTAATAGATGCCGCACTTTATAAAATCAACCAAAACCACGCGTGGCAACGTGATGCGGGGGCAATGCGGAGTTGATAAGTGAGTGGCAACCCACAATATGCAGTGTTGCAATTGTTAAGCAATTGTTCTCAACATTTTAAATTTAGTGCTTAGTTTCGTTCCGATTAGCAAGATCCACTTATCATTAAGGTTCGTAAAGACGGTGCTTGACCATGGGCAGCGGGACCGTAAATAAACTGTGTTTTAAAGTAAGGAATAATTTACATAATACCAAAAAACACTTACCCAGTAAATTTGTGTACTGTGGCTACTACCCAATTTTTTATGGATTCGCCAGTACAGCTCTGAAGTCTTTTAGTGACTATTAAAATATTGGGAGATGACGGTCCTCGTGGATTTAATGTTCGAACTACAACATTGATCACGGAGTTTTTCTTTAAATCCGTTGATTCATCGATGATCAGTCACAATTTTTTACTGTTTGCTTCACGCCGAATTGAATTTTCAATTCGTTCGCGTAGACGCGCGGTAAATGATTTCGCAATGTTGCTTCGCATGGGAATTTCCAGTTGGGATTATATTTTCATCAAAAATTACGAAACTTTTTTTCTGGACTGTATAAAAATGTATATACAAGTACTTATCATAAATATCAAATCTAGTATAAATTTGGCATAGGGTTTTTGGACGGCGGATGAAAGATCGAAAGTAAGAAGGTCGAAAATACAAAAGGTCGAAAATATCGAAAGTACAGAAGATCGAAGTAGAATAAGGTCGAAATTCAAAAAGATCGAAATTTCAAAGATTTTAAAAAGGTCGAAATGAGCATAGGTCGATCAATGAAAACTAAGCAAACCTGAGCAAACGCTCCGCAGGTAACGCGATAGAAAATAATATTACAATATTTTTTATTTCCATTTTAAAAAGACAGTAATCACAACTTACAACTAATACATAATAACTATATGTTTGCACCTATTTTTGTTTCGACCTTTTGTAATTTCGATTCGAACTTCTTTATTTTCGATATTTTGTAATTTCGACCTTTTTGTAACTTCGACCTTATGTATTTTTGATCAATAATTTCGATCATTTTACTCTCGACATTTTGTATTTTCGACCTTCTTACTTTTGATCTTTCATCTGCCGCCCAGGGTTTTTGGCCCATTCTATAGCGTTCCCTGAAAACGGAACACTTATGGAATCAATTTGGTGCCCGCTCGTGTGTCTGTCACAGGCGATTTTCTCTGAAACTATTCGACCTAAGTTGAATTTTGTTTCTAGGGGTTACTTTCAAGGGGTAAATTGGGAAATGAAAAAAAAAATGTTTCAACGGCCTCGTGTAGGGTCTCAAAAGAAAGCTTATTGAAGCACGAATTCAACAATACATATATGATGTATTCTTTTATGCATTTTAAAACATTTTTCGGGAATAACGCTTAAAAATTGATGTCCCCCACCGTTATCACCAAAAGGACTGCTCAGAAAAATCTGAAAAATATTGTGAACACTAAGAATTAGGTGTAGAATAAACCAAAATTATCAGGATTGAAAAATTCTAGCGGGATCAATTGCTATCAATTTAATTGTTTATTTCTTTATAACTGTTGAACCATTGGTTTTAGAGAAAAAGTTTTCCGATAAAAAATATTTGTCACGATGTAAGGAACAACTTCTGTCGCTATGCGTTTTTCATTGCTCCGCGCATACGCGATGTGAAACGGCGTTGGTGCCGTCGGCGGCGGGTAGCGCGGCAGATGGACGCAGATCGGGCGGCAGAGGTTGCTCAAGTTCAGTGGGGGCACGGAACACTAATTGTGCAAGTATAGCTTGCACTTGACTGAATTTTTTATATAAAGGGTGACAATTTGAAAACGATGAATGGGCGATAAGTTTAGAACCAAGAAAGAAATTTCAAAACGCTTAAAACTGTTCTCGTAGCATGAAGGGAGAAGTAAAATTATATTATTTTCATTGTGGCAGAATTATCAACTAAGCCGTCACATCCACCCCCTTGAAAATCTTAAATGAGAAGATAAGTTATGTGACACCTTATTTGAAAGGCCTCTCAATTATGTACATTGTGACGCTTCGGTTTTTCAAATTGAGAGGCCTTTCAAACAAGGTGTCACTTAACATATCTTCTCTCCTGTTTTATCGCATTTAAGAGGCCTTTATTCAATCTCGATATTTTCGTTACTTAGGTGTAAAATCGCCATGCAATCTTAAATAACCACATTCTAAATCCAAATATTTTAATGAGCATAACTCATCAATTTGTTATTCAACTTGAAAAACCGAAGCATCACAATGTACATAATTGGGAGGCCTTTCAAACAAGGTGTCACTTAACCTATCTTTCCATTTAAGATTTTCAAGGGGGTGGATGTGACGGCTTACGGGATAATTCTACCACAATGAAAATAACTTAATTTTACTTCTCCCTTCATACTGCGAGAATGCTTTTAAGCGTTTTGAAATTTCTTTCTTAGTTCTAAACTTATAGCCCATTGATCGTTTTCAAATTGTCACCCTGTATATGATTTGCACTATTAACATGTTTTTAGCACTGTGACCGTTTCCAATGTATACTAAACACCACACGCGAGACCTGTCATATTTTAAGTCCGGAAAAGTAAAAATAAACTTCCGAATATTCTGCAATAGCAGGCGACTTCTACGAACGTTTGGTAACCTGTTTCCATAACAAAGCATGTCGACATATCGCGGTAGTTATAGTTCCGGCGCCTATAGTCTGGCACTGTGATTTACGAGCCTTACTTATACACGTATATCGTTCTGGGCGCACCCAGGATTTTGTCTTGGGGGGGGGGGGGGGGGGGTGGTCTGAATAATGCAATTTGGTGGATTTCTTCAATTAGTAGTGCACTTTTTAAAATTTTTGTGTGTCTAGGATGTTGGTTGGGGGGGTGCTGCAGTCCCCCCCGGGTGCGCCACTGGATTCCAATTATAACTCTATTGAGTTATCCCTGTTATTAAAAAAACCTACCTCAACATATCCTACAAGACGACACAATACCAGTCCGTATACCCAATCTTTGACTATCGCTGGATATACGGAGAGAGGGACCACTACGGCGCCGCAAAAGAGATCCGTCACTGCAAGCGAAAGCAGGTAGATATTGATGACCTCAGAGTTACCTACAAAACAAAATAGTTTACTATTATATCTACTAGGTGTTTCTTATCTTGTGGCCAAAAAAATCGCACTAACCTAATGCTTACAGAAACGAAGTTTTTAAAATTTTGGTAAAGCCATTATAGATTCTGGGTGAAAATACTTAGTAGTAAAAAACCAATTTTAATGGGAGACAGCCTTGAAGTTACTTTAATCCTATGATGTTTAGAAATAATTACGAAAGCTTTTTTATGGAATCTAATCGTAGTTTATATGAAATATTAATTATTTTACAAAAGTAGCAATGTGAAGATCCACTTTTCACGCGTTTCCTTTGGCCTACTGGTAAGATACTAAGCAACAACTACAAATCAGTTCTACACTAAGCAGTATGCAAAGGTATTTTTATTCTATATCTTGCCAGTGCAAAAAGGCGGTAAAATAATTAGACTATTTTTGAGTGGTGTGAGTGCTCTTCTGCTATCACAATTTCTGGGCGCTTACCCTTCGTTAGGCAGGTTTCTACAGCAACTTAAATTTAAATTATGAATAACATATACCGATCTCAATAACGGTTATTGTAGTCGTAATACGCCGCCCAGCATGAATTATAAGTGACAGTGCGGGACAGGTAATCAAATTTGAATTATAATGCAATTATAAAAATAATTCATAACCAAATGAGACTAACGGACTACTTATTCTTGGCAGTAGCGGATTTAAGGGGAGCGCCCCCTGGGGCCTTGTGCAAAAAGGATTTGAATAGCGAATTTTATAAAAATAAATATTGTAACGTAAACGTTAACCATTCCTACATATTCTAAAAATATTAAAAACAAAAACAAACATTTGCCATCTATGTAAGGTCTTTAAAATGAATTATACCACAACAATATGAATATAGATTAATAC
Organism: Philopedon plagiatum; assembly: GCA_963971165.1. Taxonomy (NCBI): domain Eukaryota; kingdom Metazoa; phylum Arthropoda; class Insecta; order Coleoptera; family Curculionidae; genus Philopedon; species Philopedon plagiatum. The sequence continues at coordinate 10,912,659 of OZ020194.1, forward strand.
CAATGTATTATATAAAAAAGGCAAGCTTTTTTGGGGATTTTTCATTTACATGCTCTTTGATTGTTTCTGCAATTATTCCTTACACATCTTACCGTGATTTTATTAAAATTTGCGCCTAACTTCTAAAGGAAGCAAATAATCAAATAGTTTTTATTTCAAAAAACATTTTCTGGAAAGTAATTTTTTTCGAAAACGAATTAACGAAACTTTTTAAAAATATTTTCTCGAATACACATATTTTAAAGTACATTTTCTTAAAACTGTTCTGACAGCTTTTTCAACGATGCTCTTTTGAAAATGGATTTATGAAATATTTTCTCGAAAATATTTTCGAATATTTACTTTAATTTCGAAAAAGATGTTCTCTGAAAAAAAGGTATTTTGTAAATGCGTTAAAAAAAAATTTAAAAATTAGTTTTAAATAAATTGTACTTTCGTAAGTACTCGTATATCCCCCCAAATGAGCAGAAGGCATAAATAAAAAAAATGCTTCAATATTTACATATTGATCAAACAATTTGTAATGTCGCGTGTAAGCTAAGATGACCAACTGTTCTGTTTTTCTTTTCAAGAAACATCTTTTTTGATGTTAAATTAAGTACATTTTTTCGAAAAACAGCTTCTTCGAAAGATGCATTTTTTCCGAAATGAATCTTCAAAATTTTTCTCGAAAATATTTTTTTACAGGATCTTTCAAAAATAGACCTTCCGAAAATGTATTTTTTAGAAAACAGTTTTTCCAAATTTACGTTATGAACTCTCCTGGCTTAGAAAATGTCAATGAAAAAAAAAAAGACAAAAGGACCCTGAAATAACCTAAACGAATCGTTTTTGTGTTCGGTCAGGTTTACGTTTTCTTGTGTCTGCCATGTTACTCTGTAGTAAATTACTTTCAAAAAAATGTATTTTTAAATATGAATATTCGAAGTCTTTTCTAAACAATATTTTAAAAAACTGAATTTTCTAAAAACATGTTTTGTTAAAAAATGAAATTTCGAAAAGTGGTTAAAAAAAATTTGAAAAGCTGGTTTCCAAAAAAAAAAAGGTTGGAAAACATCCCTAGTTTTCAAATAGCTGCATTCGAAAATATATTTTCAAAAAACGTGCTTTAAAAAATATGTTTTAGAAAAATTTTCATATATCGGTCCAAATGGACAGAAGGTGTAAATAAAAAAATGCTAAAATTTTGATAAGTTAAGATGACAAACCGTTCTGTTTTGTCAAGAACAGGTTTATATATTTCATCCATTATGAAATATAGTACATTTCCTGAAACCCTAAACAAAAAAAATGTCTCACGCGACCTTGCCTTGCCGGTTCTTTTTGGTATATACTTCTGTGTAGGTCGAGGTGATGACGTTGCGCACCTCTCTAGACAAAATTCTAAATCCGCCTCTTATTCTTGGTACGGTGAGGGCAATTAAATAAAATACCCCATGCCACAAAATAGTGGCCTACCCTTATAACTTATTTTGTAGATAAGATATCAAACCAAAATTTTAAGTAGTCAACTGGAACACAGTCTTATACTTTTTGATTATGACAGGGTCGCCAAATCTTGTTTAACTCCGAGTCATTCAAAAAGGGAAAGAAATAACTTAACTAGCACAGAAGTGTACAACGTATTAGGCAAGGGTAGCTTTACTGGACTGACCTACCGCATAGTGGATAAATAAAATTTATTTCTGATGCGTCGTTAAAGGTGTTGTCACTATTTAATTTTTTTGGATTTCATTGAGAGATATTTAAACACTAAAACTTAACAATAAAATAACATTTCTGTGGCAAAAACTAAAAACTTAAGTTAACGTAACTAAAAATATAAATAAAAATAGAAACTAAAAGCTGTAAGAATCGGCAACGACGCGATTTGCCCCTCACAGCAGCATAAATTTAAATTATCTATAACCTATACCGATACCAATAACGGTTATTGTAATCGGAATACGCCTATGTGACAGCGCGGGATAGGTAATATAATTTAATTATAGTTCGATTATAAAAATAATTCATAAGCAAAATAGACTAATGGACTACTGTACTGGTACGATCAAAGCAATTAAATAAAATATCGAGTAATACAAAATAGTGGCTCACCCTTATAACTTTATTCCTAGGCAAGATTTCAAAATAGTATTTTGAGTAATCAAATGGTGCGTAGTCTTCCACTTTTTGACCATGTCAGTGTTGACATATCTTGTATAGTCTTTAAGGTTTGCTCAGGTTTCTGCTACCAAGTTGATATTTTTAAACGGGACACTGTATATTAGAAAATGAAAATCTTTGTGGCATAACGGACAAAAAGACTGCTCTGCATTAAAGTACGGGGCATTCAAGAACTAATGGAAAACCTCGGGCCGCGCAGACAGTAGGCTGTCACCCTCTTTGGGGATCATCAGACAGACGTAACCATCAGGCAGCTCTGTTCATAGTAATCTCGCATAGTTAATACTTTTTCTAAAACAGAAACGGTACAGAATATGCGTGACCGCCATCTATCGGAACTACTGTAATACAAGAACAGATCTGACTAAAGTAAAGCTACTAACTTTTATATAGGCAGCACATAAATCAGTACTGGAACAGAATTTTTGAGTTTCGCTCTAGATTTCCACAATTTTTGTGGACTCACCAAGTGTCGTGTATATTATTACTTATTTTGGATTAGGTTGACCAGTGCCTCACTTGTCACTTTTTGATATCAAAAAAATCTTTTTTGCAACTTTTATTTTTTAATCGAGAGCACTATGGGTTATGAAGTTTTTAAAAACTTTTTTTTAGCTAACTTGTTGACAATGAAATGAATGAATGGTAACACTTTTTCGATCTATACTTATTATTACATAGATAAAGCGCTTAATTTTAATTTAAATAACAGTTTGAAAAAAATTAACTTGTGTGGTATCAAACTGCTTGTAAGAAAATTATCTGTTTTTTAACCCAACGACCAACGGTGCTTCTATTTGATTAAACTACTTTTAAGGGAAAACATAATTTTTCAATTTTTGCAAAGTAAATTGTAAAAGAAATAATAATAGGTGTAAAAGTAAAATAATTGTAGGTCTCCTAGGCCTATGAATTAGAAAAAATTTAAATAATTCACAGCACACATTAAGAAACAAATTGAAAAAACACTTGACTGTCAAAAAGTGACAAATGAGACATTGAGGCATTGAAAATGTCAAGCTAAACCAAAATAAGTGAAAATGTATAGTGTGCCGCTTGAAAATCAAAAGTTGATCGCAGAAACATGAATATTAGACACAATTCCGCAACATTATCATAGTCAAAAAGTGTAATTAAATTTTTGTGTAGGAAACAAGTAAGCAACTATTTTGTGATGCTCGGTATATACCAAAAAAAAAATAAAACATCGCCATAATACATCGATCTGCCTAAAAAAAATGTATTTAAATAATTAGCCAGCCATGCCTTTGGGACTGCTGATAAGAATGAACTCGAACGCTAAACGCATTTTACAAATAATATAACATTAAATATTTTAAGGGCATATTACTTGACCTGTTTACACACAGTAACTAAAATAGTGTCTAATAGCACGCAATTTATGATAATGTATTATAATCACTTTTTAAACCAAAGTCCTTGGTGACATTCGGGGTGGGCAGCGCCGAATGTATACCAGTGAGCGACTGGGTAAGCAGAGCTGGACAAAGCACTGAGAAAAAGGGCTTCAAGCCCCAATAGCCCTAAGTACTTTCCCAAAGTGTTTGCAATTTACAAGCACTAATTACTTTACTTTGTTAAATGGGGACTTCAAACAACCAATTACTTTTAAAAATAGTTGGTCTCCAAAAGCTAGCGACCAGATTTAAAAATGGATCACAGGTCGGAAGATTAAGATTAAACATCTATTTGTGTCAACTTTACCACCGGAAGAGTAGGCAATTCTCAACCAGTCAACATAAATGGTATCATAGTTCCCTATGAAAATACTGCTAAATACCTAGGGATGACCTTAGATGCGAAACTAAGATGGAAGGAACATATCAGAACTAAAGGGACTGAATTAGGGCTCAAATATACAGTGCGTTTTTTAACTCGGGTCACAGGATTTTACATGTTAAATTTTCAACCCCAAGTTAGGACCTTTTCTACTGTATCGATACAGTTGAAACTTTAAACAAATAGAGTTGTGGGTTTTTAAATTAAGGTCAGGTTACCAACTATCCTAAAATATCTACGGATATACCTAAAAAATGCGATTATTTTTTGATAAAAAGTATCTTTCAATGCACCCTGTATGTAAAAACCTAGCAGGTAAACAAGGTGTCAAGATGAATGTCATCTGACACTTATACAAGGCGTACAAAATCTAATTTATTTGGCTCTTTTTATTTCATTTTTTTGAATAGAAAGCACAGTTCGATTTTTATTAAACATTCAATCATCATCACACAAATAATATCCACAAAAGTAAACAAAATTTATTTAAAAAAAGATCAACAGTAAAGATTAAAATCTTCCAAATAAATTGTTCAAAGTGGTCTCCAAATTGGGCCAAGCAAAAGCCCAGACAGTCGTAGAAATGTCTTCTAACGTTCAGGGGCTGCCGGGGAGTAATGGTGCGCGAAGCCTCAATAATTCTGCTGCGAAGCTCTTCTACACTGTTTGGTGCGCGAAGCCTCAATAATTCTGTTGCGAAGCTCTTCTACGCTGTTTGGTCTGCCTCTAACAATATCGAACACTTTTAAGGGTAGGTAACCACAATAAAAGTAATCTAAATGCGAAATATCGGGGCTTCGCGCTGGCCATTTAAATGACCCAAAACGGTTAATTCGCCGTCCTGGAAACGTGGCATTCAAAAAGTCGGTGATAGCTGCTGCACTATGAGCGGGAGCTCCATCATGTTGAAAAATTATTCTGCCATTTTGATCAGCATTCCCCAACGCTGGGATAACTTGGTACTGGAGCAGTTCAAAATATTTTTCACAGACTACCCTCCATGAAAAATGGTCCAATTATTGTGTTTCCAAGAATTCCTGCCCAAACGTTCACGTTCTGCCTTGTCTGGGTATGCGTTTCCTGAATTATGTAAGGATTTTTTCGCGCCCATTTTCTTGTATTTTGTTTGTTGACTGTACCATTTGTACAGAAAGTACTTTCATCCGAGAATAATATTTTATTTATGGTTTGGTCGTTGTTAATTCGTTCTCTAAACTGTTCACAAAACGGCATTCTAAGAAAATAATCATTTTGCCGAAGTTCTTGAACATTCCTGACTTTAAAAGACTTCCGCGTTAATCGAAAAGCAAAAGGTACATACTTAGGCACTTACAATTTCTGCAAACAAAATTAATGTCTGTATGAACTTTTCGCGGGCGACAAGCTTTTAAGACAATTAATCTAACATAGTACATTATATCTGTTTCAGTGATAACTTTGATACTACTTTTATTAGGATCCACCCACGCGAACTACGTCCACTTAAATAACATTCATTTGCCAGAATGAAAAAACTATACTGATTTTTTTTTTCGCTTTAGCACATGTAAATAATAAAAGCTTGTTTTTAAAAAGTATTTTTTACATAAGATTTTATTTGTCTTTTACTAATATACCTTATGCATGCCAACAAGGATAGAAAGAAATCGGATTCTGTTGGAAATTTTATCACGGAAAAAAAGAATTTTGCGATGAGTAATTTATCAAAGTAGATAGCCAGCAATACTTCCACATGCAAAGAAGGTACCATAAAAATTTGAACATATTCTTGTTTTGTCTTTTTTCTAATGCCCTATCGCCAACAAGGATAGAAAGAAATCGGATTCTGTTGGAAATTTTATCACGGAAAAAAAGAATTTTGCGATGAGTAATTTATCAAAGTAGATAGCCAGCAATACTTCCACACGCAACGAAGGTACCATAAAAATTTGAACATATTCTTGTTTTATTTGTCTTTTTTCTAATGCCCTATCGCCAACAAGGATAGAAAGAAATCTGACCCTTCGTGATTAACAGAAAAGAAAAGATGAATATTGTGATTGCTAAAATATGTTCTGATGTAAACTGTCCATGGAACTGACCAATAGGGTGAACTCTTGTTCAATTGTTTTTTCTGATATCATTCTCAAATCAGATTGGATAGAATATATTTACTTTATTTTGTCAAAGGACTTCCAATAACGAAATGCTTTTAAAAGTAGTTGTTCTTCAAGCACTTTCAAAAGGGTTTTAAGCCCTTAAAAGTGCTGAAAGTGCTTTAAGCTCTTGAAAAGGACTTTAAGCCCTCGCAAAGTGCTTCATTTCGAACCAAAAGGGCTTGTAATCCCCCAAGCTCTGCCCAGCTCTGCGTGTAAGGATTTTCTATGGTATAGGCCTACAAAAGACGTATTATTAAGGGTATCAAGACCATAAAAATTATTCTTATTGGACTTCTTAAAAGCAGCTACTCTTTAGGTTTCTCTAACATTGTTGGTGCTCAATGATTTGCTATAAAAAACCACCGACTTTAAAGTGTACACACAAAAAATATATAATTTATTAAAGTCAATATTCTATTTTGTCCTTTGCCTTTTAAACCGCACTCCGTAGAAGTTCAGTATGTCTGTCCAATTTTCGCGGCGCTTAAAGAAAGCAATTTAACTTAAAAAATGGAAAATGACGTACAAAGTTCTACAGCCTATAACTTTTTAAGGAAGCGAAATTGTACAAGTTGCTCTTAATCAGTCTATTTTAAGTCCAGAAAGCTACTACTAAATACCCTGTAGGTTTTACGTTTCAATAGTTCTGGAAATGTTAAAAACAACCCAACCTGAGCAAACCTGACTAAACTCAAAGAAGGCCGTGCACAGATTTGCTCAGGTTTTTATGTATTATTTCAACACTCTTTAAACCATCAGATTATATAATTAAATGTTTTAAAAACTGTATTTTCAAAGAACTGTAGTGTTTTCAAAAATTGTATATAAGTTCAAAAATTTATTGCAAAAAAAATTCTCGGAAGATTACTTTTTAAATATTTGCGTACATTTCCTAAAAATGCAACCTATAAAATAAAGCACATGCATAAATGTTGGCGTTGACAGTTGAAACAGGAAGCAGCAGTCAATTTCAAGTTGATATTTTTGATCATAACATACAGTGTGTTACAAATTTGATAACCTTAGGAGATAAATAGCTGGTTAAACTGGGGCAAAGTTGCATAATGTGATGCTGAATTCAAGGTCGCACTAAACGAAATTATAGGAAAAACCTGGCCATTACCTGGAATTCGGAATTCGGGTGAAAAACCTATGCTGTGAGAGAAAGAGATAGTTATATATTTTGTAATGTTGCATTCATAAATCGCACGAAGTGACATGCGCCCGTGCGCCATCAGTTTCAAGTCAACTGTTTTAGAGAACGTTCTTGTTATAAATTACGGAACGAAAGTTTGAGAAATAAAATTGCCAAGTACCTTACAAGTTTTAGTGGAATTTTTATTTGGTATAACAAATGGAGGTTCTGCCTAGAGATAAGTAATACTCAACATAAGTATTCTATTATTTACTTTTGAATTGCGAGTCGTTTTATAAATTAGCTTTAATGATTTAGCCTTTTGTGAAATTTAATACATTTCCTCCCATTCCCCAACCATAAATTTGGCGTTTTAAACAACTATACACAATAAACTTCGTGTATATCTTTAGAAAAGCTGCTATTGGCAGCGGCAACATTTTTTTTGGGGTATGTAGATGATTGTGCATTGTTTTCTTTTTTTCATTTCCTCTGATTTTACTACAGTTTTGTGATGTTTATCGTTACAGGGTTTAATGAAACGCTTTACACAATAAAGAGAAATAATAATAATAATAATAATATAGATGTTTATTTATGCCAATAAAAATAATTTAAATATAAATATAAAATTGATAAAAGTAAAAAAGAAATCCAAAAAATGACAGTAGTATACTAGTTGGCATAAATAGGTAGGATTTTGATTTATAAGAAATCATTCTTCCAATCCTACCCCTACTAAATAATTTTTTATGTTATTTTTAAAAGTTATATAGCTTAAGCCCCTTAGACTAGAAGGAATAGTATTAAAAATTACAGAAGATGTATATTTAAACGAAGACTTATATTTTTCAGTATGATGTTGAGGTATTTCTATTGCGTTCTGATTTCTAGTATTAACATTATGAATATTACTCCTGAATTCAATTTTTTCAAATAAATATCTAGGTTTCTGAGTTAAAATTATTTTATATATAAAACAGGATAAGTGGATTTCGCGTCTTTTTTCTAATTTAATTATATTATGTTTGTTAAAGGTAGGTGATATGTGATCATATTTTTTTAGTCCTATTGAAAAACGAACACAGTTATTTTGAAGAATTTGTAATTTCTGTTTATCTTCGTTACTGATATTTTTGTATGTTTTGTACTTTATGAAATTTTACTGGAAAAATCAGATACATTTCTGTGTAGTAAAGCTCAAAAATAACATCCTTTTAATCATGTTATTATTTTGTATTTTGTATTTTGTATTCACTAACTTAACATTAGTATAATAATTCAAGACGAATTTAACATGCAACTATTTTTGGCCAGGTTTTTCGGACTTTTTCCCATAGTGGGCCGCTGAGAAATAAAAAATATTCCATATAATCTCGGAGATATCCGAAAAAAAAACCAAATTTTCGTTTTTATCTTTTTAAACCTTTGTTTATGAAATTTAAGTCGAGTTTTAGTTAGTTTAAGTTTTTGTGACGTTAAGTTTAAGTTTTAAGCTTGAAGAAAAAAATAAAATGCCCTTCTTACGACACTTTCTTCGGCTCTACAAAATGGCCGTAGTCTTAAAATCCAATGTTTCATTTCTGACATACCATCATTAGGTCTAATTTTTTAAATGCGGCCCTGTATTTTTTATTTTGCTTTTTAAGCCATTAATTTGAGTTCTGAATACAACCACATATTACGCTTACTATTTTATTAAAAAATAGACAATGTTTTATAGGACGTAATCGGTAAAAGGAAGACAGAATGAATATTTTTAAGCCGTAAGGTTGACCACATTAATAAAATATTAATGCATGTATTCAAGACAAGGATTTTCAAGCAATAAAGTAAAAAATGCAGGTCCGTATTAAAACAATTAAAGTAAATAGGTAAAATCCAAAATCGGAAAATTGTCTTTTTTTCGGGTATATCCGGAATATTCGGATATATAGTCGGAATAATATTCTTAATTTTCTAGAAGTCTATAATTTAGTATTTGCCCTAATTTAACTAACTCTTTATATCTTATGGTTACCGAAATGCTAATGTTAACCGAATTTGTAACATTCTGAAGATAAATATTCGAATTCTAAAAGTGTTCAAACTCGAAGACCACAGGTTTGCATAAATTTTACTACATAATATAAATAGACTTTTAAATCCAACAAAACTGACTACCCCTTGACTTGCAACAGTCAACATCAGTCGAAAAACCTACCCTCGTCCTCGTCTGACATATTGTAAGCTAATAAACAAAAGAACATTGAATCAAACACAATGTCACATAAGGCTACTAGACGGTCAGCTAGACACAACTAACACACGATAATTATGTTCATTTGTTTTGTTTATACAGTGTCAATATGTGCTTACCTTTAAAATTTAAGAAAGTTGCGATAATTAGCACGTTGGTAATTATTATCGCAAGTGCCATGATAAAAATGATCCCTGCCTGGGTGAGGGATTCCAGGGTAAGTTCGATGCCGGCATCACCACTGGATTGGCTTGAAATGATCATATCTGATGTGTCTCTCATACGTAGCATTCTTAAAATAGAGGTAGGGCTGTCATTTTTACAGATGCTTAATTATAAGTATTTATGGTTTCGTCAGAGTCAGGAAATTGAGTAGAGTAAAAAGTGGAAGACCTGAAAATAAATAAAAAAAAACTGATTAATACGAGTCAAAAAATAATAATAGTTTAAATAATAATGTTAATAATTATAATAATGATATTATTAAAACATAAAGTAGTGGTACTATTTTATTAATATGGACTTTAAACTTATGAGAAAGCTCTTTAGGCAAGACTTTATATACGAGTAGTTTGGGCGTTCTAGGTATGAGTGGAAAAAGGCGATTTATTTGAATCTCCAGGGGACGCAGGGGCGCTTTAAATTACTTTTCTTTTATTGGAAAGTCGGTGGTCATAGTAGGCAATGAATCTCCGGGGGGGGGGGGGGGGGACTTGTGTGTGTGTAGTAGTAAACACATATTGAGTCTAACGTCGAATCCGGCGTTTATTTACTAGACTGGCGATAAAGGAATACCTTGTGATTTGGTGTTTCTTTAACATGAAAATCCAAAATTATTAATATTATATCTAAAAAATCAAAATGGGATGCGTAACATGGTGACCTTCCTTACCCTACTATATTATAAACAAAATGAAACATAAAATTTTATAATGCCTTATGTACGTCTATGCTATTTGCGTCAAATACCTATAAATTATAAATGCAGAACGATTTTAATAAGTATTAATTACTTATTAGAATCGATACTAAATACTAAAACCATAGTATTAGTAGGATACTTTGACATTGAACGTTAAATGATTAATTGAATTTATTATGACCTGATAAACCGAATAACACAACGATCGACGTTTCCCGTAGACATTTTTGCGTTTGATATTTAAAAATATTTTTTTCTACGAATGTCAATAAAAACCTTTATTGTATGTTCAATAGTAATTTCGGAACATAGTGCATTTTGTGGTTTACAGATTTTCATTGTGCTTCAATCACCATGGCGATTCAACTACAAAATTCCCAATGTGAACGGGTATATTTTTACAAAGGTGGCGTTGACCGGCGCCGCGTCAACACGCCATAGTAATCGCATAGCAACGCAGACAATGCAAATAAAAAGTAAATGACAATTATTATTTTCAAATAATATTGAGTTTAAAGTGTTTTAAGTATTTTAAAAGATTATTTATTATGGAAAGTAGCGATAGCGAATTTAATTTAACACCACCTAGTATTTTAGAGGCAGCAAATGCCGCGTCATTAAATTTGATGCCAGAAAAATCCAAACAAAAATACACACTTTCTTATAATCTATTTATGGAGTGGTGCAAAGAACAAAAAACTAGTTCCTGCTCAGAAAATGTTATAATATTATACTTTTTTTTGTGGAATGTCAGACTGACATTTTTTGATATCTTAAAAAGAAAAATATTACTAATCCCATTTTATGTAACAGTAACATTCGTAGAAAAAGTATAGTGTAAAACTCGCATGGATTGACCATTTCCTACTCGTATGATTTGCAGCACTCGCCTGCGGCTCGTGCTGCAAACGTCATACTCGTAGGAAATGCATGTCATTCCATGCTCGTTGTACAATATACTATTTCCAAAGTTCATTTTTTTCTACAGGGTGGTCCAAAAGTAATGGGACACAGAGCAACAGCAGATTTCTTATATTGAAATAATGCGATTTATTTAAACTTGCCTAATTCCAAAGTTGATAATAAGCAAGATACAGGGTTTCACAAGATTTTAATTTTGTAGAGAGAGTATTTTTTCCAATAATTTTTAAACAAAACAGAGCGGCACGATAGTAGGGATTTGGAGTTTTTTAAGGCGAGGAATACAAATTCGTTCATACTTTTGATGTCACTAGTAGGGGGCGCCACCTACCGCATACCGCACATATTTTAAATGACCTAACATTCTTTAAGCTTAGTATATCGATCTGACTATTAAAAAATCGATTATCCTGCTTCTTTTACGTCTAAATGTATACTTTATTGAAGTTGCTAGGAATAACCGTTTTCGAGATAATCGCATTTGAAATTTCCTATGCAATTACATACATGTGGTTTAAAAGTAATTTGTGTGAAATAAGTGGTGTGTCGTGTGTTTGGGGGCGGGTGGGAGGGGGTTAGTGCAGGCAAAGGGCGCCAAAAGTATAAAAATTAAGATTTCAAAATATTTATTAAAAAATTACACAAAACTTCGAAAATAAGAGGTACGGTTACTGTAGGGTAAACCAGGGATAGATGGCGATAAAAATTCTAAATGCTTATAAATGTTTAATCTGAATTTATTTAATTCTGCAAAAAAACACATATATTTGTGCGAACATAAACAAGCTATGCTAGGTGGTCTAAGCGACTAATTTTTTAAATATTATAAAGAAAACCCTACTGACAAAAATTTGTGTCATCAGCATCTCACCCTACTAGATAAGGGTTAGATGGTGATAGAAGTAGGAGTCAGTTGGTGATACAGAGTTATGTGGTAAATTCATTTTTCCTTAGCAGCGAAATGGCTACAGGGCTGATAAATATTCGAAGTTGGTGCAGTCCTCAAGTAACCACCGTTTATACAATGGCATAATGTACATTTATGTAAGTTATTTAGTAGATTAAGTAGTTTATGCTAAATGTTATATTCTTGCAAAGAGTGATGTATTTATGGAGTTATCGAATGTTAAAAGAGAGCCGCCTTTTTTTCTTTTAACATTTTTGAAAATTTTCATACATAGCTGACGTACGCCTATATAATTTATATCACGATAACCATAGGAGAGAGATATGCGCCATTTGGTACTTATATATATATATATATATATATATATATATATATATATATATATATATATATATATTACTATCTACTTTTTTTTTACTTTATATATATACAGTGACCGGCAAAAAGTTGGACACATATGGGAAAAATTTTTATTATTGGAATATTGAAAAAACTTTTTATGCCGATTGTTTCTGCATGATGGGTAACCTAAAAATTCATTTTGACATTTGTTACGTGATTACTCGTTTGCCGGCAAAATTGAAAAAAATATATATTGTCATGGAAAACTGGTATTAGATGACAAGATATTGAAAAAAGTTATTAGAAAAAAGTGTTTAGATTTTAATTTTATACTCCTTGGCAAAGTCTGGAGCCAAAATTAAAAAAAAAATATTTTACATTTTTTGAAAAAAAATGTACAATATTAGTTTCATATTCCCATGAATTTAATAAAAATGTGTTAAATGATCGAAAACCAAGGTAATAACCTATTATCTCAACATTTTTGTTATTACTTAAAAGTTTTATTTGATAAAATTTAAAATTTAGCTTTTTTCCATGTACTTGGGTGTGGCCAGGCCCTGTATCTGGCAACCATTTTGGTAGACACGTTAAAATTTCTTCAAAATTAGAGCAAACGGACTTTCGTAAGCATATTGTTCCAGAAGTAACTATAAATGGTAAATATGGTTGCCAGATACAGGGCCTGGCCACACCCAAGTACATGGAAAAAAGCTAAATTTTAAATTTTATCAAATAAAACTTTTAAGTAATAACAAAAATGTTGAGATAATAGGTTATTACCTTGGTTTTCGATCATTTAACACATTTTTATTAAATTCATGGGAATATGAAACTAATATTGTACATTTTTTTTCAAAAAATGTAAAATATTTTTTTTTTAAATTTTGGCTCCAGACTTTGCCAAGGAGTATAAAATTAAAATCTAAACACTTTTTTCTAATAACTTTTTTCAATATCTTGTCACCTAATACCAGTTTTCCATGACAATATATATTTTCTTCAATTTTGCCGGCAAACGAGTAATCACGTAACAAATGTCAAAATGAATTTTTAGGTTACCCATCATGCAGAGACAATCGGCATAAAAAGTTTTTTCAATATTCCAATAATAAAAAATTTTCCCATATGTGTCCAACTTTTTGCCGGTCACTATATATATATATATGACGTTGGGGTGGATATGGTAGCCAAAACTCGAAATTCGGGTTTTCGGAGTCTCTCCAGCGACGAAACTTAAAACCAAATGCTTATCATATACTTATGAATTATGAAAAACCAGTAACATGAATATCATATACAGTGTCTAAAATAGGTGATACCACTATTGCTATCTCCGAAATGGTAAAAGATACGAGGTCGGTTAAATTAGAGAAAATGTGCCATTTCTAGTCCCTATTCATATTCCGTTTACGGAGTTACCAAATTCTCTATAGTTTCTTATCTACAGGGGATTTTGTAAAAATAGTCAAAAATTTAATTCTTAAATATCTCGAAAATTATTATAGTTAGAAAAAAGTTGTTTTTACAAAAATCACACGATTTTTTACCTTCTCTAAAGTAACGTTATTGTTTTGTTTATACCATTTGTTTTTACTCAGTTACTGATACTAACTTCTTTGTTCCAAATACGGACCTGGATCTTTTGCTGCATTTTTTGAAAGAATACTTCACACCCTTTACAACTATGTATCACTTAATTATGGTTTTCGACGTTTTGATCAGGAATAACATCATCAGGATTTTCTGTCGATACGGACCTGGAATTTTCCATGTTAAGGCACAATTTCACAACCTATCGCTGTGGCTTAAATTATTCAACTGATTAATTTTAAACTATGTTTATGATTACTAACCAGAACCCGTTGGTCATTAAAGTTTGTCAAACTGCACTTAAGCCAATGAGTTATTGAAAGCAAAAGTTTAGCAGTTCAGCACCTAACTAGTGGTTAAGGTTACTACATATTGTAAAAGGCACCCTTGATGATACGTCTTCATTATTTACGTTTTTAATATTTTCGTATCCAAAAATCACCTTTCAGTTCAAAAGATAAATAATAAATAATCCTATTTTACTTAATGGTTTCATTTCTCTGCAACTCATTCTGCTGGTACAGTTAAATTATTATTTACTGGCTTTGAAAACAAACCATATTATCTCAAATTAAAGACCTTTAAGTATATTCTAGCATAAAACCATTGTCATATTTACTGGTTTCGGATTATAAGGAATTCGAATCTAAAATCCGTTTTCTGCTTTATTTTTTGATGTTGCGTTGAATTATAACATATGTACGGGCGGACGAACAGGTTGATGGACGCGATTGGACTGACCACACGAAGCCAATCACGCCTCTAAGAATTAATTATTAGGATTTGTTATAATTAAAACTAAGCTTTTGCTTTTTTCAGGCGTTGGACCAATTTTACAAACTTGAGGGTCCTGGTTAGTAATCATGATTATATTAAAATTTACCAGTTAAAACAATTTAATCCATAGTTCTGATTCTGACCTAATTATCTCCATAATAGGTCGTGAAATGGCGCATTAACTTGAAAATTGTCAGGTCCGTACTGGTAGAATATCCTGATGATGATACTATTCTTCACCAAAACGTCGAAAAACATAATCAAGTGATACACAGTTGTGAAGGATATGAAGTATTCTTTCAAAAAATGCAACAAAAAATCCAGGTCCGTATTTGAAAAAAACAAGTTAGTATCAGTAACTCAGTAAAAACAAATGGTATAAGCAAAACAATAACGTTACTTTAGAGAAGGTAAAAAATCGCGTGATTATTGTAAACACAACTTTTTTCTAACTATAATAGTTTTCGAGATATTTAAGAATTAAATTTTTGACTATTTTTAAAAAATCCCCTGTAGATAAGAAACTATAGAGAATTTGGCAACTCCGTAAAGGGAATATGAATAGGGACTAGAAATGGCATATTTTCTCTAATTTGACCGACCTCGTATCTTTTACCATTTCGGAGATAGCAATAGTGGTATCACCTATTTTAGACACCCTGTATAATATAGTTATGGCTAAACCTATACAAATGAAAGTTAAGTCAGCAGGGACAAGCTCGTGCGCATTGCTAAGATATTGAACAGTAAACTTCGTTACTCCTTAGCTTACGATTGATAAACGGTTGGTCGACGACGTGGCCTACCGTTTGCGTGTTGCGTTGGAATAATTATGTATCATTTTTCGGATTCAATGTATGACGGTGCTAAGATATATAGCCGTACCGATCGATATGTCAATGTAGTTTAAAATACATATTAATAGTTTGCTTCGTTGCCAAAATCTTAGTCTTCGTGTTGTGCATTCAGTATTTATTTCTGATTTATTTTTCTGGCCAATTCATTCTGGGCAAGAAAATCGCGTTACATTTTGCAATTGGGTCACAAGCTAAATGCAAGGAAATAGCAGGTTCCTAATGTATGCTATTTTTCCTATTTTTTCCTCTACTTTCCATAATTTTGGGTAGGTAGGATTTTAAGTTATCCCTTGTCAGTAGAAATTTAATTTATTTTTTTTGTTTGGTTGTTTTCTTTAGGTAAATAGACACAATATGCACTACGGGGCGTCGCAAAATCCCCACTGAATGAGAACTTTGCCAAATCAACATCCCTTGTCAATTAATGTCTGGTGTGGTATAATCGGGGATCGAGTTATTGGTCCGCATTCCTATGAAGGATATTTAGATGGAGAAATGTACACATATTTTTTAAGAAATTAATTACCCCAATTATATTAAACCAAAACATAAATCCTGATATGTGGTTTCAACAGGATGGAGCATCACCCCATTATGCAATACTAGGGTTGCCATCGGTCCCGATATATCGGGACTGTCACCGCTATTGGAGTTCATATCCCGACGTACCGACAAAGCTATCAAAAGTCCCGATCGACGTTATCAATGTTATTTAAATTAAATTTTAAAAGGCACACGCACCAACAAATGTGATTTTGAAAGGTTTTTAAAAAGAAAGATTTTGCGTATAGGCACTACAATAGCGTGCACTACAATATTTTGCGGATTTGTGCGTAGCGTCGGCGTCGCGTCGGTAGTCCTTGTAAACCAGTCCACTTGACGTTTTCGACTAGATGTCGGTGTCTGAAATCCCAGAATGGGAGAAGTTCGAAGAAACAATTACATTAAATCGAACAGTTTGATATTTTAATACATCACTGTTTTCAACAGTATTACAGTATTTATACCTTAAGAATTTGGAAAAAAACTCTTTAGAAGAGTGGAAAAACAGCTCGATTAAAGGAGATGGTTAAATTTCTTAAAAAGCACAGAACATTTAGATCAGAAATCGGAGTTATGTACTTAAATGTGCAATCCCTGCGCACAATGCAAATTGCGAATGATTTTCTTCCGAAGAAAGAAATCGTTTATTAGCTGAGTCCGTTAAGGCCATTCTGCAATGCCAGTATAACTTTAAATTATCATGTGCAGAATTTTTTAAGTACATCAAAGATCAGAAAGATGTTCTAAACAAAATCACCTCATCGGAGATGATGTAAAACTGGCAAATCTAAAAATAATTTTTTAATTTAGTTTTAAGGAATATCAAATATAATAAAGATTTTCATTCCTAATATAGTTGTTTTTGGGTCTTGGTATTTAGAGCTAGGTAAATTAAAAAAATTAACCCCCCCCCCGGGCCTTGTGTCTCGATATGAGTCAGATGATTTATGGCAACCCTAGGTCCCCGGATTTGACCCCACTTGACTTTTTCTTGTGATCTACAACTTTAGATGATATGAAAGACCAGATCCGTTTTGCTTGCTTATTAGTGACACCTGAAATGTTACAGCGGGTACGAAATTCATTTAGAAAAAGAGTGAGATAGTGTTTGGAAGTTGAAGAGGGACATTTCGAACACCTTCTCAAGCAAGACAGGCAATAAATAAGTTGAAATTAAATGGTGAATATTTTTTATTATTTTATAACCTAATAAATAATAATTCCGTAACCGAAACAGCAAATAAAAAACATTGTAAAGAAATTTTATAAACAAAATTATTTAATTTAAAATTCCAAAGTTCCCCCCACCCCTCAAAATAAGAAGAGGGGCTAAATGTTAAAAATATGTTTAAATATGTCCCTCCATCTCCCTAATAACTCACCAAAATGTCACGAAAATATATTAAACCGTTTTTGAGATATCGCCTTGTAATACTTTAAAAAACACCCTATATAATCCGTATGTATTTATAATAAAATTGTTCAGCCTGAATTTAAAACCTAATTGCCTTATTCTTACACTTGATAATTTAAGCCCTTAATTGTTAACTTAGACTAATCTCAGCAAGAACGAATTGGCCAGAAAAATAAATCAGAAATAAATACTGACTGAACAGCACGAATTCTAAGATTTTGGAAACGAAGCACACTATCAATATGTATTTTAAACTACATTGACATATCGATCGGTACGGCCATATATCTTAGCACCGTCATACATTAAATCCGAAAAATGCTAAATAATTTTTCTAACGCAACACGTAAACGGTAGGCCACGTCGTCGACCAACCGTTTATCAATCGTAAGCTAAGGTGTAACGAAGTTTGCTGCTAAATATCTTAGCAATGCGCACGAGCTTGTCCCTGCTGACTTAACTTTAATTTGTATATGTTTCGCCATAACTACTTTACATATGATATCCATATTACTGGTTTGTCATAATTCATGCATATATGATAAGCATTTGTTTTTAAGTTTTCAGCGGCAAAACGGCAATTAATTCTCTACTTAAAATTCGTCGCTGGAAAGACAAAGGGGCGTAACTCCGAAACCCCGAATTTCGAGTTATGGCCATCATACAAACCCCCAAGGTCATATTTATAAAAATACATACTGGCGCATATCTCTCTCCTATGGTTATCGTGATATTATAAATTAAATAGGCGTACGTCAGCCATCTATGAAAATTTTCAAAAAAGTTAGAAGAAACAAAGACGGCTCCCTTGTAAAATTTGGTAACTCCGTAAATACATCTTTCTTTGCAAGAATATAACATTTAGCATAACTTAATTTACTAAAGAGTTTACATAAATGTACAATTATAACAGAAGAAGAAGGTTCAGTAACCAATGCACAGGCTTAATTTTCAATCGCTTCTCCTGAAAAATATGTTAAATGGAGTTACGCCCCTTTGTCTTTCCAGCGACGAACTGGGAGGCATACTTTTCAATTAGAATGGTTTAGGTATCTAATTTCCAAAATTTTAAAAAACTTCGATTCCTATGAAGTTCCAAAATTGGTTCTCACAGTCTGTTACTCAGTAAAGATTTTCAATTAGCTAAAGTCTTTGGCAGCAGTAGGTACATTGTTTTCCAAGAATTCCGTCTAGGTTAGCCATACGTACGAACACCGGATTTTACGACGTCGAGGATGACCTGATTTTTCATTTTTCCCATAAAATAGTGAAATACTGTGCCAGGATAATCCGAACGTATTTGGACACGCGATTTTCACGATATTAAAAGCACCGAAAATATTTTTGTGATTAGCTTAATAATGGAGTAAACAAAATGAATGACGGCAAATCGGAAATAAAAAACATTTAGGAAAATTAAACTTAAATCAACGTTTGACAACAAAAATTTAGTTTATTTTAGGATTAAAAATATTTTTATGTTCTACTGCGTGATGGCATTGCTTATGATTATGTTTGACGGTCATAATTTACTACTTTATTGGACTCAGTGGCGGACTTAAGGGGGGATAAGGGAAATATATCCCCCCATTCCATACACTCGGGCTAAATAAAATCATATTTTTTTTTTGACTTTTGACATTTGATTTTTTTTGGGGAAAATACAATACTGCAAACGGAAGTAGTCCTGTCGCTTCGCGACGGGAGGCGGCAACCCTTCAGGCCGAATAAGTCACCCCATTAAAAACTGCTTTTACGCCAACGTATATTAGTTGCCATGTGTGTGATCATATTGTACCTGCTAAAT
Organism: Philopedon plagiatum; assembly: GCA_963971165.1. Classification (NCBI taxonomy): domain Eukaryota; kingdom Metazoa; phylum Arthropoda; class Insecta; order Coleoptera; family Curculionidae; genus Philopedon; species Philopedon plagiatum. Next base: position 10,932,220 of record OZ020194.1, read on the forward strand.
ATAAGTGTTTTGGTAACCTTTACGATATTTTATCAACCCATACGACCAACCACTACGTGGCATTTCGTGAAGGCGCCGAGCACCACGTAACATTTTGCTTGAGCTGCCGGGTACCAATATCACCCCGAAGTTGAAGTCTGGGTACGCCACTGATTGGACTCAGTCCAATAAAGTTACTTTTTTGGGCATAGGAGAGAAAAATAAGCAATTTAAAGAAATGCAAAAAAAAATTTAACACCTGTAACTAAAGCCTACAAAGCCTAAATAAGTATACAGGGTGTTTCAAAAAACATGTGCCATCGCTTAAAGGGAGATTCCTTGTAAGAAACTAAGGCAAAAAGTTCATACAAACATGGGTCCGCAGATGCTTCGTTTCAAAGATACAGGGTGTTAAATTTTTTAATTTTTTTCAGTTTTTCCAAAATATTTTCAAAATGGCTTCATCAATTTTGATGAAATTTACGTTGTGTAAAGTACTTAAATTAAGCATAATTCTGGCCATGTAAAGACTTTGACAAGTCCTCCAGGGGCGTACATATGAGAAGACAGTTCAATATTTTTCCAGTAAAAACATGTACGCCACTGATTTCTTCACATTTTCGTATATCGGTCAAATAGTATGTTAAATTCTTAACAAAACTTGTCTCTTCATATTTTTTCAATTTTCATTTCGTTTAGGAGATAAATGGAATTTTATTAACCGTCTTACTGGTTTAGTTTTCCCAACCATCGGTTTTAACATGTAAAGACCATTTAAAAATTGAACGTCCTGTATCTTTGAAACAAAGCATCTGCGGACCCATGTTCATAAGAACTTTTTGCCTTAATTTCTTTCAAAGAATCTCCCTTTAAGCGATGGCACATGTTTTTTGAAACACCCTGTATATTATTTAAACAACAGTAACTAAAACCTACATACTTAGAACAAAATTACATAAATGGCAATTAATTTTTATGATAGCGAATATTTATGAAACAGTTTGTATTACAGCTAATATTGAGGCTCGCGCTGGAGGTAGAGCAAATAGTTGAGACTTCTACAGTGGTATTCTGAAGGTTCTGAATTTGTATATTCTGGTGGCAATATTTATTTTGCTACTTTCAGATTCTTTAATGAAGCGTTCTGCTACAGTTGATGAGCGCCATCCTCCGTGTCGCATTATACTTGCTATGCTCGCCCCTGAATTTGCTAGAAGACTTGCCAATGTGCGTTTAAAACAGTGGCTGGTACATAATTTTAGGTTCTCCAGTCCGAGATATTTTGCAACAATACTTGGCACACCAGCAATATTGTAAACTCCAACTGGTTGCACGGTGCATTTTTCTTGTGTATAATTTACAAAAAATCGATTGTGCGACGCTGTGGCTGGTCTAAGTTTTATGTAGTTTCGAATTATTTCCAGTAAGTATAGATTTCCCATTTCTCCAGGAAATATGATCAAAGACCTATCTTTCTTTGTTTTTGTGTCACATAGTTTAACTAGAAAGTGAGTAAGTAACTAAACAGAAGAATATCCTTGTTTAATAAATGATATTTTTCATATGCTTGAGTTAAAAAAAGATCTACATGTTCTTTACTTAGAGTCAGAGAGTTTTTGAGTTTGTGTCCTTAAGATTTTCAGTTTAAATAAGGTATTAATTACAATTCGAAATTTACCTATATCTATTCCCCCATTTTAAATTGGTAGTAGATCATAACATCGAGTACTTAGTCCATAAAGAAGAGCTTTTGAAAGACTCAAATTTGCTTTTAAAATATGCTACAATGGAGTCCTCGTTCGTTTTTGAAATATTCAGACTTTTACTCTACTTACGATATTGGGAATATACGTTTTCGTACAATGCTTTGGATTTCTTGGGTAAAAGTGCTTCTTTGGCTGCCAACAACTTTATCTTCTTCCTTAAAACCGTCCATTTTTATACATTTCCGAAAAATCTCACCGCGTTCACACAAAAGCTTTTTGATTATTCAGTGCCATTATCAACAAAGATAACATATGGTAACTATAGGAACATCATAAGAGCACACAAGGAAATTTTTAAAGAATCGTAATTTAGGACTTCAATTTTAGTAAAAAATATGCAGTAGAACATAAAACTGTGTTACTCGTACATAATACACTTTATTGGACTCGCCTTCTTAATAAACAAGGACTCATCCAGTTAAGTTATGCATAAATATCTATTAAGTTTATATTTAGATGTTAGTTTTGCTTGGACAAGAATACAGAAATGTGTGTTTGAGATATTCAGTGGGGGATTAACCATTAGGCACATTAGGCTATAGCCTAGGGCCCTATCTCCCAGGAGGCCCCAAAGAGGCCTCATGTTTTAACTATTATTTAAGTTCCATGCCGTAATACCTTTATCTGTGATAATGTCATGTTTTTTATGCAGAATTTTATTTCAAACTACCCAAAATAAAAATAAAGTACTTCTGTTTACATAAAGAGAATAAAAAAAATCTGGTTCTTTATATTTCTATCATAATATAATAAATGAACTGTCCTGAAAAATTAACGCACCACTAGCCACAACTTGAATGTTTTTTTTCTGCACCTATAAACCAATGTGAATGAATTTTTTTACTTTGCAGGTGTATTTTTTAAGAATGCTACTGTGGTGGTAATTTGTTTCAAATAGTTTGTAATATACTGGGTGTAATAAATGTTTGAAGTTTTTTCCGAAATATTGTAACATCCTGTGGATAGCAGTCATATCATGACGTAGTTGAAACAAAACTTTAGCTTTATGTTGCTTAACGTTTTCCCTTTTTATTCATTCTTATGTATTTCTTATGTGTGTATAACTTAACATATTAATGTTAATTTTATTTTTTATTTACATATTTAAAATATTTAAAATGTTAAGCTATAAAACAGTATCTACACATTTATTTATTATCAACTGTAACTCAATTTTACAATAAAAACAAACTAACAATATATGTATTACTAAATATTTCACCAGATGACGGATAACAAATCAATACTGCTTAGACCTGAAACATAGAAAATATAAAATACAAATACCCTAAAATACACTAAGCAAATCTTTTACCTACTTATAAATTATGCTTTCTTAAAGGAATATAAATGCATGGACAACTGGACAAGTCCAAAGCATTACCGTTGGCAATAAAACTTTTTTAATTCTGGACATAGGACTATTAAAGTGATGGTTAGTACGGTGAAAGGGAACTCGGAAAAAAGTATGGTCCCCTATATGGTGAGTATAGCAAGGGCATTAAAATCTAGAAGTTAGATTTCGTTCTCTGGAAATTTTCTTATAACCTATCGTTACTCTTTTATGATCTTTCGTATATACTGGAGAATAATAACACCAAGCCATGCTTCCTTTTATATTTTCTTTTAATTTTCTTTTCTTGATGATTTTTAAAATTTCTATAATACCTATACTGGAATAAAAATTCATTTGAAGGGCTTGCACCATTCATTGAAAAAGTTCACAAGTTTATCTGTGTTTAAATATTTCTATAAAATATTAAATTGTTATGTTATGGAAGTAAAAAATGCATTTTACATTATTGGATAAAGTGATGAGAGTAAGAATATTAAGATTAAACTTCACTTTTAATCTATGGAGTATGAAATATTAAATTGACTTTTTCTTCTCATATTTTCTGTATTAAACTAACAATTCATTTTTATTACCTTTATGTTTACCTAGAAAACCTTTGTACAAAGAAAATAAATGATATAAGGGCCACGAAATAATAATAATGAAAGCAAACTCTGAAATTATTATATCACTGTTTACAGTATAAGTAAATATAAGCCGAGTTTGGCTACATAAAGGAACATAATTATGATCATTTTCAAAAAAAAATATGCTCTATTAGAGGTAATTTTAATTTTCGCCTTGTACAGGGTTCGGCAAAATGAACTACCCAATTTAAACAGCTTATAAAAATTTATTAACTTGAATAATAAGACGAATTAATACATATTATTATTTCTAAACTAGAAAGATGGGAGTTTTGTATGATTTAAATACAGTGCTTCGTAAATGATCGCCATTGTTCTCAATGCATTTTTCTAACTGATTAGCAAATTTTTGTATAACGTTTTGAAGAACGTGACGTGGGATAGCATTGATTTCGTAAAGGTCGCTGATGAATTTTCCGAGGATTCTCTTGATCCCAATAATGGCAATTTTGCATATTTACATCGCCGCGCGCCGTTGAGATTAAAATGTGCCTCGTCACTCATGAAAAGGTTATTTTCGATACCTTGGTCATTATCATGAATCAGACCACAAAATTCTAATCTATTAATCTTGATCATTTATTTCCTAAGCTATTGCGATCTTATATGGATGAAAATTCATGCGTTTTAACATTCTTCTCGTGCTTCGATCACTCAAACCAAGAACGGAAGCATGTTTAACAGCGGGTTTTTTCGGACTAGCAATAACTTCATTTCTTACCCTTCCTTCGTTACGTTCATTGCAGGCAGTTCTTGGTCTTCCACTTGACTTTTTGTCTACAATAGATCCAGTTGTCTCCATTTATTGCGTCAAGCCAAAATAGTCTTACGCTGAGGACAGCGACGGACATTAAAATGACGTCGAAAACACCTTTGAACAGCGATTACTGAATTAAATTCAATCAATTTATCAACACAAAAGAAGCGATGTTGTGTAGACCAACGCTCGATTTTGACAACTGTCAACAATTCTAACAAAATTTCCAAAGCCTACTTTTCCATTTAACACAATTTTCATTCAAAATAACCGAATCTTTTTTTTTGTTATTAATGAAATAAAATGGGTAATACATTTTGCCGAACCCTGTAGTAATGATTAATCAATAAATCGCAATAATTTAGATAATAAAGTATGTGGCCAAACTTAAGGGTATTATTCCTTACTCAATTTTATGACAAAAAGTTCATATAAACACAGGTCCTAAACGACTTTGTTTTTAATACACAGGGTGTTGAACTTTTTTAAAAGGTTGTTCCTACATAACTAGAAGATGCAAATTAGTATCAAGTTGCAACTTGGTGACAATTTTTAATGTACAAAGAAAAGTCTTGCTAGTTTTCAAATTTGTTTAAAGAAATGTTTTTGTTTCTATGACTCTCTTACATTTTTGCTATTTTCAACAAATTACAGTAATAAATAATGCTATGCATTTCCTTTATTGAAAATGGCTAATATCAGCGAAAAAATTTAAGAGATGATTTCTGTGTAGTTTTATTTGCTAAATCACAAATTCTATCCGATTGAAAGGGCTATTAAAATTTGGTCACATGTGATTGGGGCAAAGTTTATTTGTTTTTGACCCTGTATAAGGTAACTTCATAAAATAACTATTTTTGAAAAAATAAAAGATTATTTTGACTTTTTTTATAACATAGCTTCATAACAAATTTTAATAAAGGGGTTTTAAATTAGATCGTTGAAAGTAGATAAACTTTACGTAAAGTTAAACGAAATAGCCATTTTTCTACAACCGAGCGAAAAGTACAAATTTGCGCTTTCAAAAGAAAGCGCAAAGTTGGACATTTTCGAGGAACAAGCGTTTGTTTTACTTTGTCGCTCGCCGAGCGACAAAGTTACTTTGTCGCTCGCTTAGTTACCATGGACACCTTAATAATAATAAAGAAACGTCCAGCGTATCTGCGACTTTTGACACAAAATATAAACTGTCAAATTTGATATCAATAATTATTAATTACATTACAAAATATTTTTATAAAAATACCGGTTGTAGAAAACATCATGTGTGTAATTCGAGCGCAAAGTGACATTGCCGCTCTCGCGAGATAGCCGCGCTCCGCTACGCGTCGTGCGTCTAACTTCTCGCTCAGAGCGGCAATATATCACTTTGCGCTCTTAATACACAATAGCTATTTGTGTATTAAGAGCGCAAAGTGATATATTGCCGCCCTGAGCGAGAAGTTAGACGCGCGACGCGTAGCGGAGCGCGGCTATCTCGCGAGAGCGGCAATGTCACTTTGCGCTCGAATTACACACATGATTTTTTCTACAACCGGTATTTTTATAAAAATATTTTGTAATGTAATTAATAATTATTGATATCAAATTTGACAGTTTATATTTTGTGTCAAAAGTCGCAGATACGCTGGACGTTTCTTTATTATTATTAAGGTGTCCATGGAAACTAAGCGAGCGACAAAGTAACTTTGTCGCTCGGCGAGCGACAAAGTAAAACAAACGCTTGTTCCTCGAAAATGTCCAACTTTGCGCTTTCTTTTGAAAGCGCAAATTTGTACTTTTCGCTCGGTTGTAGAAAAATAGCTATTGTGTATTAAGAGCGCAAAGTGATATATTGCCGCTCTGGGCGAGAAGTTAGACGCGCGACGCGTAGCGGAGCGCGGCTATCTCGCGAGAGCGGCAATGTCACTTTGCGCTCGAATTACACACATGATTTTTTCTACAACCGGTATTTTTATAAAAATATTTTGTAATGTAATTAATAATTATTGATATCAAATTTGACAGTTTATATTTTGTGTCAAAAGTCGCAGATACGCTGGACGTTTCTTTATTATTATTAAGGTGTCCATGGTAACTAAGCGAGCGACAAAGTAAAACAAACGCTTGTTCCTCGAAAATGTCCAAGTTTGCGCTTTCTTTTGAAAGCGCAAATTTGTACTTTTCGCTCGGTTGTAGAAAAATTTATTTTCCACTTAATGCAGACGTTACACTCTGTACTTGTTTGTCTTAATTATAATGTGTATTACTTTTAGACACAAACTACGTTTTGAAAAATAGTTATTTTATTAAGTTACCTTATACAGGATCAAAAACAAATAACCTTTGCATCGCATGTGATCTAATTTTAATAGCCCTATTTGGATTTTGTAGATAAACACACATTTAATATGGCGTTGCTTTAACGAAAATGTGTCTGGAATAAAGCATTGTCAAAACTAAGAAGTTTTATGTAGGTTGCGTTGAGTCTTATTTTGCAACAGTGGTGCAATTTACAAAAAATGGGCAAAAAATAAAAATTATCTTATGCAGCTGAAATTTTGCATATGGGCTAAAAATTGCATTTAGAAAATGATATTCTAACAACTTTTTTCGATATTTTGAGAATATTTTGAACCCCACTTTTGAAATTTTTTTTGGAAAAAATTATAATTTGGCAGATAATACGAACCACGTGACTACTATTTTTTTTGGTTAATTTTCATCTCGATCGAAGCAGAAATTGATGCTAAAGTCAAATTTCGAATAATGCTATTAATAAAAAAATCCCATATGATGCGGACTTAACTGGTCACACTGTATACCACCCGAAATTAAATATTGATACATGCATCCTTGATAGCCAAATGACATTCGTCAAAAAATAAATAATTATGTCGCGTTTCGGCAACATTTCGATGAAAAATACATTTAAAAGTTTTGAAAACCTAACGCCAGTAAATACTAAACAGTCAAGATTGTCGATATAGTTGCAGTTTAAATTATTTTGTAACAAAAATAAAAAATTGTTTACACCCTTTGATGTTTTTCTGAATATGACTTTGACAGAAAAATTATCCGGATAATTTTTTTGAGAGAAAAATTGTCGCGATAATTTTTTTTTAACAACGGGTGTAGCTACGGTAACAAACACTACAATACCCATATTTTAATGTTAAAATCTTAATTCGTGACTGGTGAATGAAATTATCTTCATAATAACTAACTTCATGTCTCCTCTCTAATTAATTTTAATATTAAAAGCACTTTCTACAAGGATGCACTACCTATATAATATATCTTTTGGATTTTGGAATGGCGTAGATCTAATTTACAGGGCTTTCATTTTAAAACTAGCAGAGTTTATGTAATTGGAAGTAAATTTACTTTAAACAACCAACACGTCAATGTTGATAACGAAGAGGAAGTTTAAAACCAATACATATTGAATTTTACGTTTCACCCCCTCACCCCCAATGAAATGTGAAACAAAACTCCCTACCATATAATTTATTTCTAGCTCAATTACGTAAACGGATCCCTTGAATTTGAAATACGAAGGTAGAGGTAGCTTGGGGTGCGGGGATAAAACGTAAAATTTAATGTGTATTTGGTTTTAAGCTTATTCGATATCCAAATTTAACGGTGTATTTTTCTGAAACCGAGTTTACGTCACATCAAGTCTTATAAAGGTGGCTAGTCTAGAAATGAGAGCACTGTATATACAGGGTGTCCGTAAAATCTCAGTATGGGCAAATATTTTTGCTATTAATAAAGATAAAGACACCAAGTTTAAGGTGTATCTTATTGGTGAATAAATCTACTTTTTAGGTACCTACTTAATCTTTTACCCACCTAACAGTCGATGGGTATTCGCATTGTGTGGATATGCATGCGATTTCTGTATGTTCATCTGGATGCATTTAGTGTATATTCATTAAATATGCACCTTCGTAATATTCAGAGGTATATACAGTGACCGGCAAAAAGTTGGACACATACGGGAAAAATTTTTATTATTGGAATATTGAAAAAACTTTTTATGCCGATTGTCTCTGCATGATGGGTAACCAAAAAATTGATTTTGACATTTGTTACGTGATTACTCGTTTGCCGGCAAAATGGAAAAAAATATATATTGTCATGGAAAACTGGTATTAGGTGATAAGATATTGAAAAAAGTTATTAGAAAAAAGTGTTTAGATTTTAATTTTATACTCCCTGGCAAAGCCTGGAGCCAAAATTAAAAAAAAAAATATTTTACATTTTTTGAAAAAAAATGTACAATATTAGTTTCATATTCCCATGAATTTAATAAAAATGTGTTAAATGATCGAAAACCAAGGTAATAACCTATTATCTCAACATTTTTGTTATTACTTAAAAGTTTTATTTGATAAAATTTAAAATTTAGCTTTTTTCCATGTACTTGGGTGTGGCCAGGCCCTGTATCTGGCAACCATTTTGGTAGACATATTAAAATTTCTTCAAAATTAGAGCAAACGGTCTTTCGTAAGCATATTGTTCCAGAAGTAACTATAAATGGTAAATATGGTTGCCAGATACAGGGCCTGGCCACACCCAAGTACATGGAAAAAAGCTAAATTTTAAATTTTATCAAATAAATCTTTTAAGTAATAACAAAAATGTTGAGATAATAGGTTATTACCTTGGTTTTCGATCATTTAACACATTTTTATTAAATTCATGGGAATATGAAACTAATATTGTACATTTTTTCTCAAAAAATGTAAAATATTTTTTTTTTTAATTTTGGCTCCAGACTTTGCCAAGGAGTATAAAATTAAAATCTAAACACTTTTTTCTAATAACTTTTTTCAATATCTTGTCACCTAATACCAGTTTTCCATGACAATATATATTTTTTTCAATTTTGCCGGCGAACGAGTAATCACGTAACAAATGTCAAAATGAATTTTTAGGTTACCCATCATGCAGAGACAATCGGCATAAAAAGTTTTTTCAATATTCCAATAATAAAAATTTTTCCCATATGTGTCCAACTTTTTGCCGGTCACTATATATATATATATATATATATATATATATATATATATATATATATATATATATATATATATATATATACAGGGTGTTTCAAAAAACATGTGCCATCGCTTAAAGGGAGATTCCTTGTAAGAAACTAAGGCAAAAACTTCATATAAACATGGGTCCGCAGATGCTTCGTTTCAAAGATACAGGGTGTTAAATTTTTTAATTTTTTTCAGTTTTTCCAAAATATTTTCAAAATGGCTTCATCAATTTTGATGAAATTTACGTTGTGTAAAGTACTTAAATTAAGCATAATTCTGACCATGAAAAGACTTTGACAGGTCCTACAGGGGCGTACATATGAGAAGACGGTACAATATTTTTCCAGTAAAAACATGTACGCCACTGATTTCTTCACATTTTCTTATATCGGTCAAATAGTATGTTAAATTCTTAACAACTCTTGTCTCTATATTTTTTCAATTTTCATTTCGTTTAGGAGATAAATGTAATTTTATTAACCGTCTTACTGGTTTAGTTTTCCCAACCATCGGTTTTAACATGTAAAGACCATTTAAAAATTGAACGTCCTGTATCTTTGAAACAAAGCATCTGCGGACCCATGTTCATAAGACCTTTTTGCCTTAATTTCTTTCAAAGAATCTCCCTTTAAGCGATGGCACATGTTTTTTGAAACACCCTATATATATATATATATATATATATATATATATATATATATATATATATATATATATATATATATATATATATAATATATATACAGGGTGTCCCACGACGAACTGCCGCGATCGATTATGGAAAAGTATAAATAGCAAAGATCTGAAAATTTGGTAACATACTAATGTCAATGGGGGCAATTCGGCAAAAATATTTTCAAAATGGTGGCACTTCCGGTTGTACCGGAAGTAGATATCAACTTGCTTATTTTAAATGGAACACCCTATATATTATATCATTTTCGGATTTTACGTAAAATTCTAATCGCATTTCATGTATAATCTCCTATACCTAACTCGAACCGTTTTTGACATATTTCAAATTTTATGCCAAAAATGACGTTTGCAGGCCGAAAAATAATTATCGATTTTTCCTACATGAATGCCTTTATGATTTAATTGGGGTTTGTTTCCTTGTGGAAGGGGATCTACTTTAGTAGACTGTGTTGATAATTTGGTAATAAATAAATACAGGGTGATCAAAAACTAACATTAAAAATGAAATTGAAAACATCGTTAAAAGTCATTTTTTTCAAATGGAAGCCCCCTATTTTTATAATTTTACCCTACTCAGCATTAAAAATAATGGTAACTTTGTATAAGGTTGTCTATTCCGAAAATCGATAGTTTTAGAAAAAATGGCAGTTTAACATTTTTCTATTGTAAAAATCATATACGGTTTTCAAGTTTTGTTATTAGTTGGCCATGACCGCGAGGCGCGGCCAAAAAAAACACTCGAGCACTACAGAAATGTCATTATTTCGTGCCATTTGACAATTATTGATAATAATCATGCCAGGGCGATTAAATTATACTAACGAAGATTATTTAAATTTGTTTATTATCTATGGGGAATGTAACAAAGTTTTATCAGGAACATGCGAGACATTTGCTGACAGATATCTAGATAAACAGAAACCGTCACGGAACAGTGTTAAACGAATAATGGAAAATTTCAAAAATTCAGGGAAACAACTTATTTTAATAAATGTTCAAAATTTCCACCATGAGCTTTCAACAGAATTCTATGGATTGAGCTCTTTGAGATTCCTGTTTGTAGAGCCACTTGTCTTAATGCTGTCATATGATATGCCGCAAAATATCCCAAAATTGCAATTTCGACATTTTCATCATTGAGAATGGGTTTTCTTCTATGCATTTTTGCCTTAATGGTGCCAAAATTTTTGAAATTTTCCATTATTCGTTTAACACTGTTCCGTGACGGTTTCTGTTTATCTGGATATCTGTCAGCAAATGTCTCGCATGTTCTTGATAAAACTTTGTTACATTCCCCATAGATAATAAACAAATTTAAATAATCTTCGTTTGTATAATTTAATCGCCCTGGCATGATTATTATCAATAATTGTCAAATGGCAAGAAATAATGACATTTCTGTAGTGCTCGAGTGTTTTTTTTTGTCCGCGCCTCGCGGTCATGGTCAACTAATAACAAAACTTCAAAACCGTATATGATTTTTACAATAGAAAAATGTTAAACTGCCATTTTTTCTAAAACTATCGATTTTCGGAATAGACAACCTTATACAAAGTTACCATTATTTTTAATGCTGAGTAGGGTAAAATTATAAAAATAGGGGGCTTCCATTTGAAAAAAATGACTTTTAACGATTTTTTCAATTTCATTTTTAATGTTAGTTTTTGACCACCCTGTATTTATTTATTACCAAATTATCAACACAGTCTACTAAAGTAGATCCCCTTCCACAAGGAAACCAACCCCAATTAAATCATAAAAGCATTCATGTAGGAAAAATCGATAATTATTTTTCGGCCTGCAAACGTCATTTTTGGCATAAAATTTGAAATATGTCAAAAACGGTTAGAGTCAGGTATAGGAGATTATACATGAAATGCGATTAGAATTTTACGTAAAATCCGAAAATGAAATAAGATATAGTGTTCCATTTAAAATAAGCAAGTTGATATCTACTTCCGGTACAAGCGGAAGTGCCACCATTTTGAAAATATTTTAGCCGAATTGCCCCCATTGACATTAGTATGTTACCAAATTTTCAGATCTTTGCTATTTATACTTTTTCCATAATCGATCGCGGCAATTCGTCGTGGGACACCCTGTATATATATATATATATATATATATATATATATATATATATATATATATATATATATATATATATATATATATATATATATATATATATATATATATATATATATATATACATATATATATATATATATATATATATATATATATATATATATATATATATATATATATATATATATATATATATATATATAGTGACCGGCAAAAAGTTCGCAACATATGGGAAAAATTTTTATTAGGAGAGTATCGGAAAAACTTTCCCAGGGGATCGGTTCTGCATGTCCGATAACCTAAAAATCGATTTTGACATACGTCACGTGACCACTGGTATGGCGTCAAATTAAAAAAAAAATTGTTAATTTACAAAAAGTGAGGTTAGTTGACGAGATATCAAAAAAAGTTATTTGAAAAAATTGCTTAGAATTAAATTCTAGGTCCTTGTGCAAAATTTTAAGATTTTATTTAAAAAAATTGGAAAACTCAATTTTTTTTAAATATTTTTTTATCGATTTACAAATTTCCTGTTTTTTTCGTTTAGATAGCTTGGCTAATGTAAAGCCCATGTATCTGGATGAAAATAAACGAATGTAGTAGTTTTTTCTACAATTGACAGGACAAAATTAAAAAAAACAGGGTTTCGCCGGACGCTAGCTGTTGCAATGATTTGTATCTAGCAGCAGTGTCAAAATTTTAGAGACATTTCAATGAGATTACATTGAGAAAACCTTAATCGTCTTAAATATATCTGAAGTTCGACTTTTTGTAAAGTTAAGGGGATTAAAATAGATAATAAACAAAAAATTACCTGTTTATTTAATCGAAATTTTATAAACGAAAACCAATGTAAGAAAAACTTAAAAGTAGTCAAATTCTGTACTAACAACACAAAAAATCATTGTTTTTCCTTGGGTGCACAAAATTTAAAACTCAGTATGACCACCATTTCTCTCCATACATACTGTTGTTCTCGAGCGCAACTCTCGATTAACATTTCGGAGCATTTTACGATTTATTTGCAATACACAATTTATAATGACATTCTCTAAATTTTGTATATTCCTAAAGGGTCGATGTTTGTACACAGGGTTCTTTAGGTATCCCCACATAAAAAAATCTAACGGAGTCAGATCTACAATTCTACAATTGACAGGACAAAATCGAAAAAATAGGTGTTCGCCGGACGCTCGCTGTTGCAATGGTTTGAATCTAATGAAATGACTGTATCAAGATTTTATTAAGATTTTTCGCACATAAATTTAACAACCAGGTCTATTTAGTTGTACTTAAAACTACCAAAGCAGGCTCTGAAATTAAAACAACCAAATAATCTAGTAGGTTAAAAAACAACAGAAAAATGTCAAACAAATTATAATTTGTTTGATTTCAACCTATGTCATTGGTTTATGTCTCGCATCTTACTAAGTTTGATATTTTACATAAGTTTATTAATATTTTATTCCTTAAAATGGCACCCACACTACTTCTTCAGGAAAAGATAGAAATTATTTTAATTTCTGGAGATAATTACAAAAGCCATAGAGAAACAGCAGCAATTTTTAATGAGAGGCACCCCGATAAATCCCTCCATTATTCCACAGTATCTCGTCTAGTCAATAAATTTAAAGAAACGGGATCGGTAGAAAATCAGTATAAAGTTTCCCATGAAAAACCGGTAACAGGTGACGAAGGTTCTCTGGATGTGTGTTTGTCGATCACAGAAACACCCCAATTAGCAGTTAGTCAAATATCGGAGATCACTAACATTCACGAAAGATCTGTGCGGAGGATATTAAAAAGAAACAAATTTCATCCGTACAAACCTAAATTTGTACAAGTATTAAAAGATAGGGATTATGACGCCCGCTTCGATTTTTGTGCCTGGTTCCAGGGTATGATTGAGGAAGATTTTAATTTCCCAAAGAACGTTCTTTTCTCGGATGAAGCTACATTTACCTCTAACGGAACCGTCAGTTCACAAAACTGTAGATGGTGGGCCACCGAAAACCCAGACTTTGTAATTCAGAGTAAAGACCAATATAGTTTTAAGGTTAATGTGTGGTGCGGAATTTTCAACCTCAGAATAGTGGGACCTTTTTTCTTTAGAGACAATTTAAATTCAGAACGATATTTAGAATTTCTACAAACTGAGATATCTGACTTTTTAGACAATTTGTCATTAGCCGAAAGAAGAAATTTATACTTTCAACAAGACGGAGCTAGCATTCATCCCACAAATGAGGTGAAGAGATGGCTGGATCAAGAATTTGGAAACCAGTGGATAGGACGGTTTTCTGAAAATCCGTGGCCTGCGAGATCACCAGATCTGACTCCGTTAGATTTCTTTATGTGGGGATACCTAAAGAACTCTGTGTACAAACATCGACCCTTTAGGAATATACAAAATTTAGAGAATGTCATTAGAAATTGTGTATTGCAAATAAATCGTAAAATGCTCCGAAATGTTAATCGAGAGTTGCGCTCGAGAAGAATAGTATGTATGAAGAGAAATGGTGGTCATACTGAGTTTTAAATTTTGTGCACCCAAGGAAAAACAATGATTTTTTATGTTGTTAGTACAGAATTTGACTACTTTTAAGTTTTTCTTACATTGGTTTTCGTTTATGAAATTTCGATTAAATAAACAGGTAATTTTTTGTTTATTATCTATTTTACTCCCCTTAACTTTACAAAAAGTCGAACTTCAGATATATTTAAGACGATTAAGGTTTTCTCAATGTAATCTCATTGAAATGTCTCTAAAATTTTGACACTGCTGCTAGATACAAATCATTGCAACAGCTAGCGTCCGGCGAAACCCTGTTTTTTTTTAATTTTGTCCTGTCAATTGTAGAAAAAACTACTACATTCGTTTATTTTCATCCAGATACATGGGCTTTACATTAGCCAAGCTATCTAAACGAAAAAAACTGGAAATTTGTAAATCGATAAAAAAATATTTAAAAAAAATTGAGTTTTCCAATTTTTTTAAATAAAATCTTAAAATTTTGCACAAGGACCTAGAATTTAATTCTAAGCAATTTTTTCAAATAACTTTTCTTGATATCTCGTCAACTAATATATATATATATATATATATATATATATATATATATATATATATATATATATATATATATATATATATATATAAATATATATATATATAAATATATATATATATATATATATATATATATATATATATATATATATATATATATATATATATATATATATATATATATATATATATACAGCGTGTCTTCGGAAGTTCTTACCATATGGTAAAAAATTTTATTATTGATTTTATTAAAAAAAGTGCCTCTATAAAAAATTCTGCATCATGAGAAAGTAGCATCGTCATTCCAAAATTTGATCTTGGACATACAGGGTGGCTCAAAAATATAAAAGTTCCAATCCACGTGAAGCTAAAAAGACACAAATTCGTTATTTAAGGGTAAACTGCCACTGTAAATGTACTAGAGTTAACTTTTTGTGTGTTAGTGAATTAGGTTTGGAACATACAGGAGTCCAAAAATAAAATTATTATCAACTTTACAAAAAAAGTATATCTTCATAAAAAGTTCTACCTTGTAAAAAATAACATGGTTGTTTATAAACTTGATGTAGGACAATCCAGGGTGGCCTAAACAGCTGTAAGTCACAATTTAAATATAAATTATTTTGCCACCTGTATGTCCTATAAAAAATTTTTGAATGGAAATGCTATTTTCTTACGATGCGGAACTTTTTATAAAGAGACACTTTTTTTCGTAAAATCAATAATAAAAAATTTTTCCGTATGGTAAGAACTTCCGAAGATACGCTGTATATATATATATATATATATATATATATATATATATATATATATATATATATATATATATATATATATATATATATATATATATATATATATATATATGTATATATAATATAAAAAGGTTTTAACGTCCGTCGTAGTAGTAAACTAACAAGAAATATAATGGGCTATTCGGACTGAAAGACAGTATGTATGTTTTTGCATCAAAGTACGGGTAGTCCAAGATCTAATGGGCAACCCCGGGCTGGCAGACAGTAAGCTTTCACCCTTGTTTTGCATTTAAAATTTTTGACCTCAACTTCCTAGCGTCACCCCTCAAGGGCGTTAAAAAAGTTAAATTACATAAAAAAGTAGATTTATTAACCAATAAGATACACCTAAAATTGGGTATTTCTATCTTCACTAATGGCAAAGATACTAAGACTTTTCGGACACCCTGCATAAATCTCAATAAAAATAACCGAAAAATCGTTTAAGATATAAAACTTATTGGCCATATTCTTGAACTTGCCATTTAGAACTCTTTCAGAAATTGGAGACTTAAGTTTATTTATTCCCCAACCGCTGAGATGACTAATGTACACTTGTTTATTCTTTCTAAGAATAATTTAATGGAAATTACGTAGAAGAGTGTATTAAAAGTAGTATTGTATATCTGCTTGCACAACAGATTATTGATTTTTAGTTGTTGTAAGTAGTGTGTTTTTAGGTATTTTCAGACCAGTTATAGAAAAACACATTTCTTTTAATAAAAAAAATCAGAATAAAATGTGTGGACTATGTTCGGTATCAAATTTAACACCTCGTAACTAAAAGAGCTAATAAAAAATATTATTCACGTATATTTAATCGATTTCGGTGGGTCGGGTGAGGTTATTCAACTAATCATGACTTGTGGAAATAAAAATTATAATTTTTAGCAGCAAAAGGCTGTTTTTCGTGCTGTTAGTATAATATATTCTATTTTTTCAATCAATATGCCATATAAAACAGCAAAATAACCAAATTAATGTGGCTAATACACTAGTTTGTAAGGCCAGCGCAAAGTTTATAAAAAAATAAATTAATAATTATTGTAACAAAGATTCTAAGGAGATTAAATAAAGTGTTAATAGTAACAAGGCTTATCGTTGAGTTAATCTAATATTGAAATTAAATGTCTTCGATATTTTTCATAATATTGTGCATTATGACACAAATGTTCATTATAAAACAGCGCACAGAAAAAACACTATCGTATATTGAATTTGTAACGTGTAACGTGAATCTGAAGGGTCACCAAATGTTTAAAATTTTAAATATACATTTTGCCCCTTTACCTTTAAAATCTACCTGCACACCTGTTTTGGGTTGCTTGGATTTTCCTGTATCCAGCAATAGATTAAATGAATGGATTTTTCCCAAAAGTATGAAAATATATCAGTTCAGTATACTCTTTATTTTATTATTATTTGTGACACTGTGCAGGACGGCCCAAAAATGGAACCAAAAAGTTGCAAAAGTCCGAAAGGAGGTGAAGTTATTTTTGTAAATAATTTCAAATTCAGAGAAGTAGGAGTGTTATCAAGCGGACAAAAGCGTTAGAGATGTACTATTAAAAGTTGCAAAGCTGCATGTTATACTACGGGTATACCACTCGGCCTTGGAAAGTGGAAAAATTGTAGCATATATTATGCTGTGTAGTGTTGTGAAGAGAAAAGTTGTAGACAATTTGTGTGAAAAACCAACTAAATTAATAAAAAAATAAATTGTAACTAGCGATTCAGTTTCCAATGAAAATCTGAACACATCAACAATAATTTCTGCAAGGAGAAGTATATATACCGCTCGAAGAAAAGTGTTACCGCCGCTCCCAAAATCTCTATGCGAAGTACAAACGACTATATAAAGACCATAAAAAGCGATAATTTTTTAATTCCAACGATAAGCTCAGTAAAATTACAAAATTTCTCTTGTAATACAAATTTAAACTTGTTATGTTCTGTGCAGAGAGTTTTTACGGATGGGACTTTTCCCTATTGTACCAAATTTTTTATTCAATTATTTACTATTCACGGTAAAAAATGGATATTATGTGCTTCTTGTGTTTTGTCTTTTACTCAATAAGGAAAAAGATACTTATAAAAAATTTAAAATAATAAATCAAAAGTGTTTAGAACTATTTCAGGAATCGTTGAATCCGTTATACATACTAACTGATTAGTAATATATACACACAATCAGTCAGAGTTGACTGTAGACTTCATCTTGGACATGCTTTTTGGAGACAAATTTAGAAACTGGGACTCACCACCGAATATAAAAGTAACTATTCTAAAGTAAGTAGATGGTTAAGATATTCTTAACTTACTTGGATTCAAAAAATGTTGGCTTTTGATATTTTCAGGGATTTACCCACATATGATAGCCTGCTAAAATATCATGAATATATATACAATTATATTGATAATTCTCCTTTTCCTCCCACATTGTGTGCGGAAAATTCTGAACAATATTCAGAACTACTCATTCATGTGAATCCTTTCATTCCAAACTAAACTTAGAATTTTATTATTCTCATCCGAACTTGTACAAGTTTTTAGAAGTTTTGAAAGGTTTTAGATTGAAACGTATATAAAAATTGAAAGTTTGAAAAAGAGTCAAAAAATATAATAATAAATTGAATACAAATCAAGACACTTTAAGAAGTCTTATAAATAAATATAAAAATGGAAATATAACTAGAATGAAATTTTTAAAAGGTGTTTAACACACCCCTTTAAAAAACACAAAATATTTTTTTGGTTCTTTCCTTTATTCCTTTTGTTATGCTCATTTTTAGATGTAATTTACATTCATTTTACGGAATTATGTAAATTGAAATTGTAAAGTAACGCAACAATTCATTTTCTAAAAAAATATTAAATAAATTAATTAATTCATTACTTTACGACCTCACTGAATATTATATTATTATAAATATAATAACATATTTTGCAATCTGGATGTTGGGGAAACCCAACCGTGTATTCAATTTCTAGAACTCTGGTTTTATTTCCCAATAAATATTAATAACCAAGCAGGTATAAAATCCCTTTCAAATAAACAAGCTCAAACTCATCTTTCTCGTAAATTTAACTTGCATTAAAATACGCAGTCATCGGTAAAACATAAAGACTATTTCGGCTAAAATATTAAAAGAAAATCGTTCCTTTAATTTAGTTCTCTAAAACCGGTATGTTGTCGGCGAACTTCAAAGGCCTAGTTTCCTTTGAAGTTATCTTATCTCCTAGTTTATTACTGTGACGTTCTAAAAATATTACTAGCGAAGCGTCAGCAAAAATGGCTACCAAATACCAACCCCTTTACGTTTCTGACCCGTGCCGAGTGCAAGAGCTGCCTCTTCCTATTTCCTAATGGTGAGACGAGACTCGCGTCATCGCGAGGGTACCCTGCTGTTGGCCAAGTGCGGTCACGCCTATCTCCGAATGGAGGTTCTATTTCAGTTTTGTTTAGCTCCCGTGAGGAAAACTTGATCACTCCAACAGCTACCACAAAGCCAGCCTGTTGCGTCCCTTGACGCAGACAGAAAACGCGAAGGTCTTGTAGACAAAAGGTCTAGCAGACTAAAGTTATTTAGTGTGGGAAATTATCCCAGTGTTCTCGTCAGGCATAGTTCTGTAAAGTTAAAGTTTTCTCAGGCTTGGTCCTATAGTTTTCTCTTAGTGCGATATAATCGCGAAGGTCTTGTAGACAAAAGGTCTAGAAGACTAAAGTTATTTAGTGTGGGAAATTATCCCAGTGTTCTCGTCAGGCATAGTTCTGTAAAGTTAAAATTTTCTCAGGCTTAGTCCTATAGTTTTCTCTTAGTGCGACATAATCGCGAAGGTCTCGTAGACAAAAGGCCTAGCAGGCTAAAAACTAATTAGTGTGGAAAAATCTTCCCTTCTTCGTTATGGCGTAGTCCTACATTTTATGATATCAAACAAAAGGAAGTTATAATAACTATAAATCAGTAACATCTGGTAACACCAGAACATGACCAATATATGTCAATTGCCTGTCAAAACCAATAGTGTATTCAATACCTATATTTACAAGTAATAAATATACAAATTTGTTTAGTGAAATCAACGTCTTTTAAAAAAACAAGTCGCGGCTGCAGGAGATCGCGCATTTGGATGACAGCTGAAACCAGCAACCTATAGTAAAATATTACAGTAAGTGGAGGTAGGGTTTAAAACTAGAGCCTACCCTTCCACTGGATAATGTTGATGTTTAAATAACACATTTACGAGGATAGATCAGTGTTTTATTACCCGAGGCGCAAATTTTATATCTCATTTTTGACATGTTTTTGGTTGAGGCGCAAATTGTATTTGTCCGACGAGAGACAAACTATTTTTTATTACTTAACAAAACTTAAGAAAAATACATTTTCCTTTTCAATAAGGAAAGTAAAGGAAAGTTCGGGAGGGAAAAAGACACCATAACCCCGAAAAAAATAACACCCTATATATAGTTTTGGAAAGTTTCAATAATGTTTAATATAAGGTGCCAAAAATTATTGCCATTAATTATACAATTATCTCACAAAACGTTAAGGATAAAATGAAGAAACTAGAAACAAATTAAAACTTTAAAGCCCTGTAGGTATCTCTAAAACAAGGCGTTTGCGGACATGTAATGGGACATTTAAGTAGAATGCGGGAGTAGAAAACGTATATAAAAATATATTTCATATTTTTCGGTGACTCTTTAAGATTGACTAAATTTTTTACCAAAATTTTTATTGGCAAATCTTAAACTTTTCAAGCAAGTCAACATATCATGGTTGTTTTATACTGCATTCTAATCTATCAATGTCTGACTTGGTATTCAGGTTACATCCCTATGAACGTACATACATCAACTTTGAACAGCTTAAGCTGATAATAGGCAAAAAGTAGCTAATGGACTCTCGATATTCTTAGAACAAAAAATATTTCGCTTAACATTTATATTACGTTTTTGATCGTGAACGGAATAGATATAAGTTTTTTTCTATAATGTTAAAAAAGTATCTTATAAATCACAATGAAATATGGTCAACATTTAGTTAAAACTATTGGAAAAATAAGGAGTTCGGATTGGATTGCTACAAAAGTGGATCGTTTTTACACTTTTTTTGTTCTCCATAAAAATATGAAAATATTAAAAAAGAATATTTTAAACAAATAGCATATACAGGGATATCCAAATGAAAGTGAACAGGCCTTATACTTTTTTTATTTTTAGAGATGGGAAAAATGTTAAATATGAACGTTTTGGGGAGTTTTATGGATCATTCTCATATCTTATCAGCAAAATAATTGAGCATCGAATAAAAAAATATAGTATAAAACATCGACTTTCTCGCTTATTTTAAATTGGATATTATGATTTTTATTATATTGTTGGAATCTAGGAGAATTTCTAGACATATTTTGTATAATATACCCTTATTATTATTTCGCATTAATATACTTTAAACGTAACTATACAGGTTGCGAATGAAATACCGGCTATCTTTTTAAATTTTCTCCGTAGGTAAGTCAAAGTTAATGTCAAGGTTGACAATAATACTTTAGTCACCCTGAATTTATAATTTTATTTTTATGCAAAATGAATTATTCTTTTAATGAGAGATACAAAATGATAAAATTATATTCAAAAAATACCTAACAATAATGTTAGAACGGCTTAAAGACAATATGAAGAAAGTATTGAACAGGGACAAAGAAGTCATAAAGGTCATTAAACATCATAATAAAGACAATTAGAAGACTAGACGAAAAAGGCATTCTGGGCAATGGAAAAAGAAATAGAGAAAGAAATGAAGAAGGTGACCTAGCGATTTTATTATATTTTCAAGAGAATCCAAAGAAATCAATTTTATAACCCTTAGGAAAAGTCAAATGGTCAGAATAGCCATATTTATAAGAAAGCTAATTTAATATAGTGTTATAGCGTTGTAATGGTGTTGCAACTTCCTAGAGCTAGTTTAAGGATTATCACTTTCCTTTTTATTACGTACATCTTATTCAAATTTCACGATACCTTTCCTTTTTTTTTAAATTAAACATTGAAGTTATTTTATCGTGTTATATTATGTGCTGCTTTTGAGTTTACTTACAGGAGCTTTAATTATTGGTAGCGGTCTGTTTGACACATTTATAATACTGTAAGTGGCGCCAAATTAGATCTGCTTATTGGCTCATCCCAACATTGATAGATCATTAGCATGTGGCATTAATGAACTAAATCTGTAAACACCCTCAAATAAACTCCCCGCTACTTTAGAGCGAGTCGATGGTTTGTTGTCATGGATCTTGTGCTTTACAATAACAGCTATTAGTTGATGGCAGCAATATTTGTTATAGTATTATATACGGGACTTTTAAAAAATGTCCCCCCGTATTACACCCTAGCAGAGAAAATCCAAAATATGCTTTCCCTGGTTGCTCATGTAGTTTGTTAACAACTAAAATAATGGCGAATTCTTAAATACTGTGACCGACAGAAAAAAATTATCTTTTTGTTTCACTCCCGCTCCCCTCCAATTCATTAAGTGATACTCCTCTCAGGTGGTAAAATCAACACGTATTTTGAGAAACATCTCCTTTCTTAAGTCATGCCGATACCTATCAGCTCTAGCTCAGCACAAAAAGTGATTTTTTCACAAATTTCAGGGTCAATTTCTACCCCGTTAATGTAAATATCAGAAGCTAAACAATAATACGTGTTGGATATTTTTCAATGTTCCACCTATATACGAAGTTTCATCCTTGTAGTCTTAGACCTTGTACGTGAATCCCGGTGTCAATTTTTAGGAAGTGGCTCCGCTGCCGGCGCCGGTTCCCAAAATGTTGATGCATGGATACCGGCGCTGGCACCTGAGTACAAAATTTCTAGGGTGCCCGCGCCGTAGTCCAGATACGGCCAAAACGAAATGCCGGCAGTTCTAACCTAAAATAATTATAGTTACGTCTTTTAAATGATATATAAACATTGTGTTGTTTTAATTTTTCGAAAAAACTATAAAATATGAAAGTAGGTGATAGATTTTCTTCATATGAAAATTTTAATTGCGTTTTAGTGGACTACAAGAAAGCCACAAACAATTAGTTTTGGTTGCGCGATAGCAGAACAATTGACAATCAAAGACAACGCAATCCTAATACTGTGGTAGATATTAATCCGGCTTTTAAATACTATAATCTGTCGTTAGCCTGTATTAAAGGTGAAAGATCATTCACGACAAAAAATAAAAAGTCAACAAGGAAGTGTTCCACGTATAAACAAGGCTGCCAGATCAGCATTTTCTTGAAAGTAAGTGAATGTAAACAATTTCTATTCATCCTGGAGCTTCAACAAAATCACAATCAACCTTCATCCAAAGCTTATTTCAATTCTCTAGCAAAACAGAGACTAAATTTGACAGAAAATGTCAAATTTACTACTCAAGAAGCCTTGAAGGCTAGGGCAAATAAAAAAATCATTTTAGATAACGCAATTAGATAAACAGGTTGTGAAATGACATTAAAGGAATCGTGGAAACCGTAGCAAGTCTGAGGCAAAGAATTTTGAAGAATGCATCCATATTTTAAGAAATTCATACCATATTGTAGTAATATTGAGATTTTAGTTGAACAAAATGCACAGACATGCTGTGAAGTATCAACGAATGTATTTTATAAGAGGCTAGACTTTATTGGTAATATTATAGCAGAATGACCTAATCAGCAAGATCCAGATCTCATAAGTTTGTCAAATGAAAATGATAATAGTTTTGACTTCAGCGTCACAAATGACGTCGTACAACATGATATAGCAGTAATAGAATTAATTGACCAAATAGAAGTCCATGAAGAGAATGAATTGACTGCAGAGTATTTGGTTGGTGCAAATCGACAACTGATTCCATTAACAAGCTCAAATCAATCAGATCAGAACAAGAATGTTACAGACTCAGCAACACATAATGCAAATGAAACAGAACTGAAGATGGTAACAAGACAGGTTTGTAAAGTGTGACCATCCCAAAACAAGTAACTAGTAAAAACTAATGTTTGTGTATTATTTTCTTTGTAGGAGTTACAGATCCATATGCTTTGCCAGTTATTTGTACCTCAAAAAATAGCAATAAACATTTTTTTCAGTGGAACATCCAAGTTCAGAAATGGGAAAAAAGGTATAAAGAACAGCTTAAGTTTGAATTACGAGCAGCCAGGAAAATTCGAAAAACGAGGACGTCCGAAGGGACTTGGAAATACAGTATTAGGGTTGAATCGCAAAAGGTCTAAGAAAGCAAATACTTAATTTTAAGAAAAGTTTGATGTTAATTTTTCTTATTTTTACTTATAAATTCGCAGAATAATAATAATTGTTATATTTTTGTAACAAGCTTTAAACTTCGTGAAAGTTTACACCATAATAAATTTTAATTTTTTAAAAAAAAAATAATTGTCCTTCGTATCCTTCATTTCGTAATTTTTTTTTCTACTCCCATATTT
Source organism: Philopedon plagiatum (assembly GCA_963971165.1). Taxonomy (NCBI): domain Eukaryota; kingdom Metazoa; phylum Arthropoda; class Insecta; order Coleoptera; family Curculionidae; genus Philopedon; species Philopedon plagiatum. The sequence continues at coordinate 10,956,873 of OZ020194.1, forward strand.
TAATTCATTTATTAGACATTTATTACCTGTACTTTAATCTAATCAGATTTATTAAGATACAGAATTTCCATTAAGATAAAAGTTTATAACTCATAAAAATGCAACATCACAGCAATATTCGGTCAATATTAAAGATTGCCATGACCACGACAGATTTACAATTAATCAATTCTGACAGTTCATAGTTACTGTTTACTTAGTAAATTCGTAATATTTTTGCTTTTTGCCAATAAAATTGGTGAAACTGTCCGATAGTGGGAGTGAAATTGAGAATTTGACGCCACGTCCGTGTTTTGTTTGTGATGCAGTTTTCATAATAAGTTTAATAAGTTTTGAAAATTAAAATTTTTGGTTTTCATTATTGTTACCAGTTGTAGAAAAAATAGTGTATGCAACCCATGGCTTAATGACTATTAAGATACTCGTATTCATTCTCATACTCGTGTCTTAATAGTTATTATTAAATGCTAGTGGCGTAATATACTATCTTCTACCCCCGGACTGTAATATTCAAATTAAATGTCTTCGATATGTCTCATACTAATGTTTATTATGACACAAGTTTTCATTATGAAACCGCTCCAGGGCCGTAACCAGGCAGGGGCTGGCCAGGGTTTAGCCCTGGTAAAAAAAATACGTCTTGGTAAAAATGTAAAGGTATTTTAAAGTGTTTTTTTAGGATTGTTCGAAATAACGATATTATTGAAAAAAAGTATGTACTGATATTCGTTCAACCAGAGATCCAGAGAAACAAATCATTAGTAAATAGACCTTAACACCAATAAATATTCCATAATGTGATTGAAAACAGAACTGTTTATATTTTCCGTAAAGTTTTTAATACGGGCCCTTCGGAATCTTCATTTTTAACTTTAACAGCAATTAATAGACCACAGAGATATTCTATAAGGCAACCCCGAATGGCCAATTTAATTTATTTAGCTTTTGAAAGACGAAGAACAGAGCTACTCAAACTAGACCTATTTTTAAAAAATTCACAATCAAAGGAAATTACAAATTTTTTAGTCTTCTAGTTTATGTTTTCTAAAATGTTCCTTATCAAAGCGCACAGAGTGCTCCAGGTCAAAATCTCCCAAAACCGACCGCGCGCGCACTGTGCAATATTTAAGCGAACCATTTTGAGCTCTTTTCGACCCCCTCTATCGTTTGGGTGATAATTACGAAAAAAATCAAAAATCAATTAAAATGCTATTTAAAAAAACTGTAACACACGTCAAGTTTATTTTATTTTTTTTACGTAATATACCATTTTTTCTATGTTCGATAAGTAGGGTGTCACGATAACGAAAGTGGACCTTGGACTATTACTTGAACACTATAGATAATTCATAAATGAAATTACAAAATTCTGTCAATAAATTCAAAGTGTGCTAACTTTTTCTTAACAGTATTTTATATACAGGCTCTGCCACAATACGCAGAAAAGACTGGGTATGTATGTGATACAGGGGCAAAAATGTTTTATCAAAAGTTGTTCACGGTAGGAAAATAGTAACAGTTTACACTATTATTGTGTATAAGTCCTATTATACAGGGTGTGTCCCGGGTATATGTCGTACTATGCTTAATTTTTCATGATAAGATACAGGGTACTTACTACAACCAAGCAAACAAACGTCAATGTTCAATAATACATAAAGGAAATAAATTAAACGCGTGCGAAGCCGCGGCCAGGTAAAAGCTATCTATATTATATATACTAGCTGGTACCCGCGGGCTTCGCCAGCGTGATTTAAACATGAAATATATTTTTAGAATATACAGGGTGAGTCGGGAGGAACGCACCAAATTCTGCACGTAAATTTATGTAAGTCAAAAAAACCCGAAAATTTTTTAATTCAATTTTTATTTTTTTTATCGTCTACTCACCAACAAAAAAACGAAAATAAATCGTCTTTATCATATGTTTAAAACGTTGTAATTTGAAAACAAATAATAATCGGATTACAACTTTTGGATTTTTTTGACTTATATTTACGTGTAGGTACTCCTAGAATTTGGTGCGTTCCTCCCGACTTACGCAGTATATTCTAAAAATTTATTTCGTGTTTAAAACACGCTGGCGAACCCCGCGGGTACCAGCTAGTATACTAATAAATAAATATCATTTGGTATCTGAACAAGAAGTTATGAAATCCCACCAAAATCATACATGTAAAAAAAAGGCCAAGTTCTCGTCGGATTGTGTGTTTTGTTATCTGAAAAAAATAACTGAAATGTAAAAATTATGCCAAGTTCCTTGCCTACACGTTATTAGCAGTGTTTAAATAAGCACAGAAAAATATTGTGTGAATTGATAAATTTACAGACCAACTTGGCAAGTTTTCATTAAAGAACTAAGCAATATTGAGACCCTTGAAAACTTGCCTGTTTTGGTCTGGAAATTTATCAATTCACACAATATTTTTCTGTGCTTATCAAAACACTGCTAATAACGTGTATGCAAGGAACTTGGCATAATTTTTAAATTTCAATAATTTTTTTTCATATAACAAAACACACAATCCTGACGAGAACTTGGCCTGCTTTTTTTACATGCCATGTTTTTGGTGGGATTTTATTTTAACTAATTTAAGACTTAAAGTTTAAGTAGTTTCTTTTTTCCGTTTTTTTGTACTTGTGCTTTAACGGGTGTCTGAAAAGGCTTAATATGAGCAAATATCTTTGCTATTAGTAGATACCCCAAGTGTAGGGTGCATTTTAACGAATAATAAATCTACGTTTTATGTAATTAAACTTTTTCAGCCCCCTTGAGGGGTGACGCCAGGGAGTTGAGGTCAAAAATTTTAAATGCAAGCCTATGCCTTGTGGTGAGTCATTTTAAAGGTCTTCAGAAAAGAACCATTGGGCTGAAGCTCGAGGTCCGTATTTTAATTCGTTTTTAATTGGCAAGCCTTTAAAAATTAAAAATCGCGAAGAAAAAAGTAATAATTTAAATACCTTTATTTCTCTTATTACTTTAAAAGTTGTTCAAAATGACCACAATGAATTCTTGGCAGTAACAAAGTCGATTTTGGAACTGATTTCTCACATTTTTGAGAATGGCAGGTGTTACTTCTTGGCAGAGCTCCAAAATCGACTTTGTTACTGCCAATAAGTCATGATGGTCATTATGAAGAACTTTTAAAGTTATAAGAGAAATAAAGGCACTTCAATTTTTATTTTATTTTCACGATACCTAATTTTTAGAGGCTTGCATTTAAAAACGAATTAAGATACAGACCTCGGGTTGGCGGTAAAATGTTTTTTTTGAAGACCTTTAAAATGGGGTACCACACGGCAAGGGTTGCATTTAAAATTTTTGACGTGAACTCTCTAGCGTGACCCCTAAAGGGGGTTGAAAACGTTAAATTATATAAACAAATTAGATTTAATAACCAATAAGATACACCTAAAATTTGGTGTCTCTATCTTTACTAATAGCGGAGATATTTGCCCACACTAAGACTTTTCGGACACCCTGTATTAAGTTTTGGTTTATTTTGTTTGTATCTTATTTCAATATGCCATTTGTATCGGTGCGCGGCGTGTGCTAGAAAATAAAATTGCTTCAAGTTTATGAAAATTTCTTCATGCGCAATTTGTAGTTTTCATTCGGCAGGACATTACCCTATTTTGCATGTCTTAAAAAATATATTGGCTGCAACCAGGCGCGGATACAGAACTTCGTTTTGGGAGGGTCATCTTCGTTTTTTTTGAGGGGAGGGGGTCATTCAGGGAATAGTAATATATTTGTAACTTTTTTATATTTATATTTTAATAGTTGACCCCCCTGGATCTGCGCTTGCTGCAACCTTGGTAAATAAAATAAGAATATAAAATATCGGTCCTGGTAAAACGACTATGAACCCTCCCTAAAACTTGGTTCTGGCTACTGCCCTGAACCGCGTTATTAGCTATTTTGAAACTCATACTTTCTTAATCAAGTTGCCTCTTTTTAATCAAAATGATCTGACAGACAGACAAATTAGATGGTACTAGTGATAGTGAAGAATTTAATTTGTTCAACTGTTGCCAAGTTTAAAAAAATTGGTGTTCAGCTTAATATTTATTAATAAATGGTCGTATAAAATATAGTGTATTCAACTCTCGTGAAATGACCATTAACACTCGGATTCGTAACGACACCCGCCAAGGCTTGTGTCCGTTACTTTATGCTTGTGTATTATAATAGCCATCATAATCATTGCATGCAATCGTGCATTATATACCATGTTAAACAAGATATAGCCTTGTGATTTTATTTTATTTAAAGAGTATGCACAAAGGTATTCAGAACTAAATATTTAGCCTAACAAACTTTTTTGCTGGCACCAAATGAGAACACTGTTCGAATGACCTTGAAAATACTGCCTACCAATCAATTAAAGAAAAATATTATTCCAGTTTGGCCAATATAAGAAAAATTATTAAATCATAACTTGACTGCAGAATCTTTCAAAAGAGTTAGATTACTGTCTACAGAATAGCATTCATTGTCCAACTGTCGCACAGACATTCTTTGCTAAAAGTCTCTTTCGAAGGTGGTTGAGGAGTCCTCTGTCTAGACATTTTGTGGGGATGACTTGAACTAAACACCGTCATTTTATTGCCAATTTCAGTAGTATGTATCTTAAAATTGGAGGTTTTGGTTTAGTTTATTTCTTGACAGTTTGTAAATATCGCACTACAATATTTACCAAAAATAATTTTAATTTTAAATCTTTAGCTAGGTTTCTACCTGAGCAAATGTGAACAAAGGTAGGAAAGAATAGTAAAAAGTAAAAAGTCTGAATGAAATGAAATGTAGTTCTAATTTGATTTAGCGGAAACAGAACTTCCCATTGTTCGTTCATTGACTAATGTAAGAAACATAATATTATATACGGTGTTAACAAAAAGTTTGTCCATTTTGTTTACCTTGATTGCTGAAACGTCATTAAATTAAAGTTTATTGTTTAGCTTCATTGGCTCGCTATCATACAATCTTACGATAATTGTCTCTAGTAACAAGCATAACTTTATTTTTCGAAAATCACGGCGATCCTGCTGGATTCTTGGTCCAGATCGCGCAGGGTGCAAGCATGCAGATGAAAATTCATGCTGGATGGGGTGGCAATGCGACACGGCTCCCCTTCGAATCAGCGGGAACAACTAAACTCTCCCCCGGTCGAGCTCGATCCAAAGTCGATGGCGCCCCGACGGCCGTGAAATTTCCCGAAACGACGCAAGCGTCGGCTTTTTACCGTCGTGACGTCATCGCCGACGCGCCTACGTCACGGTTTAACGCTAAAAGTAGGTCGGAACTGAGAAAAGGGGATGCTTTAGCGGTGAAATATGCATTAAATTTCCTATGTAAGAGGAGATAAATGGTTTTGTTTTGCTGAATGTTGAATCAGTGATAAAACAAACTTTTGTTATTTACGTTGGTTCTTTAGAATTATTTATATCGAGGTGAAGGAGCTATTTTTTCCAACGATTGTGTTATTAAGTAAATAATACGAGTATAAGAGGAAAATTAAAACATTTAAAGCATATTTTAGTTTAAATCAAGGCGCTTGTCACACTATACCAAAGAGTAAATAAGGTTAGCAAGAGAGGATACCTCGCAAATATATTTTAATTTTTCAGTAGGCCCTTCGATGACCTTGTCCCTTTAAATTGGTGGTATTACGCTGTTGCCGTTTATAGTTTTTAGGGAACGGAGCCAGTGTTGCAAATTCCTGATCAACAGACAGTGGGATGAAAGAGTGAAAGTAAAAGCAGACGTCGCACTGTGATCCAAACTGAATTTTTACGGTGACATTAACACCAAAATCGATTGCTTAGAAATTCAAATTTCAACATTTGTTATTGTTCCCTAATGAACAATAAGTTGGTAATTCATTGGCTAAGTGCGTAGGGGTACCTGTTAACCAGGTAGCGAGATCGGAATCCGAGCTTATTCTGGCGGTCCTACAGTTTGAGTTTGTACTTCCTTGTAAGTGTTTATCTGTGCTTTGTGCTTTCATTTTGATTACTATTTGGTGTAAACATGTCAAGTGGTTCTTTGGGTAAATAAAAACATTAAATAAGTACAGTTTCAATTCAGTTGTCTGTATCTAATATCCTACAAAACAAATACTGCATCAACTGCAAACATTTTCTTCGGTATTAGGATTGCTTCAGTTGTAAAGAAATGCACCCTTTTTTCCGTCTCAAAATTTTTATTTTGTTTTCCTTTCAACCCTTATCCATTATTTTAAGAACTATTCCAATATGCGTGGGTTTGCGGAAATGCTAGATAAAAATTATTATTTTTAGTTGCAACAACGCAGGTGACTCGCCTGCAGCTATTTGACTACCTAAAAAGCGAGAGCCTTCTTACTAAGGCCACAATGGCAAATACTAGAAGACAACTCACTGATTACGTGCTTTCTAAAATGCTAGATTACTCTGAAGAGAGAGCACAAACCAAGATATTTTTTTGTCAATTTTTTTTATCGGCGGAGGGCAAGCGGCAGAAATATAAAAAGTTTTCTAAAGCGCAATCCAGATTGGCTTGAAAAGGCATTTATAGAAATGAAAGGGATGTTCATAGAACTGAAGACGTGGAACATACCTCTACTACCACACCCAAACCAACAACATTTTATGGTCGACGTAAAAAGAGCTTCACTACATTAAGTATACGATCAAAGCAAAGACAGTGCAGCAAATTAATGATGTCCTATTCCCCGGAAGAACTAGCCTTCGCAACACGAATGAGTTTCTCTAGAAAGGGTCAAGGAAATGTGGTTCAGGAATGCCGATATTATCGTGAACACAATACTCGCAAACTTAAAACAAAAAAAATATGGAAGACATGTTGCACATTCTGCAAGTATTCCTCAGATTCATTTTTTACCCATGAGAAAACTCAGCAAGAAAAGGGTCAGGAAATTACCAAGAGAAGTGCGGCAAATTATTCAGCTACCTGAAGTGAGCTCCGGGATGTGGGAAAATTTATCTGAGAGCGAAGAAGAATCAGATTCTGATGAAGATATTGTTTAATAACTTTTTGTTGCTACTTGTATTATTTTGTTGTATATCCCTCTATTAGTCTTAAAAACGATGTAACTAAACCCTAAAATAGCCAGATTCTCCAACGCAAGTCCGGTCTAATTTGACAAATAAAAGTTTTAAACTGACAAGAAAACAACCAATCTTTATACTATGAATTTGTTTCTGAGGTTTTTCGCAACTTTATAAAGAAACTGGCAATTTTAGTATGTACTCTTGACAATACTAGAACTAAATTCATTTTAGCAACCTGTTCCAAGATGAAAATCATTAGGAAACCAAACAAAACGCTGAAATATCACAATAATTCATAAGTTTTTAATGACGATTTATAAACAATGACAGGGCAAAAACCTGTCAAAACCTACTGATCTACTAGAAGATCTTAATTTAAACCAGTACTAAATCTTAAACCTACTTAGTCAATCTGAACGTAAAAGTTTTAAAACAATTATGTTGAATAGATATTTTAACACAAGGGAGTTGTATCATGTCATGTCATAAAGTATAGGTAGGGTATCCAAAAAACTATGCACCATATGAGAAAAATAATAACATTTTGTCAACTGACGGAAAAAGTGCACAATAAAATAAAAATGATGATTAAATTGTTAAAATCAAAATTTTTTAAATGATAATTTGGAGATAAAATAATTAAAGGCCATGAAAATAAAAGTACGAATCTTTAGTAACATTTTTCTTAAGAACAATAACTACCAAGTAATAACCTTGGGTTAAAATTTTTTAAATGTTTACGTTTGCATTTTAAGGCTAATTCATTCCAAGACTAAACACCCTGTATACTTTTTTTAAGACTCTGTTAGTATCACAAAAGGTTAACCCAATGCATCAACTTTGGACAAAAATTCAGTTTGGACCACAGTTCCTCGTTTCATTAAAATCAGTAAATGAATGTTTATGTTCTGAGTATCCAAATAAATTTTGATCACTTAACTTTCATCAAAAGTGTATTCTGTTTTATTCTTTGTATATATATATATATATATATATATATATATATATATATATATATATATATATATATATATATATATATATATAGTGGTGGCTAGCTAAACATCATGGACAAATAAATACCTAAAACACAAAATTATAAACCAAATAAAAGTAAATAATATTGGTACTCTTTAATATACAAAGTGTGATTTTTAACAAATGACCTTTAATAAAACACATTATCTAACTTTCAAAAAACATTTTGACTTAGAAGAAAATCTCCTCGTCACATACTGGCTTGTATGGACAACTAATATTAGAAACGAAAAATTTAACACTAAAATAATATAGGGAAAACTGGTTTAACGAATATATTATTATTTAACAGTTAGTATAAAGGCTAATATTTTGCAGGACATCCTTTGCTCACAATTACTTCTCTACATTTTCTAGGCTAGACCCAGCTAGATGTCTACACACATCAGCGGGTATTATGCACCATTTTTGTTGAGCCATTTCACCTAATTCATTTAAATTTTGCATTCTTTCTCTCTTTAATCCCCTATTTAGGCCGCCCCATAGTACTCTATCGGATTTAGGTCGCGGCTACAAGAGGGCCAGTCAATCACATAACGTTGTGCCTTTAGAATCATTCATTATCCTCTATAAACTTCCAAGTAATAGGCAAATTTTCTTCGGCGAAAGGAAGAATATAGTTTTGAAGTATATATCGTTATGTTTTTCTTGATCCAAGATTCCCTCGATCTTGACTAGATGACCAACTCCGCGCCATAAAAAGCAACCCTATAGTTTTATGTTTCCCACACCGTGTTTCAAAGTACTTGTAGTGTACTTTGGATCATTTTCCTTTACTTTTGAACGCCTCACGAATACTCTACCATCACTTCCAACTCGATGGACCTTAGTTTCATCAGACTCCAAAACTTTTTTCCAATCATTCACAGTCCAGTTCAAACTGATCCTTAGCGAATTTCAACCTAGGTAGGTTGGGTTTTTGACGAAGAGAAATCGGCTACGTAGTACGTAGCTGATTTCTCTTCATTAAAAGACGTTTTTTCATGACACCCTACCGAATAACCCGACCGCGTTAAGGCGTCGCGTCGCCTAATTGTTCGCGAAGAAACTTTAAGTTCTATATAAAGTTCTTTATTTATTTGTTTGGAGGTCATCAATGGATTTCTCTTGGTCATACGAACAATAACTTCGTCGACTAGTTTTTCTTGGCCTTTTCTTTCTTGGCACATTCTCGTGGGTATCGTGTCTTTCTATGTGTTTCAGTTCATCGAACACCATTTTTTTTTTAGCAGTTCAAGTGTTCTGATATTTTTTTGTAAAACCAATCTTGGCCTCTGAAAGTAGATATTACTTTGCGGGTGGAAGGGTCGCAACTTTTTGTCTACCCGCAGATATTTACAAAGCAGTATTACCTAATTTGTAAAAGTCGAAAGTATGTAAACAATGTAAAGACAGAAGGTTTTCATCAATAAAAACTTAATCGGGACTGAGATTTGTCAAACTGCTGTTTCTAATTACGTGACCAAAGCGACTATGACCTGCACGTTCCCTTTACAGAATATCAACTTTAGGTGGGGGGAACACTAACAAACATAACGCATGTTGACCTTGCGGCGCTTCCAGAAATTTGTCGAATTGCTGGTCTGTTCCTTACGAAGTTGATTTATATTAAAAAATTCAAATTTGTATTTGGTGTTTCTAATTAGTTGGCCGCCACTGTATATACAGCGTGTCCAGAAACCATCTTAACAAATGCGAAACTTTTTTATTTTTGACTTTACGGAACAAAGTTATTCTTCATAAAAACTTCTGCTTATTGAGAAAATAACACTAAAATGAAAAACATTGACCCGGCATATAAGGGGGTGTCAAAAAAAAGTAAAAATGATAAATGTCGCAGAAGGAAAACTATCTTCAATTTTAATTGCAATGTAGAAAACGTAAGAAAGCGTCGTCCAAAACTGAAAAGTGATCGATAATGAAATTTGACAAAATAACTTTATTGTCATTCATATTATGTACTTTTAAATTTTTTAAAAAGTGTTGTGAAATACTTGTTTTTTAAATAACTTATTAAACAAATAAACAACAATAACATTTTATAAAATACTACACAAAGCTTCAACATAACCATCGTTTCTTTCCATACAAACGTGAAAATTCCGCCACTGAATTTCTAACTATCTAAGCGAAAATTTCTTGGACACATTTTCTGATAATTCTCTCTAATTCTATATTTTAGAAAGATAGACCTTTTTCTTTTAAGAATTCCCATAAGAAAAAATCTATGGTAGTTATAGCTGGGGACCTTGGTGGCCAAGCAAATTCTGACCTTCGTCCAATCTACCTCTGTGGACCTTTAATCTTTAATGACCTTTAATTTTCATTTTGAAACTCATCAGTCTTTATGGCGATAATACTCTAAGATACAATATACAGATATAATGTATCTACAAATTATGCAGGGTTACAAATATCGGAAAGGGTAACTCCTGGGGTAGTCTAAAGACACACTCAATGCTTTTTTTGGTTTAATCTAATAACTGAAATCTCTAACATCCGAGAACCAGACCGTACGTGCGCCAGCAGGCCTCATTCCCTGCGACCTTGCCAAAATATTATTTTTGAGAGGAATGTTTTAAATTTGTTTTAATAAAAAAAAATTACGCTAGAGTATAATTAATAACCTATTAATAATTTATAATTGTCAAAAACGCATTAGACTTAAAAAATACTTATGTAAAATAATACAGGGTGTACCATCTGATTCCACGTATATGTTTTTAAAAATCGCTTGTACACGTAAGTAGATTTGTCAATGGAGAGGTTTTCTGTTACCATTTTCAACACTGTAACTTCAACCCCTTAGAGAGGGTGGGACCAACCCCTAAAATATAAATGGAAAGAGGAGTCTTGCGATACATCATTTTAAAGGTTTCATTGAGTACTCTATGATCCTAGGATATTACGTCATTACTCGCCCTGAGGACAAAATGGCGGCTTGTTGAAACAAATATTTTAGAAATAAAATGTAATGAATATTGCTGAAGTTTTTTAATTGGCGGTTTGAAAATACACTTCTACTGATAGCAAGAGGTTAAAAAAATATTGTTAAGCGTACCGATAAAATTTAGAGTGGTATTTTAAACGGAGTTTTCACCTCATTTCCCAAATAAATTTATAAGCCTACCAAAGACGAGGAAACCTAGAAAAAGGTTTCTATAAATTATGAGATAGAAACACCAGTTTAAATTTTATCGTTTATCGGTTAGCGTATCTGCAATTTCTAGTTGCAAAATCTCACTATTATCTCGACACGAATAACCCCTGTTCCTATAGGCAACAAAAATTATTAAGTTTTATTATGGGTTGCCTATACTTTGTCACGAATATCAAATAGCTTGTTTAATGGGTCTGTTGCACTCAATCGAATTTAAATAATATTTATATGTAAAACAATAGTGGGTAGGGTGCAACTTATCAAAATGAAATAAGATTTTTTTAAAAACAAGTCAACGGCAAAAGGAATTAAAAAACCCGCTAATTTCACACCAATAGAATAATATATTGATTTGCGCTGTTGTCACAATATCTGACATATAATACAAAGTCGATATCAGTTATAGCAGGTACAAAGGTTTCGATATAAAACTGTTTTATCGCTCTCGGTAATCAACATAAAGTGCCGAGGTCAGCAAAGATTTATGCCCAACTCCTTCAATATTACTCACTAGAAAAGGTTAGCTTAACACCGTTATCGGCTTTGAATCGAGAAGTCCGCAATAAATGTAATCGTGGAACAAACCATTTCTGTCAGGTAAGGTGACAGTTGTGAAACAATATAACCTAACATACCTTTTAAACTCTGTGTTTGTTTTTTGTTTTTGTTGGTTTTGAAAGAAAATTTAATCGTTTGTATAAGTGTTTTCCCCACTAGTGATAGCTTATTTAGTGAAAAATGGATCAAGGCATTGAAAAAGCTGATTCGGGCAATTTGCGCAATGTTACTATGGACACTATATAATACGAATATTTACTTTCAAATGCAGAATATTTCAGCGCTAAAATACGGAATGTGAAATTAAAAGGATTAGTACAAAAAGCTATGCTTCTCACATTGTTCTCTATAATTATATATATATATATATATATATATATATATATATATATATATATATTATATATATATATATATATATATATATATATATATATATATATATATATATATATATATATATATATATATCCTAGGAATACTTTTTCGTAATAAGCAAATTTAGGTTGAGACAGAGAGGCTTTTATACTAGATTTTGTATCTTCGATTGAATGCTAGCTCGAGCGACGAACAATTCGGCAACATGGCAACATCTCAAAAGTCTAACAAATCAAAATGCAAGGAAATGATGACATCACTCGCCTACGTGCCAAAACTCGCCAAAGTTTAACTCGAATTTTAGGGCATTTCCTGCTTCCCGAAGAATTAAAAAAACAAATTTTTGCACTCTTCATTTTGACAATAAATTCTAAGAAACCAATAGAAAATAGTGTGCAACGGATCCATTAAATCTGGGCGTAGGTACCCTAAGAGAGGTGTGCTTTTTATTAAATAAAAAAAATTGTCATCAAATCTAAGCATTGTTTAGGTCTTATTTGAGAAAAACAGATACTGTGTAAGTTGGAAGGAAGGAAGTATTTTCTGGCTCAAAAGAGAAAACCAATCTTTTTAGTTGCTGATGTGGCTATTGAAGTAATGTGTTTGTGCCAGCTGAGATCATGTTCGAAAGCGATGCGAGGATCGAACGTTTTATTGTTATGTAGGGTTTGACCATTCATGTGGAAGGGGTAAGTGGTAAGTGTTGCTTGACTTTTTGCGTTACAGGGAGCAAAACTGGATTTTGGAGGCGTCGAACTGAACAAGATATTTTGGCACGCCAGTCTAAGATTGATTGTAGATCTTGGGAAAGGGATAGGTGCATTTGATCTGCATCTATTATCCAGCTCTTGATTCGAGACTTGACTGGAAAAATAAATGTTGGAGTGAAAATTACTATGGTCAGCGTAACTGTGGATTGGATTGGTAGTTGAAGAGAGCAGGTGTATTTTTAACAAAATTCTTTAATTCTTTTTCCATCTCTATTATTAGACATCGTGTCAGCTATACATCGACTTACATAAATCTAAAAATATAAATTAGTCAATATCTTAGGTGCTTAAAACGGGTCTTTGTACAAAACACAAGTTTCTCTAAACCGTCCTGAAATTTGGTTAGCTTTTAAGCTAAACCATTTTATACATCATTAATTTCTCACGCTTTATTGCACCCATTTTCTCTATAAATAGCCTCTACGGCATCTTAACAAATTTGATTATCAATCACTGGAAAAAATTGAGAATTTGTACCGATTAACATAATAGGAAATATGCATATAGTTCATAAAAAGATTAATTATTTTTTGCTATTTTCTACTTAAATATCTTTATTAACAACAAAAAAAAAGATTTTTTACTACAAATTTTCATTCAAAATTCAAAACTTGCAAAACGCGATAGTATTTGTTGTGACTAGGGGTGTCAATCCCGGGGTCCTGGGATCCCGGGATCCCGGAGTATAAACCGGTCTCGAAAATCCCGCGATCGATTTATTATTTTCGGGTTTAGTCTCGAAATGTTCTTTAGCGACACCGACAGCGATATAGAAGACACTGAAGGTATGGAATAAGGTGGAAGTTTCGGAAAAGTAACTTTTTGGTAGTAATCATTACCAATAATCATGACCTGCGTGTATTGGTGTCTAGAGTTAGACAAATAGTTCGAACATTTAGAAAATAGCCAACTAAAAATAATATATTACAAAAGTATATCAAAAATGATCATGGGAAAGAGCTAAAAGTTATACTATATTGCAATACGAGATGGAGCAGCTTACTTGACATTCTCGAGCATTTTACGCAATTAGAAAATTTCTTAAAAAATATTTCATTGGTCCAAACATAACACTAATTTTGAATTCAGAAAGTGAGGTTCTTAAAGGTGTTGTAAAAGTTCTCCAACCAATAAAAATTGCAGTTGAACCGCTATGCCGTCGCGATATGGATTTATTATGTAAAGCAGATGCGGCTTTAAAGTTTATGTTGAAGGAATTATCCAGAATTAAAACACAACTCAGTACGGAACTACAAGCGTCATTGAGAACAAGAATTAAGCAACGCAGAACCATTTATTCTGATATTCTCTGTTATCTCAAAAATCCCGACATTTTAAACTCTGAACAAGATGACTGCTTCAAAACATCAAATATTTCCCTCATCAAATCTAAATTGGAGACACTTTTAATCAGGCTAGACACAGACAACGAAAGTGAGACAGAAATCAGCGACGAAGATGATATTTTCATTGCAGAAATTCTGAGAGCAGAAGAGAATGAACCATTCAACGTCAAAGTGCAAAAAGCATTACTAAAATGTTCAGAGTCATTACAAAAGCAAACCAGTAAGAAGACCCGGATGTCCGCAATCCTTTCTCAGCAAATTGATTTATTTGCAAATGATGGCAGTTGCGGACGTAATCTTATTTCGTTACAAATACTTATTTATACAATTATTTATTTTAACATAAAAATAAACGTACAGCCCGATATGATTACTTAAATTTGATGATACTGACCTTAAATGATGCCTATTTATGGAAAACTTTTGATTAACTTTGCACTACGTTATGTACTTTCATCCAACATCGGCTGTTCTTGGCGCGTGAAAAATAAGGATTTCAGGGCACGTGCAGAGGCGTTTTTGCACACTGGCACAATACAATATTTATAGGGTGGTTTTTTAAATAGATTTCATTGTTTAATAAAAAGAATTTTACACAAATTATAATGTAATAATAAAAAAACAACCGTAACAGTTAAATTTCTCGTCTGATTGGTTGACGTCGTGTTGCGAAGATCGGACAGAGTATGTGTCGCTAGGAAATGTGGATGTTTTTTTGTATTGCATAACAAACTTGTTCAACTTTAGGTCTTGTAGATTGACATTTTGCCACTCTTAAGTATACAAATTAACAAATAACTGGGCTCCGCCCTTGAGTTTTTTACAGGTGGGACAAATTTTGTGAGCAACTAGTTATATCAACGTAAGAAGCAAAATACACTTTTTAAATTAATGAAGGGTTTTTATTAATATGCCTAGTTCTGCCAAGAAATTATTTACCTAAAAATATCACTGCAATACATACTGTCTTTTGTGGTCTATTTTAGATCAAGAAGAGGTTTGGGGCGTTTTTTTCTTTAATTTCTAAACGTTTTTCAAATGTTAATGCGCTACTTATTTTACACTGCAGTACGTCTTGCACTGTTAAAGCCATTGTTAACATAAATATTCAAGTACTAGTACTATACCACTACACAAAGAACACAACACAAATATCAAATATTATCCAAACAAAATACAACAAAATTAGATCGAAAGCCGAAAGACTTCTTCATCTTAACAAATGCCGGCGAGTCCGGCGACTAATAATGATTTAATGATGAACGATGAACAAGAGCTTGGCAGCAGCATGGAGACAATTCTGAAATATTAATGAGACGAGTGTTGCGTTGCCAAATTATCGTCAAAGTCGTAATTACCGTAGGATGTGATTTTTTATAGGCACAGTTACAATTATTATTATTAATAATTACCTAAATATCTTAAAATAAAATTAGGTAAGCTTATATTAAATGTATACATGTATCGCGAATCGTGAAATATTGTTCTAATAATAAATTTGTACCGATTAACATAATAGTAGAAAATATGCATATAGTCCATAAAACCTAATAATAAATTGGTCAGATTTAAATTAGCGAGCCAGAATTTGCGACAACCCGACAACCGGCGCGGCGGCGGCCACGCGCGCCCCGAAAGCGACATTATTGGTGAGCCGTCGACAAATGTTGTCTCTTTTTAACTTCCTAAGGCGCGTATGTTTGTTTCTCTCTTAGCTTTAATGCATTTTATATAGTCCATATATACCTTTGAGGTCAATTTAAAATATGGCGAGTCCGGAGCAAGCTTGGCTTGATTCTTTCTTGGGGAGTTTGCGCATGGAACTTGCACTTTTTTGAAAAAATGATTATGTCTTGGTTGTAAAAAATAAATTATTAGGTAGATCATTGACAATAAATTTAAGTGGGGCATTGACCAAATGACCTTGTGGACTAGCCGCGCCTGATAATAACAATCAGTTTGGTAAATCGATTGATACCTATAGGTACGAGAAAATACTCGCTTGCTTTCGGACTGTCACACAAGTTGCTGATTCATATACGTTTGTATCCACCCCTAGGCTAAGCTTTACGTTAAAACATCTAGACTAGACTGACAATTTTATTATTTCTGCTTATCTCCGACGTCATTTGGCACTGAGGATAAATGGATGCATTTTAAATTGTAATACATTACATATTACATATACCGAAAAGTAAAACATTTTGTTAGTTAAATTATCATACGTAATATCCCGAGTGCATGGCAAATTGCCGACAATTTTTTTAAAAGCACGAGAGTGCGTTTGGGCTCGAGTGCTTTTTAAAAAATTAGGCAAGTTACTAATGCAGGAGAGGTATTAGGCTGACTATTTCTTTTAAAAAATATTACAATATAATATTTTATTATCATGCAAAAATTTCACGTTTTGTTGATTTTTAGTTATATTTACACAATTATAAACAGTCCTGCTTATAGTTATGTGGCTTTTTATAATACCTTTACTAAAGGAAATAAGATCAATGAGAGGAAAAGCATTTGAACAACATGCGAAAATGCATTTTTTAAGTAAAGCATTTTACTCCGTTCAAGAATATTTGACTAGCATAACTGTATTTTTGTTGATATCTTTCTTTCTTCTTTGTTGGTATTTCTAATGTTTTTTTGTATACATATATTAAATACATGTGTTATTTGTCTAGGTATTTTCAGATTTTATATATTGTGCAATGGCGTCCTTGTTTTATTTATATCTGTTTTATTGTATATGTTTTAAGTTTTATATTTATTTTATATATATTTTAGATACATTTCTGTACATTTTCTACTTGTACTTTTGGTACTATCTATCTATCCATTATTTTATTAATGAGTTTATCAAAGCGTATTACAAAAAACTGATACACACCTAAACACAAAATTAGCTGTCATCAGAATCGTGAAAAGTCAAATAGTATAAAGAGAAACAAAAATTTGAAAGTCGCTTGAAAGTAACCTTAAGTTTTTTGAAATATGAGGCCATAAATTAATATTTGAGCATAATTTCAGCAATTTTTATTTATCTTCTAATACAAAAGTACTCCATTCGAGAGGCTTATCCCCAAAAAAATTGAATATTTTATGATCACATTCACCCTTAAAATTGCTCTCATTACGCCATGTCAAGCGATCTTTTTAACTCCCCAAATACGCGTATTGAATAAGTCAAAACGACGAACAGCTCTATCTAGCGGAGATTTCTATCTGTTATATTTCAGCTCATGAAAATCAATCTAATTTGCTTGTTAGTTTCTGAGGATCTTCACAGGTAGCTCTAAATGCTGAACATCAATGATAAATTTTCGATAAAACTTCAGCAAAATTTCAAAATTCACGGGGTGTAAATTTCGGTATGTCCATTACTTAAGGAGGACATTTTTCACATTAAACTAATATAAATGCTATTTTAATAAAAGTCCGCAAAACCTTTGTCATCTAGATGACAAAGGATGGAATGGTGCCGAACCAAATATTATATTATTTATTTTTACTAGGTCATTTTAAAAGTACTCTTAATAATAAGGCATATGCATTTTTTATTGCCCAAATCATTTAAGGAAGTCACTATAAACCCAAAAATACTGTGTTGAAGGAAGTTACTAGGAAAATTTTTTGACGTAACAACAATAGAATTAATTTCGTCTATTCGTAATCACGTGTGCAAAAGCAACCAATGACAATATCATTACAATAATAACAGCCCATGGGTAGTTATCATTTATATCATCATACGTTACCATAGAAAAATTTTCTTTGACAGTTCTGTAATTGTTACAATTTAAAATATCACTTTCGTCAAGATTTGGTGAACAAACCAGTGGTTCAATCGACAAAATTATTGCAGAAAATTCACCAAAAAATACTGTTAACAGTAAACAGTAAGAAAATATTTATGGAGTTTTCCAGCACGCGAAAATTCAAAATATACATTAGATGGAAATCGTACAGTAGAAGAACTGGCATTAATGGGGTTAATATGAGAAAAAGAGACGGTACAGAGTTTAAGATGCTACAGTTAAAACTAGGTGGAATATAACAAGCAAATTATTACAAGAAAAGTACTACAATGAATAAATCAAAATAGATCCGTTCAAGAATGTGATTTTTAAACAAGCGCGTAATGCCCGCGACGCAACACGGATAATTCTACAAAAGGACCTTCTAAATGTAAAATGAGCTCTGTGGCATTAAGTTCATTGGAAATAAATAAAATAATCAACTTCTGGAATGAAAATGCCCCTAAAGGACTTCAGCGAAAGTTTTACCATATCGTCGCAATTGAACTAGCTGGGAGAAGTGGCGAAGCCGCTGCTTGTTTGGTTGAATTATTTCATATCGAGAGAAATAATGATGGTTCTCCAACAAATCGCATAGAATATATCCCAGTTTTTAGTAAAACCTGCCAGGGGGGCTCAAAAAGCTGCACTGGCAGTAAATGGCTGGTTCAAAACAATAACAACGACGCATGCCACGTCAGGCTATTTTTCAAATTATTATCTAAACGGGGTACAAACATTAAAACAAATAAAGTCTTTTTAAGACCAAATCGCCACTGGACGACAGAAAACAATAACTGGTACGATAATATGCCAATAGGTAGAAATATAATTAACGAGTGGAAAAAATCTTCTGCTGAAGCAATAGGCTTGGATACAAAGAGGTCAAAAATTACCAACCACTCGAACAGATCTACTGCAGTTAGTCAGCTGGCTAAAAGCGGAGTACAAGAACAGCAATTATTAAAAATAACAGGACACGCTAATGCTAATTCCATAAAATCATATCTAAATATTGATCAAGATCATCATAATAACATAATCAACAATATGCCTGGAAACACCTCTTCAATTTAATCGAATACATCATCTGCATCTAGTTTTAATTTTTCTGATTTTTCTTTTAATAATAATATTGAATATAATTTAAAAAAAAAAGTTTAAAAAAATGTGTCGAAGAATATCACTCGAGCATTGATAAATAACTCAAAATTTTATTACAACCCTCCTCAAGCACGTTACTTTTTGATAACAGCCCTCTGCCTACGGCATCGGGCTGTTTTCACGTAGCGTTCTCTCGAAATCTGTAATAAAATTATCTCGTAGTTATGCGCTCTTGGGATATAACATATAACATTTTACATTGCTGTCAATAATAATTTTTATTATATTCAAGTGCTAGGATATATGACAAACAAGCTATCAGGTAGGTCAATATTACGTGGCAATTATACAAGAGTCGGGGTTTAATAATTAAAGCTCATTATTGCCATCTGCTAATAGTCAATTCAATGCACTTACCGAATAACTGAACACTCTTTAACATTATCGGTGTGGGCCAATAAAACGGATCTATTTTGGCGCCACATGCAGTATTAAAAGGTATCAAAATATCCCATAGTCCAATAATTGAAGTGCCTGCAAGTGAACTTAAAAAATGTACAAAATAAAACAACGTTAAAAAGTAAATTGTATGTTTAATTTAAAGAGAACACGTAACGAGTAACATGCTTTGGTTGTAGTAAAAAAGGAAAATGACTACTTTACTAGCTTTAGGGGTTGCAACGCCTTCACAGAGCTGTTACGTTATCGTAAAATAATTTTCTCTATAGAAAAAAGTGACTATTTAAAAAACATTTGGCTTTTCTTATCGATAACGAAATTAGGTACTTAGCTTGATGTTCACGTTGTTCGTAGTTTTGGCTCTGGAATTCCAGGAGTCGTTTCATTACTTTAAAAACTTCGAGAGGGACACATGCCCAGTACTACCCTCAATTTTCAGTCACCAAAATGTCACCAAAGGACCTCGTAACACCGTGACTCAATAAGTCATGATATTAACTGTCTAAATAACCAAACCTTTTGGCGAATCCAAATAGAATGTTATTTTATGAAACGTTATTCTAAAATTAGACCATTAATAATTAGACTGGGTCTCTCTAAAAAAAAACGACATCGTCAAACTTAAACACAAGAAATTTTGAATTGGAAAACACGCCCATACAAAATATATATAAAAATAAACAGAAAAATTATCACAACATACCCTTTAGAGTCCCTGACAAAACATCACACGTGATATTAACAGGGATGAAATCGGATTATTTAAATTTCCTCTAGGAAGCACGTTTGTTGTCCAGTCTTGTCAAAGTTAAAATGCCATCTCTGTAAACGACGGTCGACAAGTCAAAAGACACCAACGAGCAACTAAGTCAGTGCGATTGATATTTCTAACCGGAGTTAATGCTCTCGCGAACCCACGCGACCGAACCGGACCACTCGAAAGTACCATTGCAGCACAGATTAAACTCGGAATCATTAAGTTGAGTTCAGCCTCACGGATCCGCGCGATTTCGCACTTAACCCACGCTACAAGTTGATAAATTAACTAAAACATTTTCTTTCTTCTAAGTATAATTAATTACAACTTAAAAAGCAACCATTTGACTTCAGTGCCAAGTGACGTAAGGAGTTAAGTAAGTGTCAATATACATATTAACGTAAACCTTAACCTAGGGGTGCTACCTACATACAAACGTATCTGAATCGATAACTTCTGTTATATTCCAAAAGCAAGTAAGCATTTTCTCGTACGATTGTACCTATATCAATTGATTTACCAAACTGATTGTTATTATTTGTAATATTGTATGCGCGAGAGTGTCAGAATGTCAATCTACAGACCTAAAGTTGCACAGGCTTGTTATGCAACACAAAAAACATCCACATCTCCTAGCGTCACACACTCTATCCGATTTATTTTTTTCTCTTCGCAACACGCCGTCAATCAATCAGACGAGGAGTTTAACTTTGGAAACAAAGGTGTGCATTTAGGAGAGTAGCATGTGGAGAGCCACCTTATTTGCACGTATTGAAGACCGGGGTGCAAAAACCAGGTAGCTCCATTTTGTTGTTTGTTTTGAAGAGAAAAAAATGGACCTGGCTGGTTGTTGCACCGAAGTTATGAATTTTTGTTAGCAATAAGTAAAAGAAATTAGTTTTTCTCAAACATTTATTCACTGAGATCCGCTACAGAAGTGGATTTCTCATCTACATGCCTAGAGGATTCATATACTAGAGTACCGTAAAAGTCGAAATCTCGCTAAGCAACATACTCCTGAGCCAAACTCATAATGTTCTTTAGCTTTTTAGCCTTTATAGATAAAGAATCTTTATATAACAAAAATTCTTTGTTGGTAAAGTACGACATTGAAGATGCAAAATTCTTGGAATGTTGCAAGATTATTTTGGGTTGATTTTTGTCAAAATAAGTACGGTACTTAGAAATGTTAAACTTTTGTTTTTCATTATTAGTCACCGTTTTTTAAAAAACGGACGAGAGTGACCTTTAAAATTATTAAGACTATTATTCTTTGGAGCCACTTGATTGTTGCAATGAACGATAGAGAAATTTTTGTTGAAGTCAGGTAAGTATTTAACTCATTTTTGAAAAAAAATGGAGCTGCCTAGTTTTGCACCTGCGTCTTCAATTGTTGTTTAAGTTACGTTTTTTTTAATTATTACAGTGTAATTTGTGTATAATTATTTTTTTTAAACAATGAAATCTATTAAAAAACTACCCTATAAATATTGTATTGTGCCAATGTACAAAACTACCACTGCAAGTGCCCTGAAATCATCATTGTCACGAACCGAGAATAGCCCATATTGGGTAATTGAAATATTGAGTAAAAACGATAGGTTTCCATCTAAAATAAAAAAAGTTAATATCACTTTCGATTAAACCGAAAGTTCTTTTGAAGGTAGGATTTTTCTAAAAAATGACAATTAATGCAATGTAGTAACCTAAAATTTTTATATTTTAATTTTAGAAATTATGGTAAAATTACAGGGATAACTAGGTACTTCCTGTGTCATCCGGTATATATCTTTAACTGCTTAACGCTTCAACCAGAGATTTATAAAGCAAGCAAGTTTAAAATGCGAAGAGAAACATCAAATCTATCTAAAAGTCCGCAGACAATGCCAAGTCGTGCTTCGTGCCAAGAATTATTTTTCCATTAATACGTGATATTTAAAGAGAATTATTCTTTATCCAACACTATAATGTGTATATTATTGATGAGATTTTAAACATGTTGTAAACAGTTGTAATGTACGTAATGTAATGGCTATAACTCACTAGTAAGTTAGAGCAATTCATCTGTATGAACGTCATTGTTGATAAAATAACAAATTAAATAAATAATGTCATATTTGACTTTTAAATATCATTTAATAAATTCTAATTTTGCGCTATTATATAATATAAAACTTTGTATTAGGCACGTGAGTAATAACATATATGTGAGTCATTATTATTACACAATGACCAACGAATTTAAGGTTTTAAATATTTCTTAAGTAAACCAAAAATCTCTAAGAAAAGTACGAATGTACCTTGAGCAATCCTAAACAATATGCTTTGATTCTCTTGGAGGCTCTTATTTTTTAGTTACACTCATTGTCTCTTTTTATTGGATTGCTTAGTAAACTCGAACCAATAGTCAAAGGACCATAATATTTTTCATATTTAGATAACAGATGCATTGCCAATTAAGGATTTATGTTACAAAGCCAAACAAACCTCTCATTTCCGAAAGAACCTTTAAAAATCTAAAATTCATGGGGCGAGAAAAGCAAATACAGCTTTCAAGTCGAGAAGCATTTTCAGGAGCTTCATATCAAAAACTTAGCTTGCAAGTATTGGCGGAAAAGGAGTATATTTTTAAAGTTACATGTGAATGTAGTCAATTCTACATTCGAGAAACGGAAAAGGCTGTTTTAGTGAGACTGCAGGAACGCCAATAGAAACCTGAACATTAAAAACATTAACAAAAGGACTTTGAAACTAAAAATAGCAGAGCATGGCTGGTGTTAATAATTGTAAGATCAAGTGGACCGAAGCGAAAGCTCAGTGTAAGAGCAGCATTAAAAAAGCAGACATTTAAGAAACTGCTAACATAAAACTAATTAGAGAAGTTTTCAGTAGTACCCATGCGGATATAGCAAAAATTCGGAAATTGCTATTTAACCAGAACAAAGACTACAGATTTCCCGGCCTATCTGGACCAGATTCAACAAATATTACTAAATATATAGTGAAAATAAAGAAATAAGCCAATTTGTATAATCAAAAGTCAACCAGGCTGACAAAAAAGACAAATTTTTGTTTTAAAAAGGCAGAGACTTTGAATTAACAAATATCGAATAATACATCGACGTTCTGTAATTGTTGAATTTGGAAAAATCCTTCCTTAGTGCTTGCCTACTACTAATGTAATCTCGAAAAATGAGTCGGCCAAGAAATTTATCGACGGAAGAGGCAGTAAGGGCGTTAACTTTGGTGGAGAGAGTTATTCGACGAGTCATGTTAATGGTTACATGATTTAACGAGACACTCACATTCATCAGAGAGCACAAAGTTCAAAGATTGCGTTTTGTCAGAAATTATCAACATTGGACTATTAATGATTGGAAGAAGGTTTTGTTCTCAGATGAAACGAGGGTTGGTCTTAATTCTCCTGATGGGCGTGAACGTGTCTGGCGAAGGGCAGGAGAGAGATTTGCAAGTTGCAATTTCTTTTCAAAGGTCCCGTTTGGTGGATGCTCCGTAATGTTTTGGGAAGGAACCTACTTCAACGGATGCACAGAATTAGTCCCTATACGTGCAAGGTCCCATAAAGCATCAATGGAATGCTCTTAAAAGAGAGGCCCATAGTCGTATACCCGCACCCGTTAACCACAATCAACAGGCGAACGCAGTCATTGTAGAATGGAAGAATATTCCCCAGGATATAATTGAAAACGTAATTTCCAGTACGCCGAGGCACATAAATTCAGTAATTCGGAGTAGAGGAGGGCACACTCGATATTAGCATCACATTGAATCCATAAATTTTATTATTTTCGATTTTGTTTTTATTTTGCTGTTTAACTAGTTTCCAACAATAAAGTTTTTATTTTATAAACTTACATGTAACTTCGATTTCCATGTTAATATTAAGATTGTAATTAAAGTAAATTTAATTCAATAAAGTTAAAGACTCGTTAATTTAGCTTTCATTTATCAAAGCCAGCATAAACAATACATTTATAAAAATGAATGTATGGGATAACAAATTTTATAAAAACATGTTGAACTATAAAACGGCGTATTTTCTGTAATACTACAGATAATGAAGTGAACCAAAAATAAGAATGTTAAGGAAGCATGGGGCTACAGTTTAATTTTTACTGCGATATGTTACCATTCCTAGTATATCCCACAATTTTTTATCAAAAATAACAAGAACAATAACATTACCAAGGAACCGAACCTACAATGAAAAATAAATCACTCAAATCGAACTATAGGTTCAGAACAAAAGTAGCAACATTTGTGGCAAAGTTATGGTTGTGCGTTAATTTTGTCCAGGAGTTATTTGTTTCACAATATTAAAGCATATGATGCATAAATCTTTGTCTCGCAATAATTATGCATATGATACCTACTTATTTTCAATACATCATTTGTTGCCCCAATTCTGAGATATATGATACACAGTTATACAGTGAATATTTTATAAAGAGGACTAACACCCGTATTCATAGTCATTCTTCGGAGATTAGCCAGTTTTCATCCCGCTGGATATTCCGGTTATGCATTTCATAGATGAAGCATCGCTCCATTATAATACACGCATCAACGACGCGTCGCTGGCAAAACGCTGGTTAAGAAGTCGCTGGCGATGGCCTGGAGAACGACTATGAATACGACCGTTATAATTTTACATGTTATATTTTTAGTCTCCATGTTAGGCCCTGCTTTATTAGTTTTACTCAACCGGATGAAAAATAACAAGAACAATAACATTACCAAGGAACAGAACCTACAATGCAAAAAATCATTCAAATCTAACCATATGTTCAGAAAAAAAGTAGCAATAAATTTGTGGCAAAATTATGGTTGTGCGTCAATTTTGCCCAGTAGTTATTTGTTTCACAATGTTAAAACATATGATGCATAAATCTTTGTCTCACAATATTTCTGCATATGATACCTACTTATTTCCAATACATCATTTGTTGTCACGATTCTGAGATATATGATGCACAGTTATAAAGTGAATATTTTTATAGAGGAGTTAGGATTTTACATGTTAAATTTTTAGCCTCCATGTTAGGCCCTGCGCTATTAGTTTTACCGTACCAAGTGAAGGTGACACATATTTTCTGACATTTAACACTATATTGTTTCAATTTTAATGCATTTTCAATTTTTGAAGCTTTTTTGGGCAAATTACCTTAATCTTAAGACTCTGAAATTTACACATGTTAAGTTTTCTCTATACTTTTAATAGGGCCCTAACATGATATTAAAAATATATTATGTAAAACACTAGGCACCGGTGAATTGTTTTTAAGCGACCCACGTTTCGACCATTTTAAATGACCACGTATCTTACCTCTAGGTTACTGTTATTGGGGATATTTATCAATAAAAGTTTTTGATAACATAAAAAAGATGCTTGTTAATGTGGAAGAACTAAACAATAGAATTATGGGGCTTCATGCAGCATCATGCTAAGCTCGTCTCAAGCTCTTTAGTTCCCTTTTGACAAGCGAAAAGAACCTCCTCCCCTGAACGATTGTGCTAAGAGCGACTAACTAGGAGCTGTCGTGCCCAGGTGGGAACATCTCGATTACCTGGTAAAGGTGTAACGAGAAGATTCTTGGGATAAATAACACTGGATTAAAAATTTAACATGTGAAACCCAATGGATCGCTTGAAAAAACACATTTCCTGTT
Organism: Philopedon plagiatum; assembly: GCA_963971165.1. Classification (NCBI taxonomy): domain Eukaryota; kingdom Metazoa; phylum Arthropoda; class Insecta; order Coleoptera; family Curculionidae; genus Philopedon; species Philopedon plagiatum. The sequence continues at coordinate 10,982,983 of OZ020194.1, forward strand.
GTTTATATGTGTATAGAGTCTAGAGCCATCTGTTTTTATAGCCAATAACATAGCACCTGCTATGCTAAAAAAAGTTACATATTTATTGGGGGCTGAATAATACTTTTAAAAGAAAGAACAGGACGATAAAATAATATTTGTGTTGCCAACAAAAACCATTTACTATAAAAGAAACTCCTTAATAAGAGCAAAACCGGCTCCGTAGGTGCGAAGATAATCCGAAAATCAACAAAAGCGAAATTACGTTATAAGATATATTTGTTAGTCATTTCTTTTTACTGCTAACTTCTAGAGGATATATTTTTTCAGTATCCTTTTTGTTTTTTTACATATGAAAGTGCAAAAAATTGAGAACTAAAAAAAAATTAATTAAAATTAAAATTTCCCTTTGCTTTATAAATTTGCGAACAGATATATTCATAGTGAAGGATATCCCAAAAGGTGCTTCAGGATTTACTTTTTAAATAAAATCAACAATTTTAAAAAAAATAACATGCTTGTTTATTTTATCAAAAAGTAGACATGGCAGTTATGTTTTAAAAATAACAGCCCAACCAGAAAAAATTCGAGGCGGTTAGACTGCATGATCTTGCAGGGTACTGAATATCACCATTTCGAGAAATCACGCGGCCAGAAAAACGTGTCCGTTACCAATCCAAATATTCCCTCGCCCTCTGACACGTGGTGCCATGTTGTTAAAAGAACATATTGTTAAGGTGTATATTATCTAATCGGGGATATAAAAAGTTTCTTAACATATTGCAGTAGCATTCGACATTAACATTAATATCGTAATTTTCATGAAAAAATGGCCCTTTAATACACTAGCGTATAGCCGGTGCCGGGAATTTCGATCCCGAATTTTGTCGAACTATTATTGTCGATTGTAATGGCGCTAAATTTGAATACAATGTTTTTTCGGATTATAGCACGAGCCCAGATAAAACCAGACCAGATGCGAAAGCTCTGGTCTGGTTTCGCCTGTAGTTCATGTGACGGCGAGCCAAGGATTGACGAGACGATCGGCCGGCCGTCTTGCATCACCATGTACCATAGTACAGACGTTTATGTTAGAGCTTTGATCGGAAACGGGCGGATTTTTAGCTTTGAGCTAACGTTATTAATTTGTGGCGACGGTGCAGTCAGCCTGTGCCGCGCCTCAAGGTCATTGAGAGTGAACACGATATTTGACAGTCTTGCGCATCTGGTCTGGTTTTATCTGGGGTATGAGTATGAGATGAGTCGTTATAGGTTTTTTTAACCCACTTCCCAAAAGGAAGAGGTTCTCAGTTCGGCCTGTATTTTTTAAGATATGTTTTCGCGCAGAACTCCGACGTATGGCTTAACCTACTTTAATGAAATTTTTGGCATTCGAAAGAACTGTTCTCCAAGTTGGTTCCATTTAATTTTTTTCGCGATCCCCCTACCGTAAGGGTTTGGAAATTAATGGTTAGTGATTAATTTTGGTCAGGTTTTGCCGTAAAGTATTAACAATAATATTTTGATCGCAAGCAATTGACAGCAAAGTATATATATTGTGCTACAGCATATTATTATTCTTATATAGGGTTACCACTACCAGATTTCAGGAAACAAAAAGGGAGAGTTGCCGATTTTAACATTTTAGTCTCTTCTTTTTGCTTTTCAACCGCTAATTTTTCCTCTAGCTGTATCTTTATTGGTAATAATACTTGCAACAATATTTCTTCTTTTTTTATTTTCTGGTCTTTCATATTTTGGAGAAAGACGTATTTTCCATAGCGACATCGCTGCTTCTGCTCTACTTTTATTAAAGGTACACTGGGATGAGATATCTTTTTTGGATTCCACTAGGACCGGAACTCTCGACATTTTCGTTAAAAGATGATCCAAAAATGTTTGCTTTTTATACCTGATACATTTGGGCGTGCTAGGCTAGCGTCATTATTACTGAGTAGTATAAAGTCAGGAGTCTGCGCTTGTGTATTATTCTCAGTGGGTTTGCTTGGGTTATAAATTCACGGTTACTAAAGTATTATTGTCAACCTTGACATTATCTTTGACTTACCTACGAAGATAATTTAACAAGGTAGCAGATATTTTGTTCGCAACCTGGATAGTTACGTTTAAAGTATATTTATAATAATATAAATAATTTTTAATTCGAAATATTTCAAAAACGACTGAAAAAGCGCATAGGGTATGGTATACAAAATATGTTTAGAACTTCTTCTAGAATACAAAAATATGATAAAAGTCATACTATCCAATTTAAAATAAGCGACAAAATCGATGTTTTATACTATATCTTTTTTATTCGATGCTCAATTGTTTTGCTGATAAGATATATGAATAATCCATAAAAATCCCTAAAATTTTATATTTAACATTTTTTTCCATCTTTAAAAATAAAAAAGTCATAAGGCCTTCACTTTTATTTGGATATCCCTGTATATAATATGTAAAATATTAAGTTTTTATTTTAGGTACACGGAAGCAATAAAGCATTTTTCGGCAGAAATTTAGCAACGGTTAGATTTACGAAACTGAGTAAAGAGAAGGGAAAGTTTCAAGTTTTATGGTCAAACCATTACTTAATCCATAAAGTTTAATTAAGTAGATACCAAGTTTACAAAGTATCCCTATAAATTACAGAGATAGGTGATCTAAATTTACTAAGAAGTCTTACAACCCGATAAATTATAAGACTATTAAGTACACCTGGAAATAACAAACCATAAAAATTACCGTAAAAGACTTTTAAAATGGCAAATGATACTCTATCAAGCTCTATTGGTGCTTACTAATAAAGAAAATAAACAAGAATAAAAAATAATAATATTTTTTAGTAAGTATAGGGTATGTATTTGTCACGGGGCATACGAAAATTTTTCAAAAATATATTTTTTTAAAAAATACCAACAACACATATTTCAACCTGCCAGAGACTTACACACAGAACACTACGCCTTGACAAACTTTAAGCCATTAATGAACGGGACGATGCCGATGGCACGTGGTCTGGCGAAAAAGCGACGTTGCCACTTTTACTCTATATTTCGGCACTGCAATGAAAATAAATTACTATAACTTTATTATAATGAAATAATGATACACTGGTATATTTTAGTCATATTATTCTTTAGTCATAATAATATGCTTTACCCTGTAGTATATAGGGTTGAAGATATTAACTTACAATAATTAATCCACAAATATGCCACATAACTGAGAGCCTGGCAATAACCGTTCTCAAAAAGATGGTAGGGCATTCAAGCGCCCTCAGCTCACATGAGTGAAGTGAGCTGAAAAGCCAGCCCTTATTTTAAAGGTGCATTTCCTATGGGGCGGCTGACGCTCGCGGCTGCCGCTCAGCGGCCGGCTGACGCCAGTAATCCATTGACGTTGAAGCTTGCGTCTGACGCTCGAAAAGAAACGGATACATTAAATTGTCACATGAGCAGTACTAGGCGTCAGACGCTGTGCGGCAGCCGCGAGCGTCAGCCGCTCGATAGGAAACGCACCTTTAAGGGAGTGCTTAACGCTGCGGCGCACAGTGTAACGGATTTCGTGGACATAGTGCAAAACAGAGACTATCGAATTTTAATTCGTTTTGTCTCTAGATTATTCGTGATTATGTCTGGAGTTTAATCATTTACCAGTTTTTTCAAATATATCACCGTAAAGTACTTCTGTTTTAAGCAAAAACTCGACTTTTCTGAGAGTAATAAAAAGGATGCGAAAATAAATCCAACTTTAAAAAGTTCATACTATGTGTCTTATAAATAATTTGAAAGCAATTTTTGTTGTAGCTATAGGATGCTAACTACTCTTGATATTCCCACATTTTACCGAAAATATTTGTAAAGTTTACTTAAATATGGAATTTTAAAGAACAGTAGTCCTAGACGAAGAAAAAACAAAGTTTGGTGTGACTTTAAAGTATGTTTTTTATCATTAGTATTTAAGTCTATTAAACTTAGTTGCTTTAAACCGAAAAGAGTATTTTTTTTTATTTATTTTGTCGAAAAGCAATTACAATTTTTAAACGACCGGTCCCTAGTAAGGTACTATGAAGGTCTAAATTTAGTACAGTAATAACGTACTCCAATATATGTTTTTATATGTCACAACTTTTTCAAAACTACGAAGTAAAGTACCAATGTCCACGCATTTTCGATATCGTTACACTGTGCAGCGCCCTCCGGCGCCTGGCGTCATAGGGCTCCAGCTCCTATTAGCCCAATGGTTAGAGTGGGTCAGGGAATCATCATATAGCTGGCCAGATTACGGATAACTTTGGAATCTCTGATCGCTCTAAAATGTAAGCTTTTCCAAGATTGCCTAGGGTTTCCGGTGCACGCGGACCATGTCGTAGACGCTTGCCAATCTGGTCTCACAAATGTTCTACAAATAAGCAAACAACATTTCCGGTATAATTATATTACTTAAGTATTATATATGATGATATTTTTCGACATTTCTCTAATAAAAATAATAAAATTGTGTAAACATTTACTTACCTACTACTCCAAAGAGCAGACCTTATTTCTGTTGAAAAAGGGTAGAAAACTTTAACATATTCGGTCCTTAAGCTTATGCCTATAAAATATTATTACCCCTCTGCCTTAATGAAAGTGGAAATTGAACTGGAAATGCCCCCATTTCCCTTTACCCTCGAGAAACTTACAAAAAGCTTATTTGATTCAGTTCATTTATTTGAATCCGAATATCTATTTTTAACTTGAAGGTATGAATTATTTTCCTGAAAACCTCACAAATTACAACCCCCTGTCATGTTACAATACCATCGTGTATTGTGCTTCATATATTTTTTATTCTAAAGATAAAAAATATATTTAAAATTCACTGATTAACACTATTTTTGCCTCCGAGATAACAATAGTAGTATCATAGAGTTCCTTTACCTAAATGAATTTTAGCACTCTTAGATACTCCCAGTTGGTTCGCATTTCCTAGAAAATTTCTAAAAGAGATATGTTATTACCTAAGTAGCAGTCCCAACCCATACCTATTTCTTCAAAAATATGCAGTTTTAATATTTAGGAACGCAGTTCTTGGAAATAGTCGTAAAAGTCGTAACAGTCATAAAAATTAAGAGTAGGAGGTGTATAAAATAAGAAAACTAAGATAATTTGCTTTAGTAATTCGATTTTGATTGGTGTTAAAACTGTGCTAAAAGTGCCTATAACAATATCATAATGTATACTCGGTGTAAAAGTTCTCGGTAACTTTTGTTACGCTTGGGGTATGTTTACTCCCTTGGACAAGGAAAAGATATTTTCTCAAAATATATGTGAAAAATATATCAACTCTACTTCGGATTTTCTGTACGGCATCAAGACAAGCCATGGGTTCCACATGTATTTTGTAGAACTTCAGCTAAATACTTACGTGCGTGAAAAGCGCTCCAGTGACACAGGTTGCCAATAGTGAATATACATATAACCCGAGTAAAACAGAATTTTTTATATTCTCTACATAAATTAAATGTTTATGGCGGTTGCTGTTATCCATTTATTTTGGTCTTTATTAACAAAAAAAAAAAAGGATTTTCTACTTCAAATTTTCGCGCGAATTTCGAAACTTGTAAAACGTAATCCCATTGGCTGTGTCATTAAAAGTGTTTTTAAGACCCATAATTTTACCGAAGCTAGTCGCACTGTCCCTCTATTAACCCAGAAAATTCGATTGCTCCCCCTCTGACCGTTTTCGAGAAAACGACAACATCCATACATTTTAGGCGCCAACGCAACGGCTCGGTATAAAGACGTCGGTAGGCGGTCTTAATAAGTAATGTAGTTGCGACTTTTAAAAAGAGAGACCATGATATTTCTAAGCAAAAAAAAATTCTGGAACATACCTATTTCCTTGAAAAACGTTTATACTATATCCACATGGGAAATCCACAAGGGTTAACAAAACTATTGAAAGAAACCTATGTATATTTATGTTATATCATATTTCCTAAGAAGAAAGAAAGACAGTCTAAGGATTCTTCTATAAATAATGGTAGGTTTGAAACAAAATTGCCGCACAGTCTGCTGCATAGATATATTTGCTTAAAAATATTTGTTTTAGCGCAAGACGAAAATGGTGCAGTAAATATTGTTTTATCTACTAATGTATATTTTGCTTGCCGGTGTGTTTCACCGGTCAATTCATTGACATTTTAAAAATATTGCAGTTTCTTTCGCAATATTTGTCATTATAACGAAAGAAAATACGGTGCTGTTTTAAAGAGTTGCATGTAAAGCTTAAAACAATATTAAAGGTATAAATAAAATCTAACTAAAATATATTTTATTGTACAGAAAACTATTCTAAGAAAGAATAAATCCACATTCCCATGTCAAATAAATAAAATATACATTAAAATACTAAAATAGAATAAACAAATATAATATTTAATAACATAATATATATATATATATATATATATATATATATATATATATATATATATATATATATATATATATATATATATATAGTATATTTAGAAATATTAGCTACAATAATATAGTTTGCAGGGATTTATGTTAATTTTTTGATCTTTTTTTTCTTAAAACAGGGGAGGGGATTCTAAAGTGTGCGCCGCGGCGCTCGCGACTTCCGTACAGGGGCACCACTGCGAATTTTCTAATATAATAGGGAGGTATTCGGGCCTCTTCTTATCGACGGCGGCCAAACTGGTATCATTACCCATTTTCTTACTGGTGAAATAGATAACTTTTTAGATGAGTTACCGCTTAATATCCTCAATCAAGCTATTTGACAACAAGATGGTGCACTTGCACGCAACACGCCAAATCTGACTTAGTTCTTAAATAAAAAGTATCAGATCAGGATTGGTAAAACTAGTTTATTGGTGGAGAGGTCTCAAAGATCGGGCGCATAACCAGAACACCAGAACACATTTAACACTTTAAAATAACCAAGGTGGAAAATTGTGGAAAAAATAAATTTTATTAAAACACATCAGAAGGAGTCGCTGAGGGATGCCGTCAACCACTTTAAGACATGTTATAGTACATGCATTGAGTAAAACAGGGTTCACTTTGAACATGCGTTAAAGTAAATATTTATATTACTTTTTTATTAATCCATATATTTTATTTTAATATAAAAAATATTGTAAAATACAGGGTGGTCTGTAATGATTGCGCCAACAGGCAATCCTAGATTAATCTCGTGAAAATAATGATATTGAGCCAAATATGCCTTAATAAAATGTCGCTCATTAATGAGATACAGGGTGTTAAAGGTCAGTTGTCAGAATTGTTATTTCTTTATAGCTCAAGTCGTTTTTGAGATATCGACATGAAAACTGGGAATCGGGGGTTTTCAGGGATGGGGAATACGATGGTATTCCATTTATTGACATAATATGTAGAGGGCGCTATTTACACCTTATACACTCATTATTTCATGCCATAACTTTCTTATTAGTACCGTTCTTTAATTTTTTATTGAAAATTTTGAAAGAGTGACGTTTTTTAAGAAAAAAAGGTATACTACATTTATTTCGATTAAATAAGCCGTTTTCGAAATATTTGCATTTATTCGTTCTATTGCATAGTCAAAAAATATTAAACATTAAAACTGAGATAACAGACTTGACTAACGAATAATGAATTGATCATGCACAAATAACACAAAATCACTTCAACAAATGCGAAAAATGTCCACCATTCACTTCTATGCATTTTCTTAATCCCTTCACCAAATAGCGTCGTACTTGGAATAAAGTTCCTGGCTTATTCCTGATAACATTAGTGGAACCATGAATTTTTTTGCAAAAGTTGCTCATGGGTAAGGATTTCTTCTGTGTACACTAAAGATTTGATAAAACCCCAAAGGATGACATCCAAAGGATTAAGATCCGGGCTACGCGGCGGCCATGGAATTTCACTGCCACGACCAAACCATCTATGAGGCAGCCAGCCATTCATCTAGATAGTTGCGAACTGCAACTGGATAATGTGGTGGAGCACCATCGTGCATAAACCACATGTTTTGTCGTAAATTTAAGGGTATATCATCGAGTAGATCCCGCAAAACATTTTGAAGAAACAGCAAGTACTGGTTACCATTAACCAATTGCAGTTCGCAACTATCTAGATGAATGACTGCCTCATAGATGGTTTGATCGTGGCAGTGAAATTCCATGGCCGCCGCGTAGCCCGGATCTTAATCCTTTGGATTTCTTCCTTTGGGGTTTTATCAAATCCTTAGTGTACACAGAAGAAATCCGTACCCGTGAGCAACTTTTGCAAAACATTCATGGTTCCACCAATGTTATCAGGACTAAGCAAGGAACTTTATCCCAACTACGACGCTATTTGGCGAAGGGATTAAGAATATGCATAGAAGTGAATGGTGGACATTTTTCGTATTTACTGAAGTGATTTTTTGTTATTTGTTCATGATCAATTCATTATTCGTTAGGCAAGTCTGTTATCTCAGTTTTAATGTTTAATATTTTTTGACTATGCAATCGAACGAATAAATGCAAATATTTCGAAAACGGCTTATTTAATCGAAATAAATGTAGTATACCTTTTTTTCTTAAAAAACGACACTCTCAAAAATTTTCAATAAAAAATCAAAGAACGGTACTAATAAGAAGGTTATGGCAAGAAATAATGAGCGTATAAGGTGTAAATAGCGCCCTCTACATATTATATCAATAAATGGAATACCATCGTATTCCCCATCCCTGAAAACCCCCGATTCCCAGTTTTCATGTCGATATCTCAAAAACGACTTGAGCTATAAAGAAATAATAATTCTGCGAACTGAACTTTAACACCCTGTATCTCATTAATGAGCGACATTTTATTAAGGCATATTTGGCTCAATATCATTATTTTCACGAGATTAATCTAGGATTGCTTTTTGGCGCATTCATTACAGACAACCCTGTATATTAACCTTGTCTTCGTGACTGTAACCCATCATAAATTAACTAATAATAAACTATATTTCTTTGAATGATATGAGCACCTGGTTATAGCACTTTTCACTTAACTGGTCAGTGTTTAAATATGAATCCTATATGACTTTAATTCATATACGAGTAGTATAGAGGCTTGCTTGAGTTTCGTTTTACTTTTTAAAATTATAGGAAAGTAGCCGAATATTGGTGTAGAAAACTTAACATAATAAAATAGAGCTCTTAGCCAGCAGAATTTAAAAAAAAACAAAAAATAATATGGTGAGCCTCCTGAGAAAACTTAATGGCAGTTTAAAACTAGTTTATTTCGTGTTCAATTCTTTTTCAGTTAAGTTCCCGATGGTTTACATATAAATCTCCAAAGTTATCTATTGGTCCGAATATAATTATAAATTCTTTCGAAAAGTCACTTTAAAAAAAATTGTTCGGGGAATTGATTTTAAATTTTTTTAAAGTTAATCCGGTTACTGCATAATTCTGTAGGATATGAATGACATTATATTTCGAAAATTGTATTCATTCTAGTTTCTTTATTACACGCTATGGAATAGTACTTAATTATACCACCAGTACATAATATGGGGCTCTACTGGACTAGTCTGTTTATGGTCAAGCGACATTGCGAGCGGGGCCAATAAAAGGACGAGTACAATAAACCCTTAGTATGTCTTGTGTATGAGTCATACAAGATTTTATGGAAGATTTGATACGATATTTGCTTTTTGCTTTGCTTTCTCTCGATTTTTAAATAATTTTTAGCTAATAAAATAAAATACCCACAATGAAAATATCGGTATTAATTATAGCAGAGATTGCTTTGAATTTCGTTGCCCTGAGTTCCTGAAGCGTTTTTTGTTTATTGGCGAACATAAATGTCAAGAGAGAAAATGGAAGTTAAAATTTGATGAAGAAATTTTCTAGGGCGTTAAAATAATTGCAAATACTGAAAAAGATGCCTTGCTATCACCCAAATCTAGGCATTTATATAAGGAAACTTATGCTGCTTACAGAGAATGGAAGTAAGAAAATTAAGGAAACTTCTGAAGACAGTGTACTGGAATACTTCAACAGCAACAGAGCAATCATTGTATTGGATTAGTATAATAATAAGCCACTTTATGGCCGCAAAATTGCCCTATAAAAAGTATTTTATAATTAAATCGCACATACAATTTTTATTGCACATTTTGTTGAACAATATTAAAAGAACGAAAAACTGTCAGCAATAATTAATTGACCACTGCGTTAATTACAAGATAGAACCAAAGCTTGTAAATAATGTGGTTTGAAAAATATTGCTTACGCCAGATCTTTTCTTTTATATCGGGTAATAAAAAATTTTATTGCATTTTTATTACACTGCCTCGTTTAAAGATAAATCTAAGAGCAGTATTCAACGCCAATTACCACTATTATGTTTTTTGTAACATTTCTGTTGCTTAGTTATTTGTTATTAAAAAACAATTCCTTTCCAGTCAGAGTGGACATTAAAAGAAATAAAATTTATGAAAGCATTACAAATTTTATTTTGCACTTTTATTTTCCTTTAAAATTTTGATTTCTGTAATAATTAAAGATAATTAATAGTGTAACTTTCGTTATTATTATATTTTCAAGTAGTTCAAGTGCTGATTAAATTTTGGCACTTTTCGAGCATATGCGAATGAAACGCGTGAATTCGCGAGATCACGAACTCAAGGTTTAAGTTTAGTTAAAAGTAAAAGTTAACGTTCAGATTCACTAAGAAGGTTTAAGATTTAGTACTGGTTTAAATTAAGATCTTATAGTTGATCAGTTATGTTTTGACAGGTTTCTGTCCTGTCATTGTTAATAAGTCGTCATTAAAAACTTGTGAATTATTCTGATATTTCAGCGATATGTTTGGTTTCCAAATGATTTTCATCTTGGAACGAGTTGCTGTAATGGATTTAGTTCTATTAATGTTGAAAGTGTGTACTAAAATTGTCCTTTTCTTGATAAATTTGCAAAAAGGTCAGAAATAAGTTCATCGTATAAAACTTAGTTGTCTTATTCTAACACTTGTCAGTTTAAAACTTTTGGTTGTGAAATTCGACCGGACTAGCGTTGGAGAATCTGGCTGTAAAAGTTTAGTTAGAAGTACCTATCGTTCACACCGTCTTGGTTGACTTTTATAACTTTTGAGCTATCATTTGTCAGATGTCATTCTGAAACGCTGAGTGAACAAAATGGCCCTTTTTTAGAGGAAATTGAAATCTAGTTTTATCCCTCCTGTTTTTGCAGATTAATCTTTGTTAGGGACTCTTAAGGGATGGGTAGTACTAAAGTTTACAGAATATATATACCCCGTCGTTACTGAGGACTTTATCAACGTAGTTTGGTTTCGCATGTGGAATATTTGTATGCTTGGGGTTTTCCAAAAGTGCAGCATGAGATTTGCTTAGGTGTAATCTTTGTGTTCGGCAAAGTAAAAAATTTCGATATTTTGCTATAAAATCATAAAACCCACCAAAGTCAAAAGCTTCTTTCAGGTACCAAAGTATCTTGCAAGATTAGACATGTATTTTCTATGACTTGATTCTGATAAATCTTTCAAAGTAGACAACCAGAAATACCTCCACAAACTAGGTAGGCTATGATAAAAAAATTTTTTGAACAAAATCTTTTTTATTGGCAGCAACATTGTTTTTGTTTGTCTTTTCTTATGCCCCCTTTGTCCACAAGGATAAAAAGAAATCGGATTCCTTTGGGAATTCTATCAGAAAAGAAAAGAAAATTGCAATGACTAATCTTTCAAAGTGGGTAACCAGAAATACTTCCAGAACCAAAAAAGCTGTGACAAAAAACTGAATATATTCTTTTTTACAAGCTTTTATTTAACTTCACCTGTTAGTTTGTTTGTATGTATGTATGTTAGTATGTTTAAGTCAAATATTGCAATCAAAATTTCAACTAGTTGTAATTAAGTACCTAGAGCTTTGAAATTTCACAAACGTGTATAAGTCCGGTGACAATGCAATACAATATAACTAATAGTATTCTAAATCCAATATGGCGGAGGCCTCAAGATGGCGGATTACCTTTTTTCACAATCTCCTGGATATGGGTATCAAATCAAAGCTATGTGACGTCATTCTAAACCCAATATGGCGGACGCCACAACATGGCGGATGACCTTTTCTCACAATCCCCTTGCTAGGGGTATCAAATGAGAGGGTACTAAAACGAAAAAAAGTATAGTTGTTTTATTGGGGCAATGCTGAATGCTATTTATAAGTGGATGTGGAACCTAATAAGAGTAGTATCAAAGTTATCACTGAAAGAGATATAATATATTGTGTTAAATTTATTGTCTTAAAAGATTGTCACGTAAATAGAAAAGACAAAAAAAATACATACTTAGGTACTTACAATTTCCGTCAAACAAAATTAATGCCTGTACGAACTTTATGTTATATCTCTATCAGTGATAACTTTGACAATACTTTTATTATCCTTGTTAGGGGGAACAAAATTAAAAATAATTAAATTAACTTTGGTTTGTAAGTAATTGAGTAAGCAAAACAATGTAGGTAAACTATGCTTTAAGAAAAACAATTTCTATGTTTTACAGCATACCATTCAGCATTGGCCCTATAAAAAAACCATACTTATTTTTTTTGGTATTTCTACATAATAAAAGCTTGTTTTAAAAAAAATTTTTTGCTTAAGATATTGACATGTCTCTTCCAATGCACCTTCGCCAACAAGAATGAAAAGAAATCTGATTTCTCGGTGATTATCAGGAAAGAAAAGAAGAATATCGCGATTGTTAAAATATGTTCTGGTGTAAACTGTCCATGGAACTAACCAATAGCGTGAATTCATGTTTAATTGTTTTTTCTGTCATCATTCTTAATCTAACCATAAATAGTACTAATGGAATGGGTACTGATCTGATACTGTTTTCTTCAATTATGGCAAAAATACAATCCTAAAAGGGTACTAAGCATTGTCCCCCACCGGACTAAGAACATCCTAATAACACAAAACTTAATATTCATACAAAAACATTCCCATTTAACAACGAAAACTGAAGATAAGAAGAGTTCCATGGCATTACTCATCTCTTTTATCACATACATACCAACAGAAACAGAAATAAAACAGAGTGGTTTGGTAAAACACACCCCCTACCGATCGATGTGAAACTGCATTCCTCTCTAGCGTAAACCAGGCAGTATTATTCGCGCGCTAGCAGAGCATACTGCGATAAAGGGAGCTCTTCACTGAACTGAATGAAACGTGATTTTAAAATTTTCTATAGTCTCTAACTTTAAACTCCTCTTTATCTCTCACTATCTCATTAAAATATTTCATAATCTCCTTCTTTCATTATATTATCATACATTTAAAATATAGAAACTATATATCTTTTAATTGTGAATGTTGTGAATTTTGTACGAGGTAAAAGAAATTTTTGAAAAAAGTTACTTTATCATGAATTATTGCAACAAATTCATAGCTCATCAGCTTTTTTAGAGGATCATTTTTGCTGCTGCTTTTTTTGAATGAGCTTTTGGCAGTTCAGAACTTTTAAGCAGTAGTAGGCTTGCCATTTAGTACTGACATCTTTTTCTAATTAGATTTTTTATTGTATTAAACCATGGTTAAATAAATCTCACTTTCATTTGGCTGACTTAAATTCTTTTTGTTGCGATTTATCTGCATCCAACCGAACTTTCTGAATATTAAAGGAATTTAACAATAAAAAATAATTTAATAATCAGATATAAAATACTCAATTTTTACTAACACTTTTCAGAAAAATAAATTATCCTGGGTTGGGACGTATCCAATATTTGCCATTTACAAACATACTTCTTATTAAAATAATACATACAGTGAGAACGTAAAGGCTGGAATAAGTTCGTTTAAAATTCAGGCATTTTGCTGAGAAAAACGCTTGGACACGTCAAGTTTCGACTTTATGTGCGCATTGTTTAAACTAAATTTGATGTCTACAGGGCGATCTAAAAAGAAAATATCATGACACACTTAAGTTGTTTAAATAGAAACCTCTTCTTTTTATTTCATTTTTGAATTCTGTGTAAAATTTCAATCATATTTCATGTATCATATTCATACCCTATATATAAATCGAACCGTTTCTGAAAAAATACAGTTTACCTTTAAAAATAATAAATGGCAAAAATTATTTCAACAAATGTAGGAATTAACCTCCACCAACGTCCTAGCAATACCTGAGACGATCTTTGAATTATTGCAGAATATTTTGAACTACTTGACGTTCAATTAATCTAATTTCTTGCCTTATTCGGTTTTTCAGGTAGTCAATATTATTTGGTCTCTTGCCATACACTTTGGATTTTGGGTAGTCCCACAGAAAATAATCTAGAGGGGTTAAATCGGGAGATCTGGCCGGCCATTGTATTGGACCCCGTCGACCAATCCACAGGAAAAACTGTATTTCGATATTCACGCACTGGGCGAGTACAAAAAACTGTATTTTTTTAAAAACGGTTCAATTTAGATATAGGGTAAGATACATGAAATATGATTGATATTTTTCGCAGAATTAAAAAATGATCTAAAAAAGAGGTTTCTTTAAAAAAAAGTGTGACTTAAGATCTTCTTTTTAGGTCATCCTGTTTACAGTTTAAACAATGCGTACCTAAAATAAAAACTTGACGTGCCGGAGCGTTTTTCTAAGAAAAACATGCGTGAATTTTAAACGAATTTATTCCAACCTTTATGTTTCCACTGTATACAGTGTGTCTACTTAGGTCCTCTACATATTGAAATCTTTTTTATTATTAATTTGATGAAGAAGGTTCTGCATTCTGAGATAATGATATTGAACTATTAAAACTTGTGAGAGCATGTACATTGTGCAGGGATATCCACATAAAAGTGAACATAATATTTTTATTTTTTTACACTACCCAGAATTCGTCTTTCTTCTAGTCTTCTCTTTGTTTTTATTAAGTTCTTTGCCCCCATTTAATACTTTCTTCATATTGTCCTTGAGCCGCTCTAACATTATTGCTATTTTTAAATATAATTTTAATGTTTTGCATTTCTCATTAATAGTATAACTCATTTTGTATAAAAATAAAATTATAAATTCACGGTGACTAAAGTATTATTGTCAACCTTGACATTAACTTTGACTTACCTACGAAGAAAATTTAAAAACGTAGCAGGTATTTCTTTCGCAATCTGGATAGTTACGTTTAAAGTATATTTATGCGAAATAATTTTTAATTTGAAATATTTCGAAAATGACTGAAAAACCGCATAGGGTATGTTACACAAAATATGTCTAGAACTTCTCCTAGAATCCAAAAATATGATAAAAATCATACCATCCAATTTAAAATAAGCGAGAAAATCGATGTTTTATACTATATGTTTTTTATTCGTTGCTCAGTTGTGAGCAACGTTAATCCAGGTCCCAAAAAATTAATGGAAGGTCTCCAAGGTCACAGCGCTGAGCAGACCGAAGCAGAGTTACCAGATGAGCACGGCTCGAATTCTGCGCTTATCTGAAAATTTTGCAAACGAATGGTGTGTAAGTGTGGCAACACACGTTTATTGTAGGTTTTGGAGTGCATTACAATTCGGGATGTATTTAAATATAACCGGAGGATAAACTTAATTGAGTCGGATGAGAAGCAAATCGTTTATATTATTTATATGTGGATGTTTGTATGTATGTATAGGTTGTGTCCGAAAAGTCTTAGTATATGTAAATATCTTTGCTATTAGTACGAACATAAACTTAATTGAGTCGAATTTCTAGCAAATCGTAAATATATTGCTATTTCTTTGTATGTATGTATATAGGGTATCCGAAAAGTCTTTGTATGGGCAAATATCTTTGTTATTTGTTCGGAGATAAAATTAATTGAGTCGGATTTTAAGAAAATCCTATATGTTTGTATTATTTTGTCTGCGAATGATCCATAAAAATCCCCAAAACTTTCCTATTTAACATTTTTTCCCATCTCTAGAGATAAAAAAGTTATAACACCTGTTCACTTTTATTTGGATATCCCTGTACATTGTAGATTTGGAGCAATGTAAGAAAAAAATGTTAGAATTAAAAATTATATCTAAGTTTAGACTGCTATTTAGATGAAAATTAAATTTAATTGTTAATGTCACCTTTAATGTTAGTTTGAATATCAAAGTAAATAAAAATGCCGCTCTCATATTTTTAATGAAAATAAATTATAAATGTTTAGTAGCTTGAGTTGTGAAATTACAGACATTTCTTTAGTTACTTAATAGCTATTTGTGTAACCAGTTAGGAAATGCTTTACTTTGTTTAAGGAGTGTAATATTTGAGGGCGAACGAAGCGAGATCCCTCAAAATTATACGAGTTAAACGAAATTGCATTTCCTAACGCGTTTCACACAAGTTTTTTTCTAATTTGGACTAAAGTATGAAAATAAAATTAATAATTTTATTTTAATTATTGTATTAAAACAACTGAGTAGGCATTAGACGAAGACATTTTTATTTCATTTAGTAGGTACCTAGTCGACAGTTGTCTGGGTCGTCATGATGTCATCTTGAAGTTTTATTTGTAAAGAGGTGTCGCGTCACAAATTATTTGTTTTTAATTTTTAAAATGTCCGATTCCGAGACCACAAGTGATATTGAAGAGGCAGCTCGAAACGCGCTATTTTCTGCAAATTGTTTTTAATAACGCTAATAGACTTAACAGCAGCGTTTGACGATATGTAAACAATTCGTTGTTTCAGGTCAAGGAAACAACAAATTTTATAAAAAAAATAAATAAAAAGGTTCCTGTCCTTTTGAAGATAACGAGTTTTGAAAATTTTTAAGAACATAGTTAATGCCAGCAGATAAAGTTTTGTCTGTGATTCGGGACAATTCAGGAACAATCATTATGGCATACGCCGTGCTATCACTATTGACAATATTTGCGGCTAGCACCATAATGGCAGGCGCGGATTTAGGGGGTGGACGCAGAGGCCCCCTCCTAGAGCCGCGTACAGAAAGAATTTCAATAGCGAATTTTATAACAATAAATATTTTAAAATAAATATTAACGTATTAATTAATAAATATTATAAACTAAAACAAACATTTGCCGTCTATGTAAGGTCTATAATACAGTATGTCTCACTCTAATAACATATTAATACTCAATTTTGGAAAAATCGTCAGCCGCACCGGTTTTACCCTTCTCATCCCCTCCTCTCTATTATTTTTATTAAGAGTCAAATAGCAACAAAACCTCCTGCCGTCATGATAAATTAGTAATTCATGAAGTTTTTAGGTTTTCACCCACTTTAGCAAAAAATCCTTAAAATGGGACCATTCGGGAGAACTCCTCTACAAAACAAAAAAATAATTCATCGAAATCCGTTCAAGAATTACGCCTGAATATACATACATAAAACACACAGACGGGTCTAATTGATAACCTCCCCTTGTAAAGTCGGTAAAAAGTATTACAATAAAACAGTTTATCATCAACAAGGTTAAAAAAATTGCTAGTAAAAAAGCGCTTTCACTGCAAAATATAGATATTATATTTTAGGAAAGGTTTAGGTTTATAGACTAACGATTCGGAAATGAAAAATTACCTTTTCACGACGCGACTGTTCAAAATTATACCGTTAAATCGACTTTTTCAACTCTATAACACAAAAGGTGATTAACTTCGAAGAGTTTTTGATAAATTTTATATTTTACGGAACAACTGTTCTTTATTAGCCTGGCTCGATTTCTCAAAACATTTAATCAAGTAATATGTAAGTGTAAATAGCTTTGGAATTGCAAAAAACATTACAATAATGGCAGTCGCCACAAGTTGGCGAATTACCTTTTTCTTCACAACTCCCTTGACACTTGCATCAAATGAACGGGTTTGACGGGTAGAATATGATAAACTGCATGATATCATTCTAAACCCAATATGGCGGACGCCACAAGATGGCGGATTACCGTTTTCTTCACAATCCCCTTAAGGTGCATTTCCTATGGGGCGGCTGACGCTCGCGGCTGCCGCTCAGCGGTCGGCTGACGCCAGTAATCCATTGACGTTGAAGCTTGCGTCTGACGCTCGAAAAGAAACGGATACATTAAATTGCCACATGAGCAGTACTAGGCGTCAGACGCTGTGCGGCAGCCGCGAACGTCAGCCGCTCCATAGGAAACGCACCTTTATGGTGCATTATCAGAAATGCATAGGTTAAGACAACTAAAAATTTAAAAACAAAGTCTTGCAAAAAATACTTTTTAAAAACAAGCTTTTATTATTTAGATGTACTAAAACGAAAAAAATAAGTATAGTTTTTTCATTCTGGCAATGCTAAATGCTATTTATAAGTGGACGTAGTTCGCGTGGGTGGATCCTATTAAAAGTAGTGTGAGTTTATCACTGAAACATATAATATATTAAGCTAAATTTATTGTCTTAAAAGCTTCTCGCGTGAATAGAAAAGAAAAAAATACATACTTAGGTATCTATTTACAGTTTCTGCTAAACAAAATGCCTTTATGAACGCGCGACGAGCTTTTAAGACATTTTTGTCGTTTTGGTACATCTAAGTTTTTTACAAGATTTTTTAATTCTTGTGTCCTTTATACCAGAACAAAATATGTTTGTTAAAAACAAATAAATTTAACAAAAATATTACATCTAATCGGTTTAATAAATAATCCATTTCAAGCCTTAACGAATTTTATCCCAGAAGTAACAAACAAACCTCTTTTATTTGGGCATTTCAAAAAATCCCCTGGCCTCTTATTCCTAAAATTCTACTTAAATCTCTTAAAGACCACCAATATCTTGGTTTACCTCAATTTAATAGAGGTATTAGTGGTTTTCTTTTAGATGCTTTTTCTCCTATTTTGTTTTCTGCACCTCGTTCATCAATTAAGTTGAAATATTGCGCAACATTGTCTGCATATTTATTTTACTATTTGGCAGCAGTAAGTTTTCGAATAAATTGTAGTATCCATATAGGGTGTTCACAGATGGTCCAGGTGTCCCTAGCCCTACCGCAAACAGAACAAAGCTTGAAGAAGAATTACTATATTTACGTTTAAAAATCTAATATTTCTATAGAGGGCGTCCAAATACTTCAAAAACATACTTCGGGATTCATTAAAAAAGTTTGTTAGACTTAGTGCTCGCTTAAATTGAAATGTTCTAGTTAATCGGATTGGTTTTGACCAGTTTTTGTCACGTCATTGCTAATAAGTAGAGCTCAAAAACACGCTGCCCGACCATAGGCGCCGGAAACGAAAAAAAAAAACACTTGCAGCATAGCGCATGTTTCCACAGCCGTTTCTTTGAGGCATGTTTGCCGCGGTGAAATAATGTGTTTATATACGGAAAACGACCGTTTGACACCTAACGATATAATATTTGCATACTTAACATGGTCCTTGAAACGCTGATCTGTAGAAACACTAGTGTTAAAGATCTGTCTTACTCTAGCCAAATCTGGATTTTTTTGTAGCACACTACTAAATTTTTCTCTAATAAAGACGTGTTTTTCGTCACTTAAAGTTTGTAGTACTTCCTGTAGGATATCTAACATTTGTAGTGATTCGGCTAACGACAACGACGGCTTTTGTAATGCTATGATGGCGTTGGTTATTTCTCGGTAGTAATTAAAAATAGTTTGTAGATCAATTTCCACTTGAGGATCTTGAAATTTTAACTGACTTTCTTTGATCGAGGCACCTTCGTTCGGGTTAAATTGTAAGACAAGTGACCGTACTTCCTGAAAAAGCTGGCGGTAATAAAACGCAGAGTCCAACCATGTTCCCCATCTTGTAGCGCTGCTTGCACATTATTCAATATTCGTAATGATTTTACTCACAATAATGAAAGCTTCTGCAATGCTGCTACGGCATTCGTTATTCCTTGGTAATTATTAAAAATATCCATTTGAACTTCAGGTTCTTGAAATTGCAACTGACTTGCTTTTGTGGCAGAAGTTTCTTTTGCGTTTATTTGTAACACTAGGGACCGTACTTACTGAAAATTGTGTTAATAATAAAACGCAGCTTTTAACTACGTTCCGCATCGTGACAGAACAGGCTGTGGAGGTTCTGAAACACTGCTTTTGTATGCGCTATTAGCGCATTCACATCTGGAAACCGGAACGGATAGTTTTTGCTAGATGTAACGCATCCAGTATACAAGTAACATGTAGTAGAATAGGGCAATTCGCTATCAGTCACGAACATTGCAATCCAGTTTTGCTGACAACGTAGAAAATAGTTAGACCGCAAATTATCTGGCTGTCCTTGTGGGCCTGAACTATCTTTCTTATCAAATGTGATGTTTTTTTTATCTATGCCAGCTCCAAAGCATTGGTAAATAATCAGGAAAATAAATTAACACTCGAATTTACAGTACACCAGCCATAATTATTTACATGTAATGTGACGTTTTACAAGTTTCGAAATTTGCAATAGAAAATCTTTTTGTTTGTTATTAAAATCTAAAATAAATGGATTAAAACAGCCACTATACATATTAAATCAATGCCAATGTAGAGAATAAGAAAATAGCTTTACATGGATTATATGCACGTATCCTATTTAAGCGGTTGTAGCATCCTAATTGCTTGCACTTTCTTTTCTTAATTTTTCATTCTCAAATCCCAAAGTGTCCGGTTGTACCGAAACTGTTTCGGTTCCAGTTTCATTCCCGGATCTGCTCCAGCAACTATTCTGGTTAAACAAGACAGATTTTCACTCGCAGTGTTCAGTTTCACGACACGAAATGGTAATGAAAATAGAACGAACGATAAAGAATTTAAAATCTGCAGACCGAGAAATCCAAACGAGAAAAGGGAAATTCATTTATTGTCATGCAAATGAAAATTATGCAATAAAAAGTAATCTTTCTTTTAACCAACAGTAAATAAGAAATTTAGTATGTAGGAATCGTATTCCCCAGAAAGTTTACTTTAAATTGTTTTAAGGCTCATTTGTGTCTTGGCGGTTTGATAATAAATACATTTAAATTATATTACTTTAGACTTTAGACCAATACAACGAGATCAGCTTAACATTTAGAGACTGTGCGGCTTCACAAATTGCGCTTTAGAGAATTAAGTCCATTTGTATAGTAAATCCCCAGACAGCAATGCACAAGAACTTTACAAAATGTTTGGTATTTAAGAAGATTAAACGCAGAAGATTCGCTTTTCGCAATCGCTTTCGACATGTCAATCTTCTAAAAAATTATGGTGTTTGGGAAAGAGATCTTAGGAAGCTTAACAACCTTAGAAAAATGTGTGAATTGCAGTTAAATATGGTAAAAATATAATATAGGGGCACATAACAATTACTAAAGAGTTTATCACTGGAAAATCTCATACAAAATTAGATTTTAATTACGGATTTTACTGGATATTTGTGTGGAGCATCAGGAAAATATCAGTTAAGGGTAAACAACTATGTAAAGCTTAAATAAATATATCTATTTATTAAAAATTACTTTTTTACTATTTTTAGCAATAGATCTTTTTCCGACTTAATGATAATTGAAGGATCTACCCTTTTATGTTTTTTCCATAATTATTATTCTTCCGAAAACGCAATTCTACTTCAAGACAAACACAAGAACGTAAGGTACAACTTTTTACGCTTTGCAGCTACACGACCGCTTCCGATTGCCCGCATGTAAAGGCCGATGTTAAGCGATTTTGTTTTAAGGCAGGCCTTGGCCAGCTTTAGTTAAATCATGGGTTACTTGATAAAAAATTACCAGTGTATTAAAATTTCACAAGGTGTTAGCTAATAAATCCCGAATTAAATTTTCTTACTGCAACCTTCTGTAGGTTTTAAAGCTCTCTAGTAAATTTCATAGTAAAAAGTTACAGTTAGGTAAGGGTTATGTTTAATCATCTAGACAAAAATATTATCCAAAGTTTTAATTGGTATTGGTGACTTGACATTTGTGCCAAATAAGTTGCTGGACAAACGCCTGATATTCTCCATTCTATATACGAAGTGCTAGGAAAGAGAGACATTACCAGACCAGAAAGTAGTGTTTTGCAGGTCGAGTCAAGAAAATTCCAGGGCAAGCCCCAGGTGAGTCCTGGTAACTTGGGGAGACCTGCAAATCCCCTTCCAGTCAAGTAAGGTAAATTCTATTTTAAGGACCGACACTGATAAAAACTCAATTATTTATTATTTGTTTTTACCAAATTTTCTAACAAATACTAGATACAACTACAAACAACAATAACTAACTAAATAAATTATTTTGTAATATTTATATTAAATGTACAATTGTGAACGTTCAATATTTGAAGGGATAACTCTGGAGGGCAATCCAGAGTTCATGAGTACTCGTTTAGACGTATACGTTTATTTCTGAAATGAAGCTTTTCCTCAATTTTCAGCACTTAGAATACACAAATTCGCTGCCAAACTGACAATGAAGCGACAAGCAACGCATGATGCAGCCACCTTGTCAAATAAAACATTTAATTCATATTACATCAACAATCATTAAGGAAAGATTTAAATTATTGATACCAAGATTATTTTGCATTTGTGTGAGAACCAGGCGCGGCCCGTAAAATTTTAAAGGTGTATATCTCTGTTGCTACTTATGCGACCCATGCCATGCCATGGTTTCTTAATAGTCTTACTAGGAATGTTTTGGTAAAGAAAAAAATATTTTGTAATTTGCGAAAAAAAGTTGAATTTTTATTGACCCATCTGGGAAAAAATTTAACACGCTTAGGTATTTTATTTATTATTTTTTCTAAACAAATTTTACATCATTTTGTCGACAATTCTTAAATTTTAAGAGGAAAAATGTGTTTGCTTGGGTATGCTTGGGTTATAGTTATTTGAATTTGTTTAAACCTAAAATATAATTTTTAAAAAAATCAAATGACTATAACTTTCTACTAACACAATTTTTTCTCCTAAAATTTAAAAATTGACGACAAAAAGATGTAAAATTTGTTTTAAAAAAATAATAAATAAAATACCTAAGCGTGTTTTTCCCAGGCGGGTCAATTCAAAAATTCAACTTTTTTTCGCAACATATAAAATATTTTTTCTTTACCAAAACATTCCTAGTAGGCTCGCTATTAAAAAATCTGAACTTGGCATGGGTCCCATAAGTAGCAACAGAGATATAAAATTTTAAAATTTCCCGGACCGCGCCTGGTGAGAACAAATGCACGTGTTGACATGAACCAAAAAGCAAAATATAAAAAATAAATGACGCTAAGTAATAACTGGCATTTTGAAATAATTTTGCTATCCACAGGGTGTTTTTAAGGTAGGCAAAAAAATTTCGATTTTTGTATCATATGTCAAAAAACCAATTTCACTTAAAATTTGTACAAACATGTTAAAACTAATAATTGTATTTACAGCTCTCTAAAAAATCACTAAAATCGGACTAAAAATAAAAAAGTCATCAAGCCTAAAATTTAATCAAAATTTTATGATGACCATTTTTTCTACATGTGAGCGTAGTTTTTTTTAAATTGCGATCTGCAAACAATTTCCTTTATAAATATTATTTTATTAATATCACAAAATTGAGTCTTGCATAGCAATTTGCATATTTAAAAACAGTTTAAAAAAATTTAATTAAGAAAAAATGCTTGTCGAAATAAAAGTTTTCCAAAAAAATGTATACGATATAGCTTTCGAACAAAAATTAAAAAAAAAAACGAAAACGTTATAATTCCACGCAAACAACTTGATGCTCTATTCAATAGCTTAAAACATACAATACGTAAGTCATATTGTGAGAAATGCCAAATAATGAACTGTGGTTTATGTAAGAAAATTCAACAAAAACAATAAAATCATCCTGTGATCATTTCTTAATGCAGACCTTTTCTTTTTTAAATTTCCGATTTGTATTGTGTTGCTTCCGACTCTCTCAAAATAGATATTTTTACAGTTTGGGCCTGTCCAAAATATAATTATTAAAGACAAGGTTAGTGGGTTGGGGGGTCGATATTATATGGGAAAGGCTTATTTTTTTGCGTTCTTATGTCGCAGTCGTTTTCTGTTTAAAAGCAATAAAAAGGTATCAAACTAAAATAGTAGCTATTTATGTATGTCACTAGTGTATAATATGGGGCTTTATTAGACGAGTCTGCTTGTAGGCGAGCTTGCGAGCTGGGCCAATAAAAGGACGAGCCCAATACAGCCCTATTATGTATATGTGTCATACACGATTTTATGTACGATTTCATACCATACGGGGTTTTCGCGGTTTTCCAGAACTTTTTAGCTAAAAAAATAAATAAATACCAACAATAAAAATATCGATATTCAATATAGCAGCGATTGCTTTAAATTTCGGCTGCCATTAGTTCCAGAAACGTTTTTTGTTTATTGGGAGATATAAATGTCAAGGGAGAAAATGGAAGTTAAAAGTAGCTTCGATGGAGAGATTTCCGAGGACGTTAAATTCAGGCATTTATAATAAAGAAACTATGCTGCTTACACAGAATGGTGTGTAAGAAAGAAAATCAAGAAAGCTATACTGGCATATGTAATAGACTAGCCAAGAGAGATTTACAAATAAACTCACTTATTATTGCAAAGGTTTTTAGATTTGTTTTACTTACCATAAAACGTTGGAATGGGTTGCTCCAGTCCCCAATCATGCAAAAGATCTATCATTTTTGGAGGTATACTTAATTCTACAAGCCACCACACAGAATGATATCAACATAACCAAACAGGCTGCGAGTTTAAACGACGATTCAACGAACAAAAATCAACTGCAACAGCACAAAGGGTGTCTGCGAGCAATTGAAGTAACATTTCAGCCAACAATAGAACCCATTGAATTATTATTGTTTATTATTTCTATAATTACTTATATGTTTTATCGGAGTGTTTATTTTAATTGAAATGATATAAGGATTACTGACCTAATTTTTACATTTTTTGTTTACACTGTAGTTCTTGTTCGTTTAATAAAATATATTGTAATTTGAATCACACCGCCTACAAATAGCTATTGTTAGCCCAATTATATTTAAACATTCAAATCAAATGGTTTAATTTTTTGGCCCTAACAATTTTACACTCCAAGGAATAATAGAAATTTATTGCTTTCCAAGAGTATTTTGGTCATTGAAATAATACTAATAGAGTTTTCAAAGAAGTAGGAATACTTTGGAACTCCAATAATAAGTCAATAGTTAAAGCAATATACATTTGTTTTGGTTATTTAATGATATTTTGTTGAGACAATATTAACTTTAATATACCCAATGTGACAGTGAGATTATCTTTTTTTAGAAGACACTTTTCCGAACAGAAACGATCGAAACGATTTCTTTTTCTTGCCGGTCACCGTCTGGTGTTGAAAATAGTGCAAGTAGCGATAAGAAATTGCCGCGTTAAGAAAGCGCCTACATAAAAACGCAAAGACAGAAATACGTATGTTCTATTCGAAGCCTTTTTTTTTTGACGTGAAGCATATAACGTTGAAAAGCGTTCGTACGAGCAAGGCCTTATTCTCCAAATTTAACTCTTAAATTACTTAAATTTTAGTACCTATATTGTATCACCTTCTCTGTATTTCTCTGTTCCAAATCTTCCCAATTCGGCCCCAGCGATGCGTGTAAATCGTAAGTAATTACGTAATTATGCAGGGAACAGGGATGCCTTTTAGCGTTTTCGTACGAAACCCATACTAAAAGCGAAATAAGTTGATATATAAATGCCTGACGAAAAAATTATTCAGAGAAACTTAGCCACACAACTACTGTCTCATTTACTTTGCTCCCTTTAGTGCTTTCTGTTTTACAAAGTGTCCGAAAAGTTTTAGTATGGACAAATATCTTTGCTATTAATAATAATAATAATAGGTTTATTTATGTTATGCACACGTCAATAGGCAATATTATAATAATCAGGGGCGCGCCAAGCCGAGGGTGCAAGGAGTGCACCGCACACGGGCGGCAAATTTCAGGGGCGGCAAAAAGCCGCCTCGTTTTTTCATAATAATAATAATAATCATAAAAAAAGTTTATCATGTTTCAAATGGATTTAAAATTATGACATATTTAAATACATATAAAATTTTATTGTGTTTTATTGTCGACATACATAGGGGCGGCAAATAAGATCTTGCACCCGGGCGGCAAATTTCGTTGACGCGCCCCTGATAATAATTATACATCTAGTCAAACTATTTTTGTACAAACAGATTAAAATTTATAATTGGGACAATCAAAATTAAAATATGCAATACTATACACTCAAAAAAGTCAGATTAGATCCCCATCCTCCTTTGCGTACTGTTAGCGCTTAGCAGCAATCATGACCGTCATTGTTGATACTGTTAATGACTAACTAAATAACTAATGTCCTTTTTGATTTTTAAATTTAATTTTATAAATTTAAATTTTACGACATTATATGAAAGTGTTGGATAAAATTTTGTATTAGACGCGAGAGTTATTCCATATAAGTCACTTAGAAAATAATCCCACTCGGTCTTTGGCCTCGTGGTCTAAACTTTTTCTTACGTGACATATGTAACATAATTCATCATAATTTACTTGTATAATAAATAACTATTAATGACGACTTATTAACAATGCAAGTCAAAAACCTGTCAAAACCTAAATGATCAGCTAGATCTTAATTAATACTAAATCTTAAACCTTTTTAGCGAAAATGATGCGAATTTTGCTTAAGTTTAGCACATACAGTAGTGCCTGCTCAGTCGTTTCTTTCTTCCAGTTTTAACGTGATTAGGCGGACAATCTGTCAATCTGCAATAGTTCGAAAAGAGTTGGTATTGTATTGTGTGGGCTAATAAGGACCATGATATAGCAGTTCCTGCAGTGTCAAGCCAAAAAAAAGACTAATAAAATTATACGCCGCTCATAAAAGCGTCATGGTAAAAAAAAGTCAAGCTCTACACTTTCTAGCCAACACAGTAGGCATCCTTTTAACATTTTAGTACGCAACCCTAATAAAAAAGAAATAACTTAGAACATAAATGCCAAGAGAAAAGAGATTATTAAAAAACCTTGAGAGATTGCGATAGTACGTACAAGATGGACAGTTAATAGTCCGTTAAAGAGCTCTTAAGGCACCCTTAGGGCACCTAAGCAATCCCTATGGAGCTATGAACTCCTTTATGAAGCCATTTAAAAGAAAATTTTACCATTCCTAATCGGATTTTGAGGTTTAAGTTATAGTTTAGGTGCAGTACTGATTTGAAACGGGGGAACATTGTACATAGTGGCTTATTTCATTTCCTAGGTAACATTTAGTAGGTGTACGAGGGGGTGTTGATATCTAGTTAGCCTGAAAAGTTTCTAGTAGATAAAATTGAATACGGTTCCTATGGTAACAGCTATGATGTTTATAAATAAGTTGTTAAAGTTTAATATCCATAAATTGAAGGATGATAAAACAGTGAATTGTTGAAAACGGCATGTTTGAGAAAAATCTAGATTTTGAAAAAACCAAGTTTCGGTCAGTTATTAAATATTTATTTTTGAGATTGCTATCCTGCAAACAAATTTTTGCGAATGTGATAGAAACCTTAGGTGATCAGTGTCCTTCATACGCCACTATTAAAAACAGGGTTGCGGAATTTAAAACGGGAAGATCAGATGTCAAAGATGAGCACCGCTCTGGAAGATCAATTTCTGTGACCACTCCGGAAAACAGACGTTCGGTAATTTCGTCGTTTTCCTCTTTTTAGCTTTAGATGACTCTTACGCATTCGATTGACCCAATCGAGGAAAAATATCACAGTGGATTAGCATTCGGCGTTGATCGCTCGAAGACATTAGAGGACCGTCGTTTTCGTCGGAGAATTTTGACCGAGCATTTCGATGAATGTCGTTCCAATATGGCTGCCCTTGCAGTTATGTGAGCTGCATTGGCAAAGTGAGCTGTTGTGTTGGTGTCGTTATGTTATTTTTTAACGAGTTTTTTGAAAAAAGTTGTATTATTTTGTTTTAGGTCAGAAAGAAAAATAAATACTAATCCTTTATAATATATTCCATGGGTATTTTTGTGACGAAATATGGAAAATCGGCAGAAATATATACTCACCCACAACAACGAAGTGGAATTTACAGTGTTTTTAATAGACTGCGATATTTCAAAGCTCGAAAATGCAGATTTAATACTAAAGCAAAGAAATCACTTTGGATCTGGAATAAGGTTTTTTGAATTTGAATTCATTCAACATCAAGAAAACATAACCTTTTAATTTTGACAGCCAACCGTTCAGCTAATTGCCAAGCAAACGGATTGATCGATGATCACGTGTTCCAAAAATCTTTTTCATTTATCGTCTATCCAGTCTGCTCCGAGAGGAACCCACCGAACACATTTATTGATGCTGTCCATGATATGATTTTAGAAGATCGACGAAGTGGCCTCTAATGTATAGCGGAAGCAGTGCACATTTCTTATGAACGAGTTTGACATCGTACATCACGACTTGGGTATCAGAAAGCTTGATTAGAAGGGCGTTCGATTGACAACGTCAAGGGAAATCTGCCGCCGCGGTTTTGAAGAAGATTCCTCAAACTTTCTGGATCGGATTGTTACTATGGACGAAACGTGGGTTCATCACTATATCCCAGGGACTAAAGATCAATCCAAAGAGTGGAAGCATTCTCGTTTTCCACCATCCAAAAAATTCTGTGTTCAGAAATCGGCAGGCAAGATTCTTGCTTCAGTTCTCTGGGACAAAAATGGGATAATTCTGATAGATGATTTGGAACACGGTAGAAGTATCACGAAAGCATATTATACTTGAGTATATGATACCGTTGGCCTCGGGCTTTTTTCGTCAAATCATTAAGTCTCAAACATTTTAGAAGCAAAAGTTTTCAAAAAATAACCTACGTAATTTACCCGGCAAAATTCAAAGCTCTCGTGATTTAACCTATTAAAAACTTTTTTTTTAATCATTTCTAGTTACACATTTGTTGTAAAACAAGCATTCTCTTCGGAACAATAAAATCCCTTTTACCAGGAATTTTTTATGCATGAAAGGCATTGTGTAAAATTTTACACCCCTCCAAACATCAAAAATTCTCTTCAAAAGCTAATTATATTCAAATGGCGGACCACAGAACGCTTTTTGCTAAATGGGCTATTAATATCGGCTTGTTGGTTGTTTGAAGTATACGAATAGTAATTTGGGACCATCATTAATTATATCACGCGCTTGCGAAAAAGCGATAGGACTTGCGATGTCGTTTTCCATGAACGTGTAACAAATAAAAATTAAAAAATAAATTGAAGGGTCTAAAAATTTTATTTGTGTCTTAGAAACATGATGCTGCTTTTTTTCTGACGATACTTCAAGGATTTTGAAACGTTATACCAGATACCTATTTAATAATTATCAAAAAATTTACCGGCAAATTTTCCAACTCTAGATCGATGCAATTTGACAGCCAAAAGTTTTAAACTGACAATTGTATGAATAAGACCACTAAGTTTTATACTATGAATTTGTTTCTGATTTTTTTTTTTGCAAATTTATAAAGAAAATGGCAATTTTAGCAAGTATGTACTTTTCGCTATAGTAGAACTAAATTCATTCTAGCAACACGTATCAAGATGAAAGTCATTTGGAAACCAAGATAATCGCTAAAATATTACAATAACTCATGCACATAATCCAAATATAAATAAAATATTTTTCTTGTGTTGGTATACAGCTCGGTATACAGGGTGTCCGAAAATTTTTAGTATTGGCAAATATTATCTTTGCTATTAGTAAAGATAGAGACACCAAATTTTAGGCGTATCTAATTGGTTAATAATTGGTAATTTAACTTTTTCAACGCCCTTGAGGGCTGACACTAGGGAACTGATGTCAAAAATTTTAAATGTAACGATATGCCGTGTGGTACCTCATTTTAAAGGTCTTCAAAAAAGAATCATTTTACCGCAATCCCGAGGTACGTATCTTGATTCGTTTTTAAACGGCAAACCTTTAAAAATTAAAAATCGGGGAAAAAACAAAAAAAATAAAAACCTTTATTTCTCTTATTACTTTAAAATAATGTTACCAACTTTTAAAAACAAAAATAGAGGACGTACATAAAAGTTCATTTAAATGTAACCATATGCATGCGCAGACTAGGGTAGGCTAAGGCAGTGACTTATTTAAGATTTCGTTTGGGGGGGGGGGGGGGGTGTCAGTCCCCAAATGGAAAGCGAGAAGGGGGACAAGCGCCGCAGGTAATGCGCTGCAGGCGAAAATTTATTGGGGCCACGCCCAATGTTCGTCAAAAATTCACCCAACTATTATCTAATTTCGAAATAAAAATCTTTTTCGTTTTTACCCAACCTCCCCTCCCCCCCCCCCTGAATACGCCACTGGGTCGAGCATAAAATTGTTCGTAAAAAAGGAAAACATAAATTTTGAAAGCAAACGCTTTATTTCGTAAAATTATGAAAGTAAAAAATATGAAAACCAAAACACTAAAACATATATTTTCCAATATAAGAAATAAATTTAAAAAAGTAACTACAGAAATTTTTTAATTTACAACATTATTTTTCTTGTTCCTTAAATAAGAGTGTTAAATTCATCTATTACCGAGTCATAATTAACATTTTTTATTTTGTCTTGTTCTATATACAAAAAAAGAAGTGAATCCAGTCGCTCTTGTGACATACTTAGTACTTCTTAATTTTGTGCGATTTGTGGCAATTGAAAATAGATCATGTAATAAAAAATATTATATTTAATTTTTAAATTTGTTATATCCTTTATGATATGGTATTAGGGGGGCCATGGCCTACCCTGCCCCTCTTCCGTGGGCACGTCTATGAATGAAACGTGATATATTTTCTAAAAATTTTTTATTTAAACAAAATATACGCAAAAAACCAAAAACTATAGGATAGAAAAAATATGTATTGCTTTCACAAATATTTCTTTTGACTCCTTCTTGTTCTTACGCTCTTCAAATTCAAAATAGAAATAGATATTTGCAGCATTTGCTTTAGTTTTAGTTTAGTATCCAAATAAAGAGGACTTTTTCTATGCGTCGGCGTCGGAGAAAATAGGACGGTAAGACAAAAAAGAGGACTGTTCCTTTGGAATAGAGGATGGTTGGCAACCCTACTTTAAAAGTTGTTCAAAATGACCACCATAATTTTCTTGGCAGTAATAAAATCGGTTTTGGAACTCACTTCTCACATTCTTAAGAATGGCAGGTGTTACTACTGGCAGACTACTAAAATGAACTTTATTACTGCCAAGAAGTTCATAGTGGTCATTTCGAACAACTTTAAAAGTAATAAGAAAAATAAAGGTACTCACATTTAAAAAAAAATTTCACGATTTTTAATGCTTGCCAGTTAAAGAACGAATTAAGATACGGACTTCGGGTTTACGGTGAAATGTTTATCTTTTGAAGACATTTCGGGTACCCTGTATAAATTTAATATTTATGGTTTTTATTAACAAAAGGAAAAGACTTTTTATTACAAATTTTAGTACAAATTCTGAAACTTGTAAAACGCGATGCTGTTCGTTGTAACCGAGCATTGTCATATTTTAATTCCAGTCAATCGGGATTTTTATTATTAAAGTTTAAAAAAACTCGGGATTTTTCAAAAAAAATCGGGGCATATAAATATAACAAAATGCTTTTATTGCTGGTATCAGTAGCCGTGATTTTAAATACAACAAACTTGACAGACAAACAAAATGATGATGTTTATATGGATAAACGCCAATGTATACTAGTGATGGGCTGGAGGCTATATTATCGACGGTAGCCAATTTCGATTAGGGTAATTATATAATTTTTTTTATGACATATTTTTATTCAATAATGCTTTTTCGAACTAATAAATTTATTAATTCTATCTTGACCATTTGATGAGATGTAATCGGGACATCTCATGTCCCGCACGAGACAATTTTATTTTGTTCAAATTTCGGGACATCCCGCAAAAATCGGGACGTCTGGCAATGCTGTTGTAATGTCACATTACATATAAATAAAAATCTTATTTTGGCTGGTGTACTGTAGACTCGAGTGCTAATTTGTTATTTTGATTATGTTCAGCTTAGGGTTCGGAATATTACATTTGATTAAAAAAACTGTTTAACAATGACCACAAGAAAAGTTAGATAATTTGCGGGCTAACAAACATATTTAATTTTTTTTTTGTTGGCTACAGTTGATTTATTTGCGATGACTGCTTCTTTTCTACAAATCCTGACTTTACCTACATCTGCAGAAATTAAAGAAATTAAAGCTTACAGGTATTTGCTATGTGCTAACAAGCTCCAAAAAAGTTTTTTTTAATTATCTTACGCTATACTTCTACAGCGGTTAGGATTTATTATACCATAAAAATAAATAATTAGCAAAACATGCTTACTTGACTTTGGCGATAGTCATTCAATAATATTTATGTAAAATTTTTAATTAATTTTGCACTACTTTCTTCTGATTTCGGTTGTTCTTAGCACATGTTAAAATAGCTTGCTCGGGGCAACAAGAGTGGTATTTTTGCATGTTGATACAATACAATACTTAAAAGGTAGTTTTAAAAACCTTTCATTGTTTAATTAAAAGAATTACACACAAATTACACTATAATCATAAAACAAACTCTACGCAAACAACAAATATTTTCTATTTACATCACAGATATCTTGCAATAATATAATCTAATAATATCTTCTAATAAGCAAATTAAAAAAATTCTAAAACAGACTCAAAAAACTTAGATTGCCTACACGCCTTATTTGTAGGCAAACAATATCAAAAAAATACAAACTTGCAATATAAGAAACAACCAAATGCCATACTGGCATTTATTTTGTGGTTTGGGGGAAAATGAAGAAATTAAACAAAACACACGCTTTAATTCTTAGTCAACAGAGCACAGTAATTGGGTTTTGCTGTAGTCACTAGGGCATCCAGCAAAATCCTGTATTTACTTTTCGTTTGATATACGTTGTTATGGCATTCTGTGTTCTTTGGATTCTGTTGGCTAAATAAATGACTTTGCTTGCCTAGTTTAACTTAGCATACACATACCCCCAACTGAATGAAAGTCAGATGTATGATAGACTCCTCTTTTTAGAGAAAAAAGAACACTGATAACCCATAAGGGTATACAAAGTTGTCCGCTACAGACCTTTCCAAATTATTATTTAAACAATTTGAGATTCTGTTATATTTAATCCAGATATTTTGAGGAGCTTATATTTTATACAGTTTACTGAAGTCTGTATCCAGCAAAAAAAATATTCATAAATTTATGCCGTACTCAAAATGTCTAGACGGAACAACGGTTAACGATCATGTAAAGGAATATTAAATTTGAAGTTTCTATATTAGATAAATTTTGTACCAGGATCTATTTTCAAGTCGCTTAGAAAAGAATTTTATTAGGAAATCATAATACAGCGTATCCCATGGAGTTTTTGCCACGATGTGGTAAAAAAATTTCCCATATTATGGGAAAAATGTCTTTATTTTTACCATATTGTGGTAAAATTTTTTATTGAATGTTGACAAAAATTACTTTGGTGTAGAAAAGTTCTGCATATTAATAAACTAAGAATACTTGTGAAAAAAATCTAAAAAGACCCATAGTATACAGGGTAGCGACAAAAACGAAAGTTATACCCAAGAATAAAGTACCCTTATGTAGCAAGATACAAAGTCAAGTTATTTTAAAGAATTATTTGGAATCATTTTTCCCTCTAAATACGAAATAACAGTCACCAACGAAAAAAAGAGTTTTTACATTTTTACTTTACGTTACGAAATTAATGTTAGTATAATAAGTTAATAAAAAGTGACTACCTTTCACACAGGTAAATATGCTAAGAATGACTTTGACATAGACATTGACATTCTTTGCAGTTCTATTAACTGATCTATCAATTTATCATTTTTCTTAATTATGACTCCAAAACTAATCACGGAACAAAAAATTTAAATTTTTAATTGTTGACGACAACTATAGGGAAGCCGCTGAGATTTTCGGATTTTCTATAGCGTTGGATATTTACCTTAAATTTTTGAGAAACCAGCTGTTTGGCTTTGTTAATGGCTTTCCGCTTAACATTATAAATAATTTATGGTATCAGCATGATGGTGTGCAATGCCATAGTTCCCGAGCTGTTAACGAATTTCTTCAGGAAATGTTCCAGGGGCGTTGGATAGGAA
This sequence comes from Philopedon plagiatum, assembly GCA_963971165.1. Lineage (NCBI taxonomy): Eukaryota > Metazoa > Arthropoda > Insecta > Coleoptera > Curculionidae > Philopedon > Philopedon plagiatum. The sequence goes on from OZ020194.1 coordinate 11,017,133, forward strand.
GATTTTCAGAAAATTATTGGCCGGTGTGGTCGCCGGATCTGAACCCACCCGATTACGTTCTTTGGGGATATTTAGAGGAAAAAGTGTATTCTCACCGACCTTTTGAAAATATCGACAGCTTCGAAAGAGTATAGCTTGGCAAGTGAGTCTGTAACAGCCAAAATAATTTAAATAATGCGGGCAAAAGATTAAAACCCTGTTATGGCTAAGCTGCTACGTTGATTTTTTAAAATTACCATTACAGTTGTAATAACAAACTTTTCTTAGTGACTTGAACCATAAACTAAATAATACCTAGACGAACACTGCCGTGAAACAAAAGAGGGTTGAGACATTTGGTGGGTTTACAGGTGAATGGTTTAAAACTTTGTTTGTCTACCAATATATAAATATCTATACTATGTATCTACATGTATATATATATATATATATATATATATATATATATATATATATATATATATATATATATATATATATATATATATATATATATATATATATATATAATGGTGGACACACAAACTTTTAAACCATAAACCAGTAAACCCACCAAATGTCTCAAGGGAGACCGGCTTTTCGGTGTATTCGAGTGTCTGTCTATATTCTTTATAGTATCTGCTTGAACACATAGCATTATAATACTATTAAAGGGAATTCACTATTAATATGATAGGCACATTTAATTAAAATAGGTATATTTAAGACGATCAGTAAACAAAAATAATGCAAGTAATGCCTTAAAACAATTATTTTTTGATATAGGTACATAACTGGCAACGTAATGCAGACCAGTCAAATATTCTTGGTTAATGAATCCACTTATTGCAAAAGAAATGATGACTGATCAGAAATGTACCGAGAGCAAGTGACGACAGCGAGGGTCTTGGTTATTCTTCCATTGGCGGGCGCGGGGTAATCAATCATTCATCATGAATTAATTTATTTATGGAAAAACGCTAAAACGTCAAACGCGAGAAGTGATTGCCAATGTTTATAGGGTCTGTGTTGAAAAGGCCATTGCTTTCGTTGTTAAAAGTTTTTGTTGAATATTTAAGTAAATTTAGAGTGAATAGGTATTTTCCTTATATTTATTTGTTACCTTTTATTCGGCCAAAAATAATAAGCACACCCATTTTCGGAGAATTTATTAGAATATTCTGGAAATTTTTTGCGGCATTTCCCCGCTTTTGTCCCTGTCGCAGACTGATTTGCCAAACTTTAATAACCCGATTTGCTCTCGAAATTCCTGTTTTGAGGAAAGCGGTTTCAAAATACTCTAAGTTCACAATAAAATGCATCGGAAAGGAAGATGGCTATATTGAAGTTTAAATTTTGTATATTTATTCGTTTTTAATAAGTAATACATTTTGTTTTATATTAGAACTCTTAATTTTTTTCATAGGCGGCCTGTGATTTTGTATTTAGAGGGACAAAATGATTCCAAATAATTGTTGAAAATAACCTTTCTTTGTATCTTGCTTAATAAGGGTACTTTATTCGTGGTTATATTCTAAGTTTTTGTTGCTACCCTGTATGTATACTATGGGTCTTTTTAAATTTTTTCCACATGAATTCTTAGTTTGTTAATATGCAGAACTTTTCTACACCAAAGTGATTTTTTTTCAACTTTCAGTAAAAAATTGTTTTTATTTGGACCAACAGACAGCTTTTTTACTTAAAGAGATAGAAGTGTTTATATTAGAAAAATTATACATTTGTAAAAGAACCATCAGGAAACGCAACTGAAAAAGCAATTAAATTGGATTGATTATGATGTTCTGCTTTATTTCAATGAAAACCCGACTAACTTTATACCGGCGGCATGTGAAGCATTAACGTTAACGTTACATTTAGTCCAAAGTACTCCAAGAAAAAAAGTTTCAATATAAACCTTATAAGCTCCGTAAAGTTCAACAGCTCTCTGAAGAAAATAAACGCAGACAACTAGAATTTTTGCAATGTTAGGCTGGAACAACTACAAAGGGATGACACTTTCTTTGTCAGAAATATGGACAGATGAGGCTTGCTTTGCTACAAACAGTGTCTATAATAGACATATTACCCATTATTGGGGTTAAGAAAACCCTCGTGTCGTAAAGGTCCTCAAAACCTTAGGATGGGAAGCATTTAATTTGAGCATTAGGTAAAATAAATATACAATTTAAAGACCACTTAAACTTGTATTTTAGCACTAAAGAATGTCCTTTTTTCACAAAACCTTTTTTTACGAGTTCTTTACCGCTTTATTCAAAAAATTGCTCTGCAGACCCGCTACCCCAATTTTGCTAATGGAAACATAAATTTAATTTAATATTTTTAATAAGGTAATGCTTTATTTTACTCTTTGACCAACTGACCCGTATAAAATAAAAACCTGGCAAATAATATCTATGACCTCACTGACCGAGTAAGACATTTTCGAAAGTTTTAAAATTGACGCTACCCTTGGGAGGGTCTCCATCTGGTTTCCTTCATTTGCCCTATGTGTCCTCTGCAAGAAGAAGGTTAAATCTTTCGTTTTTATGGTTCAATAAAAAGGAAATCTATTTAGGGTTCTAAAAAGTTTGAGTTTTATGTGTTTTCTAAGGACGATGAAAGTATTCTCTTTCAGAGCAAGTATCGCTTCTTGTTTGCTTTTGGTGAAAAAGCGCTTACTACTCGATTTTTATTCTAACCCCGGGATTCACTAAAGAGTTTCAGGACTTGTACTGGTTTACATTAAGATCATCTAAAGGGTGTTCCAATCGACGCTTCGGGTTTTACTTTTCAAAATAAGACCAACAATTTTATAAGAATAACATGCTTGTGCAGTTATGTTTTAAACATTATATTCTCCAAATATCCCTCTCGGCTGATTCTGCAGATGAGCATTCTTTGCGTAGAATTGTCAATAATATTTTGGTACACTTTCGGTTCAATTTCACAAATAACTAGACGAATGTTTTGCTGCAGGTCATTAATCGTTTGTTAAAACAGACTTTGTCATTGAGAAAGCCCTACAAGAAAAAATCGAGGGGGTTAGATTGCATGATCTTACAGGCCACTGAATATCACCATTTTGAAAAAGACGCGGCCAGGATGCATTTAGGCACAATCTACCATTGATTAGCAATAGGCTGACGCTCTCTCATTGGTTGTTTCTAATCGCAGGTAGGTATGTTTTGTACACGCATTGCTAATCGCGGGTATATTTTGTCTAGAAATTTCGTTCTTTGCTAATAGGGGTATGATTTGCCTTGCTGTTGCTAATCAGCGGTATGTTAGATTTGAGATGTTAACTTTTTTAAAAATAATGGCCGGATGATCACATCACGATTTTTGGAAAAAGTATGGATTTTAGCAAGTCAAAGATATTGGGACAAACGCCTATTTGTGCAACTATAGGAAGAATTTCAGAAATACTGCCAAGAAACGACTTCTCGAACATCAAAATGCGTGCCATGTTACAAGTAGTAAATTTTTTCTTACATTTGCTTAGAATATGGTGGCAAAGTCACTTGTCATTTATGGTACCCTGTTGGTCTATTTTACGTTTAGAGGTTGGCTTAAAAGGCAGAACCGGACTTGTACTCGCCGTTCAATTTAAATAATAAACACTAAGAAAACTGAAAAAAAAAAGAATTGGCACTTGGAACGTAAGGAGTCTTTATGAAGCCGGAAAGGCAGCAAACTTGATGAGAGAGATGGAAATACTGAAAATAGACATCTTGGGATGCAGCGAAGTCAGATGGCCCAATACAGGAACAACTGTAATAGGGAAGCACACAGTCTATTATTCTGGCGATAGCACCACACAAAACAGAAACCGCGTTGCTATTATAGTAGCGAACAGCATGGTTAAGTCAATAAGAGGTTTCGTCCCCGTCTCAGATAGAATAGTTCTGTTACAGATAAGTTGCAAGCCTGTCAATCTGAATATAATGCAAGTGTACGCACCAACAAGCCAAAGCAGTGATGAAGAAATTGAACAGTTTTACGACGATTTAAGTAAAACAATGGATCTCCTAAGAAAAGAAGAGGTTAACATTATACTAGGAGATTTTAACGCTAAGGTTGGTCAAGGTAAAACTGAAAATGTAACAGGAGAACATAGCCTTGGGATACGTAATGACAGAGGTGAACGGCTAATCCAATTCTGTCAGGAAAAAGAATACTGTATAATGAATACCTTCTTTAAATTACCTCCTAGAAGAATATATACGTGGAAAGGTCCGTCAGACGGAATAGAAGGCCGACTAGTCAGAAATCAGATTGATTACATTATTATTAATAAACGACTTAAAAATTCTATAAAATCAGCCAAAACATATCCTGGGGCAGACATACCAACTGATCATAATCTCCTTCTGGCAACAGTAAAAGTCAGACTGAAAAGAATTGAAACAAAGAAAACGGAAATTAGAAAAGATTTCAACACAGTAAATGCAGAACCAACAAAGTCACGTATAATAATAGAAATGAACAATCAAAGAAACACCGTGAAAATTAGAGACACAACAACGTCGGAAGAAAAATGGGGAAACATTAAAACAATTTTGAAGAATACCATCGACAACTGCATACCAGAGGAGACAAGGCAAAAGAAACAGGCATGGATGACGGACGACATCCTTAAATTAATGGAAGAAAGAAAAAAGTATCGCAATAAGGAAGTACAAAAATATAAGGAAATTCACCGGAAGATCAAAAAGGAAATAAAGAATTCGAAGGAAGAAATGCTTAACAACAAATGTGACGAAATCGAAGAATTGGAGAGGAAACATGACACCTTCAACTTGCATAAAAAGATTAAAGAGGCAGCTGGAACACGGAAACAACCACATCATGGAATCATAGAAGATAGGAATGGAAAGCCAATAACAGACATAGGGGCTCAACTTCAAAGATGGAAGGAATACGTGGAAGAAATGTTCGATGAGGACCAACGGGGCGACAACAGGAAAATCAAGATAGACATTGAAGGTTTGCCGATTACAAAGGAAGAAATTATTCATGCAACAAAGCAGCTAAAGAACAATAAAGCAAACGGGGAAGATGATATACCGGCTGAGGTTATTAAACTCTTTGCCAATCAATACATTGACGACATACAAGACTTGTTTAACACTATATACAATACAGGAGTAATACCACAGGACTGGTTAACATCTATTTTTATTCCGTTGCCAAAAAAGCCCAGCTCAAAAAAATGCGAGGAATACAGAACCATTAGTTTAATGAGTCACGCTCTAAAATTGTTCCTACGGATAATTCATGGACGAATATATAATAAATTAGAGGAACATACAGGTTACACTCAATTTGGCTTTAAAAAGGGACTAGGTACAAAAGAGGCTCTGTTCGCTGTACAAGTACTTATTGAAAGATGCAGAGATGTCAATACAAATGAATACCTATGTTTCATAGACTTTAGCAGAGCGTTTGACCTCGTGAACCATGACAAACTTGTTGAGGTGTTGGCGTCTGGTGGTATAGAGGCTGCTGATCTTCGTATTATCTCAAACTTATATTGGAATCAAACTGCCAAAGTAAGAATTAAAGCCAATACAACAGACAATGTCAATATTAAAAAAGGAGTAAAAGACAGGGGTGCATCCTATCACCTCTGCTGTTTAATGTATATTCGGAGGAAATATTTAAAAAAGCACTGGACAACTCAACAGATGGTGTTACTGTCAATGGCGAAGGTCTGAATAATCTGCGATACGCGGATGACACGGTGATCATGAGCAACAGTGAAGAAGGATTGCAGAGGCTTATGAATCGAGTAGTTGCCGTCTGCGAAGAATATGGCATGAAACTTAATATAAATAAAACTAAAACAATGGTAATCAGTAAAAACCCAAATGCTAACGCTGAAATAACCATCAACGGTAACACCCTAGAAAGACTGAGAAAAATGACATATCTGGGATGCGTACTCAATGATAGTTGGGATCATTCGGTCGAGATAAAGGCGAGAATAGGAAAGGCGAAGGAAATATTTAATAACATGCGTAATGTGCTGTGTAATCTCAGGCTCAACCTAAAAACCAGGCTACGTGTTCTGAGATGCTATGTTTTTGGCACATTGTTTTATGGTGTGGAAACGTGGACGCTAACAGAAGCAACACAAAGGAGAGTGGAGGCCTTTGAAATGTGGTGCTACCGTAGGATGTTGAGAATTCCTTGCACAAGCCATACTACCAACATCGAGGTCCTAAACCGTATGGAGAAACAAACAGAAATAATGAATACGGTCAAACAAAGAAAAGCAAGTTACTTTGGACACATAATGAGAAGCGACAAATGCAGAACGCTACAACTCATAATTGAAGGAAAAATAGACGGAAAGAGGGGACCAGGCAGAAGAAGGAATTCATGGCTGAAAAACTTGCGACAATGGACGAATATGACATCAAATGAATTGTTCCGAGCTGCACTGGATAAAGTTAGATGGGCTAATGTGATCGCCAACGTCCTGAGAGGATAAGGCACACCGAGAAGAAGAAGAAGAAAATCTAGTCTCTGAAATCTATAAAGTCCAAAAGTAAAATGCTTAAAACTCACACTATACAAAAATCACCCACCGAAACCCACAAACCCCACAAACACGAACACAAGCGACGCGACCTGTTGTATCAGCTTGATATGACCCACTACCCACAAACTACTAATCTAGGGACTTTTCGAAGGAACCAATATCAGCCTTTGATGTCATCTGTGATGTCAAATGTCAAAACGCTGATTTTTATCATAAATTGAACTATACACTACTAAACTAAACACAATTCCTGCTTTATCAGCACTGAAAAGGCTATTTTCCTGTTGGTCATTTGTTCATTCCCCTATCCTACACTAGACCGAATTTTTTCTATTTTTGTTGATTAGTGTATTTGTATAAATTACTACAAATAAAATCTTTAAAAATATATATATTTTTTTATTTTGCCCCCCTGAGAAAAAAGTCTGAGGGTGCCCATGAATAAGTATCCACTAGTTTTTACACAAAAATGTTCTGCAACATGTGACACGTTACTTATGCTTAATAATAGCTAATAATAGCTAGTTAGTTAATACTAATAAATTGCCGAGGAATAAGATAGCAATTTTTGATATGGCCTTTTACTGGTAACTGTGAAAAAGTAAATATTGATATAATGTAGTTTTGAATAAACTTTTTACGCGAATGCTTCTATGGACTTTTCAAACTAAGTATACTATTAATTTGGCCTGCAGTATTAAAAAAATTAAAAATATATTACTTACGAAAAGCTGGAACTTATTCAGCACAGTGTATACCTGAAAAAAAAAGTATTAGTGACTCATAGGTTGCCAGGTGATTAATATCTAAATAAATACTTTCATAATTTTATAATAATTGGCGACTTTCTTTCTTTTTGGATATTTAGTACGAAAGGCTCTCCAAAAAATTTCAAAAGAGTAATTTTTCGAAAATCTTTTCAAAAACAAATTTTTCCGAAATATTTATTTTATGGCTGCATTTGCCGACCACACCCATTTATTGCCAACTTAATTTTATATTAGTACAATATTTTGCTTTATTTTTCATTTGTATGAATATCTATTATTTTTTGATATAGGTACATAACTGGCAACGTAATGCAGACCAGTCAAATATTCTTGGTTAATGAATCCACTTATTGCAAAAGAAATGATGACTGATCAGAAATGTACCGAGAGCAAGTGACGACAGCGAGGGTCTTGGTTATTCTTCCATTGGCGGGCGCGGGGTAATCAATCATTCATCATGAATTAATTTATTTATGGAAAAACGCTAAAACGTCAAACGCGAGAAGTGATTGCCAATGTTTATAGGGTCTGTGTTGAAAAGGCCATTGCTTTCGTTGTTAAAAGTTTTTGTTGAATATTTAAGTAAATTTAGAGTGAATAGGTATTTTCCTTATATTTATTTGTTACCTTTTATTCGGCCAAAAATAATAAGCACACCCATTTTCGGAGAATTTATTAGAATATTCTGGAAATTTTTTGCGGCATTTCCCCGCTTTTGTCCCTGTCGCAGACTGATTTGCCAAACTTTAATAACCCGATTTGCTCTCGAAATTCCTGTTTTGAGGAAAGCGGTTTCAAAATACTCTAAGTTCACAATAAAATGCATCGGAAAGGAAGATGGCTATATTGAAGTTTAAATTTTGTATATTTATTCGTTTTTAATAAGTAATACATTTTGTTTTATATTAGAACTCTTAATTTTTTTCATAGGCGGCCTGTGATTTTGTATTTAGAGGGACAAAATGATTCCAAATAATTGTTGAAAATAACCTTTCTTTGTATCTTGCTTAATAAGGGTACTTTATTCGTGGTTATATTCTAAGTTTTTGTTGCTACCCTGTATGTATACTATGGGTCTTTTTAAATTTTTTCCACATGAATTCTTAGTTTGTTAATATGCAGAACTTTTCTACACCAAAGTGATTTTTTTTCAACTTTCAGTAAAAAATTGTTTTTATTTGGACCAACAGACAGCTTTTTTACTTAAAGAGATAGAAGTGTTTATATTAGAAAAATTATACATTTGTAAAAGAACCATCAGGAAACGCAACTGAAAAAGCAATTAAATTGGATTGATTATGATGTTCTGCTTTATTTCAATGAAAACCCGACTAACTTTATACCGGCGGCATGTGAAGCATTAACGTTAACGTTACATTTAGTCCAAAGTACTCCAAGAAAAAAAGTTTCAATATAAACCTTATAAGCTCCGTAAAGTTCAACAGCTCTCTGAAGAAAATAAACGCAGACAACTAGAATTTTTGCAATGTTAGGCTGGAACAACTACAAAGGGATGACACTTTCTTTGTCAGAAATATGGACAGATGAGGCTTGCTTTGCTACAAACAGTGTCTATAATAGACATATTACCCATTATTGGGGTTAAGAAAACCCTCGTGTCGTAAAGGTCCTCAAAACCTTAGGATGGGAAGCATTTAATTTGAGCATTAGGTAAAATAAATATACAATTTAAAGACCACTTAAACTTGTATTTTAGCACTAAAGAATGTCCTTTTTTCACAAAACCTTTTTTTACGAGTTCTTTACCGCTTTATTCAAAAAATTGCTCTGCAGACCCGCTACCCCAATTTTGCTAATGGAAACATAAATTTAATTTAATATTTTTAATAAGGTAATGCTTTATTTTACTCTTTGACCAACTGACCCGTATAAAATAAAAACCTGGCAAATAATATCTATGACCTCACTGACCGAGTAAGACATTTTCGAAAGTTTTAAAATTGACGCTACCCTTGGGAGGGTCTCCATCTGGTTTCCTTCATTTGCCCTATGTGTCCTCTGCAAGAAGAAGGTTAAATCTTTCGTTTTTATGGTTCAATAAAAAGGAAATCTATTTAGGGTTCTAAAAAGTTTGAGTTTTATGTGTTTTCTAAGGACGATGAAAGTATTCTCTTTCAGAGCAAGTATCGCTTCTTGTTTGCTTTTGGTGAAAAAGCGCTTACTACTCGATTTTTATTCTAACCCCGGGATTCACTAAAGAGTTTCAGGACTTGTACTGGTTTACATTAAGATCATCTAAAGGGTGTTCCAATCGACGCTTCGGGTTTTACTTTTCAAAATAAGACCAACAATTTTATAAGAATAACATGCTTGTGCAGTTATGTTTTAAACATTATATTCTCCAAATATCCCTCTCGGCTGATTCTGCAGATGAGCATTCTTTGCGTAGAATTGTCAATAATATTTTGGTACACTTTCGGTTCAATTTCACAAATAACTAGACGAATGTTTTGCTGCAGGTCATTAATCGTTTGTTAAAACAGACTTTGTCATTGAGAAAGCCCTACAAGAAAAAATCGAGGGGGTTAGATTGCATGATCTTACAGGCCACTGAATATCACCATTTTGAAAAAGACGCGGCCAGGATGCATTTAGGCACAATCTACCATTGATTAGCAATAGGCTGACGCTCTCTCATTGGTTGTTTCTAATCGCAGGTAGGTATGTTTTGTACACGCATTGCTAATCGCGGGTATATTTTGTCTAGAAATTTCGTTCTTTGCTAATAGGGGTATGATTTGCCTTGCTGTTGCTAATCAGCGGTATGTTAGATTTGAGATGTTAACTTTTTTAAAAATAATGGCCGGATGATCACATCACGATTTTTGGAAAAAGTATGGATTTTAGCAAGTCAAAGATATTGGGACAAACGCCTATTTGTGCAACTATAGGAAGAATTTCAGAAATACTGCCAAGAAACGACTTCTCGAACATCAAAATGCGTGCCATGTTACAAGTAGTAAATTTTTTCTTACATTTGCTTAGAATATGGTGGCAAAGTCACTTGTCATTTATGGTACCCTGTTGGTCTATTTTACGTTTAGAGGTTGGCTTAAAAGGCAGAACCGGACTTGTACTCGCCGTTCAATTTAAATAATAAACACTAAGAAAACTGAAAAAAAAAAGAATTGGCACTTGGAACGTAAGGAGTCTTTATGAAGCCGGAAAGGCAGCAAACTTGATGAGAGAGATGGAAATACTGAAAATAGACATCTTGGGATGCAGCGAAGTCAGATGGCCCAATACAGGAACAACTGTAATAGGGAAGCACACAGTCTATTATTCTGGCGATAGCACCACACAAAACAGAAACCGCGTTGCTATTATAGTAGCGAACAGCATGGTTAAGTCAATAAGAGGTTTCGTCCCCGTCTCAGATAGAATAGTTCTGTTACAGATAAGTTGCAAGCCTGTCAATCTGAATATAATGCAAGTGTACGCACCAACAAGCCAAAGCAGTGATGAAGAAATTGAACAGTTTTACGACGATTTAAGTAAAACAATGGATCTCCTAAGAAAAGAAGAGGTTAACATTATACTAGGAGATTTTAACGCTAAGGTTGGTCAAGGTAAAACTGAAAATGTAACAGGAGAACATAGCCTTGGGATACGTAATGACAGAGGTGAACGGCTAATCCAATTCTGTCAGGAAAAAGAATACTGTATAATGAATACCTTCTTTAAATTACCTCCTAGAAGAATATATACGTGGAAAGGTCCGTCAGACGGAATAGAAGGCCGACTAGTCAGAAATCAGATTGATTACATTATTATTAATAAACGACTTAAAAATTCTATAAAATCAGCCAAAACATATCCTGGGGCAGACATACCAACTGATCATAATCTCCTTCTGGCAACAGTAAAAGTCAGACTGAAAAGAATTGAAACAAAGAAAACGGAAATTAGAAAAGATTTCAACACAGTAAATGCAGAACCAACAAAGTCACGTATAATAATAGAAATGAACAATCAAAGAAACACCGTGAAAATTAGAGACACAACAACGTCGGAAGAAAAATGGGGAAACATTAAAACAATTTTGAAGAATACCATCGACAACTGCATACCAGAGGAGACAAGGCAAAAGAAACAGGCATGGATGACGGACGACATCCTTAAATTAATGGAAGAAAGAAAAAAGTATCGCAATAAGGAAGTACAAAAATATAAGGAAATTCACCGGAAGATCAAAAAGGAAATAAAGAATTCGAAGGAAGAAATGCTTAACAACAAATGTGACGAAATCGAAGAATTGGAGAGGAAACATGACACCTTCAACTTGCATAAAAAGATTAAAGAGGCAGCTGGAACACGGAAACAACCACATCATGGAATCATAGAAGATAGGAATGGAAAGCCAATAACAGACATAGGGGCTCAACTTCAAAGATGGAAGGAATACGTGGAAGAAATGTTCGATGAGGACCAACGGGGCGACAACAGGAAAATCAAGATAGACATTGAAGGTTTGCCGATTACAAAGGAAGAAATTATTCATGCAACAAAGCAGCTAAAGAACAATAAAGCAAACGGGGAAGATGATATACCGGCTGAGGTTATTAAACTCTTTGCCAATCAATACATTGACGACATACAAGACTTGTTTAACACTATATACAATACAGGAGTAATACCACAGGACTGGTTAACATCTATTTTTATTCCGTTGCCAAAAAAGCCCAGCTCAAAAAAATGCGAGGAATACAGAACCATTAGTTTAATGAGTCACGCTCTAAAATTGTTCCTACGGATAATTCATGGACGAATATATAATAAATTAGAGGAACATACAGGTTACACTCAATTTGGCTTTAAAAAGGGACTAGGTACAAAAGAGGCTCTGTTCGCTGTACAAGTACTTATTGAAAGATGCAGAGATGTCAATACAAATGAATACCTATGTTTCATAGACTTTAGCAGAGCGTTTGACCTCGTGAACCATGACAAACTTGTTGAGGTGTTGGCGTCTGGTGGTATAGAGGCTGCTGATCTTCGTATTATCTCAAACTTATATTGGAATCAAACTGCCAAAGTAAGAATTAAAGCCAATACAACAGACAATGTCAATATTAAAAAAGGAGTAAAAGACAGGGGTGCATCCTATCACCTCTGCTGTTTAATGTATATTCGGAGGAAATATTTAAAAAAGCACTGGACAACTCAACAGATGGTGTTACTGTCAATGGCGAAGGTCTGAATAATCTGCGATACGCGGATGACACGGTGATCATGAGCAACAGTGAAGAAGGATTGCAGAGGCTTATGAATCGAGTAGTTGCCGTCTGCGAAGAATATGGCATGAAACTTAATATAAATAAAACTAAAACAATGGTAATCAGTAAAAACCCAAATGCTAACGCTGAAATAACCATCAACGGTAACACCCTAGAAAGACTGAGAAAAATGACATATCTGGGATGCGTACTCAATGATAGTTGGGATCATTCGGTCGAGATAAAGGCGAGAATAGGAAAGGCGAAGGAAATATTTAATAACATGCGTAATGTGCTGTGTAATCTCAGGCTCAACCTAAAAACCAGGCTACGTGTTCTGAGATGCTATGTTTTTGGCACATTGTTTTATGGTGTGGAAACGTGGACGCTAACAGAAGCAACACAAAGGAGAGTGGAGGCCTTTGAAATGTGGTGCTACCGTAGGATGTTGAGAATTCCTTGCACAAGCCATACTACCAACATCGAGGTCCTAAACCGTATGGAGAAACAAACAGAAATAATGAATACGGTCAAACAAAGAAAAGCAAGTTACTTTGGACACATAATGAGAAGCGACAAATGCAGAACGCTACAACTCATAATTGAAGGAAAAATAGACGGAAAGAGGGGACCAGGCAGAAGAAGGAATTCATGGCTGAAAAACTTGCGACAATGGACGAATATGACATCAAATGAATTGTTCCGAGCTGCACTGGATAAAGTTAGATGGGCTAATGTGATCGCCAACGTCCTGAGAGGATAAGGCACACCGAGAAGAAGAAGAAGAAAATCTAGTCTCTGAAATCTATAAAGTCCAAAAGTAAAATGCTTAAAACTCACACTATACAAAAATCACCCACCGAAACCCACAAACCCCACAAACACGAACACAAGCGACGCGACCTGTTGTATCAGCTTGATATGACCCACTACCCACAAACTACTAATCTAGGGACTTTTCGAAGGAACCAATATCAGCCTTTGATGTCATCTGTGATGTCAAATGTCAAAACGCTGATTTTTATCATAAATTGAACTATACACTACTAAACTAAACACAATTCCTGCTTTATCAGCACTGAAAAGGCTATTTTCCTGTTGGTCATTTGTTCATTCCCCTATCCTACACTAGACCGAATTTTTTCTATTTTTGTTGATTAGTGTATTTGTATAAATTACTACAAATAAAATCTTTAAAAATATATATATTTTTTTATTTTGCCCCCCTGAGAAAAAAGTCTGAGGGTGCCCATGAATAAGTATCCACTAGTTTTTACACAAAAATGTTCTGCAACATGTGACACGTTACTTATGCTTAATAATAGCTAATAATAGCTAGTTAGTTAATACTAATAAATTGCCGAGGAATAAGATAGCAATTTTTGATATGGCCTTTTACTGGTAACTGTGAAAAAGTAAATATTGATATAATGTAGTTTTGAATAAACTTTTTACGCGAATGCTTCTATGGACTTTTCAAACTAAGTATACTATTAATTTGGCCTGCAGTATTAAAAAAATTAAAAATATATTACTTACGAAAAGCTGGAACTTATTCAGCACAGTGTATACCTGAAAAAAAAAGTATTAGTGACTCATAGGTTGCCAGGTGATTAATATCTAAATAAATACTTTCATAATTTTATAATAATTGGCGACTTTCTTTCTTTTTGGATATTTAGTACGAAAGGCTCTCCAAAAAATTTCAAAAGAGTAATTTTTCGAAAATCTTTTCAAAAACAAATTTTTCCGAAATATTTATTTTATGGCTGCATTTGCCGACCACACCCATTTATTGCCAACTTAATTTTATATTAGTACAATATTTTGCTTTATTTTTCATTTGTATGAATATCTATACAATATTAACCGTAGATGTATATTCTATGGGTAGTTTTTAACGCACTAATAAAAGTTTCAAGGTATTTTATTTTATAATTTATTTTAGGAAAACAATATTTAAAAAGAATATTGAAGCCCTAGTGACAGAAAAAATGTCACCCAGATCTCTTAAAATATTAATCTTCTGAATGAAATCATTATATACGTTGAAACTTTAAATAATTTACTAAAAATTGCTTGCAGGATATGAATCTATATTTAATATATTGATAACGTTATTGTTAAAAATTTAAAGGCGAAAAGCCATGTCAAAATGAAATTAAGTTGGCCACCATGGACGCGATTGGAAAATGCCACCTAGAAACGAATTTTTGAAAGAATTTAAATTTTTCAAAAAACAATTTTTCGAAAATAGTTTGAAAAACAATTTTTGCCAAGTATTTTTTTTAAAAACAAATTCTTCAAAGAATATTTAATTTCCAAAAAACAACATTCCAAAATATTTTAAAAATCAATATTGTCGCGCTAGGGGTCGTCAGGGTTGATAAAATAGGCTGCGGTTTACCAAAACACTTATATTGATACCAGGTACAAGCACAATAATACACTTACGTCACTGAGTTGGGTAGCGTAGGGGGCAGCTTCTAGCCGAGTACTTTGTCAACCTAAAGGGCTGGCGCTATTCGTACTATGCGTACTATTCGTGCGGCACCACAGTGACGCCTCCCCCGTCGGGACACGACGCCCTCTTTTGCATCTCGCTGGTACGCTTTTTATATGAACCCCTCAAGAACAGTTTATACAAACAGTACAACTGGTCAGGGTTCATAAAATAAAGGCGAGGCCAGCGATATGCAATCGCAGCACGTAGAGTGGTTTCCGAAATGTTAAATAAATAATATGAAAAATGTATAGAAATTTGGAAAAAATGATGAATATCTGGGGAAATATGACATTTCCCCCGCGCCTGTAATAGCTAGCCCCTAGCTTTAAAAATTTACATAATACATATATACAAAATATCACATATTTACAAAATACAAATATACAAAATATACAATAAACAAATACAATATAAACAAACGATTTGGAGCTCGCAGGCTCGGTACACTCTGTATTTATTTGGGTGAAATGAGGAATGGTAAAACTAGCTTAAAAATGAAGAATAAAAATGGTTACTGTCCTGGTAGTCTGGTTCACATTTACACACTTTCTTTACAAAGTTCTATTATTAGGGAGTTCCAACACGTTACTGATCGAATAGCCTACACACCGACAAAACCCGACACATCCTAGGCGTTGAGGCTCCTTGTCATCTGCTTCTTGCTCAGACGCAGCGGTCACGGTTCCTGTGTCCTGGGGGTGGGATCGGCTAGTTTTGTTGCCGACTCCCAGTGCAGCAGGGGTCTCCCTCCTCCAAAGAGTTCGGCCACCCGGACTTTGGGTGCCGTTGAGTGCCGTTACTAAGCCGTGATTGACGGGAGCTTTGCAGGGCTAATCCTAAGGGTAGTTGTGATCAACCAGTGTCGTCACGGCTCGTTGTGCAGAAGTTCGGTGTTTGTGAGGGAAGACCAGGCTGGCGAGCCATGGTGGACCGTGCGTGGCTGATGCATGACGCTGGCTCTGTGGATGCGAGCGGCGACTGGCCTTTGGGTTTTTGGTGTGTTTTGTGGCTCTCGATCCAGGTCGTGTGGTCTCCCAATGGTACATGAAAAAAAAAGACTACCGGCAGTTAAAAGGAAAAAACAGTTTATAAATAATGAAAAATAATGAAAACCTACATGATACTATGATGTTTAAGTAAAAGTAGACAGGCTAAGAACATTCACCCGGTTTTTACATAGAACTTTTATTGGTGTCTAAGTATTACTCTATTGGAGACAGAGAGACATCGGTCTCTAATTCATCAGGGAAAAACAAAATCATACACATTTACATAACAATTTAAAACCCAAATATAGCGTAATCACATCATCAAATATTTACCATATTTACAATCCTATTTGTTCATCAATAAAGTCACATAAACTTCAAATACAATTTGCATATAACTCTTAATATTTCACATAAGTCACATAAACTTCAAATGCTACTTGCATATAACTCTTAATATTTCGCATAGGCAGACATTCAACCCTATATGAAGGTCATCTTCCATGTCTCCCTATACTCACAATATATGACTCTTAGTCATTTAAATAACGGTATACATACCACCATCGAGTAGGCGAACATTCAACTCTATATGAAGGTCCTCTTCCATGTTCCCCTACTCGGAAAACATGACTTTTAGTCATTTAAATAAATAATCATAACACATAATACATATCACCATCAAATAGGCGGACATTCAACTCCGTGTTCAAAGTCATCCTCCATGTCCCCCTATTTGGAAAACATATGACTTTCAGTCATATAAACAAATAAACACCCGATTACAAAATGCATATGGTAATCATTATTGTACGCTATATTTAAATTTACTTAATAATAATAATATTCGACTTAAAAGTATAAAAGAAGTTGGATTTATAAAAAAATTCTGACCCTGATTTATTTTTCAATGTCTCAGTCATAAAATACACCCTTGTTTTTGTTTAACTTATTTTCATTAGACACCGTATATTACAATTTAACTTTAATACCTGGGTGAATGGCATGTTTAATATTATATATCAATTGTTTACTTTTCTGCTGATTAAATAAAATAATGAACTGTCTACCTTTACCTTCGTGATTTATTTATACATGAACTTGATAATATTATACGTGATGATTTGTTTGATTATTAAAAACGCAAAACATTTAATAAAATAAAATAAATGGTATTCTAAATGATTGCACTGACAATCTAAAATTTACTACCGTAATTCATAAATAAGCATATAGTACAAATACGTAAAATATTCTTAAAATTTCCCAAGCATAAAACACTCAAACCAATACATTTTGGGTATACCCTCTTTCATACTAACACAAAACACACATTTAAATACTAACCATTTGTTTGTACCCAACTATAAAAACAAATTTGAAAACTTTATAATTATAATTTTTAAAATTGAATTCATAAAAAAATTGAAAAAATAAAATTCAGTCAAGAATAGCTTGTTCTTTCTTACCATCTTACCATACATCAATTCCCAAAATTCTTTTATCCAGTTGAGCTCCCTTATATATTTTTGAAATTAAATAGATTATTCTTGTTCTTAATTCTCAAGTCCCTTTTTAAAAGAAAAAGTACCTTACATTTAGCCCAGATTGTATGAATAAAGACCATGTATAAAATACTAAGTATCCCTTTCTTTGATTTCCCAAAAGGGTACTAGTTCCATTTTTTCCACAGCTTTTAAAACTTTTTGAAAAAAAAATCCATTATTTTATTTTTTGGAAGGTCGTCCTATAAAATAAAAAAGAGATTAGTCAGAAAATAAAAAGTAAAAAATGAACATGCTCCTAAAAACAGGTATAAAGTTTTGTATTTGCTGCCCGTGGTCCTGGTTACCGGCAATGGCGGCTGCTCATTAAACATCAGAGGCGAAATATACATATGTACTGTTATTATATTAAGTATCAAACCTAAAAATGATAATAAAATATAAATATCTCTATGGTACCTTATAAAAATGGCGATAAAAAAAAGGCAGTACAAATATACCTACAAGATAATAATAAAAAAAATATATTTAAAAAATTGGAAATCTTTATATTTGAATGGCGCTTAGATATGAAAATATGTTTATAAAAATAACGATACTATTTGTATAACACTTTGTTAATAATATTACATGCTTAATTGATAACATAACAAGCCCGTGAACCTTGTGTATTGAATTTCAAAATACACTTTAAGTTCATGAGCGACGACCTCAATGTCAAAACAAAATATTATATTTCATTGTCGCCAAATAAATTTAAAAATTTCCTTTTTAATCTCAGGGCCCTTAATTGTTGCTCGTTTGAAATAAAAATTTTTACGGGTAGTGTATTTGGTAAACCTAACGATGTGCCGTTATTAACAACCCTTAACTTCTCTTGCCTTTTTCGTTCTCTTTGAATCTTGTTAAGCTTCCTACGGGCCATAAAAATTAAATAAAAGGAATAACAGGAATAAAAGGGTTGAAGGCAGTTTAGTGATTAACCCCAATATATAATAATTCTAGCCTCGCCAGCGTTAACGGGCACGAGGTGGAACTACTTCTATATTTAGCAGTCCATGTAATCTAGTCTCGCCAGCGTTAACGGGCACAAGACAGGACTACAGTAGACGCTTTGAGGTGGGATTTATAGTAAACCTAGCCTCGCCAGCGTTAACGGGCACGAGGTGGGTTTTCCTATAGGTTCTGTTTGGATAATTTTAATCTCGCCAGCGTTAACGGGCACAAGACAAAATTATGTCAAAAGTTTTTTGGGATGAGAATGGGGTAGGAAAATTATATAGACGTAAAAAGCACTGTAAAAATTCCCCTTAAAACCACTGTAAAATAAATACCCTTTAAAAACCAATGTAAAAAAAATACCCTGAAAGAAAACACTGTAAAAATGCCCTTTAAAAAAAAATCACTGTAAAAAATAATTTGACAAAAAAAAAATGCACTATAACGCCCTGCAAAAAAAAACACTTTAAAAATGCACTGAAAAACACTAAAATGACCTGAAAGAGATAGTAAAAAATTATAAAACACAAAAGGCCCTTGGCAAGTTAGGAAGAACTTACCAACGAGAACGAACCAGGCGCCTCCACCAAATGTCGCGCTAGGGGTCGTCAGGGTTGATAAAATAGGCTGCGGTTTACCAAAACACTTATATTGATACCAGGTACAAGCACAATAATACACTTACGTCACTAAGTTGGGTAGCGTAGGGGGCAGCTTCTAGCCGAGTACTTTGTCAGCCTAAAGGGCGGGCGCTATTCGTACTATGCGTACTATTCGTGCGGCACCACAGTGACGCCTCCCCCGTCGGGACACGACGCCCTCTTTTGCATCTCGCTGGTACGCTTTTTATATGAACCCCTCAAGAACAGTTTATACAAACAGTACAACTGGTCAGGGTTCATAAAATAAAGGCGAGGCCAGCGATATGCAATCGCAGCACGTAGAGTGGTTTCCGAAATGTTAAATAAATAATATGAAAAATGTATAGAAATTTGGAAAAAATGATGAATATCTGGGGAAATATGACAATATTACAAAAACATTTACTTGAAAACCAATTTTTCCAAAACGTTCTTTTAAAAAACGAATTTTTAAAGAATGCGCATTTTTTCAAGAAACAGTTTTTCGAAGATATTTTCAAAAAACAATTTTTCCTAAGAATTTTTTTAAAGAATTTTTGAAAGAATGTTTATTTTTATAACAGCTTTTCGAAAATATTTTCAAAAAACAATTTTTTAATAACGAATTTTCGAAAGGATGTTAATTTTTTCATAAAACAAGTTTTCCGCAGTATTTTGTGAAACGAATTTTTGAAAGGTTTATTTTTCAAAAAATAAATTTTCGAAAATATTTTCAAAAAGCAATTTTTCTAAAATTCAATTCAATTTTCGTTCATTTTTCAATTTTGCAAAAACATCTTTTCGAAAACACATTTTCCTAAAATATAGTTTTCCGAAAATTGCATTTTGAACTGTAAATAAAATTTCAACAGAACAAGATCTAGAACGAACCTGAACAGACTTTTACATATTTGCCTTTTTTGATTAGGTTTCCTCACGTCACTAAAATTTAACTAATCAAATTTTCTTAATATGGCTTTTCGAAAATTGAATTTTAAACTTTGTTAGTTTCAAAACTAGTACATAAAAGAAGAGAGAACAAGATCCTAAACAAATCTTGACAAATAACCACCTGTTTGCCTTTTTTTGTTTGCTTGGGATTGTTAAGATTTACCTTTACTATTATACACTACTGCAATGCGATACTTGTGATATTGATAATAAAAAATAGCCAGTATTAAAATCCAACAATATATTCTTAACCCATTACACCTTGCCACTAGACCATAACTACACTATCTATCCTATAACACCACCAACTGGAATAATACATTTTCCAAAAATAAAATTTTTTAAAAAATGTATTTTGTCAAAAATACATTTTTTCCGAATACGTTTTTTTATTCGAGTTTTTTTATTCGAAATATTGTATTTTTACAACTAGTGTTTTTCTAAAAATTTTTGAATCCATCACAAGCATTGACAACCATATTTATTTTTTAATAATAGTAATAATAAATTTATGAAAAAAAGTTTTTTTCTACTCCCATACTTAAATTGACTTATTAGACATTTTACTACCTGTACTTTAATGAGATTCATTAAGATCCAGATTTTTCATTAAGATAGAAGTTTATAACCAATAGAAATTCAACATCATAGCAATATTCGGTCAATATGAAAGATTGCCATGACCATGACAAATTTACAATTATTCAATTTTGACAGTTCATAGTTAAGTACTATTTTACTTAGTAAATTCTTAATAAAATCGGTGTAAATGTGCGATAGTGAGAGAGAAATTGAGAATTTAACTCCACCAAAAATTGTGGAACAGGTCACAAGAGCCGCAAACAATTTATTAACCGTAAATCAGCAAGAAAATTAGCTTAATAAATTTTGAAAATTGAGAATTTTGTTTTTCAATATTGTTACTGGTCGTAGAAAAAATAGTGAATGCAACTCACATTAAATGACTATTAAGACACTCGTATTCATGTTCTCATACTTATGTATAATAGCTATTATTAAATGCGCATTGCATAATATACTATTAATAAAATCTCAATTTTTATAAAGTTCCGAGGTATGACAGTGCTTATTTTTCATGTTGTCGTTTGTCGCTAAATACTAAAAATTTTTACTCACTAGGCGACAAAATAACTGCACTTGACAACAAACGTTTCGCCTAGTGTGTATGTAAAAATGCTTTGATACAGTGTGTTTATAATTTAAAGTTTAAAGGAATAAAAAACTAAATAAATTCAAAAAAATAATTCTTAATTTATTTCCTTGACACTTTTACAAAATACTGTTTGGCTATATATTAAGTGGTATCTAAAAAATTAATAGACTTTCTTAAGTGATAGTGAAGACATTTAACAAGTTTGTGTTGAACGCGAGTGTATAAGTTACTGGTCCAAATTTTTTCTTGCAGAAGCAATTCCATAGGTAAGCAAATAAAAGGATAATTTATTTTTACTGTTTTTCCATGTATGTCTTACAACACAAACTCCTGCATGTACCATCGGGTTTTTAAGTCTTGTCTAAGAGTAAATCTCGATTAAAACGCACAATTTCTTTTAGCTAAAATAGACGAACCTAGCAGCTAATCGCGTCTAAAAATTATACGTTCTACGGTGCGTGGACGGATTACGTCTTGTTTAATCACTTAATTTTGTAAGACTTAATTTTTTTATTTCAGTGGTACAAAGGTAAAAGATATACAGGGTGAGCGACAGGTCTTAGTATGGGTAAATATCTTTGCTATTAGTAAAGATGCAGACACCAAATTTTAGGTGTTTTTATTGGTTAATAAATCTACTTTTTATGTAATTTAACTTTTTCAACCCCCGACGCTAGGGAGTTGAGCTAAAAAATTGCAAATGCAACCCTATGTCGTGTGGTGCATTATTTTAAAGGTCTGCACAAAAGAAACATTTTAGCGCAGACCCAAGGTCCGTATCTTCATCCGTTGTTAACTGGCAAACCTTTAAAAATTAAAAATCACAAAAAAATTAAAACTTAAATACCTTCATTTCTCTTATTACTTTAAAAGTTGTTTAAAATGACCACCATGAATTTCTTGGCAGTGATAAAGTCGATTTTGGAACGCTGCCAAGAAGTAAAACCTGCCGTTTTCAAAAATGTGAGAAGTGAGTTCCAAAATTGATTTTATTACTGCAAAGAAATCCATGGTGGTCATTTTGAGCAACTTTTAAAATAATAGGAGAAATAAAGGTATTCAAATTAGCACTTATTTTTCACGATTTTTAATTTTTAAATGCTTGCCATGTAAAAATGAATTATTAAGATACGGACCTCGGGTTTGCGGTATAATGTTTCTTTTTTGAAGACCTTTAAAATGAGGTACCACACGACATTGGGTTGAATTTAAAATTTGTGACCAAAGTCCCTAGTGTCACCTCTTAAGGGGATTGAAAAAGTTAAATAACATGAAAAAGTAGATTTATTCACCAATAAGATACTCCTAAAATTTGGCGTCTCTGTCTTTAATAATAGCAAATATATTTTCCCATAATAAGGCTTTTCGGATACCCCGTATATTATTTTATTTCAGTTGACATCTTGTAATCCTTTTTGAAACAACATATCTTAACAGCAGATGTCTCAGTTTTGGATTTAACTTTGTGTACACCAGAGCTGGGCAAAGCATTCAATGAAAGGGCTTGGAGCAGTAAGCCATTGATACATTTCACTTTCGACGTTTTTGCTCGATATTTGCTTTTAATCACAGCAACCGCAAAAAACTTAGCTTACCACAAATAAGAGGTGGAAAATGGTATTAAGATATTCTGCTTAAGCGTTCCTACTTGAAAGAGAATATCAATCATTTATTGAAATTCAAAATTCAGTTAATTCGATGATGGTAAATTTGCCTTTAAGGGTTTTGAGACAAGACAGCTCAATGAGATTTTCCTCTTTTGTCAAAGTAAACTCGGAGGGGGCACTAGTGCAAAATGGATCTTGAATCGATGTAAGCTTATCGATTTATTTCATTCTTAAAATATTTGTCAGAACGCAAATTAAATTGTAATAAATATTTTTCAAAAACTGATTTTATATTTATAGAAAGCTCAGCTTCATTGGTGAGCAAAACTGCTGCGGTAATGAAAAATAATCGTTTTCTCCTCCATAGTTCTAGTTTTTTTAAATAAGTGACAATTTTTTCAATGCACTTTAAAATGTTCATGCTTTTTCCCTGCATTTAGAGATTTAAAACATTCAGCTTTTGAAAAATATCACACAAGTAGGCTAGCTTTATCAAAAAGTCTATGCCGACAAATTTTTCTGCATCCTTGTGTTCCTCTTCTTTAAGAAAGTTGTAAAGTTCTTGCCGCAGTTCAAACGTACGTGACGAAACCTTTCCACGAGAGAGCCATCGCGCACTGCTATAGTATAATAAAGATGTATATTCGGCTCCCACATCCTCACAAAGTCTTTTGAAAAACCTTGCCCGTAACGGCCGAGATTTTATAAAGTTTACTACAGTCACCAGTTCACCACACATTCTTGAACTTTGTTGAGTGTAGGACTCAGATTCTTCTACGCAAGTGCTTCTCTGTAAATAATATAATGGGTCCAAAAGTGCATCAGGGGCTGTGCTTGGAATAAGTGCCCGATGTAGATGTAATCCTCCATAAATAATTAACCAGACATGGAACGAGCGCCGTCAGTACAGACACCAATGCAGTTAATCCAATCTAAATCATTTTCGGACATAAAAGTATCAAGAATCTTGAACGAATCCTGAGCTTTGGTTCCGGCAGTAATATTTTTACAAAAGATAAGATCTTCTACAATGCTATTACCATCTACAAAGTGTAAGTAGCAAATTAAATGGGCATATTTATTATAATCTGTGGCTTCATCGAGTTGCAGCCCACGTTATTTTCCTTTAATGTTTTTAAACAGTTGATCATTGAGGTTCCTTTGCGATGTAAATAAATATTACCAATAAATCAAGTTGCCATGGAAATGCGATATTTTTACTTATGTCAGTTGAGAATTTTAACGTTTTAACGATTATTTCTCAGCATATTGCTAGCTAAAATTTCAGTTACCATCCACCGCTCAAAATGGAGAGAGGAGATAAATGTCAAAAATTTATTTTAATACGTCCCCCATCTCCCTATTACCTCACCAAAATTTCATGAGAATTTTTTAAACCTTTTTGGAGATATTGCCTTGTAACACTTTAAAAAAACTCACCCTGTATATCCCATTATTTGTGGACCACCCTGTATAGGTATCTAAATATTTCTATGTGTCGCGTCTTAAATGCGTTAATGTCGTTTTTATCGTGTCTGAGCAAAAAAGTTTTATTTCTTCTGTGATGTTTCAAAAGTAATAGCTTTTGCTGCAATTTATAGTGCTAAAAAAGGCTGTTTATACCACGGTTTATACCAGTTTTGACTTTGAAATATGTACCATAAAAAAGAAAAATCACGCAATTTTCATTTAAAATGACTTTCTAAAAGTTTGGTTACAACCAAAGCTATTTAATATTTTAGGCACAGAGTTTGGCGTCGCTGTTCCATTTTCTGAATTATTACTCTAACATTTCTCTTACGACAACACACGTAGAAAAAATGTTAAATATACGATGTCGCACTCTTAGAAACATAAAGGCACAACTCAACTCTAGGCAAACAATCAATATTTTCTATTTACATCACAGATAAACCATTCAGTTTAGGTGTGGTCAGTATAGTAATCTATACTAATCATGGATTTATTAAGAAAGGATTCGATGTCCGTATACTGTGAGCGTATCGAACGTGAAGCCTGTTTATTTGTTGTTTGTTATGAAAACCTTTCCCCTAGAGGTAGAGTTTCCGAACTTTAAGGAAATAGGTAATTGAATCAAGAATGGTAGTAGAAAGAGATAAAATAGTATTGGAGTGTTGGAGCTCAGAAGTGTTGCTGTCTCTGCTGGTTGCTTAGGAAATACGTCTGAACACTCGGTTACACGTACGTCTTTGTCTAATGAACTAGAAAAGAAAAAGTGCGACTTATAGATTTATAAATGACTCGGAGCGACTTTAAATAAACCTTTAGAAATAATATAACCTATAAATAATAAAACCTTTTTAACTTAAATTTATTATTATTTAGCAGAAATATAAACTATTTTAGGGCTTTTATTACTTTTAGTAAATCGTGTGATGCTTCTAACGTATTTTTTGTACAAAAATACAAGGTAAAATAAGATGTGGCCAATGTTTACAAATTATGTTTACAGTGTCGCTTAGAATGGTTTGTTTTGGCTTCAAAGAATGTTAAATCATCCCGTATCCATTCTTAATAAATCCATGATACCATATAAAAGTAAATTGACACACTGACTCACTCATCCATCAACGCCCAGCCAAAACTACTAATACTAAAAAGTTGAAATTTTGCACACAGCTTTCTTTTACGTTGTAGACGTCCACTAAGAAAGGATATTGCAAAACTCGCCCCCTACGGGGTATTCAATTTCAGGCACATATATTGGCGGCACGGCAGAAACCAACTTTTTATTTATCCATTCCACGAACTAATCCCCTGTTTTTTTTTCGTGTTTTTTATGTGTAAAAATTATAACAGCTGCCAGGAATATTCCGATGTTTTTAGTTGTAGTATTAAGACCACAAAAAATATATTTTTTTACACTATATGATCCACAATTATTGTGATGTACAAAAATAATTTGTTACGTATAGTTGGGAACATTTATATTGTTTACCTATATTGTATAGGTAATTCTGTATTTATCCCACCCATAATTGTTGTACTGTGGGTGGTGTATGTAAATAAATAAATAAATACATAAATATGCGGGATTCTGGAGGACCTGACACACGTTTTTAATAGTCAGAATTAGGCTTAATTTAAGTACTTTACACAACGTAAATTTCATCAAAATTGCTAAAGCCATTTTGAAAGTATTAAAAAAAGTAAAAAACTTAACACCCTGTATCATTAAAACAAAGCATCTGCAGACCTATGTTCATATGAACTTTTATGTGGCTGAACAACGAATACGAATTCCAGTGGCGGTCGAAGATAATTAAAAAATAAGATTTGAAGGGATGTGACGCTGCTTCGTGGCATTTGTCTTTTGGGGAGTGTAATATAATAAATATGCAATAATATATTAGTGTTTAAGAGGATACAAATCACCCTATAAATACGTAAAATTCAATAACTTTTTAATCTTTTCTCGTGCCATCACAGTCTTCTTCCAAAAATGTATATTTATGTTAGCTTTAATGTTTGCACAAAAAATCTTCATAATTTAGGGCACAAGGGGTCAACAACTACCTACCACTCGAATACGTAAAATTCAAAAACTTCTTAATCGGTTCTTGTGCAATTACAGTTTTCTTCCAAAAAATGTAGATTTATGTTAGCTTTAATATCATACACAAAAAACTTGATAATTTAGGGAATGAGGGTCAACAACTACCCCCTAAATACGTAAAATTCAATAACATTTTAATCATTTCTTGTACCATAAGAGTTTTCTTCCGAAAAATGTATATTCATGTCGGCTCTAATATTCATACAGAAAAATTTCATAATTTAGGGGACGGGAGTCACCAACTACCTCTTAAATAGGTTATATTCAACAACTTTATAATCATTTATTGTGCCATCATAGTTTCCTTACTAAAAATGTATATTCATGTTAGCTCTAATATTCATACAGAATAGAATATACATTTTTTTAAAGGAAGCTGGGATGGC
This sequence comes from Philopedon plagiatum, assembly GCA_963971165.1. NCBI lineage: Eukaryota > Metazoa > Arthropoda > Insecta > Coleoptera > Curculionidae > Philopedon > Philopedon plagiatum. The sequence continues at coordinate 11,043,980 of OZ020194.1, forward strand.
ACCAGAAATGATTAAGAAGTTATTGAATTTTACGTATTTAAGTGGTTGACCCCTCATCCCCTAAATTACTAAGTTTCTTTGTACGAACATTAGAGCTAACATGAATATACATTTTTTTTGGAAAAAAACTGTGATGGCACAAGAAATGATAAGAAGTTATTGAATGTTACGCATTTATGGGGTGGTTTTACCCCCTGTAAACCCGATACATTATACTATTGCATATTTGTTGTAAAGATCTTACGAAATTACACTCCCAAAAAGACATAAATGCCACGAAGCAGCGTCACCTCCCTTCAAAAACCTTATTTTTTAATTATCTTCGTACGCCACTAAAATTCGTTATCGTTCTCGTTGCTGTCTTCAGCCACATGAACTTTTTGCCATAGTTTCTTCCTTTAAGCGATGGCACATGTTTTCTTAAACACCCTGTATAGATGTATAAGCACCTACCAATTTACATAATTTTTCAGCGGGTACCGTGGCTCCGAATATTTATCTGATGGGCTACTCAATGTTGCCAAATAGTGAAGGGACACCTTCGCCACAGCTTAAAGCTCGAGTGAATTTTTCCACGGAAATGGTGGAAGATATTGACAACCGTCGTTCTTCAATCCGACGAAATAGGAGTATGAGTGCTTGGAGTGAGATGAGCAGCTCTTGGAAGTGGGATGACAGGTAAGTTCTTAAATAGGATAAGGGAGAATCACTAACTGAAAAATATGCTATAGTAATAAATTGGGTTGATGAACACAACATGGGAAACTTGTGTTTATATCATTGATTTCGAATCAAGTAAAGATATCATTATTTATAGTTTAGCTAGAGCAATCAGGGATTTCCAAGTTATTTATAACCCGGCAAACGATATGGCCCCCCACCTACTTTTTGAGAACGGCTGTTGCTATGCTTTTAGTTATGTAGCATTTGCAGATTGACGGACTCTACTAAAATAACACAATTAGTGTGGGTTAATATTTATCTACAATCATAAATACCATAGTCTAAAGCAGTGGGGGCGGTACCGCCCCTCCCCCCAATGGGCGCTGGAGTCTTCCATGGGGGCGGTAGTGACCTCACAAGTCAAAGGGGGGCGTCAGTGGTTAAAATACTTTGAAAATACTGTTTTCTTTAAAAAATATTTTACTTACCTCTTAAACTTTCATCTTATTGTTATCGCGTGAATAAGCATTAAAAAATTAAATTAGCATTAGGTTTGTAGGTATACCTTACTCGGTTTTAGTATTGTCGGTGACAAGTCGTTGCAAGTTGGTAAGCAACGACGCGATTCATGCAATCAAGCATGTTTCGACAAAAATATGGGAGCTTGTTATGACTTGTTTACAGAGCAAGTTCACCGGCATCGCAAACAAGATTATGAGAATGAATTCATGGGTCCACAACATCAAATCTATAAAAGGCATGGATAGCTAGGAATGTCTCATTATTTTGGTGTGCTTTGACAATAATCCTTATTTGTGAGTGATAATTGATAGAAGTTATTAACAATTATATTATTAGATCTATAAATCTGCTGAAAAGTTAATTTATTGAAACCGTGTCAAATTTTGTCTTTCAATATGTTTGAATCTACTAAGAAAGAATGCCGGCAGTACAGTATTGCGTATTTGAAATATGGATTTACGCACCCTCCTACGAACCAATCACTACCGAAGTATTTAATTTGCCAAAAAGTGTTTTCAAATAAAGCCATGAAGCCTTCTAGGCTACAAGAGCATTTGAATAAAATGCATGCTGATAAAAAGGACAAATAATTATCCTATCTTCAAGGGCTGGAAAAGAAATACTTAAAACAGCCAACTATATCAAACCTTTTTGCATCGTCTTCTAAACAAGAAGCTGATGGACTACGAGCTTCATATAATATTTCATTGTTAATCGCAAAAGCGGAAAAATCACTTACAATTGTCGAGGAATTAATCTTGCCGGCAGTCAAAGAAGTAATACAAACTATTCTTCATCATAAGACACCATCAGATATCACCAGGAAAATACCTCTGAGTAATAATTCAATGCAAAGAAGAATAAATGAAATGGCTAAATAAATACGTTGAAATAAACTGGTCAACAAAAAAATCGGCAAAAGCGATTTTAACTCGACTTTTCGAACTGCTATAACTTTTTAAAAACTTGACTTTTGAGAGCGGTTTTCGGATATCGATAGCTCGTCTTGCCCAGATTAAGTGTCAAGTAGTGATTTGGCAATGGAAACGACATTTTCATGCTATACAGGGTGATTAACAAGGTAATGTAAAACTGCTAAAGGTTTAGGTGTGTGCCATATTGCCAATAATTTTTTTTGATCATTCCTACATAGCCCGTTAGTAAGCCGTTTTCGCCGAAATTTCGATTAATGGTCTTTGACGGAAAATACAGGAGGCAACAAAAAAAGCTCACAAATCTTGGTAGCGTCATTTTACTCTGTAGCTCGAAAACGGATTGAGAGACTTCGTCGGACTTTTTAGGTATTGAAAGCCCTTTCGTGTGGCGTTTTATCTAATAAACTGTTTTTTTTTTCAAGCTCAAAATGTTTGCGTTGTATAGGGGTGAACTAAAAAGTAAATGAAAGCCTTTGTTAAAAATGTTTTCTTTTTAATTTGTGAAAATTGAGCAGTATGTGTTTGTTTTCTTCCAAAACGAGGGCGTTTTGTCCACCTCTCGGTTAGTTATACCCGAGAAGACCAACGAGAAGCGACAATATCCGCAAATCCTTTGTTCTTTCGTGTTCACGAATATTTACGAATATTTAACGATAATCAGGTCCGGTACACTGAGGAAAATGCTGCGACCGCGTAAAAATTGCTTGTACACTGAGAAACTAAATTATATTTTATACGAAATTGTAAGAAATTAATCTGATTTAAAGTTTAATGTATATTCCTTGCACACTTTGATCTAAATGTTATTATACAGGGTGCTGATATAGTCTGAAATAATGAAAATATCTGGATAACGATTCACTTTCGGATAAAATGCTCAAACCTCTAAATTGTATCGTTTTTTTCTGGCGCTCTTTTAGTAAATGGGTCTTTTCATATTGATTTCACAAATATTAGACTGTGTATAATTTTTTGTCTCGGATTTTAAACATTTTTACGTTTAGGGCATATAGAAGATATTTTGTGCCTGTCTGTCAGTCGGTCTATCTGTAGACAAATCCTTGGAAGGCGCTCAGCTCAAGAACTGTTGGATCGATTTTAATAAAATTTGGTAGAAAGATTAGTACTGCCGAGTAGATGGTCCTGTTTTAAAATTAATAATTTTTTCTTTCCAATTGAATTCTAAACTTATAAAAATTGTAAAGAAACAGAATAAATTAAGGTACTACCTAAAATAGGTACTACCTGGGTCTAAATCGGAAAGAAATCATAAGCAGGTACCAGTATAACTTATTTTTATACCTAAAAAACCATAATTTGTAATAAACAAGAAGGAAGAAGGCACTATAATAATAAAAATATGCATGGGGAGAAAATTTCAATAATATTTAATAATAGAATAAACCCCTTATTTTTTTTGTTTACACCTTTCTGAATATTTCAGCTACTTTTTTATAACAATTTAAATTATAGTCAGCTATAGCAAAGCCTAAGATTTTACAAAATATTAAATATAATGATTTTTTCATCCCGACTGAATCCCAAACTTATACACATTTTAAAGAAAAACAACAAATTGAAATTAAATATTTAATGTAATTGCCTAAAATAGGTACTACCTATTATCAATGGACATAAATCTGGTGTCAGTGTTGTTTAGATAGTATAATGAGTGGTAAAAATTCTACTACTTAAGCATTCTAGAGAAGGAAAAATTGTTCCTGCTTTGGACTAGAAAAAGTGAGTTTGTCCTTTTAAATGCTAAAATGTTAGAAAAAATAACATTGGGCCTGGTAATTTTAACTTAAAATCTGTTTTTGGCCCTAGAAATAATTCTGTTTTATACAAAAAACGCAAACTTAGGATATGAAGCTATGCCTATATTTTAACAATTACTTAAGAGCAACTATTTCAGAAAGCTTATTTAACTATAAAATATATTCCTCACAGGATTTTTTACAATATTTTTTGTGTCAGACAGTTGTACCCGAGATAAGATTTTACCAAAAAGTGCCTTTTTGGGGGAAAGTAATTTGGTACATGTTATAATAAAAAAAAAGAAAATTTGGTTAATGGAAATATAGTAAACATTTACCTTACTTCTTTAGAAAAGCTTCTGCAACTACAAAAGACATAGATATAGCACAATTTTCTTAACTATGTTTTTCCCAGATAATTGTAGTGAAAATTAACTTTCTGGGGGCGAAAATAATCTCATTTACCAAGAAAATTACAAACTTGGATCATGGGGCTATGGTAAACAATTACTGTAAGTACTGCTTTTATATATTTTAAGAAAAAAAATAAGAAATTTAACATTTCAAAATACGTAAACACTATTTATATTGAAAAGGTGTATATGTATTTACGGTTCAAGATCCTTGGGGAATGTAAACATACTTATTTTTTGTCCTCCTTGGGTCCTGCATCCGCGAAAGGCACAACAATTTCCAGGCATATTTTTGCACGACACAAGATAGAAAACTAAACAATTAAAAACTTTAATAACACAGACAACAGCACTGTCAACATAAGTTAGACATCGACTCCCGGACTACCCGATCCGGTCGAAGCTTTGCCAGTAATCAGGTTTTACCCCCACTACTATTTTTTTGGCGGGAAGCCGATTGTCGCTTCTCGTTGATCGGTCTTCTCGGGTTATACAGCGTGTCCAGAAACCATCTTAACAAATCGGAAACATTTTATTTTTGACTTTACGGCAAAAAAGTTATTGTTTATAAAAAGTTCTGCATCGTGAGAAAATGACATTGCAATTCAAAAATTTGATTCAAGACATACAGAGTGGCTCAAAAATGTAGAAGTCCTTATTTAAAGGTAAACTGCCACTGTAAATATAGTAGCGGTAACTTTTATGTTAGTGAATTAGGTTTGGAACATACAAGAGGTCCCAAAAATAAAATAAATTTTTAATTATTGACTTTACAAAAAAGTATGTTCATAAAAAGTCGACATTGTGAAAAAAGAGCATACTTATTCAAAAACATGATATAGGACAATACAGAGTGGTTTAAAAAAGCTGAAAGTCTCAATTTACGTAAAGTTAAAGAGACACCAAATCTTTATTTAAAGATAAACTGTATGGAAAAGGACGGAGGTTGCGTGGAGGTTTAAATTTATTTAGTTATTTAGTCATGTTCAATATGTTTTTACCCTAATATTACATTTGTTATTAAAATTATGTTAAAAAAAATAAACCTTTAATTTGTTATTGAAATTATGTTAAATAAAATAAACCTTTAATCACCCTGTACGTCACATTTTTAGTTTAAGTGCTTACTTATAACTTAATTAGTAACCTTGTACAAATACCATAGCGGTTGAATTGAAATTTAGCTTACCCTTGTTGTAAGGCCATTTCAAAGTTTTAAATTTTTAGTCACCCTATATGTCCTAGATCAATTTTTTGATTCATCATGTCCTTTTTTCACAATGTAGAACTTTTTATAAAGATATAGGTACTTTTTTGTAAAGTCGATAATAAAAAATATTTTTATTTTTGGGACCTGTATACTGACTGACTAACATATAAAGTTAACACTAGTACATTTACAGTGGCAGTTTACCCTTAAATAACGATTTTGTGTCTTTTTAGGTTCACATGGATTAGGACTTTTACATTTTTGAGTCACCCTGTATGTCTTAGATCAAATTTTTGAATGACTATGCTATTTTCTCACGATGCAGAACTTTTTATGAGGGATTACCTTTTTTGTAAAGTCAAAAATAACAAAAGTTACGCATTTGTTTAGATGGTTTCTAGACACGCTGTATATCTAATCGAAATTTGAGCAAAACGCCCTAGTTCTGGAAGAAAAAAGAACGCATACTGCTCAGTTTGCACAAATTAAAAGAAAACTTATTTTTTACAACACTTTTCATTTATTTTTTAGTTCACCCCTATATAACGCAAACATTTTGACAATTAACAAAAAACAGTTTATTAGGTAAAACTCTACACAAAAATGACTTTCAATTCCCAAAAAGCCCCGACAAAGTCTATCAATCCATTTTCCAGCTACAGCGTTTTAAAAATGACCCTACCAAAATTTGTATACTTTTTTTGTTTTCTCCTGTATTTTTCGCCAGAGACCATTAATCGAAATTCCGGCGAATACGTCTGGAGATATTGATACCAGTTTACCAACGTGCTATGTCGGAACGACCAAAAAAAATTATTGGCAATATGGCACACACCTAAACTTTTAGTAGTTTTACATTACCTTATTAATTACCCTGTATAGCATGAAAATGGCACTTCCATTGCAAAATCACTTCTTGATACTTAATTTGGGAGAGACGAGCTATCAATATCCGAAAACCGCTCTCAAAAAAGTCAAGTTTTTAAAAAGTTATAGCAGTTGGAAAAGTCGAGTTAAAATCGCTTTTGCCGATTTTTTTGTTGACCGGTTTATATACGATTACTTGAAGATTTGCAAAGTTTCCTTTCAACTCGATGAATCAACTCTACCAAATAACGAAGCACTACTCTTATCATACGTACGATTTATAAAAGAAGAAAAAATTTGTCAAGAGTTATTATTTGCTAAAAAATTAGAAGCCGATACAAAGGGAGAATCGATATTTAATACCATGAACAAGTTTTTTCAAGAGAAAGAAATTCCTTGTCGTAATATTTGATCACCTGCTACTGATGGTGCTACACCAATGACGGGCGGCATAATGGTTTTATAGCACATTTTAAACAAGCAATACCAAATGTACTCGCTGTACATTGTGTTATTCATCGCTAGCATTTGATTGCAAAAAATCTGAATGAACGCCTGCATACGTCGCTTTATTAAGTCAATAAGATTAGAAGCAATTCATTGAGTGACAGGGTATTTGGCCAACTTTGTAGTGAAATGATGAAGATTTTTATCGCTTGCTTGCTGCACTCAGAAGTTCGTTGACTCTCAAAAGGTAGGTACTTGTCTGAATTGTTTTTACAATCTATTTGACTCAGTACTAGATTTCCTTAAAAACAGAGACAAAAAACTGCGCGCAAACCTAATTACATCCAAAAAAACATCGCTAATTTGACAGACCTGTTTAAAATATCTAACGAAGTAAATTAACGGTTGCGAGGGGATGAGTTAAATTTAATTAAAACAAAAAACGTCACAGCTGCTTTTGTGGGGAAATTTTTTTCTGTTCAAACGAAATTTAGGTAGAGGTAAATGCAGCCACTTTCCCAATGTATCAGCAGTCTCTGCAAAACGGGAAGATTTACTTACTTATTGCCAACATTTGGACGGTCTTCATGCTGATTTTAAGGAGCGATTCCAGGATATTTTAGACATGAATATACGGAGATGGGTTTTAGATCCTTTCGCAAATGCAGATACAGCAGAATCATCAAATTTAGAAGAGGAACTCGTAGAACTCACAACTAACGAAGAACTAAAAGTAAAATTTAGAAACGGATACCAAGAGATCTGGCTTGAAAAATCAATACCAACACTCTACCCTGGATTGTGGGAAATAGTACAGAAATTTTTAATTGCATTTCCTTTATCGTATTTGGCTGAAAGTGGGTTCAGTGCAGTAGCAAATTAACTTTCTAAAAAAAGAAAGAGACTGCAGATCACTTAGCGTGGCGATTTGCGACTGATGTTGACAAAACTGGATCCCGACATTAACAAATTGATAAAACTCCACCAGCCTGAACTATTTCATTAATTTTTTTATTACTATTTTTGTGTTACTTTTTAAATTTTTAATAAACAATTTTCTACTTTTGATGGTTTTTTGAATTTCTACTTTGTGATTCTTAATAGAGAGATAAATAGGTGTATCAATATTTTAATATTTGGTATAACTATTACGGGAGATTCTTTTAAAGGGTGTGGTGGTCCAGAAAACGTTGGGAACCTCTGGTCTAAAGCATATGACTAAGAATTAATAAAAGTAAATATACCAATATATCAAAAAAAAAATCGAAAATTTATACATAATTGATTGTCTGTGTCTTTGTGGATATTTCAACATTAACTTCAAAGAATTGATTGCACTTCCATGAAATAACACAATATAATAATAATATGACAATTCTACCTCCATTAAACAAAAAAATATGTAACAGCAAAATGACACTCCTGGTTATGTTATGGGGTAAGAACGTGTCACGACGTCCAACTAATTTTGCAGAGTTTTCATAATAAAAAACCTCTGTCGCTGGTCTTTTCTTAGTTCGAACGTCACCGCCGTTTTTCTTCGTAATAAATAACGTCACCCATATTATTCCATTGAGAAAAAATTTAAAATTTATAGCTTATAAATAATTAAAATGAAAAGAATTTTAGGCTTGTAAGCAGATACGAAATGTCATTTTTCCTGTTTCCTTTTAAACGAAAAAGACGAAAGGAAAATGATGAAAAGAAAAAGTGATAAAGGGTCTAGATACAAAATTCATTTCAAAAATACCTTTCTCATCATTTTCTTACAGTTGGGTAAATTGGAGCCTTATCTTATACAGGGTGTCCGAAAAGTCTTAGTATCGGCAAACATCTTTGCTATTAGTAAAGATGGAGACACCAAATTTTAGGCGTACTGGTTAAAAAATCTACTTTTTTGAGTAATTTAACTTTTTCAATCCCCTTGAGGGATGGCACCAGGGAGTTGAGGTTAAAATTTTTTAATGCAACAGTATGCCGTATGGTACCTCATTTTAAAGGTCTTCACCAAAGACACATTTCACCGCAATACCCGAGGTCCGTATCTTAATTCGTTTTTAAATAGCAAGCCTTTAAAAATTAAAAATCGCGACAAAAAATTCAAAATTTAAGAACCTTTATTTCTCTTGCTACTTTAAAAGTTGTTCAAAATGATCACCATGAACTTCTAGGCAATAATGAAGTCGATTTTGGAACTCAGTTATCACATTTCAGAGAATGGCAGATCTTACTTCTTGGCAAAGCTCTAAATGGACTTTATCACTGCCAAGAAGTTCATAGTGGTCATTTTGAACCACTTTTAAAGTAATAAGAGAAATAAAGGTATTCAAATTTTTAATTTTTTTCATGATTTTGCATTTTTATAGGCTTGCCATATAAAAATGAAGATACGGATCTCGGATTTGCGGTAAAATGTTTCTTAAAATGAGGTACCACATAGCATAGGGTTGCATTTAAAATTTTTGACCTCAACTCCGCAGCGTCACCCCTCAAGGGGGTTGAAAAAGCTAAATTACATAAAAAGTAGATTTATTATCCAATAAAATATACCTAAAATTAAGTATCTCTATCTTTACTAATAACAAATATACTAAGACTTTTTGGATACCCTGTATAAAACACAGAAAAGTGTTACTTGTAAATGAACGCCTGCTCTTAAAATACATTTATTTTACCGACCAACCATGTGTAAAATAAACCATTTAGTTGTTGATTGCCTGGGCTGACAGAAGTCATCACTAAAGGGATAATTTGAACAAACTTGAGACACGTGACTTATTGTTGTGAGCAGTTTAACTGACCTGCCAAATAATCCGTGCAAAACGACAAGAAAAAAGAGACAGGGGGAGAATGCGACGTTATTCGAAAGTAGAATTGTGTTTTTGTGTTTGCGAGAAGCGTTTAAGTGTTTTTCTTTAAAGAATCTGATATTTTTTGCGAAAAAACATCTAAATATGGCGCGGAAGTGTGAAGTTGGCAAAAATTGGACTATTTAAATCCAGAAGTTTCATTTCACAATTAAGTGACGTTATATTCACTTGTATCGAAGCCATTGGTGTAGTTGGGTTGAATGGCGGAGTATTGCCATTTTTCGCTGTGTCTACCTCTCTTAGTCGCATCCATTGCATTCTTTAAGTGGATAAATGGATAAGTGAAATATTGCTTTGTCTATAGTGTTTTAGACGTCTGTGGTACAAACCTATTCTGTCGGAAATTCTTCATCGTAACAAAATTTGGTGTTATAAAGGCAGAAACCCAGCAGAAAATAAGTAATAAACGAATGCCGGGTGCTTTTACTGTTTTTATGTGATGCAGTCAAATTTTAAATTTGAATGAAGAACTTTTATGAAGTTTATGCTTTGAAGTCTGTTTTGGATTAAGTATTCTCAAAAATGTTGAAAAGTGTTAGGATATTAAAAAAGGGACCCCTATAGAAATTACGTTTCTTGGCAAAAATACATCCTGTACCTACCTATTACAGTCTTAAACACGTAGGAAAGTAATATCTTATTTCACGTTAGTAATTTTTTTAAAGTATAATGGGTTTTAAGTAATTATAAATTATTAATAGGTTATTAGCAATTATTGTAGCTCAATTTATTTTATTTTTTTTAGAAAGAAAAGGCCTTTTTTTCTATTTCATTTTAAACGAAAAAGACAAAAGAAAAATGAAGAAAAGAACAAGTGATAAAGGGCCTTGATATAAAATTCCTTTGAAAAATACCTTTTTCATCATTTTCTTACAATTGGGTAAATTGGCGTAGTAGCCTTTATAAAACATTGCTACTTGTAAATAAACTTCCTGCTGCCAAAATACTTTTATTCTACCGCCCAACAGTGGGTTAAATAAACAATTTAGTTGTTGATTGCCTGGGCTGACAGAAGTCATCAGAGTTATCACTAAAGGGACGTATAAGGGACCCAAACGTTATTTAGAGATACAAATCTAGAATGGAAGTTTGCACTGCTTGAGACTTTTAGAAAGTTCTAGTTTTTGGGTTAAAATGAAGCAACTTTCCGACGTTTCGCTTTCGCTTGCGCCTTTAGGGATTTTAAAACACTGAATAAATTGATTCAGTTTCGATCGAATTTTGAAGCGTGCGTCGCGTCGGTCAGCTGAAAGAACTTTCACGAAGTTTGTTTTGAACTGGATTATAAACAATGGTCTACTTTTACACAAACTTGCCTTATATGGGATACATGGCCCATTCTATAACTGGATATACTTATACCTGTCTGAAAGAACGCAGCAGGTTAAGCTAAATGGTACCTACTTTGTCTCCAGGCATGGCAGTTACTTCAGGGGTCCCTCAGGGGGCACATTTAGCCCCTTTTACTTTTTAGCATTTTTGTCAATGACGTGATTGATTGCTTTCATCATTGTAAGTTTGTGATGTATGCGGATGATCTCAAAATATATGTTAAATTAAAAAACTCTGAGGATACTTCCTTAATTCAGGAGGATTTCTGTAGGTTTGCTGAATGGTGTGAACAGAACATGCTTCATTTAAATGTTAACAAATGCAAACACATACAGTTTGGTAGGCTTAAGTCTTCCATTCTAAGCGAGTATACTATCAATAATGCTACGTTGAGAAAACTACTCTAATCAAAGACCTTGGTATTTTATTTGATAATAAGCTCTCTTTTTTACAGCACATTAATGTTTGCTGCAATAAAGCATTACGTATGCTCGGTTTTGTAAAACGTAACACTAAGGATTTTACAAATGTCCAAGCTATTAAGACACTATACATTTCTCTTGTTAGACCTCATTTGGAGAACTGTACTACTATATGGAATCCATTTTTTATAACTCACATTGATAAGATAGAAAAAGTCCAAAGAAAATTTATCAGATATGTTTCATATAAGCTCAACATTCCAGTTGATGATTTGAACTGTGGGGAACTTGAGATACAACTTGGGCTTCAAAATTTACATAGGAGACGAATTAATATTGACATAATGACTGCATATAAAATTATGCATAGTCTGATTGGTTGTCCTGATATATTGTCGTCTCTTAACTTCAGCTGAAAGAGGTAAATACTTTTAACATTGACTTTCATAGAACCCGTTATGGTCAGAACTCTGCCATTTGCAGAATTATGAAAAATGCAAACAACTTAAGCATAGACCTATTTAACATCTCTCTTAATGCTTTAAAAGCTTTTTTGAAAAGAAGTGCGTGAGTGGCATCAGAGAATCAAAAATGATGTCATCCATTTGTATTTTATTTTATTCTTTTGTACTTAGGAGGCTTCACATTGTGTATATGTTAAGTTTATTTTAGTATTGGGAAGCCTAATTTAAATGATTACCGTTTTCTTTTGTAATAATAATAATAATAGTATTGTAACATTGAGTGGGCATGTCCCGTTGAAATAAATAAATAAACAATTTATTGTTTGATTTTTAACCTCTTTTGAAAAGAAAGTTTCAGCTAGTACTAATTATGTTCATCTCATTAATAAATAACGTAATAGGTCCTTGACAATTCTTTGTGTTAACGGTACAATAATGGTACAGATTTCAACCGATATTTGTCCGTAGTCCATTTAACTAAAGAAATTATTGCCACCTATTAAATTAAAATATAGATTTTTGGTTAAATGCGGCTGTGGAATTAGTGGAATTAAAATAATTTGTATTATTTTCGGTTTTACTAAAACTGAAAAAAAATGAGATATCACGATAATATTTAAGTTTGGCAATGCCCCGGCTGGATCATTTGTTTTTTCTTTATAATATTAGAGCCTATGACGTCATGCCTTTTAGAAGCGTCGGATACGGGGGTGGTTTAGGTGTTTTTTTAAAATAAGAAAGTGTGCAATTTGAGGGAAAAAAGTATTGGGAATGTCTGTAGACTACTCTAGAGGTGCGTATAGATACGGTGAGACGCGCGCGAGACGCGCCAGCAACGAGCCTAGTTCGTCATATTTATACGGGGCTCGCGAACCTACCACGCGCCGCGCGACGGAGGCTCGCAGCGATCCATTTTCTGTCGGTTTTTCAACGCGACGTCAAAGGGATTTGCGCGTCTAGTGGGACTGGTTTGTGGCAGGCTCGTGCTGAAATTTAGTTTGCAGCGAGACAGAGAGTTGGTTTTGATGAATATGGAGTGGTCCGAAGAAAGTATGCTAAATTTAGTGGAGATTTACAAATTATTCAAACATTTGTGGGATCCCAAAGATTACTTTAAAGAAACCAAGGTCAAGTGCAAGCTATATTTGCACAATTAGTGTTCCGTGCCATCAGCCCCCAATTAACCTGAGGAAACCTCAGCCGCCTGATCTCCGTCCATCTGCCGCGCTTCCCGCCACCGACAGCACCAAGGCCGTATCACATCGCGTATGCGCGGAGCTCAGTGGACCAAATTAAAAATTCTGAAAAACGTGTAAGGACAAAAGTTGTTCCTTACATCGTGAGAACTTTTTCTCTAAAACCAATTGTTTAGCAGTAATAAGGAAATAAACAATTAAATTGTTATATCAATAGACGGCGCTAAAATTTTTCAATCCTGATAATTTTTGCTTAAGCTACAGCTAATTTGCAATATTCATGATTTTTTCAAATTTTTCTGAGCGATGCTTTTGATGATAAGGGTGGGGGACAGCAATTTTTAAGCGTTTTTCCCTAAAAAACTGAATAAAAAAATCATACATATTGTTGAATTCGTGCTTGAACAACCTTCCATTTGACATCCTACACGATGCTCTTGAAAATATTTTTTTCCTTTTCCCAATTTACCCCCTGAAATTAATCCACAGAATTAAAATTAATCTTTCTATACTTCACGTTGGAAAAAACATCGCCTGTGACATACACACGGACGGACGCCGAAGTGATTCCATAGGTATTCCGTTTCACGAAACACTAAGAAGAAAAGAAGGTTGACGCGTGGAATGAAATTGCGTCAGCCGTCGGAAAATCTGCAGAGGCCAGCAAGAAGTAAGCAGTAATAAAATAACCACTGCACAAAATTAACAAACCTGCCGTTTGTTCATCGACGTCAGACATGGAATACGTCTGCTTTTTTCCGCTCACCATGTAGAACTAAAAAGTTCGTGGGAAACTCGTGGCGCGCTCAACTTGCCATGCGGATCAGATACAATTCGCAGGAGGCTCGAGGCAGGCTCGTTGGTTTAAAAGCGCGACTCAGGCGCGGCTCGCGTGCGGCTGGCGCACGTCTCGTCGTATATATACGCACCTTAGGAGTCACCCATTCAAATATATGTAGTGATTTTCATAGCACCCTGTATAAATTCCAATTACCATTTTATACTGAAAATGTGAAATGACTGAAAATGAACAACGTATGCAATAAAAAAAAATATATGTATATTCCCTATGCCCTATTCTATAAAATTTCCTCTTAAAATATTAGTATGCTCCTGTGTAACCTTACATTTCATCTTAATTTTCTGTCAGTGTACGTAATGTAAGTATAGAGACAAACGTGCTTTTGTGCAGGTTTGTTATTAGAACAGTCGGAGATAAAAAGTACCTTTATTTAAGTATCAAATTATGCAACGTTTTCCACAGAATTCTAAAGCGAATTCGTGACCGCTTCTCCATGAAAACAATTAAGGGTTTTTTTGTGCAAAGAAACTTACCCAAGCTCCTTTTCTCAGATATCAAACAACTTCGTAGGGTTTTTCCTTAGAAAGCAGACAGTTTTAAAATCCTTTTTGACCTCGAAAAGAAATCTGGACCCGACAGATGCTTGATGGCTGTTTAAGAAATACCTTTTTACCCTTGGACTAGTGTGACGGAGATAATATAATATCATCCTTTTGCACTTTGGGCAGTTATTGTTTCCTTAAGTTTCATATCCGCATTATTTGCCGATAAAAAGGTAAAATATATTTGATGTAAAAATTGTATTTATAAAATTATTTTTTTCAATAAGAAAACTTAAAATAAGCAAGTAGAAAAATAATATGGCGAACCCTCCGAAGAAACTTAAGGCTAGTTCAAAAAGTTATCTATTAGTCCAAATATAATCAATATCCATGTACAGGGATATCCAAATAAAAGTGAACAGGCCTTATAACTTTTTTATTTTTAAAGATGGGGAAATTGTTAAATATAAAAGTTTTGGGGATTTTTATGGATCATTCATACATCTTACCAGCGAAACAATTAAGCATCGAATTAAAAAAAAATATAGTACAAAACATCGATTTTCTCGCTTAGTTTAAATTGTATCATTTTTATCATATTTATTCGCCATTCTTAACATTTATCTGTTTATGCATAATGAGCTTATCCAGAATTTTTTTTATTTCATAATAAAAAAATCGAAAAGCTCATCCCCAAATAATTAGAATTTTTTAATAGCGGGCAAACATCGGCCATTATGAAACGGGACGATGGAATCTGGTGACGTAGTCCCATGATGAACGATAAGCGTTGGCACCGCTGCAAAGATTTTGCAATGAACTTTGTCACAATGACACTTGTCAAAAATCTTATTCCCCTTAGGGGATCATGGCGGTGTTGTATTGGATTCATCACATTGCCCGTTACATTCGATTGTTATTCGTGGGATGACGTCAAGCTGGAAACCGAATGTTTTATATTTTGTCGAATTTTAAACTTCAACGTCCAGATTCACTAAGAAAGTTTAAGATTTAGTACTGGTTTAAATTAAGATCTTCTAGTTGATCAGTTATGTTTTGACAAGTTTTTGTCCTGTCGTTGTTAATAAGACGTCATTGAAAATTTATGAATTCGGATATTTCAGCGATTTGCTTGGTTTTCAAATGATTTTCATCTCGGAACGGGTTGCTAGAGTGAATTTAGTTCTATTATTGTCGAAAGTGCGTACTAAAATTGCCCTTTTCTTTATAAATTTACGAAAAAGCTCCGAAATAAATTCATAGTATAAAATTTAGTTGTCTTATTCTTACAGTTGTCAGTTTAAAACTTTTGGTTGTCAAATTAGACCGGACTAGCGTTGGAGAATCTGGCTGTAATATTTTAGTTATTATTCGTCCAACCCACCTAATTTTTTCTGTGCGCGTTTGTTTCGATTGACTGATTGCGCAATAATATTAACATAAATAAGTCCACTCATTTGATATTGTTTATAATCACTGGTTACTGCTTTCGAATATTAATAACTAATAAAAATCAACGTTTATCGTTTAATAAGATATATGAATGATCCAAAAAATCCCCAAAACTTTCATATTTAACATTTTTTCCCATCTTTAAAAATAAAAAATTTAGAAGGCCTGTTCACTTTTATTTGGATATCCCTGTACACTTGTATAAATGTGGTATTAATAAAAAAAAACTGTAGGTTTTCCGACAAATAAAACTTACACTTTACCACCCCATCTGCTTGTAGTAATATAAAATTTCCTGTAGCAAAATAAATAAAAAATTCATTTTATTTTCCACTTTAATCCAGAGTGCCTCAGTGAAAATATGAAGTACTCTGTTTTCTGGAGAATTCTGTGTGTTCTTACGGTATTAATTTTAAAAACCATTATAATAATACGCCTTCTTAGAAGCTTGCAGAAAACTGCGGAAGATTTTACACGCGATATAACACGTAAACGTGAACGGATAGGAAATATGCATATAATTCCAAATAAAGATAAAACAATTGTATCCTCTGCTTGAATTAAATATTAATGATGGTTGTTTTCATGTATTTATTTTGGTATTTATTAACAAAAACAAAGGGTTTTCTACTACGTATTTTCATACAAAATTAGTCACTGGCTGTGACGTTAAAAAATATGTTATGTAAAAAAAGTGTTATAATGGCTAGTACATGGTGAATTCCAGTGTGTTAATTTATTTTCTTGATTATTTTTCCGAGGTTAAGAAATTTCGTGAATAAGAAATATTACATTTAAATAAAAGGGATGTTTAACAATGAACGAAACTTATTCAAGGACAATTGGATAATTTGCTAAATATTGATGCTTGTATGATGGATGACCGCTTATTTCTCTTTAAAATTTCGTTGCAGATACTTACTATTTACATAAACGTAACATAAAAATAAACGTACAGACAAATATGCTGACTTGAATTTACCGCTGCTGACCTTTAATGATATCTATTTATGGAAAATTTTGGATTAACTTTGCATTAAGTATGTACTTTCTTCTAACAACGGGTGTTTTGTACCCTTAAAAAAAGGTTTTCAGGGCGCTTGCAGTGGTATTTTTGTAAATTGGTACAATACAATATTTATAGGATAGTTTCTTTAAATTGATTTCATTGTTTAATAAAAAGAATTATACATAAATTACACTGTAATAAGAAAAACCGTAACACCAACAACAATTACTGGCCGACACGATTTTTGTAACACAGTTCACCCCATTATTTTCACAATGCTAATACCTTTCTAATAAATAGAAAAAATATTCATAAAGCCCTAACACCTACCACTTCTCAATGGGCTCATTAGACCCTTTTATAGTGGCAGGTAGTAAATTTTATGAGGGGTCATTTAAAAGGGGTGCATTGTAAAACAGAAAGAACCTAAAATGGATTGGTTATAACCTTAAACTTATTCTCTTATTCAGTCTTCTTTCGAGTTTCGAATATAGTGGTTCTGTGTAGTCAAGAAAGTTTTGTCAACGATGAAAATGTCAAGTGAAACGCGCCGCAGTTGCAAAATTTCTCCTGACAAGTTTTGTTATATTTGTGGGGAATTTCTGGTAAGGTCACAAGCCAGACCATTTTCTGAAAACGTGAAAAAAGTCTATTTCATGTATTTTTATGTATTAATCGGAGACCAAGACAAGCAGTGGGCTCCCCATGTATGCTGTATTAGCTGTAGCGTATCATTGGTGCAGTGGATGAAAGGGAAGAGAAAAAGTATGCCTTTTGCAGTTCGAATGGTATGGTGAGAACCCAACAATCATTTTGACGATTGCTGTTTTTGCATGACAAGGACTGAAGGTTATTCCAAAAAAGAAAAGCGCAAGATCGAATATCCGAATTTGCCTTCTGCCATAAGACCTGTTCCTCACAATGCAGACTTACCAGTACCGACTGCGCCTTTAGATTGGCAAGATATTGTTTTGGGAGATAACGGAGATAATAACGCATCATCAGGCAGCTCCAAAGAATAGTGTACCGATCCCACTTTTACTCCAGGTCCCAGTTGCGGCGATGCACCTTTGATTGTTCAAAGTGAGTTAAATGATTTAGTACGTGATTTGGAGTTGTTAAGGCAACAGTCAGAACTTCTTGGTTCCCGTCTTAAGGAGTGGAACTTACTAGCCAAAGAAACAAAAATTACGACTTTTATGAAAAGAAATGCTACGTTTTTTGTATTTTACAATACGTTTTACATTTTATACATTTTACAATTCGTTATGTGCCTGTACTGATATCGCTGGTTTACTGCAGGAACTCAATATCTAGCATTCTCCTTGTGAGTGGCGCTTGTTCATAGACTCACAGAAATATAGTTTAAAAGCTGTGTTATTACATAATGGAAATTTAGAACCATCTATACCAGTTGCCCAATCAGTGACAATGAAAGAAACCTATGAAAATATGCGCATCCTTTTAGATAAAATAAACTACAACCGGTACAAATGGTAGATATGTGGAGATTTAAAAGTTATAGCAATTTTAGTGGGAGTTCAGGGAGGATTTACAAAATATTGCTGTTTTCGGATCAGTCGTGCAGTGAATGAACATTATGTAACGAAAATTTGACCGGAAAGGAGTGAATTTCAACCGGGATCTCAAAATGTTAAGTATGTGCCCTTTGTAGATACAAAAAATGTCCTTTTACCTCCTTTTCACATTAAACTTGGACTGATGAAAACCTTTGTGAAGGCTATGAATAAGGAGAGTAGCGGATTTAAATTCCTAAGACAAGTCTTTCCCCAGTTTAAAAAATAGAAAATTGCAGGACGATGGTAGTTTTATAGAAAAGCTCACCACGCAAGAGCTCGGAACTCGTTTGTAAGGGTAGTAAGGGAATTTTTAGGCAACAATATGGATGAAAACTACGAACACGTAGTTAGTGAACTGTTAGACTCCTACAAATCGCTTGGTTGCCGAATGTCATTAAAATTCACTTTCTCCATTCCCATTTATCAATTTTTCCTGAGAATTTGGGCGCTGTCAGCGACGAGCAGGGTGAAAGGTTCCATCAAGATATCCGGACAATGGAAATTCGGTACCAAGGACGATGGGATCCAGCCATGATGGGTGATTACTGTTGGTTTTTGAAGAAAGAAGATGTTACCCCCCCATAAAAGGAAAAAATAGAATACATGTGTTTGAAATACATATTTTTGATGTTTGCTTTTTTCTTAGATGTTAATATAAATTATATATATATATATATATATATATATATATATATATATATATATATATATATATATATATATATATATATATATATATATATATATCGATATACAGAGTTAAAAACTTGTAAAATCATTGTTTCACTAAATATTAAACGGTACCGTTCTACATGTGGTTTGTTTAATGTAACACGAAAACCTTATGTGTTACAACTTTTTTTGGCATTTGCGTATTCAGATAGGTTCATTCTACTACACTTTGCTATTCAGCTTTATGTTACACAAAAAAAATTTTTTTGGCGGCCAGTGAATACAAAGGCAAATACGGCAGCTCTCCACACGCTACTCATCTAAACGCACACCTCTGTTTCCGCAGTTAGATTCCTCGTCTGATTGGTTGATGTCGTGTTGTGAATATCGAATAGAATATGTGACGCTCCGAAATGTGGATGTTTTTTGTGTTGCATAACAAACCTGTTCAACTTTAGGTCTTGTAGACCGACATTTTGTAACTCTTTATCATACAATATCACAAATAATAACAATTATTTTGGTAAATCATTAATCAATTAATACTCGTATAGGTACAGTCATCCGAGAAAATGCTCACTTGCTTTTGGACTACCAAAGAAGTTGTCGATTCATATACGTCTGTATGTAGCACCCCTAGGTTAAGCTTTACGTTAACATGTAGATTGGCACCTATTTTTGCTTATCTCCTGACGCCATTTGACACTAAGGGCAGATGGCTACATTGTAAATTGTAATAAATTATATCGAGAAGTATTTTTTTAAAATTGTTCTAGTAATTTTCTTCAAAATAATATTTTTGGGTTTGTAATGACTTCCTTTAACGATACATGCATATTCCTTATTACGTTATTTATAACCGGTAGGTCATTAAACAAAAAGGAATATCGCGTATTTTTAATTTAAATTATCCCATCGCTACTCGTCTAAATGCTTATAAAAGAGCAGCTCGTTAAATAAATAGAGTATGGCCTTAAATAAATTTCGAATGGCTGAATATATATGCCGCTGAAGATTAAACATATAAAAGTTGGCACTGGATAAGCCGATTGCGAAACTGTAATTAAGGTTTATATACTATGTTAGGCTTTTTGTGAGCCTTGCTGCAGTTTAATCAATAGCAACGTTAACAACGTACGGACCATAAACTTATAAAATTGTAAAATTTTCTTCATTGCTTTAGTCCAGAGGTTCCCAACCTTTTCTGGATCACCATTCTTTTCGTTTTAGTATATATAAATAATAAAAGCTTGCTTTTAAAAGGCATTTTTTACAAGATTTTATTTTTAAATTTTTAGTTACGTCTTAACCTATGCATTTCTGATAATGCATCACTATTACAAGAAATTTTACTTATTATCGTATTCTACTCATCAAATCCTTTCATTTAATGCCCATATCAAGTAGACAACGGTAAGCCGCCATCTTGTGGCGTCCGCCATATTGAGTTTAGAATGACGTCACACAGCTTATCGTATTCTACTCGTCAAACCCTTTCATTTGATATAAATGTCAAGGGGTTTGTGATGAAAAAGGTAATCCGACATCTTGTGGCGTCCGCCATAGTGAGTTTAGAATGACGTCACTTAGTCAATAGGCTTTTTGTTCTGTTTTTGCATTACACGACCTCCATTGGAAATTATACGTTTATTTTATAAATCAATCATCGCGCGGACTGATTATCAATTCGGTTTGAAATCGAACGAGAACAAACTTAGAAAATGTTCCACCACTTAACTGTGTTGCCTTGCCTCACCCTGGACAAAATCCTGACTACTCCTTGGCTTGAAAATAGGGTAATTCTTTGTCCTTTTTATCAGCACGTATTTTATTCAAATGCTCTTGTAGCCTAGAAGGCTTCATTAAAAAAAACTTTTTGGCAAATTAAACACTTAGGTAATTAGTTCGTTAGAGAGTGCCATATTTCAAATACTCAATCTTGTACTGCCGGCATTTCTTCTTAGTAAATTCAGATATGTTAAAAGGCAAATTTTGTCTTTTAAGCAAAAAACTGTTTTTCTCATTTTGGCAGTGGCGTGCACAGGGATAACGCCAGAGGTTTAATTTTAAAAAATATATAGGTATACGCCACTTTTTTTCAGTCTGGCGGAATTTATGATTTAGCAAATAACACTACACAAAAATCATCTCTTGAATTTTGTTTTGGCCAAATATAAATGACCTGCTCTCTTTAACTATCAATCCGGTCCATAGTTGGCTCCTTGTGACGCAATAAATCTGGCAACACTTACCCCATCCACACGAATAGTCATGCCCTATATAACAACAAAACGTTCGATCTTATTGGCATCGCTATCAAATGTGATCTCAGCTGGCACCAACACATTACTTCAATAGCCACATCAGCAGCTTAGAGGTGGGCTTAATCGTTGTTCTTAAAGAATTCCCAATGGCGAACTAGTTCAGAGAGCTAGTCCGCGAACGAATTTCTTTAAGTACTCTGGCAGGTGATGCGAAGAAAATGTTACTCGTCTTTAATAAATTATACTAATATGGAATACCTCATTTAAAAACAAAACACCTACTTAGTAATAAAAAAAGGTACAAAAATTATTATTTACATAAAAACCAGCCAATACCAATTTATCACAAAATAAACTTGCCCTGTATGATGGACTAAACAAAAATAATATTAATATTAGTTCTTTTCGCATCATCTATACAAAAAAGATTAGCATGTTTTGTTGTCTTTTTTAAAACATTTTGTTGTTTTCGTTTATGAATGACATATTTTTGTTTTGCTCATTTTACTCTTTTTTCATTATCGTTGATAGGTATTCTGCTGAGCTAAAATTCTTTTTACTTTGTATAGGACTAATAAGTTGTCATATTATCACAGAGTATAAAATGTTTGGTTTTTATTTTATACATATTTTGCTAGAATAATTTTTATTATTTTATTATGCATGACTATTGTTTGCTGTAACTTTTATAATTTATTATTTATATTTATATATAGACGTAACTGTTGGAAAAACGAAATGGGCAGACAGGATAAGGGTGAAATTGGCAACCAATGGCTTGGCAAATAGTTCAGCTTTCCCTTTAAAAGTGAAGATAATTTAGTTGTTAGCGGGCATTGGAGAAATTTTTTTTATGTTTAAAATCATTATATTTTACTTGGTTAGATTCTTGAGGATTCTGTAGGGTTTCTTCACATGTTTTAACCTTTTTAGGGTATTACGAAAAATACATTAAGTATAGATAAAATAAACCAATAATTAAATGATAAACCTAAATATAAGTGACATATTATTGATCGTCTCGTATAAAATGCATTCTAGAAGATTGATATTGAAGAAAAATACAAACGCATCCTTTCTTCAACTTGTAGTTCAGCAGTTTCGACAGTTGCAATCCGAGCGGTAGTCGAACGGCGACAGCCGATTTACTTAATAGTTCTCAGCGAACTAGTTCGATTTTCAATATGGCTTGGTAATTTTATACTTATACTTCTTCGTTGTAGATCAGGTTTATCGCGACCGGGCCTCGAGTTGGTTCGTCTAGTTCACTTTAAAGAACACTTCTTTTAAATAGTTCGTTCGCGAACTACCCATCACTACAGCAGCTATAAAGCTTCGTTTTCTTTTTCGAACCAACAAATATTTCTCCCCTTCCAACTTATACATTCCCTAGGTTTCCCAAATAGGACCTAACCTAGAGTATTGTTCCCACATCTGAGGAGCAGCGTGACCTTTCACATTTAACATCCTTCATTATTTCCATAAGAGTCGACTCATCAATGGCCCAGTCCTCAGAAGAACACTCCCATTTGTCGCTTATCGGCGCACGGTTGTGAATCCCTTTTCTACCGATTCTTCCACGGATTTTTTTTTTGCTCTGGAGAACTAGCCGCTATAATTCCCCTCTTAACTGTTCCTAACAGAACAACAAAAGGCGCGTTACTCTCCAGCTGCAAAAACCTAGAACATCCTACTTCATTCCCTCATTTATACCTTGGGTCTCCAATAGTCTCCATATTATAGAACAAATTGCCTGTAGATGTTTTCTCTCCCCTTACAACTTCCAATCCATTAAATCCCTCGTCAATAAATTACATTTTCCGTCTCTTTTGACGCCTACTGTACATTAGTACCTATTGTTGAAGTCTACGTGGACTGTGCTAGATAAAAAAAATTGCAGCAGCCGCACGACTACAAAATCGCTGTGCGCACTTTACCCTAGCGTTCAAAATTCAATTTTAAAAACTGTGATTTAAAAAATTTAAATTTTATAAAATGCTTTTTCGCCAAATTTTGTTTTTTAAAGAGGTATTTCTGAAAAATTGTAATTTCAAAAAAATATAAGTTCTTGACATTTTTTTTCAAAATATTTGTTTCTGAAAACTTTTCGTAGATCCGATTTCAACACCTTCTAGATAATCATCTTGCATCTGCTTTAACTTGACTTGTGAGTTAGTAACCGTCTTTTACTATTCAAATATGTAACCATCGATATTTATCATCAAAATCAATACTTCAAAGTTAAAACTAAGGTAGCTTTAACTCCAAAATCGCAAACATCTATGTATTAGCTTTTTAGCGGTATCCAATATAAAGTTTAATATTGATGTTTTCAAGTAATACTAGCATGAACGCCATCTCACGGACAGAGGCTACACTGACAAACCTTATAATGGATGTACTCTCTGTAAGTTACGTTCAAAAAAGTATAGAGGTTTGTAAAAGAATTGATTGAGCTTATTTCAGAGCTAATTTGTTCTCAAAGATGGAGATACTATAATAAAATTGTTTTAGTTACACATTATTTGTGCAGATATGATATACATATTATTTTCTTTTTATAATTTGTGCAAATACGATATTCATATTATTTTGAAAGAGGGAATTAGTAAGATAAAAAAAAGTCCTCAAAGTATGCCGCGGAATCAGGCACGCATCTCTTGAATTATTACTTTTGAAAGGTAACATAGGAAAAAGGTATAGGTGAATGAAAAATAAAACTGTCAAGTTCTGAAGATTTAATTTTTAAGAAAATTATATAATTGTCATTGTCATTGCATAACACAGAATTAAAAAAAATATATACAACAAAGACACGATGTGTCTCGACTAAGTTTAGCCCAAAAGTCTTTCCACTTCCATTTTTTCAGATTGTGTTAAAGTGGTCTGGCCTAAGTAATTTAAGCCCAAAATGAAAATCCTATATCAATAGTTTGAAAAGGAAACTTGATTTTACCAATTTTTTTAAGGCTAAGCCGTTATATTTTATGAAAAAGAGTAGTATCGATTTTTTCTGAGACGTATGATTTTCTTTTAAGTCCTGGAAACAATATCTTCTTAGTGAAAATATTCAATATTTTTAAATAGCTTTGATAATCCTAAGAAAAAGATGAAAAATAAGTTTTTCGTCACTTTTTGGAACATATCTCTTAAATGGTATGTTCAAATCCGATGGTTTGTGAATCAATTCTAAAGATAATGCAATTATCTACAGATCAAAAAAATGCCTCTCCATCTACATCTGTTCAAAAGATGTAGGTAATAGAAGGTTGAAAAATTCGAACAAAAAAATTATGGAATCAGAATGCTGTGATATATCTCAATAATTTTATTATAAGTTATGGTTGAAACCGTTCATTATTTTCAAAAAGTTGATTCAAACCCAAGAAAAATGAAAAACAAATTCATCTTTTATCTGGAATAAAACCAAAGATAGGATCGTCGGAAACTGTATGTCCGCGCCGACACGACGGTATTTGACAGTGCCAACCGCGTAGAGCGCTGACGATATCCATTTAACAGCTGTATTATTCAGTTTTTCCGAGTTTTACTTATTTAGTGAAAATTTAAAATTAATTCATTGTAATTTAATTTCCTTTAAATGACTTATTTTCAATGTATCATTTTGTATAGAATAACCTGTTTCCACAATAGGTTTTGAAAACCGAGTTTTTAATGTGTGGTCATAAAAAAAAAGTTGCACGGCATGAGACCGTAGAACCGTGGTGGCCACCTAACTGGCATATTACGACTAATTATTCGGTCTTCGAAAAATTCTTCCAAAAAATTTAAATGATTAAGAGTTACGTGAATTGGTGCGCCGTCCTGCTGGAAGTAGCCTTGTCGCATCTCTTCATCGTCTAATGCATTTACAAAATTTTCTAAAATTTCATTATGGTATGAATGACGGTAATACATTCATTATGGTCCTATTAACTCGAAACTGCATAGAAGTACTCTAAAAAATAACGTCCAGATTCACTAAGAAAGTTTAAGATTTAGTACTGGTTTAAATTAAGATCTTATAGTTGATCAGTTATGTTTTGACAGGTTTTTGTCCTCTCCTTGTCATTAAAAACTTATGAATTATTGTGTTATTTCAGCGACTGACTTGGTTTCCAAATGATTTTCATCTTGGAACGAGTTGCTGTAATGAATGTAGTTCTATTATTGTTGAAAGTACGTACTAAAATTGTCCTTTTCCTGATAAATTTGCGAAAAAGCTCAGAAATAAGTTCATAGAATAAAACTTAGTTGTCTTATTCTTACACTTGTCAGTTTAAAACTTTTGATTGTCAAATTAGACCGGACTAGCATTGGAGAATCTGGCTGTATGTGTTCAAACTCGTGTTTTACAGAGTTTAATAAATCAACTCTTAAGGGGGTAAAGTGGAGGTTCAAAGTTTGCAATGGGGTAAAATTGCTATAACGCGGATGAAGTCGCGGGCGCAAGCTAGTATTAGATAAAGTCTTTTAGTAAAGTAAATCCAAGGTATTATACAGCGTTTCCAGTCAAGATCTGACCGTACATTCATACCTTCCTGTATATGTGTCAAGTTTTATTATTACCGTTTTATTTGAGTGACTTTCAAAATTAAAATCAAAAATAAAAAAGGTTTCCAAATGGTAAGAACTTTACAGGACACTTTGTGTTAGAACGCCATCCAATTTAGATTACTCTAGCTCTAGACCAACATCATCCTCTTTTTCGGCAAGATTTTGCCAAAAGGCAAGCCTATTTTCTTGAATGAGACCCTGAATTGTATTTCAAACATTTAACTCCCATCTTTTGAAATTCCGCCCTTGTCTGTTTTTCGTACAGGAGGCTGTAAGGCATCCTTTTTCATATTTTGCTAAAAAAATTAGAGCTTTAAAGTTATAAAAAAAAGGATTTGTATCGTAAGCACCTTTGCCTCCTCTCAAACTGAACAAAAACCATTTCCTAAAGGTATGGTCTGGGTTTGCTTAGGTTTGTTAACACGTTAACAAAACTATTATGTAATATTTATTCTCGATAAAAGGACTGACTCATAAACTATTATTTTATAAAAAACTGTGCGGTTTAAAGTTTAGGAATTTTATTACAAAACCCACTTACCCTTTCCTCATAATATATGTAGCACAATCAAAATAAGAGAAAATTTATTCAATAAATACTTCTCAACTTGATTCGTTGCTCATACAAATTTGAGATTATGTCGGTAATGTGCTTAGAAAACTCGTTGTATCTCACAAAATTTTTTTTAATATACGACATTTTTTCTTAGCACATGCCACATGACTTATAGTGGTAGGATGCCTCCAAAATCCAGTCATGCTCCCTCTCACGCAAAAAATCTGCCAACGCTTACCCTATCCACATGAATGGCCAAGCCCAATAAAACAACGAAACATTCGATCTCGTTGGCGTCGCTTTCGAACATGACCTCAGCTGGCACAAACACATTACTTCAGTAGCGACATCGGCAGCTAAAAAGGTTGGTTTTCTCTTTCGAGCCAGAAAATACTTCTCCCCTTCCAACTTATACACTCTATATGTTGCCCAAATAAGACCTAACCTAGAGTACTGCTCCCACATCTGGGGAGCGGCATCACCTTCGACACTTAAGATTCTATCCAAAAGAGAGCCATTCGACTTATCCACGACCCAGCCCTCACGAGAAAACTCCCTTCTCTCGCTCATCGCCGCGCTGTAGGGGATTTATCCCTTTTCTACCGCTACTTCCATGGATTTTGCTCTGAAGAACTAGGGGGTATTATCCCCCCCTGAATGTCCCTAACAGAACAACCAGAGGCGCGTTACATATGCATCCCTTTACTGTCCAGCTACAAAAGCCTAGAACAGACCACTTCTCTCGCTCATTCATACCTAGGATCTCCAAATTATGGAACAAATTGCCTGCAGATGTTTTCCCTTCCCGTCCCAACCTCCAATCCTTCAAATCCCGTGTCAATAGACTACATTTCCCTTCTCTTCAGACACCCACGGTACGTTAGTGCTTAGGCTTGAAGTCTACGTGGGATGTTTTAGATAAAAAAAAATTTTTTTTAGTTATGACAAATATTATAATCAAAAACCTTAAATTTTGTGATACGACGTTTATTTCTAGTACAAAACTTAAAAAATGATGCAATAACGCTTAACAACTTATAAACTTATTTTTATCAAAATTGTCAGATACGACCTTTTTGCTTAGGACGGCAGTATGTCAAATCCTTACCAAACCTTACCTCTTCAAATTTCTTTTATTTTCACTTTGTGTCGGAGATAAATGAAATTTTAATTTAACAAGTAAGCAGCATTTAAAAAATTTAACCCCCTGTATATTTGAAACAGAGCATCTATGAACCCATATTCATATAAACTCTTTGCCTTAGTTTCTTTCAGAGTCTCCCTTTAAGCGATGTCATATATTTTTTGAAACACCCGGTATTTGACTACCACGATACCATCACCGAATATATAACACATAGAAGGGTCACTCCTGCGCGGCACTGTGATGTTCTAATATCAAAGCATCGCCGGCAGCAGCCGAATGTATTTTCTCGAATTGTAAGACTTGCGAGGTCGCAGACGGAAATCCCAAGTTACGAGGGCGATACGTGCACGCGATATATGTAAGCGGGCCGAGCTGTTTTACGAGGGTTACTTTGTAGGAACGGAATAAAACTAAAAGTAAACTACAGTTTTTTAATTAATCAGTTGTATTAACATAAAGTTACTTATAAGAACGTAGTTTCAATTTGTTAGCAACAACACTGCAAACTATTATTTATCTACAATAAAGTAGTTGCAATAGAAACAACATTAAAGTGTGTTTTAGATCGATCAAATAATAAACTTAATATATCGGATAAAAAGAAACTGAGATAATATATTTTTTAAATACATGTAGGGAAATATTTTTATTTAAAAACACACAGTTGAGCTGCGTTCTTTACTTATAGTTAGTTAAATTTGAAATAAAGAAAAAGTTATTGGATTACTGTTTTTTCTTAACCTAAGTATATATAATATAATTTGCGTAATGTAAGTTCCAGCACCTACAAATAAATTAAATACTAAGTTTGTTTTTTATTAGAAATCAGTTAATACTGAAAAAACGAGTGGTATAATATACCTAAAATAACTAAGAAATTATTAACGGCGTAACAGACCTTCCGAGATTTTGACAGATGTTACCGTTTTGGGGTTCCTAGATGACAACAATGTATGTTGTCCATTTTCGTCTTCCTGTCTGTCGGTCTATCTGTTAGCCCGACAGCTCAAAAACTAGTTGACGGAAAAGGATGAAATTTTATATGCAAAGTAGGCATTAACCCTACTCGAAAAAGTATATCCTTTGTGTTCAATATACGGTGAACACTATAAAAAATTAAAATGTTAAGATTTTTGCTTAAATTTTATAATTTAATATGACGGTTATAGAAGAATAGTTAAATATTTAATGAATCCAAACATATTGTGAGAAAGTTATACAAAGTGGCAAACTTTTTTTTTGTTTCTTTACTTACTGTTCTGTTTAAAGGTAGGTATTTGCCGATTTTATAATTGGCAAGTTCCAAGTGGTATATATTATATTCATAAAAGAAGGCACATTAATTTGTAATTATATTTGGATCATAATCGATTATTTTGGTACATGCCTTATTGTCATGGCAGTATGTTGACGATAGGAGCAAAACAAAAGGAACGTTGTTTGTCATTCTAAATAAAATATTTAAAAAATCGACAAATACCTTTGCACAGCAGTTGCCTCGCTCACAATGGGTTCACCCTGTTTTAAATATGTAAACCGTTTGCTCGGATTTGTCAAGTGCAAAATATTTTTCTAAGAGAAGTATTTTAAAGCCCGGAAAAAATATCGTCAAGATCTGTTTCGCAAGGTGATTTTTTTTGCAATTACAATACTTTTTACTGGCTAGGAATAGTGGACTGTAAAACCGGCAAAAATGAGTTAAAAAAAATTGTAAGGTACAACTACATGGGACCTTCACAGAATGATTGGCTAGGGTCTAGGCTATCTGAAATGGCCAATTACAACATTTTTTGGAAGGTCAAACCTTTTTTAATACGAAAAATGTCATAAATGTGACAAAATTAATGTCTCTTACATTTTTACACATACCTCGCGATATCTTCGGAACTAATAGAGATAATTTCGTTATATTTTTTTAATCCATAGAAGAAATGTGAGCGAAGGCTACTGAGTCAATTTTGTTTTTTTGAAAACTCTAGTTTTTTTTGTAAAACTTGGTGAAACTTCAACATGTAGGTACTTTAATTGCAGCACTTTTTTCAGTAAGCGAGAAACTCTTATGTTTTAAAGAATTTGGTCATACCATCTGCATACGAAGGAAAGCCAAAACATCGACGAAGTTAAAAAAAAAAACGCAGTTTTTTACAACTTATAGTGTTCGAGTTATCGTTAGTTAAAATTAAAAGATTCGGCTGCCGCGTGACCCAAAGACGTCTCGCCATATTAATGCTCGTCTGCGCTCAGTGCTGAGCGATGTTAGAATGTTTAAAAAATATCGATGTTCTGTTATTGATATTCGATGTTTTGACATCGATGTTAGGGGTCATAAACATCGATACCAATATCGATGATTATCTTTCGATGTTCGACCATCGACCTTCCGTTCCGAATCTATTGACAAAAGATTTTGGGAGATAAATTAATAAACATTATTTATTTAGTTTTACGTTCTTTAATTTTTTAAGGGTATGCAATTCTTTTGTTTTGTTTGTTTTTATTTTTACTACACAAACAGATTAACACCACCACCAGAACGAAAAAGTAAAAAAATGTATACACAAAAAAGTATTAATGTAAATTTATTCAGTCGCCCCTATATAAACAACACAGAACTCTCCGTACGCTTATTTGGTTCACTTTATACCACCACGCGCAAAAAATACAAATAGAGAGAAGAGCGGATCCTATGTAAAACGAGATACAAGACAAATAGACATTAATGACAAATGACAATAGTGACATTTCACTACTAGCGCCACCAACAGAAGGTGCATGGTGTACTAAAATTCCTTTCGGCTTTTAGGTTTTTAGTATTTTTAATGTCAGTTTTATCGAAAATGAATATTAATAAATCTTGTTGACACTGTTGACAGTGTCAACAAAAATTAATCAATACATTTTAACGAATATTTAAAAATGGTATTTAAACTAAAAATGAAACTCGTATGGATAAAGATAACACTATTTAATACATTTTAAAATAAATTAAACAAACAGTATTTTAAGGTTATACTTTAAAACTAAGTAATCACGAGCAATAACTCGGAGTATGCATTATACTGATAAATGAATCTTCAGGAGTGGTGGGACATCTCGAATAAAAAATAATCGATCATTCGATTATTGAAATCACTAGAGATATCTCGAGACGTCAACGAGATCATTCGAATGATTTAACCGAGAGGTTATATCTATCACCTTTCGCCTTGTCGAATGACGAGACGAAATGACGCTGCCGACTCGTCACTCGATGTGGCTGGGGCCGGGGCCAAGATTATATTATTATTTCGAATGATATTTCGATACGTCATTCGCATCATTGGAGACAGCGGTTAGCGACATGCTTTTTAATTCGAATGATCATTCGATTTTAAAGTCATTGTAGAACTAATCTTTCGATTATTTAATTCATTCGATTATTCCCAACACTAATCTTCAGAGAGGTGTTTGTGTCAATGTACCTGCATCAATTAGGCAGTTGCTCAATTTTTACTAAAAATTTACATTATGATGCAAAAACAAACTAATTTCGTAAAAAATCTAGCCCCAGTGTAATAATTTATAATTTGTGGCTATATTTATGTGATACCTTGTAGCTTACCATATAAATATAAACACCTCTCTGATAAAATGTACCCAACTATTTATCATTCAACATTTAAGTATTAATAATATAAAATATTTTTGTGTTATATAAAATAATCTGTTGGACCAAAGTCAATCGAATACACAGCTTTGCCAGCACTTCGTCTTTCAATACTTCCTATTATCAACAATGCCAATAAATTTATTGAAAGTAAACAATGCTTATTCAATATTTTTATCAATAATAAAGTATCTAAATTGTCCATAATAATTCTTCTGTCTTCTAGCTATTTTAGTTCAAAAATTTGTAGTTTTTTATTGTTGCTTCTTGTTAAATAATAATAATTACTAATAATAATAATAAATGACTTTATTATTATTATAAATAATATACATTTTTAAAAGAAGGGAGAAGAAAGGAACTTACACAAAAAATTCTTTTTCTACAACCGAGCGAAAAGTACAAATTTGCGCTTTCAAAAGAAAGCGCAAAGTTGGACATTTTCGAGGAACAAGCGTTTGTTTTACTTTGTCGCTCGCCGAGCGACAAAGTTACTTTGTCGCTCGCTTAGTTACCATGGACACCTTAATAATAATAAAGAAACGTCCAGCGTATCTGCGACTTTTGACACAAAATATAAACTGTCAAATTTGATATCAATAATTATTAATTACATTACAAAATATTTTTATAAAAATACCGGTTGTAGAAAAAATCATATGTGTAATTCGAGCGCAAAGTGACATTGCCGCTCTCGCGAGATAGCCGCGCTTCGCTACGCGTCGCGCGTCTAACTTCTCGCTCAGAGCGGCAATATATCACTTTGCGCTCTTAATACACAAATAGCTATTTCCTTTCAATGACACAAGATATTTCAGCACCACCTGACATTCTGTCAATACGTAAACTTAATTTAACATACCTGCAGCAGATATTTAGAAAATCAAAATAATAGATCCACAATGGGAGTTCCATAAAATTAAAAAGGATACAAGTCTTGTGAGTTGTCGCATTAGTTAAGCATCTAAGATGATCCATGTGTTCTTTCTTCGCACTGCATGAACAGCTGAAATTTTTATTGAATTTACTTTAGAATAAAGCAAAAGCGAATATACTTTATTAACATGCTTTATTAAACATGTTTGTTCAGATTCACTAAAAAGGTTTAAGATTTAGTACTGGTTTAAATTAAAATCTTCTAGTTGTTCAGTTAGGTTTTGACAGCTTTTTGTCCTGTCATTGTTCCTAAGTCGTTGT
Organism: Philopedon plagiatum; assembly: GCA_963971165.1. NCBI lineage: Eukaryota > Metazoa > Arthropoda > Insecta > Coleoptera > Curculionidae > Philopedon > Philopedon plagiatum. The sequence goes on from OZ020194.1 coordinate 11,076,502, forward strand.
TAAAACTTATCTAATATGTATTTCAGCGATTTGCTTGGTTTCCACATGATTTTCATCTTGGAACATGCTGGTAAAATGAACTTAGTTCTATTATTGTGGAAAGTACATACTAGGATTTACCTCTTCTTTATAGATTTGCGAAAATGCTCAGAAACAAATTCATAGTATAAAACCTAGTTGTCTTATTATTGCACTTGTCAGTTTAAAACTTTTGGTTTTCAACTTAGACCAGCCTAGCGTTGGAGAATCTGGCCCCTTAAATTTAAAAAAATTCACTAATCTTAATCAGAAATGAGATATTACATTTAGCATATAAAAATAGTAAACAAAATCAATTTATTGTTTCTTTTACTTTGCTAATAATTTAAGGTTAGAAGCTGACATTTAAACCACAATTTGCTGTAAAGGGATGCATCCCACCTATATGTATAATGTATATTTTGCAAAAAACGTAAGCCCACGCTAGTCATCGATCACCTCTCAGTGTGATTTCTCTTATGTTAAATGGGAAATCTACATTAACTTCATGTTATCTACAAGTCGAATGATCTGTTCTACAAAATCTAGTTAATGCCTACATCCATGCAAAAACAAAATAATTTAAATAATAGGTCAATGACCTTATCTCTTTTCTTTATACTGGGGTTAGATTTTTAATAATAAAACTTGTGTTTTTATTCAACTTTAGATGAATGTGTTATTTACTCACCTCAAATTTCAAGGAAACATTCCCAGTTGGAATGATATTCTACAGATTAAAAAGGATACAGGTCATTTGAGTTTAACCGTTCAGATCATCCATGTCTTCTTCTTTCGTGCCGTGGGAATAGCTAAAATTTTTATTAAATTCGCTTTAGAATAAAGTAAAACAAAATTTATCAACATTTATAATCCCTAACTTTAACAAATGCATTAAGCACAAAAAAGTGTATCAAAAGCAATATAGACACCAGATTTATGTATAGTATACTGATATACCTTTTATAAAAGTTAATTTATTTAATCTAAAGTGAAATGTAGCAAAACGTAATCCTTATGTTTTACATAATATACAACTTTACTGACAAAATATATTATATTTGAAATATTTATAAAAAGACGTCATAATAAAATTAGCCTATATAAAATATTAACTTTGGAGATTAAAAATATGATTTTTTTCCTGAAGTTTTAAAAGATTTTTCTTATTTTTGGTTTAAAAGACCCGTATTTTATTGTAAATTATTTTAGTTGTTATTCGGACAGAAGTCATAGATATTGTCAAAACAAAAGTTCCCCATATTCGAGAAACTTAGAAACATATTACATTTTAATATCACAAAATCGGTTACAAATATTCCAAAAATTATTTTGGAGAAATAATGCCGATGACCTCACCAGTAAATAAGGAAACAGTATTGTTATTTTTATTCAATTTTAGGTAAATGCATTAATTACCTACCTGAAATTTGAAGGCAACACTCTTTTTCTAAAAAACACCAAGCCATAAGGGCAAACTTTTTAAGAATACAAATTGAAGAATAAACTAATAATTTTTTTTTTTTTTTTTATTTTTTGATAAAGCCTGCGGCGTTTACTGTTATTAAAACTGGTCTGCAAGACCAACCATTAATTTTTCTCTAAATTCTTAAAAACTAAAATCCTAACTAATAAATAATAATTGATAAATTGATCCCAAAAAAATGGCGCCTACACGAAAGTACGACTGGCTGACGGGCAAAGAAAGGACGGTTCATTTAACTTTAGTGTTACATTCTGCAACAGTCAAGAGTAGAAACAAAGTGAAACAACGTTTATTCCCTATTTGTTAGACTGAACCAGCATTATGACACCAGGTTACACCAGTCTAAATGAAAAAATCTGTTGCTTGAGGAAAGATGTTATTGGTCCGAAAATAACCAACCGAAACCATGGATAGCGTATCACGTGTTTTTTTATTAAAATTTGTAGTGGTAGTCACATGATATTTACCTCACCTTGCATGGTGAGGTGCGTTCCCCCGCAAAATCCCTTGTTGCCATATGGCCCATTTAAACCTTCAGACCCATGACCACGCGTCTGCGAATGAATCAGCTCCAGCGCTTTTGCGCCCAAGCGGGGACGAGATGAGAAGGGAAAATTTCGTCGCGCAGTCTCGGGCGTGTTCGCGCTTCTTGGAGAGTGATCCTTCTATGCAGGCGCGGCCCGTGAAATTTCAAAGTTGCATATCTCTATTGGTACTTATGGGACCCATACCAAATTCAGGTTTTTTAATAGTGAGCCTACTAGGAATGTTTTGGTAAAGAAAAAAAATATTTTGCAATTTGCGAAAAAAAGTTGATTTTTTGAATTGACCCACCAGGGTAAAAAATTAACACGCTTAGATATTTTATTTATTATTTTTTCTAAACAAATTTTACATCATTTTGTCGACAATTCTTAAATTTTAAGAGAAAAAAATGTGTTAGTAGAAAGTTATAGTCATTTGAATTTTTTCAACCGAAAAATAATTTAAATTTTCGGTTGCAAAAAATTCAAATGACTATAACTTTCTACTAACACATTTTTTTCTCTTAAAATTTAAGAATTGTCGACAAAATGATGTAAAATTTGTTTAGAAAAAATAATAGATAAAATATCTAAGCCTGTTAATTTTTTACCCAGGTGGGTCAATTCAAAAATTCCACTTTTTTTCGCAAATTGCAAAATATTTTTTTTCTTTACCAAAACATTCCTAGTAGGCTCACTATTAAAAAACCTGAATTTGGTATGGGTCCCATAAGTAGCAACAGAGATATGCAACTTTGAAATTTCACGGGCCGCGCCTGCTCTATGTGTTATATATTCGGTGATACCATGTCCCCCGTTATTTTATGACAGATAAAACGTCTAAAAGGCAAATAAATACGCGTCAGCAATAAAAAATTATAGGAGTGTAAAATTTAAAAAATGTTTGTAAAGGAATTGGAAGCTTAGACAAAGCTCTAGCAAAAAAATTACCGATGTAGCAACATAAAATGTCAGGTTATCGCTCAAAAATAAACTCAATATTTTCAAACTCTTCCCTTGAAATTTCCCAATATAAGGTTTATTAGAAGACGACGCGGGCAAGGATGCCCTATTTCTCGTGGACTTTTATTTTCCCTGCAAATATTGTGTCACAAAATGTGAAAGCTTTGTCGACAAGCGAAGGTAATCTTTGTTTAGTCGGCGAGTAACAGTTTTGACTGGAATATGACGTTTACATAGATGCAAATTTTACATGCATATCGCGTACAATGTATCTACTAGAATTTTTACAGTAGAGAAACCATAAATAAGAAGCAACAAAATACGAAAAAATATAATATACTCGTATAACAACGACTGGTACGCTCCTTGTTCTGTATTTATGATTAAACGTGCTATAAAAGTATAAGTTTAAGGAGTTTAAGGAGAGGAATTACCGCGAAGCAATGCGATCAATTAACAGTGCAAAAAAAAAAATTAAAGTGCTAAAGCCATTTTTTTTTGTTATTTTTTGACAGCCCACGAAGACCGAAGTACCATGTACCGTTGTACTAGGGAAGCCCGTTTCACACATCCAGAGCTACAAACATCCATAGGGATTTCATCAGCCCTTTAAGTGGATGTGTGGGGTGGTACTACCTCGGCCAAGGAAGAATTCCCTACCAACTTTCTTGGCGCGAAACATGGCCTTTCCCAAGCAGTCACCTCAGTGATTGGGCGGAGAATGATCCGACCAGCGAAGTTAGATGCCTGTATACAGGGGGTCCGAACAATCTAAGTATGGGGAAATATATTTGCTATTGGTAAAGATAGGGGCACGTATCTTATTGGATAATAAAACTACTTTTTTATGTAGGTAATTTAATTTTTTCAACCCCTTGAGAAGTGAGGCTGGGGAGTTGAGGTCAAAAATTTTAAATGCACCCTAATACCGACTGGTTCCTATTTTAAACGTATTTAAAAAAGAAAAATTTTACCGCAAACCCAAGGTCCGTATATTAATTTGTTTTTAAATGGCAAGAGTATAAAAATTAAAAATCGTAAAAAGTACCTTTATCACAAGCTTTTATTTTAATTTCACGTTAGTTTGTTTGCATGTATTCATTCGTATGTACAGGGTGTCCCATTTTCGGCACTTTTGCGGGGTATCTCCCTTATTTTTAAAGATAGAGGGTTGCGGTTTTCGAGACAGTGTGCTACTTTTTGATGAAACGAAAGATGGCATAAAAATATTTTTCATGGCCCCCTTCGTTTTTGACATACAGGACGAAATTGCTTTTTTTCCATTTTCGGACCACCCTCGCATTTCAGTTATCTTGTAACTTATAAAAAAAGTTAAAATGGATCCTGTTAGAGTTTTCTACGTAGAATCGAATGGCGTGGTTAGATTTTCATCAGATGTGATATTTTTCGAGATATTAACCAAATAAGTGTTTTTTAAATGGAACACCCTGTATATTTCTTAACCATTAAGTTTCCCCTTTCGAGAGCTTTTCAAAAATATATAACACTTTATAGTTATTTTTTATTTTTAGCCCTTAAATCGAACTATTTAATTTTAAACTTTAATTTTGCGCAGTTGGCCGTGTTTAACAAGTGGTTTAACGTCAATTCAGGTATTTAGATTTAAAAAAGAAACTGGTTAAATCCTGTATTTTCATTAATTTATTAAAATTGGTATTATTTTTTAAACTTCAACACTACTTGTTATCTAGATATATATAGAAAATCCTAACCAGAACTAAAGCTGTTTAGTTTTTAATCACTTACGTCCAGATTCACTAAGAAAGTTTAAGATTTAGTACTGGTTTAAATTAAGATCTTATAGTTGATCAGTTATGTTTTGACAGGTTTTTGTCCTGTCCTTGTCATTAAAAACTTATGAATTATTGTGATATTTCAGCGATTTACTTGGTTTCCAAATGATTTTCATCTTGGAACGAGTTGCTGTAATGAATTTAGTGCTATTATTGTTGAAGTACGTACTAAAATTGTCCTTTTCCTGATAAATTTGAGAAAAAGCTCAGAAATAAGTTCATAGAATAAAACTTAGTTGTCTTATTCTTACACTTGTCAGTTTAAAACTTTTGATTGTCAAATTAGACCGGACTAGCATTGGAGAATCTGGCTGTTAAAGATTAAATTAGTTGTCTTGAATTATTAATAGCAAATAAAAGTCAAATTTAAAAACAAAACATACAAAACTTTAGGTAACGAAAAGAGCTAGAATGGATTAAATGAACTAACTCTTCTCGTTACCTAAAGTTTTGTATGTTTTGTTTTTAAATTTGACTTGTATTTGCTATTAATAATTCAAGAAAACTAATTTAATTTTCAAGTGATTAAAAGCTAAGCAGTTTTAGTTCTGGTTAGGATTTTCTATATATATCTAGATAACAAGTAGTGTTGAAGTTTAAAAAATAATACCAATTTTAATAAATTAATGAAAATACAGGATTTAACCAGTTTCTTTTTTAAATCTAAATACCTGAATTGACGTTAAACCACTTGTTAAACACGGCCAACTACGCAAAATTAAAGTTTAAAATTCAATAGTTCGATTTAAGGGCTAAAAATAAAAAATAACTATAAAGTGTTATATATTTTTGAAAAGCTCTCGAAAGGGGAAACTTAATGGTTAAGAAACATACAGGGCGTTCCATTTAAAAAAAACATTTATTTTGTTAATATCTCGAAAAATATCACATCTGATGAAAATCTAACCACGCCACTCGATTCTACGTAGAAAACTCTAATAGGATCCATTTTTACTTTTTTTATAAGTTACAAGATAACTGAAATGCGAGGGGGTCCGAAAATGGAAAAAATCAATTTCGTCCTGTATGTCAAAAACGAAGGGGGCCATGAAAAATATTTTTATGCCATCTTTCGTTTCATCAAAAAGTAGCACACTGTCGCGAAAACCGCAACCCTCTATCTTTAAAAATAAGGGAGATACCCCGCAAAAGTGCCGAAAATGGGACACCCTGTACTCGTAGTGTGTATGTTTAGGTCAATATTTCAATCAAAATTTCGACTAGTTCTAATTAAGCTAGAGCTTTGAAATTTTGCAAACGTGTATAAGTCCGGTGACAATGAAATATAGAATATTTAATATTGTTCTAAATCCAATATGGCGGACGCTCCAAGATGGCGGATTACCTTTTTCTGTACAATTTCCTTGACATGGGTATCAAATAAATGGATTCGCCGAGTAGAATACGATAAGCAAGGTGACGTCATTCTAAACCTAATATGGTGGACGCCACAAGATGGCGAATTACCTTTTTCTTCACAATCCCTTTGATAAGGGATATGGGCATCAAATGAAACGTGTAAAATTGGATAATCTATGTGACGTCATTCTAAACCCGATATGACGGACGCCACAAGAAGGCGGATTATACCGTTTCCTTAACAATCCCCTAGATATGGGCATTAAATGAAAGGGTTTGACGAGTAGAATACGATAACAGGTAAAATGTCTTGTAATAATGATGCATTATCAGAAATGCCTACGATAGGACGTAACTAAAAGTTTAGGAAGAAAATATTTTTAAAAATGCGTTTTAAAAACAAGCTTTTATTATTTAGATGTTCTAAAACACAAAAATAAGTATATTTTTTCTATGGTGGGGATGTTAAATGCTATCTATAAGTAGAAGTAGTTCGTGTGGGTGCATCCTAATAAAAGCTGTATCAAAGCTATCACTGAAACATATAATATATTATGTTAAATTTATTGCCTTAAAAACTTGTCGCGTGAATAGAAAAGAAGAAATACATATTTATGTATCCACTTTCAATTTTTGTCAAACCAAATTAATGTCTGTGTGAACTTGTTGCGCCGTTCCTTCTGGTTTATGCATGATGGGACACCTCCTCATTTGGTCGTAATTGTTCGGGAGTATGCATTTTCAGATCGATGGATCGGTGGAGGGGGTTGGCAACCTTGGGCACTTCGATCCCCAGACTTAAATCCATTAGATTTTCATTTTTGAGGATATTTGAAGTAGCTAGTACACACTACTTCAATTGCGACCATAGAATAGCTGCAGAATCGAATAATACAGTCTTGTAACATTATTCGTAATACCCCCGGAGTTTTTAGGCGGGTAAGGGCATCAATTAGGTGACGAGTAGAAGCCTATGGTGGCCATTTTTAGCATTTAATTTAGTGCCAGCATTTTATTAATTGTTCATTACCATGTTATTAATTCTTAAATCGAATTACGTAATTTGGCAATAAATTCTGTGTGTTTTTTTAATAAAACAGCATTTTTCTCCTTACATAAGCTGCAACTGAAAAAATGCTAAGAGACATCTTATGTATTGAAAGAAGATTACAAAAAATACCCACAAAATTAAAAATATTAGTGGCGTGCACATTTAAAAAAAAATATGTATGCCATTGCCCACACGCACGCCCCTGGAAGAGCAATTAAATTTACGTTTACACTAAAATATTCCCTCTGACAAGTAGTGCAATCGTTTAAAGTTTGATAAAAAGAACACATTCCGTTTTTAAGATAATTAAAGAAAGAAAAAAAAATTGGAAAATAGACATTTTTGGACATTACGTTCATGTGAAGTTTTCTTCACTAAAGACCTGAGAAATAGATATTTGAAATACTTTAGATTACTTAGAAAACACCATGTATACTAACGAAGGGTGCGGCTGCGTAAACACATGTCAATATTGCCGAAAATTGCGCCATCTCTGGGCCAGGCTGGAAATTTTCATTCCATCCTCGTATTACTAAAGGTTGGTTTATGCAGACCACATTAAATTTAATTTAACCCTAATTTTACTTTACATTTAATTTAGTTCGAGTTAAATACACATGAAGGCATAAGAGCGTTTATCCACAACTTTAATTTAATTTTGTTTTAATTTTGCTTTAATTTATGCTTAAGAAGTTCACCAACTTTTGTCTTCTTAAGGTTAAATTAAATGAAAATGGAGTTGCGCATGTGCGAGCTGACCTGGTAATATAAAATTCCCTAGACCGAAATCGGAACTGAACTGTAACCCTTCTTTTAATGATTATAAAGTTTTTTTCTGTTAGAAAACTTAATTTTATCCATAATTTACAAGCAATAAAAACCACGAAACGATAAAACACAGAAATGGAAATGACAGCTGGCGTAAAAATTTCCCAAACTAATGCCAACCTTTCACACTTTTGGTTTTATGTGCGCCTGCGTAAGTGAAACATAAATAATCTGTATGAATGCCCTGAAATTTTCTTAAAGCAAAATTAAAGTTAAATTAGGGTTAAATTAAATTTAAAGTGGTCTGCATAAACCCATCTTAAGCTTTAAACCATTCTAGCGAATCCACTGGATAATACCTACTTGACTTATAGAATAAATAAAACGAGCTGTCTGCAATGAGTTTCATTTATTACCTGGCATAACAATAAATAACTCTATTGGCTGTCCCGAAAATTTCATTCTCTGATGAGAAAATCCAAAATGACAAGTTTAAAAGATTTATGATCGGTTTCTCACAGACCTTAATCAAATAATAAATTTTGCTGACGTTTCGAGTCACCACGAATGTCCAGTTGGTTAACTCTTAATTAAATGGCTTTGAGAAACCATAAAAGTGGCTTGAGCCTTATAATTTGAATTTGAAAATAAATGTACTTTTGGGATTACAGCTTGTTGGGGAAACCCAACTGTTTATTTAATCTCTATAATTTTAATTTTAATTTCAAATACATATTAATAACCAAGCAAATATAAAATCTTTTTTAAAGAAAATATGCTCAAACTTGTCTCACATGTAAAGGTAACCGTATAAAAATACTCAGTCATCGGCAAAATACAAAGATTATATCAGCTAAAATAAATCTAGTTCTTCTAAAGCACCGACTTGTTGTCGGTGACCATCAAAGGCTTAGCTCCTGTCAAAGATGTCTTATCCGTTAGTTTTTATTGCCGTGCTGTGCTACCAGTACGGTTTCTGGGAAACGCAAAAATGGCCGGTCACTACAATGATAAGTATCGACCCCTTCACCAATTAGGCAATATCTGCATAAATATGACGCATCAATGTCGTCGCGAAGCGATCGGCAACAGGCCGAGTCTGGTCACGCCCATCTCAAAAGGGTGGTCTACTTTCAGTTTAATTTAGTTCCCGTGAGGAGACTTCTTGACGGCTTCCTCACTTCACCAGCTATCACAAAGCAAGGCTGTCGCATCCCTTGATGCGACAGAAACGGCGAAAGTCTTGTGGAAAAAAGTCCAGCGGGCTAAGTAGTGTGGGAAAAGTTCTCCCTTTATTTCTTTGAGGCCTAGTCCTCTAAACGTCTTAATGAATAACACAAATTAAGTGTATTAGTGTGGGAAAAGTTTTCCCATTATTTCTCTGAGGTCTAGCCCTATTAACGTCTTAAAAAGTGAAACAAATTAGGTGTACCTGTGTTGGTGCAATCCCAATTTTTCGCTGGACATAATCTTATATTTCATTTTACAAGCTAACCAAACAGTCGTAATGAATGCAAAGTAATAACATCTCGTAACACCAGATTAAGACTAAGTTATGTTAGTTGCTTGTCAAAGCCAACAGTGTACAAAATAACCATGTTCAAAGTAATAAAAGTGAAAATTGTTTAGCGAAATGAAAGTCTTTTAATTGGTCAAAGTCGCGGTTGCAAAAGATTGCACAATTGGATGACAGTGAACCAGCCGATTACCGGAAATATATTACAGTAAGTGTAAGTGGGGTTTAAACTAGAGCCCTCCGTTACACAGCTCATATGGATTGTTCTGCTGCGACAAAAAAAAATCGATCAAGTGCATAATTAGTGTTTCGTGCCAGCAGCCCTCTACTTAACTTGAGCAAACCTCGGTCACCCGATCTGCGCCCATCTGCCGCGCTAGCCGCCGCCGACGGCACCAACGCCGTATCACATCGCGTGCTGCGAGGGGCGCGTTTCGACTGAGCCAAATTAAAAATTTTCAAAAAGGTGTAAGGACAAAAGTTGTTCCTTACATCATGAAAAATATTTTTTGCCGAGAAACTTTTTCTCTAAAACCAATGGTTCAGCAGTCAGAAGGCAATAAATAATTTAATTGTTTATAACAATTGATGCGCTAGAATTTTTTAATCCTGATAATTTTGGCTCAAGTACTCATAATTCTCAATGTTCATGATTTTTTTTCAGATTTTTCTGAGCAATCCGTTTGATGATGAGGCTGGGGGACACCAATTTCTCACATTCATCATAATATTGTTGAATTTGTGCTTCAATAAGGTTTCATTTGAAACCCTACACGATGCCCTTGAATATTTTTTCCATTTCCCAATTTGCCTCCTGAAATTAACCCCTAGAATCAAAATTCAACTTTTTATACTTCACGTCTATAATTGGACCACCACACTCTATCTCTGTGCTAAATTGCAAATTTTTACGTGGAATAATTTCAGAGAAAATCGCCTGTGACAGACGGACGAGCGGACACCGTGTTCCGTTTTGCTAATTTTAGCACGGAACACTAATAATAACAAAAATATATTTCTGATATTAATAATAACAAAGGTAACCAAGGTAACAAAAGCGGGACGCCTTTAAAATCGGGACTGACCATTTAAAACACTGCCTGTCCGGCCAAAATCGAGACGGATGGTCAATTTACAATAACCGTTTTGCCATCATCATTTCCAGGAAAAAAATGGCCCTATAACACCTCCAGCCCACAATACACACAACACGGTTGTTACTCGGAGAGGATGTAAAGGTTTTTCTTCAATCACTCGAGAAGGTTCAGTTCTCCAAATCCTACAATTTTCCTTGTTGTACCTCCGAGATGTAAAAAATAATAATTGTATTGCAAAATTCTGCATTATTTTATTATTGCCCGTGTGTTTTTTTGCAGGTGGGGCAACTAGTGATATCGACAACTTTTTTGTTTAAGAAAGGTTTTTTAATAATGTGCCTAGTTTTGCCAAAATATTATTTACCTACAAAGAAACACCTCAAAAAAAAATGGGTACTATAGTATATTGAACATTGCTTCTTTAAATGTTTATATGCTTTTCTATTTGTTTTAGTCTAAGATTGTTAGCGACTTCCCGTTTTGATACGTCTCCTCAATAGAGGTCGCGCCTTGTACTAAAAGTATGATTATTCGTAATGTGTTAACAAGCAATACAAGGAATGTATTGTACCATGAAGCCATTTTCGTTAAACATGTATTTTTAGTGATTTACAATAAATCCCAATTTTGGAAAGCTAGCCGGAACACAGTTTTCTTTATTAAATATAGTGCGCATATTAGGTAATTAGTTTTTCTTTGTCCCACCCAAAGATTTTGAAAGAGTATATTTCACGGGTTCGAGTGTATTGGCCCGGGACTGGCAGCGTCGACGGCCACGCGCGCACCAAAAGTGATATTGGTAGGCCGTCGACAAATTTTGTTTCTTTTTAACTTCCTAAAGCGCGTATGTTTATCTCTCTCTTAGTTTTAATGCATTTATCTAGTCCCTATAAACCTATGAAGTCAATTTAAATTACGACCGAGCCCGGAGCAAGCTTGGATATCTTTCGACGATGGCTTGGCTTAATTCTTTCTTGGGGAGGTTTCGCATGGAACTTGCACTTTTTGAAAGAAAAGTTTGGTTTTAAAAAATAAATTAGTAGGTGGATCATTGAATATAAATTTAGGTGGATCATTAACCAAATGACCTTAGGGACGAGTCCCGCCTGATTATTTCTAACTTTTTCTAAGATAAAGTTAGCTAACGCACGGCGATGTACGTGGTCTGGAGGCGACCAAACTTAAATTTCTGGTTCTCTAGATGACATGCAAAATATAAAATTTCTAGGTAAAATTTACATCCCAGGGTACGTATTGGGCCACCCTTTACGTGATTTCCTCTATATTTTAGCCTATAATGTGTAAAGGCCTAAGGTATGGCAGCAAGTATGCTTTGCGTATGGTAAAAATCACACCAGAAATACACACAGATGTTTTATTTCACCGTTATAAAAAGATTCAGCTTCTTTTGTTAATTCTATAAACTTAATACGCAAAGAATAATACAAAACAATATAAACCCAAAAATCCTACTAAAAATGGCTTAAATGTTGTGAACAAAATTACTAAGTTTTTTAGGATTATATAGCTCTATTCTATTCTGAATGAATATTATAAGTCAACAGTAAAAAACAGTCTGTCCCTTTCAGAAAAACTTCGACTTTAAAAATACGTTCGTAACTTTTGGCAAATAATTAACTTATTTTAATTTATGCCATAAAAAACTCCTAATGGAATAAGACGACAAGAAACAAAATTATAATCAAGAAACCTTGCTTTAATTTTATAAACATCAATTTCAGTTCCTTATCAAATAACGCGTACAAAATTTTTATAATGACCCTGAAAAAGAGGCCAAAAACATGACAGACATATCGAAGACTGGGGGGAGTTAATTAAAAGTTCTGGTTATTTAGAGGCCTCTAATTTGAGGGATAAAGAAAAATTTTAAGTCATTTTAATTTTCAAGCGGAAAAGGACACATTCAATTAAAAATGCATTAAATGGAAATCGTAAGTGTTTTCGATGTTCTGAACAAGTTCAAAACTAGTTACGAAAATAAGTCTCAGGACTGCTAATATTTTTTCTTCAATCCCATGAGGAATAACAGGGCGGGGACAGGAAGACCAACAACGTAAAAATTAGGCTGACTAAAATTATTTTTGTTGAGACATTTTACTTTTAAACATATGTACATATTAAATGCCAATTGTACTAACGTAAAAATTATTTCGTCCCATTCGGACAAGATCGGATCTATTTCCAAAAATAAGGTTCGTGACTACTAATGTTTTGCCTCAGCTATAGACACAGTCCGATTTCCAAAGGCTGATCTAATAATAACTTTGTTCTATTTGCTGATTTAACCTTTGCCCGTAAACCACACCAAATTTGGACTGGCGGCAGGGTGGGGACAGAAGGGTGGAAACACGGATAAATCAGTATAGTAAGCCGACTTGTTGAAATATGTGGTCAATGTTTATATCAACTCGAGATGCTAGAATTTTGGAATCCCCAAAATTTTTTTTAGGGTATTTTTTCGAATGACAATTTTTCATTATTTCTAAAACACAAAATATATGTTTTCGGAAAACATTTTTTCCGAAAGTATTATAGAATAATGTAGTTATAAACTGTCTATTCAGAATATCATTTTGAGGATACGATGATGACTATTTTTTAACCGACTTTATAAGGGAAGGTTATCAAATCGACCCTCTAGTATAATTTTTTATATGTCTGTTCGATCTAATTTTTGAATGGATTTCGATAACTTTTTTTGTTTTATACATGAGTTCTCCCGAATGGTCCCATTTTAAGGGTTTTATGCTAAACCGAGTGGAAATCTAAAAAATTATGGAAAACTAAAAACAACTTGTGAAGATTGATACTTTTTGCGTGTGTACTTCGGAATGGCGACACCGATTTTGATAATTTTTACTTCGTTGTGTTTAGCATGTGGCTCTAGAGGGGATCAAACGGAGCGGCTGGGAGTCTCTCCAAAAATGTTAACTAATGGGTCATTTTCGGGGTTATCAAAGTCAGAAAACCTTCAGTCAGAACCTGCCCGTTAGAACCAAATATGGGATTACAGATTCAACTTTATCTCCGTTCTTACTTTTATATAATCTTACATGGGAAGCAGCATGTCTCAGTCTTCTTCGAGAAAGCTTTTTAATTAATGGTACTATTGCGAGCATCTCGTTTATTCTTTCCTTAGTAAATTTTTATTAGATTATTTTCTTCAAATAAAGAAATCAATTTATAAAAACAAAGCTTATTCATAAATAAATACGGAAAGAAGTCTGCATGCATGGTCCCTCATTTATAGGGCAGTGTTCGGGTACCCAAACAAAAAATCGCCAGCCGAGATAAAAAAAAATTAGTCCGGGCGCATATATTAAATTAATTATATTTTTCGACTATTGTATTTTTCTAGTTTTTTTTTATAAGTACACCGTTTGCAATAAATTTAAACAATAGTTTTGTACAAAACCGAATTTATTTTATTATTTATTTAAACCATTCAGAAAACCTATTCGCCCGGACTAAATACTGTCGATATCTTGAACAGTTGGCATATCCAAAAAAAAATCAGTTTTTATAATATGAATATGAATTATTTTAGTTGACGGGGACTATACATCCATTTCTTTTACTTTAATCGAATACTGTTTATCTGCATCAGAACTAGTACACTTTAACTGAGATCTCAAATCTTTTATGTTACTCTCCCTTCCCCCACAAGTCTCCCTACCAAGCCTGTGAGTAGTGAGGAGTGAAAAATTATTGCCCAAGAGCAACTTATTAAGTCACACCTTTAAAGTTAGTTGTGTGAAGTGGCTTGCTGGAGGGGGTCAACCGATCAGGTACTGGGAGGCGTGGCCTGGGTGGTAGGGGGTGCAGGAAGTACCGGCTAACTACATATATTACCTAGACATTTTCGCCTACATAATAAGAAATAAGCACAGGCATGTGTTAGCTTAAACTGCATTGGGAGAAGTTGCAAATTGCATTGCATCCAGTATGTAACTTTTCTAATAAAGGGTATCCCAATGGGTACTTCGAGATTTATATTTGACGCCATTTTTTAACAACTTAACTTAGAAATTTTATACTTTGTATGGGCCATCTAGGGACCCTTTTTTTTAATTATTGATCCGTTTTACGACGGAAGAACGTTAGCTAATTTTATCGTAGAAGAAGATAGAAATAACGCAGGATTTTGCAATAAAATTATCTTTTCCGACGAAGCTGCAGGGCCATTTCTCAAAATGGTGGCGATATTCAGTGGCCTACAAGATCATGCGATCACTCGCCTTGAGTTTTTTCGTATGGCCTCCTCAAGGACAAAATCCATTCTAACAATCCGCAGACAATGAATGACCTGAAGCACACCATAGAACTGCAGTAAGTGTGGCAACATGTTATCGATAATTTTAAGAATGATCATCTTAGAAACAGTCAAGGGGTACATTTGAAGAATGATATTATAAAAACAACTGTCTCTACTTTCTGATAAAATAAACAAGCATGTTATTTGTCTTGTTGGTTTTATTTAAAAAGTAAATCCCAAAATACCTTTTGGGCACCCTTAAATACAGTTGGAATTATTAGTTACGGCCCGAGTGTGACTAAGTTAATGTGAAAATATCCGGTATAAAATGTACGTAAGGAATAAAATAAGGGGTTTATTCTAATTATCTGTCCCTTTTCATGCCGTTTTCTGCGTTTGAGCGTTTATAACTTATAAAATAATGCGACTTTTTTATATTTTATTCAGCGACATTTTATAAACCAATAACATAAATATTTAATCATTTGTTTAGTAAATTATTGGTGCAACGCCTCAAATTGATACGCGCATTTTCATTTTTTTTTTCGTATAAACTTTGCCCCTCTTTCACCCCCTTACGTGCTAAATTTAGAAAATAGTGTGTAACCATGTGTTTAATAGCATATTTGTAAAATGTTTCAAGTTGATATGCGCGTTATTAATCTTTTTTTCAAACACACGTTCCCCCGTTTTCATCCCCTTAAATGTTAAATTTTGAAAATCGGTAAAATACGTATTTAGTTGTTTATTACGTATACACCGGCACACAGAAAAGTGGTCTGTATATTTGACCAGACCCATCTACCTATATGTATTTTGATGCGCTGAACCCAAATCCGAAGTCCGGTTGGCCCATGGATTTATTATGAATGGATACGGGATGATTTAACATTCCTTGAAGCCAAAACAAACCATTCTAAACGACACTGTAAACACAATTTGTAAACATTGGCCACATCTTATTTTACCTTGTATTTTTGTACAAAAAATACGTTAGCAGCATCACAAGATTTACTAAAAGTAATAAAAGCCCTAAAATATTTTATTTTTCTGCTAAATAATAATAAATTTAAGTTAAAAAGGTTTTATTATTTATAGGTTATGTTATTTCTAAAGGTGTTTATTTAAAGTCGCTTCGAGTCATTTATAAATCTATAAATCGCACTTTTTCTTTCCTAGTTCATTAGACAAAGACGTACATGTAACCGAGTGTTCAGACCGAGGTTCAGCCGTTTTCCTAAGCAACCAGCACAGACACCAACACTTCTGAGCTCCAACACTCCAATGCTATTTTATCTCTTTCTACTACCATTCTTGATTCAATTACGTAGTTCGTAAACTAATCTCCTGGGAGAAATGTTTCCATAACAAATATAAGGCTTCACGTTCGATACGCTCACAGTATACGGACATCGAATCCTTTCTTAATAAATCCATGGGTTGGCCTGTACACCCTCCAAATTGACTGATTGCTTGTGCCTGTAACCAGGGCACCTCCACATGGTGACGGTATGCCCGTCTGGCAGAGTCCCCGTGGTTAACGGCGTGTATGCCGTCATGGCAGGCACAGGTGTTAAGTGCTTTACGATACAGGGATTCGAAACCCCAGTATCCGCGTCTGGTCAGGGTGCGAAAGCAGGCCCGCAGGCGTCGTCATCAAGCGACTGCAGCTCTACATTAGTGGGTAACTTGGCTTCTGTAGAGTATAATGTTACAAGAAATCATTCCCACATACGTAATAAAAGTCCTCATTGGTTCATGTTCATCTCATTGCTGTACGTAAGAACAATACTATTTTTTTTTTACTTTCTGCTACTTCATTGCCATTGTTTACGATTTTTGATAAATATATGAATGATCGAGATTAACAGATTCTGAATTTGGATTCAGCGCATCAAAATACATAAGAAACATACTTGATCTAGTTCAATCAAATTTTCTTCATTTTCATAACTGCAAGATTTCGCAATTTTTAGCCATTTTCGGATTTTTTCGCAATTCAAATATAGATAAATGGGCCTAGTCAAATGTATAGACCACTTTTTTGTGTGTGCCGGTGTTATTTATGCAACATCTCAAGTTAATACGTGCATTATTTTAATGTTTTTCTATACGAAATTTATCACCCCTTTTCACCCCCATTAGGGTTGAGTTTTAAAAATCGGTAAAATACGTATTTATTTAATAATTTTGTTTAGTAGAATATTTTTGCAACTTCTTAAGTTGACACGCGAATTATTTATATTATTTCCCTACAGACTTTAACACCCCTTTTCATGCCCATAGGGGTTAAATTTAGGAAAATCTATTCTTAGTGAGCCTCTATGTTATAAAATGAAACTACTGACCAAATTTCATATTGAAAGCTTCAGCGGTTTCGACTCGGCGATGATGAATCAGGCATGTTATTTTATATACATTTAAAAAATATATTTTCCGGAAATTTTACCTAGATCCTGAATTTCAAATGCAGTTTGTATTACTAGGGCGAAGCTTAAGTTTTCGTATTTACTCTTATATTAACTAAATATTCACCAGTTACAATTTACAAATATTGGCTTTGTTGATTTGACTAATTACATAGATCAATAGAGGGTTGCTACAGGTTGCCTAAAAATAACACCACTTTAATAATTTACTACATTTTCCGTGGCTTTTGATTGGAAATGAAAAATCAATTTATCGCGCCACGAATCCGATGTAGACCGTTATTAGTCGAGCAAATGTAGGACCAAGGGCAGCGAGATGACAGACTAAACTAACACTCTGATGTAAAATTAATTTAGGGTTCCATGCCACACCCATATTCTGCTAAGCTATATCTATAGTCGAATCTGAATAAAGAAAAGCATAACCGTGTACTTACCATCAAGAGGAGACGAAACCATTCAATCATAACAAGCTATTTGCTTTGTTTTATACATTACGCGTGTGTAGGACAAGGAAAGAGAGAACGCTAAATATCCTACTTCGCGCACCGTCGCTCTGGCTTTCCAAACAGTCTCTATTTACCTGAGTAAACCTGTGAAAAGATAGTTCCAGAAGGAAAGAGTTCAATTTTCAACACACTTGATGCGTTATTTTCGGAAGTTTATGTACACAATTGTTTTGAAAAAAATACACTGAATATTTTATTACAACACATACAGTCAGTCGAAAAAGTCTCCATACACTTCCCGTTTCCTAACTTAAATGACGCCGTTTCCAGTTTTACATAAAGGAGGCTTAAAATATTTTTGGTATATTATTAATGGATAGTCAATTTAGTAATTTTCTTAACAAATCGATTCAAAGAAACAATAGGTTAAAACTAGAGCAAATATTATTAATTATAATTAAGTATATTATTAAAATTATACCAAAAAGTCTCTATACTTGCCACATATTATACTAACACTCACTAAGATTTTATTAAGTAGGATTGAGTCAGGTTCAAAAACAACTGATAGGAATAAAATTGACAATATCTTCCTACTTAAGTATACTTTTAAAGTTTTGTTAGTGTTAAAAGCCATTTTACGAAAGACGAGTGATAAAAACTGTGAAATTCCAAATTTGGTACGGAAAATCATTGTAGATTTATGGAAACAGTCTCCAACTATTGGAGAAACTGTTGGTAAATCACGTGCCACTATTCAGTATATTGTTAATCAATTTCAAACGACTGGTTCTTACAAAATACCTCGTTCAGGTCGCCCTAAATAGTTAAGTGTTCGTGAAGAATCTCGTTTGGTAAGAAAAATTATAAAACACCCTAAGTTAAGCGCTCCAAAATTAGCGGCCGCGGGTCGGGTAGGGTTTTGGAAAGAAGTTAATCCACAACAGGCTACAAGGGCCGAATAGCGCGAAGGATACCTCTAATTTCGGAAAAAATAGGAAAAAGTACTTGGATTTTGCTAAAGAGTATATTTCAAAGCCTGTTGAATTTTGGGGATCAGTAATATTTAGTGACGAAACAAAAATAAATCTTTTTGGGTCTGATGGAATATCCAAGGTATGAAGAAAAAAAATATGTCCGTGAAAGTTGAAAATCTTTGTCCTACTGGTAAGCATGGGGGAGGCAGTGTTCTAATTTGGGGATGCATGTCGGCCACTGGAGTAGGAAATTTATCCTTTATTGACGGCATTATAGATCAGCCGCAATATTTAAATATTTTGAAAGAACATTTATTACCTACTGTTCAAAAATTGGGACAGGAATGGCGTAATGTTTATCAACAAGATAATGATCCCAAGCATACAGCTAGGATGGTACGAGAATGGATGATACATAAAGTGCAACAACAACTTCACAAACCGCCTCAGTCACCAGACATCAACCCCATGGAACGTGTCGCTAGAATGAATTTGGTTGTAATGAAAGCACGTAGGTACTAAAATTGCCCTTTCTTTATAAATTTGCGAAAAAACTCTAAAACAAATTCATAGTATAACACTTAGTTGTCTTATTCTTACACTTGTCAGTATAAAACTTTTGGTTGTCAAATAAGACCGGTCTACCATTGGAGAATCTGGCCGTAAGTTTTTAAGGGAAATGTTAACGGTTCTCAAGAGAGCGAAATTATCTTTTCAGGAACTTACCAAGAATTTTTTAGTGAAGATGCCTAGACAAAGTGGAAACTTTGTCCGTAGCAGGTAGAACGAAATGCAGCAATAATAATTGTGGAGAAACACATGATACATGACACAGAATCTTAAAATATAGTTCAAAGTAAACAAAAATTTTAAAATAATTTTAGTTTGTTATCTCTATTTAAATTTAGTTCTGGTTTGTTATTTATTAAAAGACCTGTTCTGTAAGTAACAAAGAAAAACGAAATCTATTTACAGGGCAAGAAATGTTTATGTTTTAATACACTCTAATTTCACTTATCTTAAACATACTTTTGTTAAATTTATGGTAGGATTTATTTTTTTTTATTTTGCGTTAGCCTTACAAACTAGTGTATTGGCCACATTAGAATTTGTTTAAAAAAATTGTTATTACCAAATTACCCATGTACAGGGTGTCCCATTTTCGGTACTTTTGCGGGGTATCTCCCTTATTTTTAAAGATAGAGGGTTGCGGTTTTCGCGACAGTGCTACTTTTTGATGAAACGAAAGATGGCATAAAACTATTTTTCATGGCCCCCTTCGTTTTTGACATACAGGACGAAATTGATTTTTTTCCATTTTCGGACCCCCCTCGCATTTCAGTTATCTTGTAACTTATAAAAAAAGTAAAAATGGATCCTATTAGAGTTTTCTACGTAGAATCGAGTGGCGTGGTTAGATTTTCATCAGACGTGATATTTTTCGAGATATTAACCAAATAAATGTTTTTTTAAATGGAACACCCTGTATATTTCTTAACCATTAAGTTTCCCCTTTCGAGAGCTTTTCAAAAATATATAACACTTTATAGTTATTTTTTATTTTTAGCCCTTAAATCGAACTATTTAATTTTAAACTTGAATTTTGCGTAGTTGGCCGTGTTTAACAAGTGGTTTAACGTCAATTCAGGTATTTAGATTTAAAAAAGAAACTGGTTAAATCCTGTATTTTCATTAATTTATCAAAATTGGTATTATTTTTAACCTACAACACTACTTGTTATCTAGATATATAGAAAATCCTAACCAGAACTAAAACTGTTTAGTTTTTAATCACTTAAAGATTAAATTAGTTGTCTTGAATTATTAATAGCAAATAAAAGTCAAATTTAAAAACAAAACATACAAAACTTTAGGTAACGAAAAGAGTTAGTCCATTTAATCCATTCTAGCTCTTTTCGTTACCTAAAGTTTTGTATGTTTTGTTTTTAAATTTGACTTTTATTTGCTATTAATAATTCAAGACAACTAATTTAATCTTTAAGTGATTAAAAACTAAACAGTTTTAGTTCTGGTTAGGATTTTCTATATATCTAGATAACAAGTAGTGTTGTAGGTTAAAAATAATACCAATTTTAATAAATTAATGAAAATAGAGGATTTAACCAGTTTCTTTTTTAAATCTAAATACCTGAATTGACGTTAAACCACTTGTTAAACACGGCCAACTACGCAAAATTAAAATTTAAAATTAAATAGTTCGATTTAAGGGCTAAAAATAAAAAATAACTATAAAGTATTATATATTTTTGAAAAGCTCTCGAAAGGGGAAACTTAATGGTTAAGAAATATACAGGGTGTTCCATTTAAAAAAACATTTATTTGGTTAATATCTCGAAAAATATCACATCTGATGAAAATCTAACCACGCCACTCGATTCTACGTAGAAAACTCTAATAGGATCCATTTTTACTTTTTTTATAAGTTACAAGATAACTGAAATGCGAGGGGGGTCCGAAAATGGAAAAAAATCAATTTCGTCCTGTATGTCAAAAACGAAGGGGGCCATGAAAAATATTTTTATGCCATCTTTCGTTTCATCAAAAAGTAGCACACTGTCGCGAAAACCGCAACCTCTATCTTTAAAAATAAGGGAGATACCCCGCAAAAGTGCCGAAAATGGGACACCCTGTACTATCGCGAAATGAAATTATCCATCAGGAAATTACCATAAAGTTTAGCTTTTTCCTAAATCCTAAAAAATCTATATATCTGAAGTAAATTTTATGAGATATAGTTCCTCTGGGATATTAGTAAGAAAGTTTTCCATAAACAAAAACGGAGTATCAAAAAGTATTGAAATTATGACGAATATAGCTTAGGTTACTCTATTGCTGGGGTCAAGACGCTGATTTTTTTATTTCTATATAAATCATTTTCTAAACTACCTATTACTACAATGAGTTTTGGGATTTACTGTTAAGTATTTCTGTTGTAGTTTTTTTTATTCTAGAACTAAAATAAAAAATGCTACAAAAGTTATGCAAAATATAAACATTCCCTGTTAGTAGTAAACCGGCCAAATGGGCACATGGCGGTGTTGCCGTATCCTCAATTGGATTCGCCACATTGCCTGCTACGTTCAGTTGTTTTCGTAGGATGACGTTAGGCGGGAAACTGAATTTGGTCGAATTTTAAAGCTGAATATTTTTGTTATTATTTGGCCAACCGATTGTGCAATATAGTTAACACATTTATTGAAAACGCGAAATAGCAGAACAAGCCCATTGTGTTGCTGATTAACATTAACCCTATTTTATATATTATATTAAAAGAAATAGAATCTTAAAATACAGTATGCGTTAATTTTATTAAAAATAAAAACACATTTTTTCTGTTTCAGGTAAACACGAAATCATATCATTACGCTGTCCATCAGCGAAAGAAAATTTCAGGTTCACACTAAAGGTAAATATTTTCGAATAGAATAATTTACGTGGATATAAATAACCGTCTATTGATTTTTTATCCGTTCGAATCAAGAATATTTTTCCAAGTATGTCGATAAAGGCTTGGCATTGTTCGTATGATTTATCTAAAATGTTTACTTGTTGAATACTGCGTAAAGGCTGTCGTAAATTCGATGGCCACTAATGCGATTCAATAAGCGATAGTAATAAAGGTTATATTAAGCTTAAGTTTTTTCGATCAAAGTTGTAATTTAAAAAGAAAAGTCCGTAATAAATATAAGAAAATGAAAATATTTGTAGCATAACGGACAAAAAAGACAGAGTCCTACGTTTTTAAATATGTATTAGTTATAGGATGTATTTTTGAAAAAAACAATTTCTGTATGGGTTCCCTTATTAATACCCTACACCACTTAACATTTTTAAAAAAAATAGATCCAAAACCGAGTTCAAAACGAACGTTGTAAAAGTTTGTTCAGCGACGCTTTAGAACTTGATTGCACCTCGTAAAAACAGAAAAATCACCCATTTTTTTACTTATTTTTTGGTTGGTTTTTGCCTTCGGCATTACTATTCGATAAAAAACTGTTTTCGTCACTATTATAACACTAAAATTGTGAAAAATTATCGACATCAAAGAAAATAGAATTGGTTTTCACCGACATACTTCTTCGCCTATGGTTTTTATCTCGCTCTTCCTTCCCAGACCCTATTCTCTGTTTCCTTACTTGCTCCTACTTACTTTGATAAATAATATAATTTATAAACGGCGAAAGATATAAAAAATGCAAGAGACCAAAAAGTTTTAGAACTAAATAGGAGTAGTAGTTATTAAATTAAATGTAGTCAGTAAAAGAAGGTTCGAAAAGGTAACAGGACAATGACCGCAAAAAATATCGGCTTGCTAACATTTGTCGATTGTTGTCTCTGACTGGTGGTAAAAGGGCGAAAATTAAAACTACTATACCAACCTTCCACATATGTCAACCAGAACCGCCCTTCCCCACCCAAAAGTTTCATGTCGTTTTTAATTTTATGGTCCTATTTTGTTTCCCACAACTTAATTTGCTACTTTTCGGGTCACACCAAGAATCGATTCTAAAATAAGTAATATTCTTGGTGGAGCGCACTCCTCCACTAGTCTAGGAACTTAAACAGGAACAGCACATGTCCAAAACTTCTTCAAACTAACAAAAATCTAATCACTTCCAAAATATCATCTAGAAGGCAGACCTCTAAACGATGTGACGCAGTGAAAGTAAGTTCATTAATTAAATCAACTAATTACATCACCTGATTAAATAATTAGACTGGATTTTCCCTAAAAAGAACTGTATGATCAGATTCCAACACATGAAATTATAGGTTAGAATTCACGTCCATTTAAAATATACAGGGTGTTACAAAAAGATGTTAAGAAATTTTAAGGGAACATTCTACATCTAAAAACATGAAAATAAGTTTATATAAACATGGATCCTCAAACCCTTCTTTTTCGAGATACAGGGTGTTTAATATTTTCACACCTCAAGTATCCCGAAGAGTCAGGAGAAATATGCGAAGACGATTAAGAGCATGTAATGAAGCACGAAGAAGCCATTTCCAGCATCTACTATAAACTTAAATCAAAAAGCACCGTTTTCTGAACAAAAAATATTTTTAAAAAAATTGTCATTTTTTGTTGTTATTGTAAGAAATAAATTAATTTTTATCTCGAAAACGGTGCGTCAGAAGAATAAAGCACTTTTTACGCCGAATTAAGAAGAAGGCTTAAAGAAAACAATATCAATTTTGCAGAAAATCAGTGGCGTGCTATTTTTTTCGTTAAAAATAAAGACTTAACCGCACGCACGCCACTGATGCAAGTACTTTAGAAAATAAACCTTTGCTCGTAAAGTTACGCTTTGATTACATACTGGCGTATACCACAATTCATGTCAATATCGCATTTTCGAGAAATTAAAAAGAAACATTTAAAAAAGACAATATTAAACACCCTGTATCTCGAAAGAGAAGCGTTTGAGGATCCATGTTTATATAAACTTATTTTCATATTTTTAGATGTAGAATCTGCCCTTAAAATTTTTTAACATATTTTTGTAACATCCTGTATAATAAAAATAAGAAAAATCGTCTCTACTCACCCTTTAGAGTCCCTAACAAATATTCATCTGTAAAAACAGGAGGGATGAAGCTAGAGTTCAATTTTCTCCAAAAAGAAAAAAGGGTCTTTTCTTGTTCACCAGCGCTTCAGAATGGCATCGGACAAATAACAAGTGAAAAGTCAAAGAAGACTGTATGACCGATACTTCCACCTTGAGTCATGCTCTCACGAATCGACGCGATTTTTTTGAACAACTTAAAAACATAACAGTAACGAACGTTACAATTTAAACAGCAGCCATTTGAGCAATGGCAAACAACGCCAACGATTGTTTAAAGCAAACGTCACTGTTTCATGCTATGTTCTTAAATCAATCCGTTTTATCTTTTTGTCCGGATTTTTTACCAGCCATCTGATTAATCCTATTGCTTAGAACAATGAGTTACGTGCCTGTCAAAAATAAGATACACAGCCTCGAGTGTATATTCCGTTGCTTAACTCACCGCAAACCCGAATCGTTCATATGTGATGTAAATAGAAAATATTTGTTGTTTGCGTATAGTTCGTTTTATGATTATAGTGTAATTTGTGTGTAACTCTTTTTCTTAAACAACGGTATTTCTTTTAAAACTATCCTGTGGGTATTGCATTATATATATATATTGCCAATATGCAAAAATACTACTGCAATTGCCCCGAACAAACTTTTTTTTTCATATGCCAAAAACAGCCGAACTCAGAAGAATGCAGAGCTGGGCAGGGCTTGAGGGCTTGTGACTTGAAACAGCGCTTCAAAGCCCTTTTAGGGATTTCAATTCCATGGCTTGAAGCCCTTTTTAAAACGAGAGCTTGTGGCCTGGGGCTTGGATTCCTTTATAAAAGAGCTTTGCAATTGCGAATGAAAAAAGAGCTTCAATTTCTTTTGAGGACTTTCAAAGCCTTTTCAAAGGCTTGAAATAAAGGCTGGTGGCCCGCGCATAGGCAGAATACGGTCGTAGTTCTGGCTTTAGACTACC
Organism: Philopedon plagiatum; assembly: GCA_963971165.1. Classification (NCBI taxonomy): domain Eukaryota; kingdom Metazoa; phylum Arthropoda; class Insecta; order Coleoptera; family Curculionidae; genus Philopedon; species Philopedon plagiatum. Next base: position 11,101,778 of record OZ020194.1, read on the forward strand.
AATGACCCTCCCCGACGATTACAAATAGAAAATTGTGGAAAAATCTTTGATGTCAAAAATACATTCTGACTGGGCTATCTCGGCAACGAAGAAAATATAATATATTTGTTAGTCCTGATTGTCCTTGTAGTCATTATCGAACAGTCTATTTAATCAAGTGTAATGTTTCTTATCGATAAAGGCTCCTAATCTTCGGGAAATAATCAAAAAAATAAATTAACACTAGAATTTACAGTCCTTTTTTTTCCACACCAGCCATAACAACAATTTTATTGACATGCAATGTGACGTGTCATATTATAAAAGCTTTAGGTTTTAAAAGTTCCGAAATGTGTACGAAAATTTGTAAATGAAAATCTTTTTTTGTTAATAAAAACCAGAATTAATGGATAAAAACAACCACCATAAATACAATAAAAAATCAGGTTTATTTGGATTTATATGCACATTTCCTATTGTTGTCTGCAGTCCAATAAATAAACTTTTGTATAGCCTACGAGATTATAAAGAAAATAAATGCTCCCCGAACTTTTCTTAAAGCAAATAAAAATCTCTGCCATTTGGTCCTTACAATCTGCCAGTGTGACGATAACTTAAAAATTTAATCTAATCTGAAGTGCATTTTATAAAATAGACTCGTCGAAGTCTACGTCAACTTTAAGAATATATTTTTTTCTTAGAAAACATGTCTAAGGAAAATGAGACACCGGGGACTTAATTTAACTTTGCACTTTAGCAGCTTTTTCGTTATTTTGTCAGTAAACAACGGAGTTGAACGCACGGGCATACTTGATTAAAAAGTCGAAGTAATCTTGTCAACAAATACCTCGCTTGAGATGAGATTTTCTCTAGAAAGATTTAAAGTGAATTTTAAATTTTTCCTAAGAATTTTACAATAAGAAAATCGGCGAAAGCCAATGCGCGCAACTTTCTTCGCGAAATAAAGTTAAGTTTCATAAAATAAAATAAAAACAGGAAGTAATGTAGTTACAGTACCTAGTCAGTTCTAACAACCCACATCAACCACTCAGTTTTATTATGCAGTATTTTTTTCTAACGCGGGCCATAGGATATCACACAGAAAAAACACTGTCTTATATTGAATTAGATACCAATTCATTCAATGGCACACTCTATTCCGTATTGCACAATACAAATTCAGTTTCTTTCAATGATTAGTTTTTCACATTGATTTGTACTAATGGATCCGCGAACAATAATCGCGAAAGTGGCAAATTTCTGGCCTTGCGCATGTAAACAAAGCTGATCGGCCATGGGCATGCGCACTGCAAATTTGTCATCTGTGATGGACAGGACGCGTCGATCCGACTCTGATTCTTTTCCAGCTGGTTATGCAACACGTGTAGCAGATGACCACAAGCGAGTTGTGCGCATGCCCCTCGCCGATCTGGCTCGAGAAACACAATAGCTTTGTTCGCGGAGACGATCCGTGACCAGTCCGTAACCTGTACAAGTTAAATAATCCCAAACATTTATGCGCATGTGCGATTCGAAACCGATCAGGAATTGACAAATCTCCGCGAACGTTTTTGGTGAACGTGCTTGTCCGGAACATCTGCGAATCACTTAACCTTAACATATTTGATTATTTTGAATTAAATTTTTAGACTGAACAACCTAATTTAACATTATATAATGATTAAAATTGCCATAAAGACATATCTGTTCTGTTATGAGTAATTTTAAATACAAGAATAATTGAATATACTAGAGCATATTATTATATACAAATTTATATCTACCTTTATACAACTAACAGCATATGAAATTTAACTGTTCGTTATCGCAAAATACAGCCCGCCCAAAATTAAATGACAATTTTCAAACAAATTTCACACTGCACTTGCGCGGACAAATAATTCATGCCATAATCCTCGGATCGTTTTGACTGGTTACGGATGTGTCCTGAACTTGTTCTCGCATCACCGCGAACGCCAAATTTATTGTCAAAATCAGTGATTTTCTGCACCGCGAACGCAAATAATCGCAAAGCGCACGCGCACTTGTCACGGACTAGTCCCGGATCGTCTCCGCGAACAAAGCTAATATTTCACCCTGCTAACGTAACTTTTGTTTGCGCACGCTGTTAGGTGTAGGGGTCTATATATAAAAGTCAATGGTTTATCATCGTTAACCAATAGGTTATAAGATTGCTTGAAATATAAGGTTTCATTGGTTTTTAAGAGGTCGTTTAAATATAACAATTTATTTGATGCAGTAATAGCCTATTCTAAATTCAATACAAAATACATCATTGGTTTCGGTAAAGGGTTATTTGTAAGAATACGATACATCTTATTTAATCGAAATACATATTGCAAGAATTTTTAGATTTGTTTTACTTATATACCATAAATTACTGAAATGATTTGCTCCCCACATAATAACAAATGGATACCTATTTATATTCTATGGATATACCTGCGATATGGGATGTATGTAAGTAAAGTATGTACACTTAATAAATATCCTTTGTATTTCACTGGAATGTAAAAATGCATAAATATTTTGTGGGTCTAGTTCCAGAGTTACAAAAGATCTATTATTTTTGACATACCTTTAATGCAATAAACAAACAGACTGCAAGCTTAAACGACTATTCCACGAACAAATAACAACAGCACATTTTTAACCTTTCCAAAGGGTGTCCGCGAGCAATAGAAGTAATATTTCAGCTAACAGTAGAACCCATTGAATTAATATTTTTTATTATTTCCCTATACCTTATATGTTTTATTGGAGTATTTATTTTAATTAATATGATATAAGGATTATTGACTTAATTTTTAGATTTTGTATTTAAACTGAAGTTCTTGTCCTTTTAATAAAATATTTTCGCCAATTATATTCAAGCATTCTCATTAAATAGTTTAATTTTTTGCCTCTAACAATTCTACACTCTACAGAATAATAGAAATTTATTGGTTTCCACTAATATTTTGGTCACTGAAAGATTGGTAATGTAGTTTTCAACGATCTTCCACTTTTGAACTCCAATAAGAAATCTATATATGTATAAAGAAATATTTTTTTTTGGATTATTTCAATAATGTTTTATTGAGACAATATTAACTTTAATATAACTAATGTGACAGTAGTCAGAAATAATACTATTATTGAAAATAGTGAGCAGTCTTTTCTGTACACATGGTAAAACTTCGACTCCGTGGTAGGCCTTGTTTTATTAAAGATCTGAAGCTAAAATTTTAAACAAAGATAGTTCAGGTCATTGTGTACAAGCTACGATATCGTTTGTGTTGATAAAACTAAGCAAAATATTAAAAAAGGGTTTATTTTAAAAGGAAACAAAGTTTTATCTATCACTGTATATATCCATGGTTAAGGTATTATTGACAGTTACTGGTAAATGGCATTTCCAAAAGGTTTGACAGGTTGTAAATCAAGAGTACCGATCCTTTTTCTTAATTTCGTGAAATCTCATCGCCTTTATGCTGAACTAAATTTACGCGTACTTAAAACTTCAAACAATTATTATGTTTGGTAAGTTACTCCATGGGCTGCGCTGAACTGCACTTACAAATACTAATTTAATGACAACTTACAGAGGGGATTGTTTAAAGTTTAAGATTAAAAAATAAAAAAAAATATTGTCGGTAAAAGAAATACGTTTAATAATTTTAAAGGTAATTATTTAGATTAACGTAAACAGCGAATTTTTTCATGAAATTTTACACAGACCCTAATTTTGGGTCGTAGAACACGAATCCGAAGTCAGTTTTTGGCGGTCTCGAAAAACGTTTTTTTTCAACTTTTAGGTTAGCTTTTTCAGTGAATTTCTTTAAATTTGTTGGGTGAGCAAAAAGGTGTTCAGGTTTGCTCAGTTTTGATTGATATAGATACATATATATCTATATCAATCAAAACTGAGCAAACCTGACCACCTTTTTGCTCAGGTTGGGTGAGCAAAAAAAAAATTTTTTTTACGAGACCCCCAAAAACTGACTTCGGATTCGTGTTCTACGACCCAAAATTAGGGTCTGTGCAAAATTTCATGAAAAAATTCGCTGTTTCCACTAATCTAAATAATTACCATAAATTTTTCGTGCAGTCTTTGCAGTGTTGTCTTGGGCGATCTGGATACATATGCTGCAGCAAAGTGATCGGCAACTTCTCGATAAGACATCCCTCTTATGCAGTTTAGAATCATTTCAATTCGTTCGTTAACAGCGTAAATGGGCATCTTTTAAATATTTTTGTTGTGACAATAAAGTTAAAAATGTCAGGAAATGTCTAAGCTTCACCTGGTAAACACAGGTAAAAACAAGAAAATACGAGGAGTTAAAAAGTGCTTTTTATCAAAAACAAAATGCATTTTTTATGTAGTTCTCGAAATTTTTTTGGTACCATTAATAACTTGACTTGTTTTCAGGACCTTAAATTTGATTTATTTCAAGTTTTAACTTTATAGTTGTAATATAAATGGGGCTAACATAGGGTCGAAGTTTTACCATGTGAAATTATATGACTTGCGTTAAAAAAATTACTGTATTATTCTAATTGTAGTATGTTGAGGTAGGTACTACTTATACGATAATAAAAATAATATTTTTCTAATTTTGAAATATAAAGTGACAAAACCGATGACAGTTTTGAAACATCTTTTAGTAGGTAACTAGTTACGAAATTGTGTATACTAAAGCACAAAAAAGTTTGGACTTTTTAAAATTTAATGCCGTATGTAGCGCCTCCTACAAAATATTGAAAATTTGAGAACGGATTTGCTTTTCCCATTCGAAAAAACCCCGGCCTACAAAATTTTGTGAATTTATTCAGTATCTTTTAAAACATTCTATCAATAATAATGTAAAATAAAATGGAAACACGCTGTATCTCTCGTATTATCAACTTTAATACTAAGATAAGTTAGGTTAAATCGATCTAAATTGAGCCAGGAAGGCTGCTGCTAAGGTATCACCCATTCGTTACTAAACACCCTGTATGAAATTACACGAAAATTTTTAAAAAATACTTCCTGTTTTGGGTTAAGCTTTTTATACTTTTTCTAAAAATAACGATATTTCACTTTTTTTTTAATATTTTGTCGACTAATTTTTATATTTCTTAAGTTGTCTAATTTTTATATAACAGCACTCTGTATACGTGACACAAAAGACGAAGGAAACGAACTTTTATATATAGATTTCTTAGCAATTTGAACTTTTTGTTTAGGACTGAAGCCATTAAATCCCTTTTTCAGAAAAAAGAAACTTTTTCAGTAACATTTCAGGAAAATGTTGAAAGGGTAAATTTAAGAACAAGTAAAAATTACATTATTTAGGGGTTCATTATTAACGTAAAAATGTACTCGTTAATTAGATTTTTAAATCCTGATAATAATTGAATAAGGTAGGCTTATTATTGAGTTCTCATCAAATGAGAAAAAAATGATTATTGATCATTTCACTTGAAAAAATCGGGAAAAAATCTGTTTAACTTCTGTTTAACTTCCTGAAAGTATCACGCATGTTTTGAATAAAATTATTACTCTTGAAAGGTAACATATGTAGGTGAAATGTATAGATGAATGAAAAATAAAACTGTCAAGTTCTGAAGTTTTCATTTTAAAGAAAATGACATTATTGTCATTGTCACTGCACAGTGGCGCACCCAGGGGCGGGAGGCTGCGCCCCCCCAGACCAACATCTTAGGGCGAAACCGCTGTGTGTGTCTTGCCACTACTGCAGCCGCGTCGGCCGCCGCCTCGGCAGAAACCGCTATAAAAACGCCGTGTGTGTCATCGCCCTTAGACACGCAAAAATTAAAAAGTAACCTACTTACTGAAAAAAATCCACCGAATTGCACTATTCAGACCCCCCCCCCCCAAGACAAAATCCTGGGTGCGCTACTGTCACTGCGTAATACAGAATTAAAAAAAATCATGTACAACCTAAAAATTATAAATTTAGACTAAATGAGAGATGTGTTCACCTTCTATGTCCAAACATGTCCTTCTTCTTTTTACAGCATTAAAAACATTGGTAATCACTTGGGGGGAAACGTTAATAACCCGAAATTTGTTTGAAATTCTAGCCCATAGGTCTTCTAAATGTTCACAATGGGTTTTGAAAACAGAGTTTTTAAGGTGTGGCTATAAAAGAAAGTCGCACGGCGCAGCGTGAGGTCGCAAGACCATGGTGGCCACCTAACTGGCATATTACGACTTATGATTCGATCTTCGAAAAATTCTTCCAAAAAATTTAAATTATCAAGAATTACGCGAATTGATGCGCCGCGCCGTCCTGCTGGAAGTAGCCTTGTCGCATGTCTTCATCGTCTAATGCCGTGGAATCAGTCACGCGTGTCTTGAATTATTACTCTTGAAAGGTGTTTCCTTGGCCTATACCGAAGGTTGATCTTCAGAAAACGTTATAAAACAAAATAATCTCATAAAACGTAAGTAATTGTTAAGAAATTTATTAATAGGAGACCTTAATTTACCTACCGGATTATGCCCACTTTTAAATCATAATAATATAAAGTTAAAAATGTCTGATTCCGAGTTTTCTCTGACTTCACCGGAGTTAGTAGAAGCAGCGAAAGTAGCTAAATATCTACCTTTACTTATGTATATATATATATATATATATATATATATATATATATATATATATATATATATATATATATATATATCCGGGAGAAAAGTACTCACTTTTTAACGGGGAAAAAAGTAATTTCATAAAAAGTGACATTTTGTTACCTGTCAACAGAGATAAAATATCAAACGTTTTTCCCGTCACGGAAAAAAAAACATCATTTTTTAATTTTATGTTTACAACTGGTCAATGCCTTGCTGTTCTGTCTTTAGTTTTGCTTTCCATTTTGTGTGTAAACTTGTGTGCTCCTTTCTGAATAGACACAATTATATAATCGTTGCATATTATACTAATATGAAAGCATATGATCTTGACTGAATTTTTATGTGATTCATTAAACAAAAACGAACCTGATCTTAACCCAGTTTTACAAAGTTGTTCCTGGACGTTCTGAAAACGATGACCATATTTCCATACACCAGTCTTAACCTCGCCTATATAAGAGCACTCAACCTTGTTGTTAACTCACAAAATAACAAAAAAGAAAACTGCTAAAAGTGCAAACTTAAACTAAAGCTCTAGTGTCCTGTTTTCCTGACATAAGTTTCCTTGTTTCTTCGAAAGAAAAAGGAATGCATTCTTAAAGTTAGTTTGGTCTCTTCAGAGACTTCTATAAAATTTAATCTTGATCGAATTAAACTCCTAAGGTATTTTGACAAAACAGATTTGAGATATAAAGAAAAATCGTACTTCAGAGCTGATATTTTTAATTCTTTTTGAAAAGAATAAATAAATTCTTGTATATGGAAGCATACACATTATACAGTCAGGACAGGTACATAATATTAGGATATGTTTCACATTGACCCCCTCCGAATTTTGAAAGGAGGGTGGCAAGATGGAGATGTCAAATGGAAAGCTATTTTTCCCCAAAAATTCGAGGTCATGATGACGTCAGACGGGAAACTGATTTTTTGAATTTGGTCGAATTTTAAACCTTCATATTTTTGTTGCTAGTGAGATTTTGCAAGCAGAAATTCCAGACACGCTAACCCAAAAACGCTAAACTTCAGAGTGGGGTTTTAGTCAGAGTTTTTGCTACATTTTATAATTGACTTTCTAAGCCAACCAGAAATGGAAAAGACTTTTACCATTTCCCCAGTTTTGAAAATTTTTATAAATCCCATATTATTATAAATTATATTTATTATACATTATATTTAACCATTTAGGGGTTAGCCTATCTGGAGTTTCTGCTTGCAAAATGTCCCTATTATCCATCCAACCGACGTAATTTTTTATGTGCGTCTTTTGATTGACATATTGTCTAATAATGTTAACATATCTATTGATTGAAAACGCGAAATAACTGAGCAATACATTTACAATAAGAAACATTTTCTTGTAAAACCGGGTATTCTACTTTAGTAGGGTGTTAATTTATTATCTAATTAATAATTTTGGTAAAATTTACATAAAAGCTTTGCTATTTGATCCATATTATTTGACATCAGTGGCGCACACAGGGGGGGCTGAGGGGCTGCAGCCCCCCCCCCCCCGACCAACATCAGACACAAGAATTGAAAAAATCCACCGAATTGCACTATTCAGCACCCCCCCCCCCCCAAAAGGGCTCGAAATGTTCAAGCACTTTGCAGAACAACAAGTTAAAGTTCCTCATCTGGAGAAATTAATTGGAATTTATTTTGTGCCTTCCTGGGACTTCCGCGCCGGTTGAGCAAGTTTTTTCAATGATGAAGCATATTTGATCTGATGGTCGTGGAAAAATGGTATATATATATATATATATATATATATATATATATATATATATATATATATATATATATATATATATATATATATATATATATATATATATATACATTTATATATATATATATATATATATATATATATATATATATATATATATATATATATATATATATATATATATATATATATATATATATATATATACATATATCATTATTTATGATACCACTCATACTTTTGACTGGAGCGTATTTTTTTTAACAACATACTGTTTATTTTAATTTTATCGTAAAACTCTGCGCAAGTCAAATTAAAGTTTATTTTACAGTACAGAAGTGATAGACTGTCGAATCAAGCATTTTTCCACGACCATCAGATCAAATATGCTTCATCATTGAAAAAACTCGCTCAACCGGCGCGGAAGTCCCAGGAAGGCACAAAATAAATTCCAATTAATTTCTCCAGATGAGGAACTTTAACTTGTTGTTCTGCAAAGTGCTTGAACATTTCGAGCCATTTTTGTTTATAATTATCAGTATTATCATTGTCTTTCCACTCATTCTTTTTAGATTCAAAAAAAGTTTATGTCAAAAGTACTTCGTCAAAAAGTTCGTCCACATTTATTTTATTTTCGATGGGAAACTTATTTAAGTTTATACATTCAGCGAACACTTCAACTTGATTCCATTTTATTTCATGTGGATTGCATATCCAGGAAAACTGTTCTGCATAGCCAAAACTATTTTCCCAGAGCTCCAGGTATGAGATGCATCGTTTATAAAAATCATTTACTTCATTCATAAATTTTTGTGTTTCTTGGTTGCTCAGATTTTTTAGTAGTTGTTTTGTATTTTATTTAAGAATTAAATTGCTTTTATATTGAAAGTTGGAGTTATTATTATTGTCATTAGAATTACCTGTGGGTGTTTTAACCGGGACAAATATGCAAATCGGCCCGGACGCAAGTCCCAAACCGGGACTGTCCCGGTCAAACCGGGACGTATGGTAAGCCTAAAATTAAACATTCTATATCAAAAAGGTAGTTGTGGACTCCCATTATTAATATCATATTGTTTTCCTATATCTATCAGAGAAATTTGCTTCCAAAATCCTGTACTGTAATAATTGATTAACACTCTACTTTGGTAGGGCGTAAATTAATTAATAACCTTTAATAATACGTACATTAAAGCTTTGCTATTTTAAATGAAACCTAATAATTTGATTTCATCTCTCTGATCAATTTGTATTAATAAATTTAAATATGAATATAAAATCCCAGTAAGCTGTGACTAGGAAGTCGCAGAGACAGTTTAATTAAAATAATTAAACGTTTTTTGACAGTTTGAGCATTGGAAATGTAAGATTTATGGACCCCTATTATTAAAATATTTGTTTTCTAAAATGTTTACAAGAGAAATTTCCTCCCGAAGTTCTGTACCATATTGATTAACACCCTACTTTCAGTAGGTTGTTAATCCCCATTACTAATATCTACTTAAAAGCGCGATTATTTTAAATGAAACCATATAATTTGTCTTCGTCTCTCCGAGGACTGATATATTACTAAATTTAAATATGAACATAAAATCTCCGCAGGCTGTAACCAAATAGTGGTAATGACAGTCTAATTAAAATAATTAAACAGTTTCTGGTAGCCTGTGTATCGAAGACGTGAGATTTACAAACACATTTTAATATAATATTTCTCTCCTATAAGAGAAATTCCTCCTAAAGTCTTGTTCGATTATTGATTACCACTCTGCTTAAGTAGAGTGTTAATTAATTTTATCTACTCCTATTAAATTATATATTAATTATTCAACTACTTTTGAACAATTAATAGTATCTATAAACAAACAACATGAGTTATAATAACTCACTGCTATAACTCACTATAATAAATCGGAAAAGATTTTCGAACCGAATATCAAGGTGGCTCCGTACAAGCCGACACAGACATTGCTACATTTTTAAAATTACCAGACTATAATTTACATACAGGGCATTGTTTTCGCCGCTCGTCGGCAACTTTATTAGTAGATGCTGGAGGGGATATAACTGCACTGAAACGCCATGGCGGTTGGCGATCAACTACTGTGACTGAGGGGTACATTGATGATTCCGAACAGAATAAGACAGATACTGCAAAAAAATATACAGTGCTATAACACCTCAACCAGTTGGTACATCAACAACATATATTCAACAAACACAAAAAGAAACAATAAACTTGCATAGTTCAGTCCCACATATTCAGTTTACTGGTTGTTGAAACTTTACCGTTAATTTTATTAATAAACAAAATGAATAATTACAACTAAAATTTTTATAGCTTTGTTATAGGTAACTATCAAGATTTGTGAATAAAGTTCTTTCTCTGTACTTGTATCTTAGTATTTATTGTTGTAGTCGTAGATAAAGTATAGTATTCAACTTGCGGTAATGGTCATAACTCACTTGATGAATTACAGCACTCGCCTGCGGCTCGTGCTGCAAACTTCATCTGCGTGAGTTATGACCTACATTACCACTCGTTAAATATTATACTATTACTAATATTTACCTTTAAGCTTTGCTATTTTAAATGAGCCCATTTTTGTCTTTCTGGAGATTATATATTAATTAATCACAACATAAATTTAAAATCCCAGAAAGATGTGACTAAGCAATGGTAAGGACAGTTTTATTTTTATTTTTAACCGCATGTATGTGAAAAACGCAAGTTTAGCAGACTCCTTTTAATACTCGTATCGTATTTTCCTATATCTATCAGAGAAATTTTTCAAAAGTCCTGTACCATAGTTATTGAACTCTCTACTTTAGTAGGGTGTAAATTAATTAATAACCCTTATTAACATGTACATTAAAGCTTTGCTATTTTATATGAGATCTTATAATTCGATTTTATTTCTTTGATGACTGATACATATTGATAAATTTAAATATGAATATAAAATCCCAGTAGGCTGTGACTAGGCAGTGGCAAATACAGTTTAATTAAAATAGTTAAACTTTGACAACTTGTATATCGAAGACGAGATTTGCAGCACCCCTATTAACATAATAGATATTTTAATTCTATATAGTGATGTAGATCTGTGAAAGAACTTTTCTCTTACAGTCCTGCACCATAATTTATTATTACCTTACTTTAGATAGTAGGCCCCGCAACAGAGCAAAATATTAGCGATTTTTTGACATTAGTACTATTAGAAAACCGCCTGTGCCATCATCTGAAAGACGATGCTGATATATTTCCAACTCTGAAATTTTTCCCATTAATTTGTTATAAACATTTTTCAGCAAAAAACGCGATTTTTTAAAATTTTTTGTTTATAAAATGAAAAGTAATGAAGCAATCTTAATGGTGTAAATGGACGATTTGTAGAGAATAAAAATACGAACAAAATGAGAGGCCGAACGTCCCGATAGGATAAGTAGCAACGGAGAAAATCCGGAAAAACCGGAAAAATAAGAGGTTTTTTTTTTAAATTCATAAATGGACCATTTTTAAAAGTAGAGGGTTGAAACTTTGGGAAAAAGTAGTAATTTAGAGCTACTTTATGTGTGCAAAACCCCGACGCTATCCGACGATTAGTTTTGCCACAATCGTCATTTTAATTTTTCGACACACTATTTTGCAACAGGTCTTGAAACGGATTTGAAAAGTACAAGTTGAATTGAACAATATGTATATTTTAATTTTTCAATAAAATGCTACGAAACCGGTTGAAAATGCACGTAAAAATGCGTGAAAATGGCCGAACGCGCGAAATCGATCGAGTAGCGGGAGAGAAGCGGAGCGAAGGGGGGCCAATATTCGCGCGCTCGGCTATTTTCAACCGGTTTCGTAGCATTTTATGGAAAAATTAAGATATACATATTGTTCAATTTTAACTTGTACTTTTCAAATCCGTTTCAATAATTAAAATCGGAAGATCCATAAAGCATCCAGACCTGTTGCAAAATAGTGTGTTGAAAAATGAAAATGACGATTGTGGCAAAACTAATCGTCGGACAGCGTCGGGGTTTTGAACACATAAAGTAGCTATAAATTACTACTGTTTCACAAAGTTTGAGCCCTCTACGTTTAAAAATGGCAGATTTATGAATTTTTTAAAAAAACTTTTAATTTTCAGGTTTTTCCGGATTTACTCCGTTCCTATTTATCCTATCAGGACGCTCGACTCTCATTTTGTTTGTACTTTTATTCTCTACAAACCGTCCATTTACACCATTAAGATTGCTTCATTACTTTCCATTTTAAAGGCAAAAAACTAAAAAAATCGCGTTATTTGCTTAAAAATGTTTATAACAAATTAATGGAAAAAATTTCAGAGTTGGAAATATAACAGGAATCATCTACGGATCGTCTTTCAGATGATGGCACAGACGGTTTTCTAAAAGTATTAATATCACGACAAATCGCTCTATTGCTTGGCCTATAGGGTGGTAATTAGTTAACAACTCTCTGAGGACTATGAATATAAAATCCCAATAGGCTGTGACTAAGGCAGTGATAAAGACAGTTTAATAAAAATAAAACATATTTTGATAGTTTGAGCATCGGAGACGAATATAATATTTCTTTTATATAATTTCCTAATAATAATTGAACAACCTTACTAGGTTAACTTTAGGTAGGTTGTTAATTTATTAATAACTCTTACTAATCTCTAACTTAAAGCTTTGATATTGAAAACCATAAATTTCGATTTTGTCTCCCTGGGGACTAGCATGTTAGTACATTTAAATATGAATATAAAATCCCAGTAGTCTGTGACTAAGCCGTGGTCAAGACAGTTTAATTAAAATAATTTAAAAGTTTTTGACAGCCTGTGCATTTACGAACCTGAAATTTACAAACCCCGATTAATATAATATTTCTTTCCTATGAGAGAAATCCCAAAGTCCTGTACCATAATTGATTACCACCCTACTCAAGTAGAAGTTTAATTAATCTCACTAATATTTACCTTTAAGCTTTGTTGTTTTAAATGAGCCCATAGTATAATTCGATTTTGTCTTTCTTGGGATTATATATTAATAATCCCAGGAGGCTGTGACTAAGCAATGGTAAGGGCAGTTTAATATTTTTTGACGGCCTATATCTTGGAAATGTAAGATTTGCTGGCTCCTATCAATATAATATTTCTTTTCTATATCCATGAGAGAAATCCTTCTCAAAGTCCTGTACTATAATTGGTTACCACCCTACTTCAGTGGAGTGTTAATTAATTAATAAGTCTCACTAAAATTTACCTTAAAGCTTTGCTATTTTAAATGAGACCACATAATTCGATTTCGTCTTTCTGGGGACTGGTAAATTAATAAATTTATATATGAATTTTAAATACCAGAAGGCTACGACTAAGCATGAAGAGGTAACTTTAATTTACATTTTCTCTGATGGTTGCAGTCAAGGACTGTTTGAGAGTTCATTAGCATTTATGAGAGCGGGTGAACTACCGCGAACAAACCTAAGGGCGTGGAAAAACTTTTGAATCAAAATAATATAATTCGGATTTCATCGTGGGATGTGTAAATTAATTAATGAATATGTAAAATGTTCTACACTTAAAATACTTATAATTTTCATTAAAATTAGCATTGAAAGTTAGGCGAAAGGCTGTTAATTAATAATGAAATAAATTAAATGCAATATGCAATTTAATTGGAGTAAATGTGCAATTTAATTACCAAAACATTGCAAACATAGGTTATTCCAGGGACGTCTCTATCCTAGTTTGAACTAAAATTAGGTTCCGATTTGAAAATAAAATACAAATATTTAATTACTCACCTTGTGTAATTTAAAAATGCGACATATGAAAAGACTTCGGTTAAAGTAATATAACATACAGGGGGTGGGTCTGAAAAGCTTAGTATGGGCAAATATCTTTGCTATTAATAAAGATAGAGATACCAAATTTTAGTTGTATCTTGTTCGTTAATAAATCTACTTTTTTATGTAATTTAACTGTTTCAACACCCTTGATGGGTGACGCTAGGGAGTTGAGGTCAGAAATTTTAAATGCAACCCTATGCCGTGTGGTACCTCAGTTTAAAGGTATTTTCGAGAATAGCAGGTGTTACTTCTTGATAGAGTTCTACAACTGGATTTATTACTATCAAGAAGTTCATGGTGGTCATTTTGAACAACTTTTAACATAATAAGTAACTGTTGGTCTGTTACCAGAGGCGTCGATGTCGAACATAAGCATACGGTATTTGACAAAAACTTAATTCATGGGCGTTGCCATTATTGTGTGAACTCAAAAACCCGATCAAGTGCGAGTTCGACTTGCATATAAAGGGTTCCGTACCACATACAATATTCTGAATTTCTCACAGAACGCAAAATTCTCAATAACTATGGTAAGGCTAACCCTTAAATAAATAACAACAGGCGGCGATGGCGGAAATAAGTCGTATAGGTTATATAACTGACAAGTAAGACTGGCACGGTTGGTCTGTTTCCAGAGGCGTCAATGCCGAAAATAAGTACGTACGTATACAAACAAATATAATTTAATTCATGGTCGTTGTTTGGGTACTTCTTGGCAGTAATAAAGTCCATTCTGGAACTCTGCCTGGAACCTGCCATTCTAAAAGAGGCCTTTAAAATGAGGTATCACACGGCATAGGATTGCATTTAAAAATTTTGACCTCAACTCCCTAGCGTCACCCCTGCAAGGGGGTTGAAAAAGTTAAATTACATAAAAAAGTGGATTTATTAACCATTAAGGTATAACTAAAATTTGTGGCCTCTTAATAGCAAAGATATTTGTTCATACTAAGACTTTTCAGACCCCCTGTATGTTATATTACTTTAACCGAAGTCTTTTCGCCTTTTAAAATTACTCAATGTGGGTAAATAAATATTTGTATTTTATAAAACACATTTAAATAAAATAAAACTAAAAAGTTTGTCGGTGATTAACTGATATACCCGTATATTAAGAGAGATTTTTCCTATATTAAAATTATTAATAGGGAATATGCCTATATCGCAAATAAATCTGAAATATTTTTTTTATATTCCCTACATAAATTAGATGTTTATGGCGGTCGCTGTTATTAATTTATTTTGATCTTTGTTAACAAAAACAAGGATTTTCTACTGCAGATTTTAGGGCGAATTTCGAAACTTGTAAAACGTGACTTTGGCTGTGTCATCAAAGTGAATTTGTGACTCATAATGAGTACATGGTGAATTCCACTGTTGTAGGGTCATCGAAAAATCAATAAAAATGGTATAATGCATAACTCATCCAATGAAATATTCCTGCACTTAAAGTAGAAACCTTATTCATGTATATTTCAATCCGAAATCGGTCCAGGAACCTTCCAATCTTGCAACAAAAACTGACATATTTGCAAAATTTTGACACATCATATCTGAATAATTTCGAGTAAATAAACTGCAAATCTTTGTTTTCATGGCAATCTTCGAAAATTCAAGAATTTTCAAATTTTGCATGTCTCGATGCCAATAAACCTATTTATTTATAAATTTAAAGAAAAAATAAGCGATTTAAATTAGTGGGAGGTATTCTTAGGTAATTAACGGATAAAATAAACTCAAAAAGAATTACTAAATAAGGAAAATAGTGTGGAATAATATCGGTTAGAAATAAGATTTGTCGGAAAAATTCAAGAAAATTCGGTTTTTACCCCTTAAGTACGCTCCTGGATGATCCATTTGGCATTCATTCTAAAGTGTGTCTATCCCTTTATAGGATAGGGTGGAAAAATTGGAAAACAATTAGATAGCAAAAAATACAAAGTGATTCCAATGTACCGATATCGAGGGAAAAAGAAGTTAAAAAATCGAAATTTAATCGGCGATTGCTCCCTTCCTATAAATAATAAAGAAACTAAAAAGTATGGATATTATGTATTTCGACCAGCTCTTTCCGATAACGATGCGATTTTAATTTGAACCATTTTGACCCCACAAAAATCTAAAAACCGTGAAAGATTTGGGTCAAAAATCGAAATATCCAGTTTTTCCCAAATATATCCATTTTCCAGTGATTTTAGGCTTCGGTAAATGGATTGAACAAAAAGTTTTTGGGATTTTAAAGTTTCACTTGTAAATCCGTTTTTTGATCCGATCTTTTGTTTTAGAATTATTAGGTATGCAAACGGCATTTTTCGACCTAAAAAATTCAAAAGAATTACTTCCCATTTTCCGATCCTCACCAGTTTCAATAGAGTTTTGAAACTTCGGGTCCTCTACAGCCTTCGAAAATTTACATGGATTTAATTTACTTTATGCACTTTAGGGATTTAAAGGGTACTTTAAATCCCTATTTTCCGGGAAAAAAGTGGTACTTTAAATCCCTAGGGATTTAAAATTTACTTTAAATTCCTAAGGATTTATATGCTATATTTATATGCTAATGCAATAGAAATGTAACGTGTTTAGAACAATATTAACTATAAAAAACAACTTAATTTTTATAAATATTAACATTTAAATCATTTTGAGTATCAATAAACGAGTACTGTTCTCCAGATTTCCTTGGTAATAATTGGCCTACAGCCTCTTGAGCTGCTTTTTCGATTTCTTCCATCACAATCAACACACGTCTTTCAGGTTTGGCATATTTGATTATGTTTATCGAGTTGATTTTGTTTTACTTAGTTACTTGTCAAAACACACTAGATTTTCAGTTGACAGAGACAATCATGGTACAAGTCATTGAAGATGACGTTTTAGAAATAGAGTACCGTTTAGTGGTATGATTTTTTTTTGTTATTTCTTTAACGTTTTACCTATCCTAAAGTGCATAAAATAGTATATTAACCTCGTGACTAAAGTGTCTTTTAATCCCTTGGCGAATTGTAGCCCTCCCTACGGTCGGGCTACAAACCTTTCGCCGCGGGATTAAAAGAGACACTTTAGTCCCTAGGTTAATAATATACTATTTACTACCTCTACCCGATTTCAAGGGGAATCGCGGAAATTTAGAATTTGACGTTTAATAGCTCCGAAACGAAATATCCTGTATAACTGAATCTTTTACCGAAGCTAGTTGAACTATTTATACCTTTATTAACGCACAGATTGCTCCTCTGGCTGTTTCTGAGAAAAACAAACCTGTTCGACTTTAGGTTAAGCTTTACGTTAACATGTAGATTGACATGTATTTTTGCTGATCTTCTGACGTCATTATTCATTAAGGATAAATTGTTGCTTTTTAAATTGTAATAAGTTATACCGAAAAGTTAACATTTTTTGAACCTAAATTGTCCTAGTAATTTTGACTTCCTTAAACGATTTATACAATAAAAAAGTTTGTGGATATTCCTTATTCAGATGAGTTTATTAGGAGCGGTGGGGTAAACAAACGTCGCATTTTTGACAGCTGTCGAAAACACTCGCTTTTAATGTCGCAAAACGATTTAACAAGAAGGAAACACCGGGCCGCGTGGCATCGCGGGCCAATACGCTCGCGAGAATCGGTGCGCGCACGCTCCCGTTCCAGAGTTCTTCACAACACATTTCCTGATGTACATCTGGATAGAGAAATAGACGGTTGCACGTGGTCGCGGTCACTAAAAGCCGACGCGACGGCTGGCTCAACCGGCAAAAATTGTGTGTTAAAGCGCGCTTTATGATTTTTCCGGAATAATAAACTTCCAGTGATGTTTTTACGCATGATAAACATGTGATTTTCTTTCGAAAAGGCATAGGTATAATTTTAATGTTACTTTTTTTTAGTTGTTTGCACTGGTTTTGTATGCATGGCCTAGGTCAAGATTCACGATAATTTTAGATGTTTGTTTAAAATTCGTTTTTGTGTTAGAACTGTAGCATAAATATTTAACGTTAAAAATACTGATATCGATTTAATTTGTCGTTTGTATTGGCACATAAAAGGAATAAATTAAAAAATAAAAAACAATGTTTTAAAATAATTTTCAGCTGTTCGAAAACAAAAAAAACTTTATTTTTAGTTTTGTACTAACAAAAGTTATTTTTGGTCAAAAGACTAGTATATATAGTTTAGAAATAACATTGTTCTATAATAACGTATATATACAGGATGCGATAAAAATAAAATAATAATAATAATAATAATAATACGTCTTTACTTTACAGAGTTCGAAATTTGACTTTATTAACTAAAAAACATTATTCCAAGACAAAAAAATAAAGGCAACTAAAAGTTTTTGCAAAAAGATCCCATTAAAGACAACAAGAAAGTGTAAAAATTAAATTAGTATTTATTTATGGTACAAGTGAAAAAGTCATCTCTTACTCACGAGGGCAATGTTTAGCATAAGAGGCATTATCGAGTGTGCTAAATTCCGCAAGTAGATAATATGTCTTTATGAACATGTGGCATAATGACATTTTTTCACCGTATTAAGAGAATTCAGGAAATGCTTACTAGGAAAAGTCCAAGCTAATCGTCAATCATAATACTGATTTTAAAATGTAGTCCCCTATGATGGTTGTTAAAAGCGTTGATACGGCTTGACAAAACTGTAAAAATCATAATTTCCTATTCAATAAAACCATCATTTTCATGCAGTTTTTAAAAACTAATATTAGTCATTATTTATAGTTAGTAAGTAATAATTCATTATTATTTTAACAAAATTTCTAAAACACCTGAGCAAACTTATAAAAACAAAGGCCAAATCATTGTGTCAAAAGTATACTTATCCTAAATTTGAACAGGTCAAAATTTCCTAAATTTGCAGGTAGGTACATAATTTACATTCTAATAATTTAATTTTAAGACTTTTTATTGAAATAGTCGTTGAAAAACTATAGTATTCTACTCGCGATAATGACTATGATTTGCTTAAATGATTTACTTGCTTGCAGCTCGTGTCGCAAATTTAATCCTCATAAATAATTACTTTCATTACCGCTCGTGACTAATATACCATTATTTTTTAAAAACACTAACTTTTCCCACCAGTTGTCTTGTTTTTTTTGCACTTTAGGGACAAAAGTATGGCCTTTAGTCCCTTCAAACAAGAACTAACGTGGTTCATTTAATCCCTACGGACTAAAGTGCATCCTAGCAACGCACAATTAAAAAACGCCATATTTGGCAAAGTTTTATTTACTTGTTTATATTTAAATGGATGTTCACATTAGTACAATTTACAATATACGGGGTGTCCTGTTTACAAAAATGCAACTTTGGTTTTTATCTTCAAATTCGTTCCTTCTAAAAACAGACCACGCCACTGGGTTCTACGCAAAACATATAACAATCAGTTTCCACCTTATCAATAAGTTGAAAGGCAGGTGAGATACGAGGGGTGCTTGAGAATGACACATTTTAAAAATCGCCCTGTATCTCCGAAACGAAGGGGGCTCCAAAAATTCTGTTTGTAGCATCATACGTTTCAGGAAAAAGTAGCACAGTAATGCAAAACCCACAGCTTTCTATCCTTAAAGGTACCCGAGATACCCCGCAAAAGTGTCGAAAACTGGACACCCTGAACATGCGACAGCTTCAGAAACTAACCTAAAATTTTGTCTGAAAGTGTTCCCAAAAGCACTGGAAATTGGGGATACTTCCGTGTCACCATGTCTAAATATTTTGTTGGCTAGTTTTTTCTATTATTTATGGAATTTTCAACGTACCTTCGGGGACGGCTGACGATTTTCATCCTCCATGCCTTTTAAAACGCACCAGAGTCAGTTAACAAAGAGGCGAATGTCCGTCGAAAGCAGTGTGTTAGGTAGATTTAAAAATGCTGCTACTTTTTGGGGTAACTTTCCAAATATATTTCTACGGACTGACTGCGTAGTGCTTGATTGTTTTGATAACGAACGAAAAATCTTGAATACAGGGTATCAGCCTTTCTTAGAGCCATATATTGCCGGCATAGTTCAGCAAAATTGACTGTATTTTTATCTGAATTTTTAACAGTAATATTCCCCTCTATCTTGTTTTTGGCATTTATAATATTAATCAGAATTGAGTGGCCCAAATTAGTACCACCGTCAACCAGTGGCGTATCGTGACTATGAAAAGTGGGGGGGCCCATAAGTTTAACGTTTCCTTATGCAAAGGGGGCATTTAAAATTTAATAAAAATGCATATCTAATATTTGAACTTTTTATTTAGCAGATTTCAGCAAACATAATATGAACATAATTATGAAACTAAATAAAACTTTAACGGTAAAACTAGAAATATACGTTTATATTTACGAATCTGATAAAAGTGGAAACAAGTGTATTAAATAAATATGATGATTATATTTTAATCTAGATCTAAAAGAACATCATTCTCCGTGTATTCTGAGAAATAAAAGAATTGAGCAAAATAGCTAAGGAAGTTTCATCAGTCAATAAAGATGAAACCAGTTCCTGATGGATTTGCATTAGGGCTAGCCCAGTTAAACGTTCCTGACCCGTGGTACTTCGCAAATATGTCTTTAGTCTTTTGAGTACGGAAAAAAATCTTTCCGCTGAAGCGGAAGTTACAGGACAACTTAAAATAATTTCAAACATTTCCCAGCAAGCAGGAAGCATACGAATTAAGTCGTTGTCTAAAAATATTTGGGCACATGTTTCTACAGTTTCTTTTTTCTCTAAGAATTGCTTATAAATTTTAATTTGATTAATTAGACTTTCGGCTGAGTCAGTTATTTTATAAAACTTATTAATTTCAACTACCTCATCAACGTGCAAATCCCCCAGGTCAGTTAAACAATTAACTACTTTGTTTACCATTGAATAATCATTTTCCGAAAAACGAATTTTAAGATTACCTACAATTTCATCAATTGCAGTGTAGAACAGATTTGTACGAACCATTTCTTTAGCATTAGAAAAATGAAATGCGGCTCCGGAACCACAATCAAGTTTTTTAGGAATTTTTCTTTGTCGAGGTAATGCAATTTCTTTGATATCATATCCCTTAGTTTCAATTTCACCAGTAATATTTTCCATTTTTTCAAAAATCTGATTAAAGGTAGTTTCATTACGGGCGTCCTGAATTGTTTTTATCACCGCACTTGATTTTTTATTAACTGATGTAATGTTTAACGTTGGAGATTGTAATTCTGTTGATAAGAGGTCTGTCGTTTCCAAAATTAATTTTAAAATTAAAATTGATAAAATAAATTCCTGTTCTAAAATAGACTTTAATAAACCTGATGCCACTGCAGCAACTTTAGGATCATTTCTATCCTCAGTTAGACTGGTAAGAGTATCAACAATAGCAGGTAATAAATTAATTACCGTAGTAACGGCTTTGTGGCGAACAGTCCACCTAGTTTGAGATAAACTTTTAAGAGTTTTAATTTTTGAAGAAGGGCAGATTTCTTTTATAATATTTTGAAAAATAGAGTGTCTTTTTGCAGATGCTTCAATAACATTATACAACTCGTTAATTACATACAGTGCATTTCGCAGAGGTACAATATTTTCGCAAAATCGAGCAACCGCTAAATTCAATAAATGAGCATGACAATGAAAGTACAAAGCTCTCGGCTCATTTTCTTTAAATTGTGCAGCCAGGCCATTAAACTGACCGCTCATGTTACTTGCACCATCATATCCCTGCCCCCTCATTTTATTTAGCGGTATACCAAGTTCAATTAAAAAATTACTTAAGACTAGGTGTAGCTCTTTACCCCTAGTGTCTGGACAATCTAAAAATCCTAAAAATTGTTCCTTTATTTACTGTTTTGCACATGACAGTATCTTATGCCCACTGCTACTTGTTCTTTGCTCGATACATCCGTTGTTTCGTCTACAATAAGCGAATAACAAGAAGCAGTATTTATCTCATTTACAATTTTTTCAGTTATAAAATTTCCAATTAATTTAATTATTTCATTTTGGATCGGGGCACCTAAATAATTGCAAATTTTTGATTGACACATGTCTTCAAAATTTTTTTGTTTATCCCGACACCGTAATTTAATTAATTCTATAAAATTTCCCCTATTAAAAGACTTCCTTGTTTCATTGTGACCCCTGAAGGCAACGCCTTGTTTTCCTAGCCATAAGATTGTTTCAAATACAAAATTGCAATAATTTCTATTTTTTTCTATGGTTTCTTGATGAAATGAGGATATCTGTCCAGCTACTGAAGAAACACTCGTTTTATTCAAAGACCGATTTTCAACAAAAAATTGCTTGGCTCTAATATGCGAAACCGATTCATCATGCTTTTTAAACTTTTCTAAAGCCTTTTTCCAGTTTTTCACCCCTTTTTTAACAAAGGCTTCATCAGCACAGCCAGGTTGGTGAGCACAAAATGCTCTACAATAAAAACAAAACGCAGCGTCCAGTTGCACATTGTATTCCAACCAGGGATACATGTTGTACCAAGATGACTTAAAGCTTCTTAACTTTTTTTCTTTTCCATACTCCCGTTTATTAAATTCCAACATAGGTTGACATGGCCCTTTTATTAGATCGACAGTTGCATTTAAACATGCAGGATCCCTTGTAATCCTTGTCTTTATATCATCACAGTCAGAATTCGTCGGCCTTGGCTCCGATATGTTTTCAATATTTGTAGTAGAATCACGAAACTGATCAGGACTATACTTTAGAAGCGTTGCTGTTGTCGCTGTTAACGCCTGGGTGTTCCGAAAAAAATGTAACAGATTCATTTGCTTCTTTGACATGTTTCTAAAATAAAAACAAAAGATACCTAAAAACTATAAAGTAAAAAAAATATTCAAAAACGCTCATATCAAAAATTTACGGTTTATTCTTAAAAATTACAACATACTTACCTAAGGATAATTAAGACTTTCAAGACGCGTTTCAGTATATGTATACATGTAATTAAAGCTATGAAAAATGTAGCAAAAGTAAAAAATTACACTCTTACTTCGTTCGCTTTTTACGACAGGCTAAACAAACCAACATAAGCATGAAAACATTTGGCGGCCGAAAAAATATATAATAGGTTAGAAATGTTAACTCCTAAAGCCGGCGCCACACATGCCGCTTTCGGCAAAAAGTGAGCGGTTACTCGGCGAAAGCTGCATGTTTGTACCTGACGCTCGCCTATCGGTGTTTGTCGCTTGCCATTGCCGTTTCGTGTCGGTAAATTGGCGCGAATCAAAGGATCAGCTTCACATTTGCTCGTCTTCGACAAATAAACAAATGTGTGTATCAAAGCGCTCGCCTTTTGCCAAAAGCCACTCGACGAAAGCCGAATTTCGCCGTAAACCGCAAGTGTGGCGCCGGCTTAAGTAAAGTAAAGCCTGGAAACACGAAATTTAAATAAAAATCAATAAAACAGTACGCATGATGTCGACCAGATGTCGCTTCAGCTCGTTTTCTCGTGGCGGGTACCTATGTACTATGTAGTTTAAAGGCAGAATAATCCTTTATTATTAGAATGAAAATCAAGATTTCTCTAAAAATGACTTTACTCATATTTATATTTTGTATAGAACATACATAAAAAAATGTTAAAAGTAAAAATATGAAATTACCCGAAATTATTTTTAAAATCCCAAAAAAGTGGGGGGCCTGGGCCCCCCCTGGCCCCCCCAAGCATACGCCACTGCCGTCAACTGAACTAACTCATTACCTCTATAGGCTCC